>CM055097.1:3256619-4488696 GCA_029204225.1 Diphasiastrum complanatum | reverse complement strand
CCCCCCCCCCCCCCCCCCCCCCCCCCCCCCCCCACCCCCCCACTACACCCCCCCTTTATAGAAATATCCAATTTCTACAAAGGTTAGCTAGAGAGATAATATATGAAAATGTCTACATCTAGTAATAAGTGTTTCTCAGAAAGGAGTCACTCTATTACAACCAAGACTTTTCTTCCAAACATTTTCAACTCAAGTGACAATAACCATCATCCATCTAAAATCCACCTATGCATAAGAGACAACCCGAGTTTAAGAAATTGGAATACAATGCTCTTGGAATCTACTTGAATTCCAAGTCTTATTCATACAAATGGTAGTAACATCAAGTTGGAAGGAACCATATGAAGTCAATTTGATGTCTAGTATTCAAGACATTTTCTAATAAGTAAGGATTCAAGAAAGTGAGAATTAGCTATACGGGTTTCCGATTTTGTGAATTATGAAATACCCATTTGGAATCTAAATTAAACCTTAGAATTTCACAAAATATCCCCATAGCATCTAGTTTTAGATTGATAAAAAATAATTATTCAACTCTACCATTTTTGTCAATATGATTCTTATAGTCCTAAAATCTTCCCTTTCAAATTATTGATATCCCATACCACCATCTCTCCCTCCAAAAGGGATCCTTAACCCATTAATCTGACTTTCCTCGAGATTCCCAACTGAATCAATCTAGTTTTCCTATAATCTTAATAAGAAAATACTATTTACTATCAAAGATTGGAGAATCCATTCATTTGGATGACTAGCATGCCTTTTAGATGGATATACAAGATCCACACATGACTTTATGATTAGAGATGAAGGACCAGCATGGCTCATTATCACATGTTGGACTCTTTTCGTGCCTCCCTAATCGGTTAGATCTAGAGGGCAAAGAAGGGGTTCTGTGTGTAGTATCGAGCTTCGATCCAATAGGGAGAGGCGTAAGCAACGAAATAGAAGTGGGGATCTAGGCTTGCTAAGGTTGTCAGTCTTAGCTTTGGATTGGATAGTGGAGAAATGCTCTCTCTCTTTTTGGTCCTTTCTTGGTTTCGTTTGTTTGTGCTTATCTAGGCACCCTTGGCTCTAGATCTTCTCCTTGGAAAGTTGGTCTTCTCAAGGGAGGTGAATAGTGAAAGAAATCCTACCTACGGATCTTAGTAATCGCTCCATGGTTTTCTTAGAGAGAGAGAGAGAGAGAGAGAGAGAGAGAGAGAGAGAGAGAGAGAGAGAGAGAGAGAGAGAGAGAGAGAGAGAGAGAGAGAGAGAGAGAGAGAGAGAGAGAGAGAGAGAGAGAGAGAGAGAGAGAGAGAGAGAGAGAGAGAGAGAGAGAGAGAGAGAGAGAGAGAGAGAGAGAGAGAGAGAGAGAGAGAGAGAGAGAGAGAGAGAGAGACAGAGTTTTATTAGGAAGAGTAGAAGAAGATGCAATACAAGGGAAATGGCTCCCTCTTATAGATTTGAGAGGTGAGCCCCCTTCACTCTGATTGGCTATTGAAGTTCCATCATGATCACTATCTTGACCATCAAGATCACTTTGTGTTTCTTGAGGTCAAGTTGTGTTTCCTAACTTAGGAACTTTAAAAAAGCTAAGTTTAAAATACTTTATTAAATAATTGTGCTCCATGGCACTTATCAGCCGAAGGCCCAATGTTGGACTCACACACGCACAGGATGCCAATTGATCGCCTATTTCTAATACTTCCGACTCTCTACTTTATTTATGTATTGTTTGGGCTTATTACAGAAGCCTCTTGCCATATTCTAGAATATTATATGTCATTCCCAAAATCGAACAACATCACATAACCAACCCTTCCAGGTTAGTGATAAGCTTATGAATCCCTCCTGATCTCAGAGTATTAACTCTAGGAAGTAAGCTACTAGGTCGAATGTGATCCATGTGCTAAATTTCTGCTTCCATCATCACAAGTTACATCCCAATTCTATGGTTAATCTCATGGTTGTAAAGATATCTTTTATGAATTCAACTAAATGAATTTCTAGTTTAAAAATCCATACCTTGTATTATGCAATTATTCTTAGGCATTATACCCCCCCCCCTCCCCCCCCTTTTTTAGAATTTTCAATCCCCCAAAAATTTCAATTCGCTAAAGCACAAACAAGATTCAAAGACATAGAGAAAATGTTAGGTTTATTTCTAGCGTTGTTTACCATAGGAAAAAGTTTGAAAAAAAATCTCCATGACCATGTTATCCTATAATTCTGTTGAATTTATTGATACACAAAAATCATTTACTCAACCAAAGGATTAAAGTAAGGGAACTTCAATTTTTTAACTTCAAACAATTCACATCACTTACAATTTTTTCAATAAAAGATTGAACCATTTTCCTTTTATTAACCGGCTTGGCATTACTTTGTCAATGTCATTAAACTATCAAAACTCAGAATATGAAATTACATGAATGGAAAACCATTCAAATTAGATTTTAGCAACTTTTAAATAGTACTCATCAAAATTCGTTTGCTAGATAAAGATTCCAATTCTCATTTATTCTCTCTGGTCATTTCATATTATCGGACGATTTTAAATTCAAATTTGACGATAACTTGCACAAGCTTTTACTTGACCCATTTCAAATGATCAGAATTGATTAGAAATGTATCAGCAAAAAAAAAATGATTTCAAAATTTGACCAAATTTGAAATTTAACAGAAAAGAAAAAGATTAATTTAAATTCTCTATCTGGGAGTATTTCACTCTAGAAGTTAAATTGTCATCACGGTACTCAACTGCTAGCAAATTTCATGTACTAGGTACAACAAAATTTGTAGTTTCTTTTGTCATTTTGGATTATTTTTACCCAAAAAATTAAGTTAACCTTAGTGAAAACAATGTGATCAAATCTGACTGAATGAAAACCTTACTACTCTAAGTTCATTTTGGCAAACTTTACACAAAAAACAACAAGACTTCTAATGGCGATATCTTGAGCTACAATGCATCAAGAAAGCATAGTACAAAGGGTAGGCATGTATGAATGTCATGTCATTCTGCCACCTTAGCTTCACACATGCAAGTACATATGACTGAAAATCAAGTAGGGGGGCACACTTTTTTGGATTTCTTCAAAATACATGTTAGGCTTTGCATGCCCCCCTATATCAATCTCTTAGAGGCCTGTGAAATGTTCATACAAGTCCTAAAGCTTAGTATGGGCTGAGAATGAGCAAAAACATGTGTTTAAGAGGGTGCATTACCACCAATCCTTGGTGAATCAAAGCACAAGCCTCTGACCACCAAATTCAGAGGTCTATGGCTTGATTAGAAGGCCAAAAGGACTATCGAGGGGACTAGATAAGTACCGTCAATGATGCCTTTATTGTTTAGGAAAATTAAATCTCCAAAAAGACATGAAAATCATCAAATTTAAGCTCATCTTCGGCCTTGCATGACCTTCTAATACTGATAGGTTAGCTTCAAATGATGGGAAACATGCATGCAAAGTTTCTAAGCAGTAGGAAAAACCTTCAAAAAGCTTTTTTTTTTTTTGACAAATTTCTAGGTTTTCTACTATGTTCTGACAAAGAAAACCCTCATGCAACCTCTTATTGATCCCTACTAACTCAAAACAACTTGTATCAACCTTCTATTGTTCTAATTTTGCTAGATAATAGCTCTTACTACTTGTTTCTAGCCAAATATTCTCAAAAGCAAGTTATTTTTGACTGAAAAATAGCCTAAAACTATAAATCTTGCATAATCTGAACATGCAATCATTAATTTAGCAAATAGTGGTTACCTAACAAAAAGTACACTTGCTTGGAGTATTCTAAGCATTCTCTATGACATTAGAGACATCAATGCCAAACTTCACCCGAGGAAAAAAAATTTCTCATCCAAAATGGCTGATATAGATTCAATTATTAATCACTTGAACAACTTCAAAAATCTTCTTAAGCGAATGTTTGCAAGTGGCACATAAATCAACGATGCAGATGCCGTCATGACTCTCCTTTCGAGCCTTCCTGAAACTTACAAAAATTGGGTGATTTTTATTTCCACTCAACAAGGTCTTACATTAGAGTGAGTTTCATCTATCCTACTGCAGGAAGAGATTTGGAGAAATGTATCTTCATTCTCTCATTCGACACCAGAATCGAAAGCTCTTTATTCAAAGAAATTTGATAAGAAGAAGAAATCAAATAAAGCACGAAAGTCGAATAATAATTTGAATTTAAGACAAGGCACAAATTTGAATTCACCTTCATCAAATTTAAAAACGTTTTGCAAATATTGCAAATGACCTAGACATTTGCTGGAGGACTATTGAATTCTCAAATCAAAAAAGCAATAGCAGCAGTATGCTAATGTAACAGAAGGTTTCGAAGACCTCAACAAAGAAGTTAATGAAGCAGCATTTATGGAAAATGAAGACTGATAAGATGTCGAAGTTCGTATTTGGATTCAGGTGCTACTCAGCACATAACAAACCAACAAAATTGGTTTCATGAGTACATTCAAGCTAAGACTCAAAAGTAAGTCTCATTGGGCAATAACAGTACTCATTGTATTGATGGTATTGGCACTTTCAGTTTGCAATTTTGAGATGGTACTACTTTCATTCCAAATGTTCTTCATGTTTTAAATCTTACCAAAAATCTACTTTTTATAGTAGAATCACTGATTTGGGCCATAAAGTCAAATTTGATTCTAATACTTGTTCGATATTCGACAAAAGCATAAAGATATTCGCACTAGGAAAGAGGCAATGTAATCTATATAAGCTTAGTCATGGCAATGCTTCGACTGTTCAAGATCTATCTGCTTCTACTTTGGAGGATAGAGACTTACTATGGTATTACAGAATGAGTAATGTCAATTTTACTTGTCTTCAAAATATGTCAACAAAAAAGATTGTTCGCGAGATCTCAACTGCATCAATATTTCAGATTGTACAGTTTGTCAAAGGTGTACTCTAGCTAAGCATGCTAGAACTCCTTTCAAGTATGATTCACAACACACATCCAAAGGTGTGTTAGATATTGTGCACAGTGACATATGTGGACCCATGTAGACTCTCTTGATAGGGGGGGCAAAATACTTTATGAACTTTATCGACAAAGGAAAGTAGTCTATTTTTTGAACAAAAAATCAGAAGCCTTCAGTATTTTCAACAATTCAAGCAGGAAGTTGAGAATCAAACTTCCAAAAAAATCAAGGCAATTTGGACTGATGGTGGAGGCAAATTCATTTTGACTAAATTTAAAGATTAATGCAAAGCTCATGGCATTCTTATATAGTATAACACTAGCTATTCTCCATAATAGTATGGAGCGGCTGAACGTAAAAATCGTACACTTGTCGAAAGTGTTAAAAGTATGATTCTACGTGCAGGATTATTGAAGACCTTTTGGGCAGAGGACATCTTGAGAGCTAACAGATGAAACAATATCTTTATCATTCTATTATTGGTTCTCTCATGTATGCCATGATATGTACTAGACCTGACATTGCTTATTCAGTTAGTACACTAGGTCAATAAATGTCGAATTTAGGTTTCATTCATTGGCAAGCTCTACTTTGAGTTCTTCGATATTCATAGTCAACACAAAATTATTGCATTTGTTATGGTGGAAATTCGAATGATGATTCGAATGACTATGTTATTCTTCTTCAAGGTTTTACAGATGTAGATTGGGTTGGGGCAGAAAGTTGACATTAGGATATATTTTTGTATTCATCAAAGGTCCTGTCTCTTGGAATGTCAAGAGGCAGAATTTGATTGCATTCTGTCATCGCACATGCTGCAAAAGAAGCTATCATGTATTCCATGTGAGTTGACTAAAATTGAGCTTGTACGAGGAGGATATTGTGGGATTAGTTGAGGACTTGGGATTGAAATATGATTGTTTTCACATATATGTTTTTGTACCTAGTAGAGTGTTAGAGTAGAGACAAGAGAATGAAAAATTATCATGTTGTTGATATGTTGGAAAGGGAGAACTGAAGATGATGATGCTTGGGAATCACTGAGAGTTAGAAGAAGAATATTTCTGACTTCCATTTCAGAGGATAGAAATGTTTGTAAGGAAAAAAGAATGTTATGTCTTTGATTACAGACTTAACTAGACTCTTCCATGCCCTAATAATGGTAGAGTGAGTCCATGTGGTTTGTAAGTCGTCAATGATTGATATTGGTTATACTTGACATATTGGGGACATCGTATTGGGTTGAGATACCTCATGTAGCTTTGAATGGGTAGAACAAGTGCATGAACACATGGGAGATGAGAGACCATGCACAACGGATGCGCTACAAGAAGTGGGGAAACCACGTTCTGTTCTACTTTTGTGCTTTCGAAGTAGTTGTTGGCCCTCGATAGCAAGTTGCTCTATTGCACAAGGGAGAGCCTTTGAAAGGCATTAAAAGGCAAGGGAAAAAAAACTTTTGGGACCAGGTCTCAACAATCAGGAGCCAAGTGGGGCTACTCTTTGATTTTCACTAGTTTTGGGCCGACAGTGAATTTACAACAACAAAAAAAAGTACTACTATTATGAAAATTTTAAATTTTAAATACTAGCCGAATTCCAATATTGCTATAGATCGAAATTGTTTATACGAGATGAGTATCAATATAAACATGATTTCTAAGTGGAAAGCTGGTATTTCAAGAGTGATAAAGGTTATATCTACAAGTTATTGACCCAAATATAAGTATACAGACATTGTTGGGGTTCATACACTTTTCAAAGGGTGATATGCATTTTTTTGAAAGGCATGACTCTTCTAAAATGCTACATGCCCATGGTTTGAAAATCTGATTCTTTGTGGATGGCCACTAACGTACTTGGGGCACCATGAATGATATGCTTGGAAATTAAAACCGGACAAGCATTGTAATGCTTGTTGCAACCAGGTTGTCCCCATCCACGGGCCCTAGTTAAGTGAGAGAGTGTGAGTGATCCCCATCCAAGGGCCCAAATTAAGTGAGAGAGCATTACTCACATTCTCTCACTTGGTTGGGAGCTTGGTTGCAACAAACATTCAAAGCCTATGCTATACCTAGCAAGTGTTGAATGATATGTATTAAAAAAATGATACTATATCAATACCAAGGCAAGATCCATATTTTGTTCTTAGTCCATGTAGTAAGATGAGTATCGCCTAGGTGACAACCAACCTAATTACTTAAATCTCATGTAGTAATATGAGTATAGCCTAGGTGACAACCAACCTAATTACTTAAATCTCATGTAGTAATATGAGTATAGCCTAGGTGACAACCAACCTAATTACTTAAATCTCATGTAGTAATATGAGTATAGCCTAGGTGACAACCAACTTAACTAATTAAGACTTAATCTAAGTATTGAATAAACTGATAACTAGAAAATAAAACTATTATCCCTGGTATCACAAAATCAAAAAAATTAGATTTTTAGACCTAGTATCACGATATCATATACCAACAAGATAGGTTTTACGATATCCAAGCTAATATAATCCACTTCTCAACCCTCTATAGTATCATGTATGAAAAAATTAAATATTGTGACTAATTTTTTTGGGGTTTGTTTTGAAGTGGCATCTGTTTTACGTCCTTGTGTAAAGAAAAATATATTAACCTACCTCACCAGAAGAGAAGGAATACAACTACCTATCTATTTCACGAAGAAAACCTCTACCAATCAATTATGTTTGGTGGTGGTTGGGGGAGGGAGACAACGCTACTGAAAATAGCATTGCCTCTACCTTACTCACCACTCATGTGGCTCGACATGGAGGTATGAGGTGACGATATTTTCAATGGCTTCCCTCTCACCCATTACCTAGCATCTTGTTTGGAGTTACTCAAGATATATCTTGAGGTCACCTCTCTATCCAAACAAGTTGACACAACACTCCTTTGTACTTTGTTGCCTTTTGATGGTCTTGGAGTGATGATTTCACGTGGAATGGGCACAAGTCCATTTCCAAACATCCATTTACCTCCTAATCTACAAGACAGGTCATTTCATGTGAAATTCCCTTTCTTTTGGAGGCAAGGGCATTCAATGAGTAAAATCAAATTAGATGTGATTAGATAAGGGGACAAGTCCATTTCCAAACATCCATTTACCTCCTAATTTACAAGACTAGGTCATTTCATGTGAAATTCCCTTTCTTTTGGAGGCAAGGGCATTCAATGAGTAAAATCAAATTAGATGTGATTAGATAAGGACATTCAATGCGTAAAATCAAATTAGATGTGATTAGATAAGGCATTTATGTTTTATATTGGAGGGGAAAGAAAGGGCCCACTAGCGACCCTCTAGGTTGGCACTTGTTAATATCACTTTGGCACTTTTTAATGTCATTCAAGAATTTCTTAAGTGACATAAAAAAGTGCCAACTTTGAGGTAAGTCCAAATGACACTATAAGTTGGTTACTTTAAGAGGCTAGGGTAGCTAGTGGGCCCTTTCTTTCTCCTAGTTCCACTTCTTGTGAACACTTGAAATGAGAAGGGGCCAACAATTAACATAAGGATTTGAGCCCTTTGCACCTTAGTACCCTTCACTCCTCGTCGCTTATTAGCACGGAGGCAATACTCTTTACACTATCATTGATTCCCATGTGTGCACCTCCATATTGCCAGCCCTGCTGCCCAATATCTGCATGGCGAGAAATTCTAGGACCAGGAAATTTCGTAATACCACGTGGCATCTCAAAAATCATCCCATAAATTTTTGGGATACGTAGCCATTGCTGGATATATTATGAAACAATCACATTACTCATAAATATGTGCAAGGTGAGCGATGGCGCTGTGCTCTTAGAAGTGTCATGCATGCGCTCGAGAAAATTCGGTACACGAAAAAAAACCCCAAGTTGCGAGTGCCCACAAAATCTTGAGACCCGTGTGCTTGCGCATGCCTGGGACTCATAGCTAGTGCTACTGGGAATCTTGGGACTCACAAAAGACTGTGGGGACCCCAAATATCCTTGGGAAGGTTGTCCCATTTGCCCAAAAATTGCAATGCGGGCAAGGCCGGGGCAGCGGCACCGTGTGTCGCACGGGCACGAGAGCAGGAATTGCTTTTTGCTTCCCCTTCACAAGCTCCTAGCCCCATGTGGCTCCTAGCCCTAGGCTGAGCATAGAAAAGCCTTTAAACTTGCAAACCCAACTGTTTAATTCCAATTCCTTGTTATTCTTCTTCAGAAACCACTAAAAAAACGCTCGTCTGTCGTTTTCCTCTACCACCGGTGGCAGGTGGTATCGCATCCCGGCTCGTCTCTGTCGGCAACCAGGGCCCATTCTTCAATGCACACCAGAGCTAAAAGCTCATCTCTATCGGATATTTACACAGCCATTCAGATTATGCCACGTCACATCTCGTAGTGGTTGATAGCGTCCGAGTGGCGAGACCTGACATGTGGCGAGGATCTAAGTGGGCGGGCCTAGAATATATAGTGCGATAAAGCTCGAGCCCCTGGGGCCTGGGCCTCGGCGGCGGTTGGATTCTTTGGAATGACGTTCGCTTTTCGCCACGATCATAGCAACGTTGCAAGGAGTCGTTGGATAGGTGAAACGTGGCAGGGTGGAGCACGTGGCTAGCATCGAAAGGCCCTCGGCTCCCTCCTCGTTGCTGTTTTCGTACTTCTATTTGCGAAGGTAGGCAGTAGCAGGCAGATTTGATGGGCGCCATCGCCATCGCCATCGCCATTGCCATTGCGATCGTCTCCGTGCATGCTCAATTGCTCGTGTTTGATCGTTGCTTTCAATCCTTTGGATCGCAAATTGCTTCTCGCACCTACTTCCATCCGTCTGTGTGTTCATTTCTCGCTGGAGCTTCGTTAAGCCACCCCCTCGTACTCATCTATATGAAGCTGATTGAATCCATTGAACTAATGAATTTGGATCATGTGAAGCTGATTGAATCATTTGAACTGATGAATCTGGATCGTTCTGGCTTGAAATCACGTTTGTGATTTGTGATATTTCTCATCTTTACGTCTAGAATTTCACTTACTGTTTGGGTTTTTTTTTTTTTTATCGAATTGGTGTGGCTTTTTTGGTTGGGGACATGCACGGCTTTCTGAACATCATTCCAGTAATGTCTGTCTCAGCTTTCATCGTCTTCTGTTTAGATCTCCTGCTTTTAGGATAGTTCAAACCCGTTACCCACCCATACTACCATAGCGGTGTGTAGGCTAGGGCGGTGTAAGCATGAGCTCTACGGAACTCAGGACCCGCAAGTAGAACTTTATACAAATTCTAATCACGGAATGTGGTCTACAGGAATCGGCATAGTTGGTGCGCGGCATCGTCAAGCCAGTACAGGAGTGTAAGTAAATCTTGTTGTGTGCATTTGGAGTAAGTCGGAACATTTTTTTCGATGTAACTGGCCTGACTGCTGTTTCTTCCTTTTGCGTTAAGATTCCCATACTCTTGGCTTTAATTTACGTGTTGAAGGCTTGTTCTGAATGTATGATATCAATCTACAATACTTCGAGCATATTTTCCTATTTCTTTGCCTGTAGCTTAAATTTTTAACGTGTTCAGAGTAGTGCGTATATTACAAATTCCTATAACTTTTGCTCATTTCAACTTGAGTAAGTTGAATTTTTTCAGTACACTCAAAAAATTCTTTAGAAAGCAGAGGCTAGCCTCTGATTAGTTTTATCGTAAGAAAGTTTACGCCTCGTAAAAGGGTTTTAAATTGGTGCCTGGAGAGTCTGCAAAAAATTGTTCTGCTGAAATTTGATCTTTCAGGCAAATCGACAATGCCTTAGTCTACATGTGGACAAGATTTCAAGCCTTGTTAAGCGGCTAGATTGCATAAGTTTCGGTAGGTTGCCGTTGATGTTATTAATCTGTAAGAAAAGTAAGTTAACTTATTTTCAGTCAAAGTAGAGGAATCAAGTATCACTCTGGGTTTTCGTTTGGTTGGCCTCTTCCTGTGTTTTCGTGGTTTATTTGAATCTGGTTTGCAGTACTAGTAGCAGGTGCATATTGGAGGGATTTTTACTGGGTTTTCGCTAGCTTTGCAGAGACGGTGACGAGGTCGGTCGAGAGGAAGATAAAAATGTTTGGCCAGTAAAGAAAGATGGGAAGGGCTTGGAAGGGAGGAAAGAAGATTTTTCTATAATCGGTAGCACAGATTTGGAAAATAATAAGAAACCAAAATGCATTGCTTTGAGATGCATGGTCTTCTTGCTATTTGTAGCTGCATCGATAACAATCTTATTTGTGCCAACATCGTTCCAACACGATCTTGAGTTCAGAACAGCACAGCACATGAAATCTAGGTGAGAGGCTCTTTCATGTGAAACCCATCTCAGGTCCTTATAACTTACAGAAGTTTTACATTTGAAGCTTTTTCCACTACAGTAAATTGTGATACATTGATTTTGTAGCTGTTGGGGCTCATTCTTGCTCAAAGAATGATCTCAAAAGCTTTTGGTATTGATACTGCAATGTTTATTGTATAGTTTCAAGTTTTTTGTTTAGAGTTTTTCTAAAATTCTTGTTTGCATCCTGCAAGCTGTTGAAGTTTCTATTCTACAGATTAATTGTGCACAATATGGCATTCCTGATCTAAAGCTTTGATTTTTGCACAGATCAATTGTGCAGAACGTTGCATTGCTAAGTGATTTTGAAGAGCAGAGCAGCAAATTGTGTAGTGCAACATGTCCAGATGAGAAGATACTAAATTGGTTGCAAAATTCTTCAATCATTTGCTCTTTGAAGGAGGAGCGAAAAGGACATCTCGGGATGGGGCTGTTGAATGTTCCAAGATTTGACTTGAATAAGTGGAAATCATTTGCTGGTGGAGAAACTCCAGTGGTCTTTAATGTCCAGCCTGTGAATAAGGATCTTAAGTGGTCCGAGTTGTACCCAGAATGGATTGATGAAGAAGAGCAATGGCATACTCCTAAATGTCCACACTTGCTTATGCCTGAAGTTAAGAAGGGTTCAAGACTTGACATTGTTATAGCAAGACTACCCTGTAGGAGAGTAGGGGAGAGTTGGTCAAGGGATGTTAGCCGGCTCCAGATACTTCTGGCTTCTGCAAGGGTGGCTGTGCAGACAGGTTCAAAGAGCAGTCATGTGCTTCTCTGCAGTGAATATAGACCACTACCTAATCTTTTCACCTGTGGAGAGCTTATTCAAAACGAAGGTCACTTCTGGTTATACAAGGTAGACTTAAGGAACTTAAGGCAAAAGCTCTCCCTCCCGATAGGCTCCTGCGAGCTCTCGGTTCCCTTAACAACTGGAGGTAATCTCATGTCCAAGTTTCACGAACATACAAACGAACTTATTCCTCTGTTCAAATTTTGATGAAGAGATGGTTTTGTTGAGACAATTTTCATGTAGCTTATAATTAAAAAGTAATATTTGGAAACCACCTAATCTGCTTTTTTTTTTGCTGCAGTGAGATCCTCAGTGCGACGAAGTAACTCTGCAAGTGAAGCCTATGTAACAATACTTCACTCTGCGCAGCTTTATGTTTGTGGAGCAATAGCAGTTGCTCAAAGTATCCGCCTTTCGGGTTCGACTCGAGACATGGTTATCCTCGTAGATGAGAACATTGAGTCGATACACAGAGAGGGGCTTAAATCTGCAGGGTGGAAAATACGGCAAATAAAGAGAATCCGAAATCCAAAAGCCGAGCGATCAGTTTATAATGAGTGGAATTATAGTAAATTTCGATTGTGGCAATTGACAGATTATAAGAAAATCATATACATAGATGCAGATCTGCTTGTTTTGCGGAATATAGATTTTCTTTTCAGTTTACCAGATATATCTGCCATCGGCAACCACGAAAGTTTGTTTAACTCAGGTGTGATGGTTATAGAGCCTTCTAACTGCACATTTCAGATGCTTATGGATCAAATCAATGAAATAGAGTCATACAATGGTGGTGATCAAGGTTATTTAAATGAAGTCTTTACCTGGTGGCATAGATTGCCAAAGCATGTGAATTTCCTGAAGCATTTTTGGTCAAATGATTCTGAAGAGATAATGCTCAAAACAGAATTGTTTGCAGCAGAACCACCAGTGTTATACGTGATTCATTATCTAGGAATAAAGCCCTGGCTTTGTTTCAGAGACTATGACTGCAACTGGAATCAGCAAAAGCTGCATGATTATGCCAGTGATGTTGCACATGCTCGATGGTGGAAGGTTCACGATAGCATGCCTAAGCACTTGCAGGAACATTGTTTTCTGAGGAGCAAGGAAAAAGCTTCCCTTGAAATTGATAGGCGACAGGCCGAGGCAGAGGGCTACAATGACCAGCATTGGAAGATCAAGATCAAGGATCCTCGTTTGAAAGTCTGCCGCGAAGACTTCTGCTACTGGGAGAGCATGCTTTTGCACTGGGGGGAAACCAATCAGACCATATCCACAGAACCTGCAGGACAGTAGCTGTCCATCTGTCCTATAGGTGCAAAATTGCATGCTATACTATCCATTTTCGAGTTATTTTGGTGGGGATCTCGTAATCTGTAAAACTCAGGCATTTGAATATAAATATCATTTAAATCAATATTCCAGGGAGGCGTGCAAAATTCTAGAAAGACAGCCCTTTCAACCGCCCAATGTCTATGTACAAATTTGTAGAGATAAATTATTTGGTTCAATCATTTTTCAAAAGATGGACAGACAGATTGCACATACACAAAGGGCTTGTTGCATTCACGAGGGAGGAAGTGGACTAGAAAAGCAAAGACCATATGAGCTTCCCTCCAGCAAAAATGTCTAAATTGCCCAAGACACTTCTCCTTACAGTCAATGGTTGGAAGAATCGGCTCCCAAAAAACACATAGCCAGCACTTTTTATCTTTGCTCTGTATTAAAACGTTTGACCGCATTTCCCAGTTTCGAGCATTTGTCATCGGAGCTTGCACCAAATAACTTATTGGAGCTTGTTGTCCTGTCACAACATCATTCACCACTGCAATGTATTATTTTTGAGGAGCAGGTTGATATTTTGGTCATTATGTTGCTCATTGGAGCTTATTGTTTTCAGAGGATATCAGATGTGTTTACTTTGTATACAAACATTTTCAGCCCGTGTTCAACCTTGTACTCACCTCGTTAACCATCCCTGTGCTCTGTATGGTTGGCTTGAAATCCCAAAGCTAGAAAGAATTCTTTGATTAGATGGGCACCTGCCACACCTTCATATCAGTAGGCTCCTTCCACACATGCCCCCATCTTAGATTGGCACCTGCCCACACCTTCATATCAGTAAGCTCCTTTCACACATGCCCACATCTTAGATTGGCACCTGCCCACACCTTTCATATCAGTAGGCTCCTTCCACAGATTAGATTGGCATCTGCCACTAGAGGGGATGCTTTTTTTTTTTTCTTTTCTCTCGAAAGCTGACCGTAGATTAATGACTTTATACAAAGTACATGGAAATAGCAGATCTATAAGCTTATCAGCCTCTTTAAAGAGGAGAGGAGGGGAGATGATGAAATCATCATTCCCAAGTTCTCTACTATTCTTATCTAGCCAAATATTCCAAAGAGTAATGATCTTGATACATTGCCAGTAGAAATTAACTTTGACATCAACGACAATGATATCAATTAACTTTAACATCAACGACAATGATATCATTCAGCAAAAGATCTGTAGGGCTGAATCTCTTAAAGCTGGCATGAAAGCGTGCAATAAAGAGATCAGTCACAATCTTCCAAAGCGGTGCCCAACACTCAAAAAACAAATGTCTCACATCCTCATCAAATATTTTGCATTTAGAGCAGACATGTGACACATCCCCTCTATAATTGGCCCTGACAGGAAGAGAGAGTTGAAGAAAGTCTAGAAGAGAAGATTCTAAGCTTGCCAGTTCTGATTTTGAGGTTTCGACGAAATCTAGCCTTCCAGAGGTCATTCCAGAGGTGAGGAGGGTGAGAAATATTCCATTTTGAGTTATACCAAGAGAAAGTGAAAAGGGATTCTTTGGAAGCAGAAAAAACAGAAGAGTAAGAGATCTTACCCGACTTGTCAAGGGCCTTAAAAAGCCACTTATTATTACAATCAGAAGCAGAGGAGGTGGAAAGAGGACCAAGATCACCATGAGAAAAGGCATAAGAAAGGAAATTGGTTTCACGAGGAGAGAGACCAAGTTTTGCTTGTAGACGAGAGAGACTGGTAGAGTAAATAGAGTTCATGATGTGCTCCCATCATGTGATGAGACCTTTGTGGGTTAAATTGCGGCAGAGTCTACTCTCTATCAAGGCTAAAGGTTTAGAGTTAATGGTAATGGCTTTAGAGAACCACAAGGATTCCAAAGGAGAAACAGAGTTACCTCTAGTCCAAAAGGTAAGCTCACGCATGGAAAGGAGAACTCTATGTATGGATTTGAACAGAGGAGGGAGGGAAATCGAGGAGGGAGAAGACGACCGAGAAAGTAGAAAGGAGGATTGTTGCTGGTAGATGAGGGAACGGGAGGAAGAACAATCGTCATCATGAGAGTCCAAGGCTGCGGCGAAGTGAAATTGAAATGGATGCGCCTGTAAAGGAGAGTAAGAGAAGAGGTAGAAGGATCGAGAAGGCCAAGACCCCCCAACTTTATCCCAGTTCAAAAGACTAGGACGATTATTCCAAAGAAATTTGCAGAAGGTCTTAGCAATAATGAGAGAGTAAGGAGGAGGAAGGAACCAAATAAAAAGAAAGTGCGTGAAATAGGAGGAAATAATGTGCTTTAGGATGATGACACGAGCAAGAAAAGAGAAATCAGAGGAATTCCATAGCAGGATTTTGGTTCTAATTTTGTCAATAATCCAATTGAAACGGTCTCTATTATAGAGGGAGGCTCCCATTGGAAATCCAAGGTACTTGAAGATGGTGCCATGGGGAAGGATGTTGAGGCCTAAAGTTTGGCACCAATCTAGAGGAGCATCACGAGAGAGAACAATGATGTCAGATCTATGATAGTTAATCAGAGTGTTAGAGAGATCACAAAACAGATTTTCTATCCCATCAAAGTCCTATTAGTTAAATCTTTCCAAGGATTTTGCAATTACATAAACTTGTTTGTAACACATTGTGTGACGTGTCAATCTAAAGGTTATATCTTTTTTGTGGCTTATGTCCACCCTATATTTTGGTTCTTGAAGTGTCAACACAAAGGATATACTATTTGTTTGGCTTAGGTGTATCCTGGATTTTCAACTTCTTGAAGTAGGTTTGTAGTGCCATGCATTATTCATTTAGAAAATTTTATTAGAGAGTCACCATCATTGCATGTACCTAGAAGAGAATGTATCATATGTTTTTGCCAATGTCTTGTATTGACTATTATTTTGAATTGCATTCTTTGTCTACTAATTATCTTTGAAAATTATTGCCATAAAATTGCAAAGGTGAGGGGACAAATGACATCCTCGACACTGTACTCCAATGTGTTTCAAGACTTGTACTCTAGCATATATATATGTTGCATGCAGCAATTGTGTTTGGTGAATTGTGGGTCGTGATTGGCATTTTTTTTTGTAATACATGCGATATGGGTATTATTAGAAAGAGAAAGCATGGAGGATTAAGATTAAATGGGTTTCCAATAGTTTTAGGTTCAATTCCGAGCAGTTAGGTAAGATCTTGTTTCTATGAAATGAACTATGTACGATGTAAACTTGACCCAACTGGCATTGGATTAGATGGGTTTTCAGTAATTTCAGTTGCATAAACTCCAATTTATTTTCTAACAAAAGCAAAAAAAATTCAAGCGGAATATATTTTTTCTGTGTGATACGTTACACCTATATATGTGTGTGTGTGTGTGTATGAGCATAGAGGATTAAAATTAATGGGTTTCCAGTAGCTTTAGGCTCAATTCCGGGTAGTTAGGTGAGATCTCGTTTGTATGAAATGAATCATGTATGATGTAAACTTGACCCAACTGGCATTAGATTAGATGGGCTTTTAGTATTTTCAGCTGCACAACTCCAATTTATTCTCTAATAGAAGCAAAAACATTCAAGTGAAATTTTGTGATGCGTTACACCTATGATACACGCACGCACGCACAGAGAGAGAGAGAGAGAGAGAGAGAGAGAGAGAGAGAGAGAGAGAGAGAGAGAGAGAGAGAGAGAGAGAGAGAGAGAGAGAGAGAGAGAGAGAGAGAGAGAGAGAGAGAGAGAGTTCATGCCATTTTCAAAAAATTATCTTTTACATTAGTGGGCTTGTGAAAGAATTCAAGTGACTTTGAGGCCACAGGGGTGGCCACTACCACATGCATACAGTAGATGCATGCATAAGTGTGTGTTGTTTCTTTAAAAAATAAGAGTTGGTGCTTATCAAACTAGTTCTTGTTTTTAAAAAAGTAACATTTTTGAGTTAAATTTCTTTGGCAATAATTCTCCATCCAAATCTCTTTAAGTTTGTCATTACATTCATTTTCTTGACATTAAAGAAGTTCCTCCATTTTAAACTAGCAAAATATCATTTCTTAAACTAGAAATTAAACCGATTTCTTCAGAAGTTGACACTTCTAGTAGTCTCAAAAACAAATCTGTAAATAGGATTTTTCTTCCAACTAGAAATATTCACAATGTTAGAAGGACCTAAACCAAGGGTCAAAACAAGCTTAGAGAATGTCATGTCCATATGTAGATCGGGATTTGAGCCTAGGTCATGACTTCTTGACACCAAAAACGTTTTTATCGAGTTGTAAAATGTTAAAAAGAGTTTAAAACAACTTCACTTCCAAAAATATATGGGGCATTCACTTGATTCTTTCTATAATTGATGTATATACTGTCATCCCTAGTTATGTAAATCGCCTTACAACATTTGACATCTCAAACTCAACCACCAAGTCCTCTTTGCACTTTAAAGAGAGAAATTTTCTCACTTACATCTTTTCTTCCCGTGATCCTAGTACCTTTTGAATCCACCTTTTTTCAATACTTATTATTGCACCAACCCTTAGAGAATGAAATCAATTTTAAGCCATGCAAGCCATGAAGCCCTGAACCTACAATCCCTAAACTTACTCAGTGCCTTGAGAAGTTTCTTATAAGTTTAAGCTCACTTAAACTTAGGGGAAATACTAGAAAATTTTAGCCATAGTTAGTCTCCCCAATATTGGTTTACCCAACCTTGGACACTTATCTTTCTATCAAACTAAGATAAAAACAAATGATTGCATGAAAAAACCAACACCAAGGACTACACCCCACGATTTTTAATTTCCATGCCCATGTCATCCACAATGACGAACCCACTCTCCAATCTAAAGTGTGGTGTTTTTGTTGAATTAAATTGTCATATCATCCCAACAACCACTTTATATTGAGCATTACAAGTAATTCACATACAAAGATGAAAGAACAATACTAAGGAAACATAATTTATTCGGCAATAAAACTTCGTTTGGAAGAGATAAAATGGGTTCTCCACTTTTTCAAATTTCATTCATATTTGCAAGAGTTGTTAAACCAAAAACTACATTTTTGCATGCACTTGTTCCACTTGAACAATTTTCAGGCTAATGAACTCATTTCAAAGGGCCATATAATGTCTCACAAGTTTTGATAGGAGAAAAGTTGTCTATTTTGAGTCCTTTTTGCAAATCATTTAGCACATTTGTATCTATGATGTTGTGTTGGGCTTTATTTATCTATGTTGATGTGCTCGTATCTAGCAAGGTTATAGCTCACTTGAAAAGAGCCACAAATGAGTACGAATGCATGTCTAGGTTAAATTGTGGGTGTGGGTGATTTAGATGAATCTTTGATATTGATATAATAATTTGAAGACATACTCTCTTGTGAAGTTCATATGGATAGAACTCTAATGTAAATAGGAGTATCACTTGGTAATAATACCAAGTTAGATAAAAACATTGTATTGTAACATTAACACTTCTTATGATGGCTAGCTAGAATAAATCATATATTCCATAAGATTTCATCAATCAATAAATTATTCTTATTTAATATCATCAAAAACATTTGCAATTGCATATTAATTGCAAAGGTTATGGTCTATGTTAGAGTCGCTTCTATACCCCCTCCCTTTATTAATGCACATGGTGTTTTTGTGGGGGGCCCTGCCCGAGGGCCTTCCGTGCTGGGAGGGCCCTTGCCCAAGGGCGGGCGCCCGAAGGCAGGGCCCGACCTGCACGGAAGGCCCGAGGGGTTTGGGCCTTCCCCTGCGTAATGACAAGTCTGAGATTCGCATCTCTCATGGATTCCGACAGAATCCTTCATGCGTTTATTCAAGAAGGAGAATTCTGAACATAACCACTGCTTACTTCAGATGCAAGTAAATTCCACCTCTGGAGGTGCATCACAAATACAAAGGAAAATCGAAGACTTGGCATTACGTTTAGTTAAGGCAAAATTGTCATATGCGACAAAGGATATTTTCTTAGTAAATGCACTAAGGTTATATGGGATTGAGCTATATATGCCTATTAAATATAATTGTCATAGCATCCTACAAGCTTCACACTTATTGTCAGCATGCTCATGCTCACACTTCACATAGGGGGTGAAGTGCCAGGTGTTTAAGCCTATGCCTACGTCTCTCTTTGGCACACAACTCAAGGTGGCATTTAATTGTAGCTCGTCATAAAGACATATTTTCTTTACAAAGAGTTGTGATAGGGCCTCATGTTTGTAATAAAATGGAATACCTTAAGGTTCAGTATTTTCCTAAGATGCAACCAACTAAAGTGGCACACAACCAACAATTGGGTAGTTCGGTTCCATGCCAAGGAGAGATGTATCCTACCACACGAGTAGACAATAACTCTATTGTCTCTCTCATTTGTTGTGGCCCATTCTTGCAAGAGGGGAGAACGAGCGAAGTAGTAGAGGCTTGTAATGTGAGTGCATTGATTGTGAGTGTCATCTCTTGGATGGCCCATGACTACTGCCATTGTGAAATATTTTTGAGATTGTAATAAATTACAATCATGTTAGTTGTTGAGTAAAACTTGGTGCTAATTGTAAACTTATTGATTGCCAAGTGTAAGCATATCCAGGTGATCATTTTGTAAATTGAAATAAGTTTTGAATATAATACATACAAATTTCTAATATATGCGGTAAGCAGACTTTTTGGATATTGAATTCATTTTTATTGTCTTGATCATATTCCTTCCCAAGTGTCCTTTGAGATCTCAATGTTTATTGATATTGTGAGGGAGTGAAATAAATCCTTGTAAGGGTTTATGTTCATGGTAGTGACAATTTTTATGATCCTTACATGGTTTTTTGCTGCGGTAACATGTGAGCACAATCACTTCTATCTGTGCCAAAATTATCTAAACACGATGACATTTGTTTTGGGACTTTGACCTGAAAAAGAGTAATCTTTTTTGGTGTTTTTTAATGGTCCTAGTTTTAGGCCAAAATCATGGATTTTTTTAATAAATCTCTAGATTTTGTTTTTAGAAAAAGCCAAAAAATGCATATTTTAAATAAAGAACTCCAAGTTTTTTGTTGCAAACTTCATAAAACCATCATAATTATAAATGAAATAATAGTTCAAGAGAACAAATGATTTTTGAAACTCGAAATCCCATTGAAATACAAAATAACTTAAATTATATTTGCACATTCTTTTTTTTAAAGTACATTTTCTAAGGAATTTTCACTGATGCTTCTCAATTCAGAACTTGATATATTCTCAACACTCTCGTTTTCAGCTGATGAAGTGGAAGACCCGCCTTCTTCATCAGAGTCAACTGACATGTCTTCCTTAGAATCCGCATCTAATGTTGACCAAAAAACCTTGTAAATCAGCTTTTTTCTGTTGATGACGAGGGAGGATGATGGTTTTTCAAGTAATCCAAGTCGTTCTTTCAATATAGATATTGTTGACTTTCGTAGATGATTGGTCATTGTTAATTCAAAATTAAATGCCAAAACATCTACATCCTGTAGATTCAAATCGTCGACTCTTGGTTGATTTTTTGGCAGTCTCTTTCTCTTGCCCTTTGGATCTACTTGCAACATTTCGAGTTCATACCTTCCCAAAAAAGCATTCGTTGAAGTGGTGCGCAACCAATGGACATATAGTACTTTTGTTTGATTGCTATTTTGAATAAAACAAAGTACTTTGGCAATCCAAAATGGATGTCCTTCACTGTTTTCTGAAGCTATAAGTGCAACAAGGCTTCCAATTTGGATTTCATTCAAATCACCGCGCCATTTCATTTTTGCAGCTTTTACACTTTGCCTATTCTTCCTTGAGCCCACATAAATTTCACGTTCCTCACCTTGCACAAGCTGCAAGAAATCATTATCTCGAGGAAGATCTGAAGGTTCGATAGTCGTAGTTGATGTTCCTAATTTATGAGGCCAATGAAATTCATCAGTTGTTGACGTATGTTTGAGATTGAGCAAACTGATTTTTTGTTCCTCGAAAAAGTCCATCCACCAATGCTGACCAAACTCATCAAAAAAATGATAAGTTGCTTGAATACTTGATTCCAAAAAATTTAATGAGGCAAATGGATCAATCTCACGATGTTCTCTTTGCGCCTTTTGTTCTTCTAGCAAGGACTTCAAGGGAGACAACACAGCAAGCTTGATTTGAGTCGATGGAATGTTAAGCAAAAATCGAACTCCTTCAAGAGGTGGCCACGAAACTGAATTTGAAAATAGTTTGCCCCATAATAATATAATGCCTGATTCGTTACATTTAATTTTCAACTGGTGGTGAAAGTATGAAAATGCTTTCTTCCGTCTCAACCTCTTAGAAAAGCAACTAAACATTTGATCAATTTGATCGTGGGTATGTCCTACCAACAAAAATCCTATTTTTACTTTTTTGAAAAAGAATTTCTCCACGAGCATGGACAAGTATGCCAAAACAGTTTGGTTTTTATCTTCCCTAGTAGTGTTGTCAAGCTGCAAATAAAATATTTCTGGAAGATTTTCACCAAATTCGCAAATTATCTTATGTACAATTGTGATCGTCAAATTTGGATCATTTCGAACATTGGGATAATTGACTCCAAAGTGCCATTAAACACAAGTGCTCCAACAAGATGAACCTGAATAAAATTTGCCTCGTTCAACACTCTGACAAAATGAAGCAGCATTGTTTTCTTCTGATCCATGCCATCAATAAAAGGCCAATATATTTTTGTGGACATTCCAAACATTTCTTTCGATGCTTGGCCAATTTTTGTCTTTCAACTGTTTATTGATCTCTGTGCAGTTGAAGAGCTTTTGCAGCATCCACTGAAAATACAATGATTCACTTATTTAATAGAATAAAGATCATACCATAATGGTGTTAAAAAAGAGTGCAACATAATTTTTTTCAAAACAAAAAGTATTGAAATGAATGACAAATTTGATTAATAGTTATCTTTCTCATCATTGGTTTTTGCAAGTTGTTTTGCAGACTTTAACAACTCGCAAGTGGAGCATACTGTCATTCGTGATTTTTTGGGAATCTTTACCAGTCCAAAATCTCTTTTCCAAATTCTAAGAAAATATGAGTAACTCAAATAGAGAACATTTTTTTGTTTTGACAAACTCTTTGTACATCAAAAATAATTCTAATTTTGTAAACTTATCCGGCAAGTGAAAATATAAGGAATTAGGCAATTTCTCTTCATGCACATCTATGAAATGCTTTAGCCAAGCAGTTGCATTTAAAGCATCTAGAGAAACAGTTCGACCATGTAAGGATCCTCGTAATGTTGGGTCTTTTTGAAGTCATGCATGCATTCATTGAAGCCGTGGGTTTTCGATTGCATGAACTGCTTTGTAAGCTTTGCGACCAACCTCCAAAGCATTTAAAAAATACGAAAATGAGTTTTTGTCTGGCCTCACTGTTGCACACAAATAGTAATTTCTCTCATCCTTACTTCGTAAAAAGAAGTTTGATCTTAATTCTTCAATTTCTCTGATACTCAGCTTTTGCAAACAACAAGATGAGCAGCAAATAATATTCCATACCTTTCGAATTTCAGATTTTGTAATCAACTGTTTTTGACAATTCGTTAAATCAGGTGAGGATCTCAAGTCTCTCTTGTATTTTCCTTTTTGTTTGGAGTCTGATCTATAAATTGAACCTGTGACACTAGTAGGTGCTTGAACTAGTTGAGAAGGTGTTGGAATTTCATGACTCGGAATTTTGGCTCCAACCTCAGGATGTTCTGGACCTTTAGGAGGCTCTAAATTTTCAACGAATATAGCCCTTTTAGATTTAACACGACGAACATCACTTTGAGAAGGTCTCCTACTACGAACATGAGAAAAGCGTGAACGTTGCGGATCAACAGACTTACACGGATCTGTTGATTTATTAGAATCGGTAACTGAGTGAATTGAAGCTTTTGACTCATCACTCAATGATTCAACTTGTTCAAAAGAACAATGTTCTAAATGGGTCGAGCTTGTATCTGAAGAGGAGGACGAGGTCGAAAGATTTGATACAAGCTGAGTTACAAGCGTCATTTCTTGAAAAGTACTTGCTTGAGGAATTTCAGAAGATGAAGGGGTAAATGATGACGATGCCACATCATTTATGAAAACATGTTCAGATCTAGGAGTGGCTTTATAAAAAAAAGCTTTCATTGGGAATGTCAGATGAAGATGATGCACTTGTTGCAACATATTGAGTTCCAACTACTGGAATAGAAGAGGTAGAACTACTTGACATCGTAACCTTAAAAGAAATTTTAACTATGTACTTGTGCTAAGCATAGACCTGTTAAAATAGTTAACACCATACTAAATGTGCTCCTCAAACTTAACTGCAACCTATGCTGGTCATAGAACAAATAAAAAGCTATGCGAACCTCAATAGACGTATGCAAAAAAAACAACTAAATGCAAATGAGCAACAAGCCTAGGAAGTAACTGGTTAATAAAATTTCCAGCGGCTACCATGTCTTAAATAGTGTTTGGCAGCATCCTTAGGGTTAGGGTTAGGTTCAGGTTTGGACGGTCCCGGCTCAGGCTCGAGGTCGGCGTGAGGTGAGGTGAGTTGCGGCAACTCGGTCCCGAAGCAAGTTGGAGGTCTGGCGTGAGGCGGGGGTCTCGAAAAAAAATTTATTTAAGGACCATAGTCCAAGCATAACTCACCTCATCTGCGAATTCAGAAGCACACATGCTACCAGAGCTCTCGCTACGACAAAGTCACGACTTTCTACAAAATATTGCATACGTTCTCACTTACAGATTTCTTGACGATAAGATTATTGTCATTTTTTAACTTTGTTCTATGCTTAGCATGGGTATTAAATTCTTGCATTAGAAAATATTTATGTTTTAATTTGTATTCATCTTCTTAAAACATGGGTAACCTATGCTCAGCATAGGTGCTTGCACCAGTCTTCTCTTCTAACCTATGTTGAGCATAGGTTGTGTTCAGGTCCTTAGTAACATCCTATGCTTAGCATAGGATTCTGGCGGGATTTTTCTATTCTAACCATGGTTTGACCTATGCTGAGCATAGGTTGCATCTATGGTCCTCTTCCAACCTATGCTCAGCATAGGTTAGCAAGCAAATTGCGAAGACATCCTATGCTGAGCATAGGTTGGACTAGAGCGCGTGAGTAACGAGCTATGCTGAGCATGGGTTAGAAGACGACCAAAGATGCAACCTATGCTCAGCATAGGTTGTCACTCGCGTGCTCTAGTCCAGCCTATGCTTAGCATAGGATGTCTTCGCAATCTGCTTGCTAACCTATGCTGAGCATAGGTTGGAAGAGGACCAGAGATGCACCCTATGCTCAGCATAGGTTGAAAGGTGGTTAGAATTGAAAAATCCCACCGGCTTCCTATGCTGAGCATAAGTTGTTACTAAGGACCCGAACACAACCTATGCTCAGCATAGGTCGCTACTTCTATTTTTCTTGTTTTACAAGGCTTTGTTTGAGAAAAGTAATCATTTTGAGATGTTTTAGTAAGAAAATGTGTTTAATTTTTAGTTTTGTTTTTTTTTTAAATTTTCACAAAAATGGCTTGTCTTATTAAAGTTTTAAATTTTCCTAAGAAGTCTTTTTTTTTTTGCAGACTTTCAATTGTCTTTGATAATTTTCGAAATGTCGAGTATTTCTTTTAAAATTTTGGGTAAACCTCGAGATATTCCATTGAAAGATAAGAAAACATTCATGTACAACTTCACCAAAGGGGTCAACAACACAAAGCTCAGGCGAGGGTTATAGTATTTCCACAAAACCAATAATATCTTTGTCATTTCTGTACTGTTTTGCATGCGCCGTAAAGACAGGAGGCTGGTCGTAGGAGGCTGTTGGATAGCCATAGAAATTTTTAAAAACTTCTATCAGCATTTTGGTTGTTGTCAGAGAAGAATAGATTTCTCTCTCTAGAGAGAGAGAGAGAGAGAGAGAGAGAGAGAGAGAGTAGTGGGTTTCTTTTCTTGCCTAACCTGAAACCAAGATCTAGTCAATCTAGCATCAAAGAGACGAAGTTAGTTGTCACGCGTAGGTTCGTTCCCATGAGAGCGATAGTATAGTTCAGATTTCAATCATGAATGGAGGATTCACATCTAACTCTAACATCCATTAACCCTAACCATTAACTCTACGATCCACAACAAAGATAGCTTACTCTCTCTCTCTCTCTCTCTCTCTCTCTCTCTCTCTCTCTCTCTCTCTCTCTCTCTCTCTCTCTCTCTCTCTCTCTCTCTCTCTCATAAAAGTATCATAACATGCAATCCCAATAACATTCAGATCCAACAATTAGCAAAATTCAAAGAAAGCATGAGAGATGGAGAAAAAGTGATAGAGAGCATCAATCCATTCATGAAGAGAACCAATAAGTTTATTGAAATGAGGAAATGAACATGTGTAGGAACTCGAATTGGTCCCTTTTTATAGTAGAGAGGAGGACCCTGGCCTCTGAATCCTATTGGTCCATTCTTGCCTCTCTTTTTATTCAAATTTAAAAAAGTGTGGGAACCATCAAAATTGGAGGGAAACCCAACCTTATTCACTAACTTGACATTTAGGCCCTGCGACATTAAAAGTCCTGCAAAAAGGCCTAAAGTCCTTTTATTGACTTGTAACTAATCAAATAACTATGTGATAATCGGGTTGGACTTACACATTTAGGGTGCCAAATCCCTCTCAATTATTAACTAGGGTTAGGATTGTCTTGGGATCCGCAAACTCTCCAACAGTATCCCCCACCAAAATTGGTGGCGGTCCCACGACACCTACAATATGCAATTATTGAGGACTTTTATTTGCTTCACGCCGAATCTACTGCACCTTCTCCATAAAGTCAAGGCATGCAATATTAAGTTTAAAGTGTGTGGCAGAAAACAACGGTGGGCTCCGGCAATCCACTTTGAGGTTGTCCATGATGTGAAGCGTGATTCCTAGGAGCCTCCCATCATTGCTGCACGAAAGTATAGACGAGCAACCGGCAGTTGATCTTTGATTTGCTCTGAGGCCATCGGCTTATTTGGATCGAATCCATAGGAGGGAGGCAATGATCCCATCTGGTTGCCACTGACGCCAACAGAGTTAGATCTTTAGCAAACATTGTCGATTATTGCACCATTGGATCTGAAGAGTGGACATACTCTCTCTGATAGGCTTGTAAGGCTCGGTGGAAGTCCACTGATATGGACCAGCTGTAGGGCTGATGGATGATTGGCCAATTGGGCATATGGATGGTGATTTTGTCCATAGCCAATCCCAAATCTTTCCATTTATTCCCTCACGGCATTGGCACATAATAAGGGTCGACCCGCAATTGACGAGGATTGGCAACGTAACTCCTGATTGATTTTGGAGTTTTCTCAACACTGTAATTCTCCATGCCGACTGCTCTCCCAATGCAGGTATTTTGTCCAACTCTTTGTCGGTCTCTATCTCAGAGGTCTTAAACTTTAGAACCCAACCACCACGCGAGGACTCATGCGGATGTTGCTTTAAGAAATTCTGGATCTGGTCCTCAACGTTGATGGGCTTTCTGAATAGAGGTGAGGTTCATGGTGAGGATGGACCTGCTTCTTGTACTGCCAGTAAGGTTGGCAGTTGTTCTGCTATATCTGAAGCCCCCCCCCCCCCCCCCCCATTCCATGCTAGAATCTACCCATGTATCCATTTGTACATCTTTTTGGTGCAAAGGGGAGAATTGTGGCATCACCGGTATGAGGATTTGTGGTCCGGCTTCCAATACTTGAGCAGCTGTTTTTTTATAGGCGGTGATGGTCTCTTTAGCCTTTGCCAACTCGGTTGAAGCTGCTCCTTTGAACCTGTCAAAGCGGCCTTGGAATCCCTGAAGGGCCACTTTGTATGTTTTCACTTTCTTGAACAAATACGCGATCTCCATCGGTGTGACCGCATGATCTAGTATTTGCATTTGAAGATATGCATCACGCTCAAGGGTGGTCACATCCAATTTACCTTGGAGACGCATGGAATCCTGTTCTGCCATCTGCAATTGACCCTTCAGCAGTTGCACCTGTTGTTTTGCATCCTGCACGGCCTTATCCACCTGATCCTGTGCGGTTGTCAGGGCGTTTTGCAGGGAGCTGATGTATTTTTCCCAGCGATAAACTTGTTGCTGGGCCAACTTCTTTTTTACTTCAGGCTTGTCTTCATGTTGTTTGGCAATCTTTAACTCTCGATCCAGCTGGACAATCTTCAACTGATCAGAGTGTTTTCGGACCCCATATCGGAGATTCTCTGCTCCATTTCTTTCTTCTTGTCAAGCATAAACTAGATCACTTGCGCAAGGCTTGAGAGCAAACTGAGAGCATCACCAGAATCGACTGTCGTGGAGGTGGCAGTAGTAGGAGGACCTGATGGTACTGTCCTCGGTCTAGTGCAGATCATTGGTGATGTCAATGTATGACTTGATGGCATGTTTGGCATGCTTGTGATTGGGTGAGGCCTGTGTACCAGATGCTATGCCTATGGCTACAAGGGCGGCCTCAATGACGCGCACCTTGTGTGTGGCTCCCCGGAAAGTGATATAAAATTTAGATTTCTCTTCCTTCCACGTACTGAAGGCAAGAGTGATGAAATCCATATTGATTCTGTCAGAAAAGGCTCTCTTATGAATACTCATTGCAATGAGCAAAGGCTCCACAAGGTCATCCACTGAGTGACCATGCCTGTGCTAGGAAGGATCATGATGTCCGTTGCAGATGGGACATCACGATGGATAGTATAGCGAGGAGACTGGGGTATCGGTAGAAGATATGATGAACAAAAAGAAAATGTAAGACGTGTGAAAGTGTATCAAAAAGCAAGCCAGGAAGTTTGGAAGGCTTTGGTCACGGGAAAAATTCGCAAGAGCTTCACTAGCACAAGTGAAGAATGAATCAAATTCAGCCAACTTATAGGTGAATTTGGTGGGTCCATTACACTGAATACTAGTTTGGCTGATCAGTTTTGAACAAAAATTTGCAAGCATGTACAGGACTATGGAAATAGGCTATAAAAATCTCGGTGAAGGGTTCTGGAGATCTGAACCTATCAGACGAATGTTTTCCAAGGCTGGCGAAGGATGAACCTTTGCCCAGGAGGATCGTTCGCCCAAGTACTGTCATAAATGCTTTTTTTTCACAATTTGAACCTATAGACAACCAAATTTGGACATTTTAATATCATCTAGAAGGTCGACAAAGGTTCATAATGAGGTTAAGGTGCTCGACGAAGGTCCCCAAAATGGCATTTCATTGATCCTTCGTCCGACTAAAAAATTGGATTTACCCTTGACAAGAACCTTTGCCCACCTCGAATTAGATAAATCTAGAGTGGATGTACAGTCTGAGGGCTCAGCAAAGGTTCTAGTAATGTATAGGCCATATCTGACTAAAACAGTGATTTTTCAAGGCATTTTCCATCAAAAATTATTGGGCTTCTTTTTTTCCATGCTGATGACTTTCTGACTTTTGCTCATCAGTCTTTTCTCAAAAAAAAAATTTAACTGTCTTTTTCCAAAAAACTTATTAATTGAAATACTGAAAACAAAAAATTGAAAAACAAATAAAATTAAAAATCCATAGAGATCAGGCTTGCTGAACTGGCTGAACTGGCGGGGCTGGCTGCCAAAACTTGCGTAATCGGCTGCCATTCATCGGAGTATCAAATCGTTTTCCATCCAAAAAACTGTAAGCTTCCGCTCCAGTAAGGCGATCCAAAATGCTTTCAATAAAAGGTAACGGAAAGTGATCCTTCCGCGTCACTTTGTTCAACGTCTTGAGATTCACACAGATTCGCCATTTCCCATTTTTCTCAAAAACAATGACAATCGGTGAAATCCATTCGGTATGCTTGATCTTATAAATGAAATCGGCTTCAAGCAATCTCTGAAGTTCTTTCTTTATCAGGTCCGCAACATTAGGATTATAGCGATAGAACTTTGTAACCTTTGGAACTGCATCAGGTACTAAAGGTATGGTATGTTCAATTACTGATGTCGGAATACCCTTCAGATCTTGATAAGTCCATGCAAATCAATCCTGATACTTAATAAGTAACATGCATAGTGCTTGATACTGTTCAGGATTAAGTTGTGATCCAACTTGTACAATCTTTTTCGGTTCTCCTGGTTCAACAAGATTCATTGGCTGCATCCTAGCTGGGCCATCGTAAACCTCTTTTGATTCTGGCACGTGTTCTTCAGGTTCATGATGCGCTTTAGATTAGATGACATGATAACCACATCATCCAGTGTATAATGTTTAAAATGCTCGGACATATCATGTTGAACTACATCTGCTTGTTCTTTTTCGAAAGGACTTGTCTTGGATCTTCGCTTAGCCTTCTTAGCAGGAATTGATCGTGGAGGTGATGACTTCTGAGACGATGATGTCTTACTAGAATTCTGACTTGTAGAATTATCCTCGACTTTTTCTTTGTCTTTCTTTATCCAATAAGGGTGACACATTCTCTAAATCAATCTTTTGAGGGGGATTTTCCCATTTCAGGACCATATTATAATGTTGCTTAGCTTGTTTCTTCATCATTGATCCTGTGATCCTATCTTCCTTCAATATAACTGTTTTGGACGATTTTATTGTTGGTTCATCAAGAACATTACGCACTCCAAATCTGGTCGGATCCATATGATTGAGAATCTGCTCATCCGTAAGTTCAGCATTGTCATCATAAGTCAAGACATGACTCACTGGTATGAGATCATCCTCAATTGGATCTGGTATAGGTTCCGTTGATATCCAGGCTACATTCAACACATTCAGTGGAAACATGATTAGTGTATCCAAAGTTCAATCTAATAAGGAAATCTCGCTCAACTCTGATTGATTATCTTGTTGACACATATATCCTGCTGTGCAATCAATCGTTGCAAGAGCTTCATTCCAATTGATAGTATACGTTTGAGAATCGTAATGAACATTCAAATTTTTATCTTGACGGTCACAAGTATGATCTGTTGTTGACGAATCGTCATCTTCTTTTTGAACCACTGGCTTGATAGTGATCAATTTTAACTGCACGTTCACGATTTTCAAAAGTGATTTTTTCGATACTCCAATTATGAATTACTTGTGCAACTCATACCCATGGACGTCCCAATAGAACTCGGTAGACATTTGGCGCTTCTGGTAAGTCCATCACTATGAAAGTAATGACAAACTGTACTCCCACAATTCTGACAGGTATATCTTCAACCATTCCTCGTGGACGAACTATCATTTGATCGACAGCTTAATAGCAAAAGTAGCAAGCTTGATCTTTGTAAGGTCCCATTTTGCACATAACTTTGTAGAAATCAGGTTAACTCCTGAACCGCCATCTATCACAGTAGCTTCTTTAGGAAATTGCCTATGCTATATCGGTAGAGTAATATTCTTTTGTTCACTTTCCCAAGCAGCTCCAACATGGAGCACTTCATTAGATTCTTCAACTCCAGCACAAAAAAGTGGCTCCTGATGGACTTCTGGTTCTTTTTAAGCTAACTTTTGCGCTAAGACTTCTTTTACTTTTGGCACCAACTTCAGGAACTCTACCAATGAAATATTGATCTTGCTAGACAAAATGTTCATGAGCAGTTTTGTTTGCGGTGCTTCCGGTTCAGTCATCTTGAAGGGTTCTTTATGATGATGTAACTGATCATTCATATCCGTATGTAAATTTCTTGGAGCCTGCTATGGTGAAGAATGAACTTCAGTTGTTGCTTTAGCAGCTTCAAGCTCCTCTTCTTCTTGCAGATGTTTGATCCACTGCCTCATATCCTGATATCTTTGTTTTTCTGCATGAAGATTTGGATAGACTCCCGATGTTGTTGGCGTATCGTTCAATGGTATAGAATCAGCAGGTACTAGATCCACTACTGGTTCTTTCTATTTCTGTGCTCTGGTGACCACCATCAAGGGTGCACTTGATTTATTCTAAGCTACTGGTCTTTGTTTGATTGTTATTAAATTTACAGGCGCTGTAGCTGGTGGTGGCTTCGGTCTTGTTGGACAGTCTTTATAGCAATGCCCATAACCACAGTCACGACAGAATGGTACAAATTTTTTTTTATTTGGACATTCTGCAACTCTGTGATTTTCTCCACATCCAAAGCATCCAAGTGGTTCTCTGGTCCAATTTCTAGAGGCTTGTTGTTGAGCGACAACATAAATAGCATATTGTTCCGAAGATCCACCTGAAGATCCACTTGCTTGATCAATACCATAGTTCCATTGCTCAGCACTTCCGTAAGGTTCGAGTTCCATCAAATTGGCAGGAAGAGCATAGTGCTTTAGTGGGGCAGGTAAGGCTAACCCTATCCAAGAGCAGGTTGTCGAGGTCTTGATGTTGGATTTCCTCCATACTGTGGTTCGATATCCCATTTGGGCATAACGTTGCTGAATTATCCGAGGGTTGAAGTTGCAAAAAGCAGTCTCATGATCAGGCGAATTACATAAATGGCAAACACTGATTTCCATTCGTTTTTTCAATTGAGGACACTCATTCACTGTGTGATTTCATGTGCAAATAGGACACCAAACATTTTCCCTGGTAGGAAAAGTCTTTGCAAACTTCTCAGGTTCCTTGTTTGTTTTTCCATGGAAATCTTCCAATGCTTTGGTCTTCTCATCAAATTGCGACTGCAACTTTTCCATCTGTTTTTTCTGGTTCTTCCCAAGTTTCTCGAACTCATTGAGCATCATTTCTGCGGTAGCGTTGGCATTCGTTGATGCAATAGTGGTGGATGTCGTAGTCGTCTGCCCTGCTGTATAAGACAACATACGGATATTTGGCTCATCATCTGAATCTTCATCCTCCTCCCGAATTGCATCGTCCATAGCATTTTGCAAGAGTGCATACTCATTGTAGTGTTTCAACTCATGTCTGATCCGTTTAGGTAAACCTGACAAAAACCACATAATCATGGCATTTTCGTTAATCAGCTCAGGTTCGCACTCAAATCTAGAGGTGTTTCACCCGTTCAATGTAATCTCGGACCATTTCCCGCTTTCCCATTTTAATTTTACTTAAAAGTAGGAAAGGGTCTTCCATAAACTTCTGCGGTTTGAACCGTGTGATGAGGGCTCATTTAACAACCTCCCAATCTGTATGCTCAGTTTCATCTTGGTTATAGTAGCAATCTTGTGTTGTGTCTGTTAAGGCCATAGGAAACAGCTTAAGTTTATCTTGGGGATAAATCTCGCCATAGACTTCACATGATTCAGCATAAATCTGAAGAAATCTAACTGGATCTGTTAATCCATTATATTTAGGTAGATCCAAATGGGGTGCTCTTCTAAAAATGATTGGATTGACTTCTTGTGGAGCAGCTCCAGGGGTAGCCATCTTCTCAGATTCAAATCAAGCAGACAATGAGATTGGATCTAGATTTTTCAATCAAACTATCTCAAATCAGATATGATAGATCTATTTCACTTTTCAAGAATCTGATTGCTATATCATGAAAAAGATTTTGAAATTCGACAATCGGTACTTTCAAAAAATGACAAATTCCTCAGAATCCAAATCAGAATATATCAGATTTGAACCAAATTTTGACAGAGATGTGATCTGGAAAATCAGAAACTATAAATAGGACTAGCGAAGGTTCCCTAGGCGAAGGTTGGCTCGACGAAGGTTCAATAGTACTATTTTTGAAAAAAAAAATTCTCTGATCAACTTTTCTGACAAATTCTTGGAAAATAACCTTCGTAGACCTCTCAGATGGAAGATCTGACACAGATAAAACTATGCAAAAACGGGCGAAGGTTTCTGACACAAGAAAATACAGTTTCTATAGTTTGACGAGGGTAAAAATCAAGATTTTCTATGATTTGATCAAGAAGAATCTTCGCCAAACTCAAAAATAGTATTTTACTATAAATATAATGTTTTGAAAACTCGGTGAAGGTTCTTGCAAAGGATCAAGAGTAATACTGGTATTTTTGCCAAAAGAATGACTTTTTTGACAAAAATATGGCAATATGACAACTGGTCCTCTAAATACCTTTCTATTTTTGATATTATTTTTTGTCGACATGGCAGTAGATAGATCTAAATCACACTATGCACAATGAATTGGGTGAAGGTTCTTCTTCTATTTTTTTAGGATTTTGGTGATTTTTTGATTTTTTTGACGGTTTTTCTGATATTTTTGAAAATCTACTGTCGATTAATCTTTTTCCTTCAAACTAAAGGTTCTGTGAACAAAACTGAAGGTGTCTGCAACTCGACAAAGGTTTCCTGAAACAGAGTAAAATGTTATAAGCTCTGATGATGCTTTTTACCTCTTTTTGACCAAAATCTGGCAGATTTGGCCGATTTTTGTTATTTTCTCTGATATCTCTGATCCAAATGGATCTTAAGATTGGTGATCTGAATAGCTTCCCCTTTTTAACAATCAAATTAGATTTCAAACAAGCAAATCCACTCAAATCAAGCAAATCAATCCCAAACTAACCCTTAATGCAGATCTAACACTATTCATGCCACAACAAGATGTCTAATGCAAGCTAACCATCCAACAATAATGCTGCAAACTGAAAAATTGGCGTAGCTCCCTGGCAACGGCGCCAAAATTGTAGTGGGTTTCTTTCCTTGCCTAACCTGAAACCAAGATCTAGTCAATCTAGCATCAAAGAGACGAAGTTAGTTGTCATGCGTAGGTTCGTTCCCATGAGAGTGATAGTACAGTTCAGATTTCAATCATGAACGAAGGATTCACATCTAACTCTAAGATCCATTAACCCTAACCATTAACACTATGATCCATTAACACTACGATCCATTAACACTACGATCCAAAACAAAGATAGCTTACTCTTTCTCTCTCATATAAAGTATAATAACATACAATCCCAATAACATTCAGATCCAACAATTAGCAAAATCCAAAGAAAGCATGAGAGATGGAGGAAAAGTGATAGAGAGCAAGGACATTCATCAATCCATTCCTGAAGAGAACCAATCTGCTTTACTGAAATGAGAAAATGAACATGTGTAGGAACTCGAGTTGGTCCCTTTTTATAGTAGAGAGGAGGACCCTGGCCTCTGAATCCTATTGGTCCATTCTTGCCTCTCTTTTTATTCAAATTTTCAAAAGTGTGGGAACCATCAAAATTGGAGGGAAACCCAACTTTACTCACTAACTTGACATCTAGGCCCTGCAACATTAAAAGTCCCGCAAAAAGGCCTAAAGTCCTTCTATTGACTTGTAACTAATCAAATAACTATGTGATCATCGGGTTGGACTTACACACAGGGTGCCAAATCCCTCTCACTTATTAACTAGGTTTAGGGTTACCTTGGGCTCTGCAATCCTCGGCAACGGCGCCAAAATTGTAGTGGGTTTCTTTCCTTGCCTAACCTGAAACCAAGATCTAGTCAATCTAGTATCAAAGAGACGAAGTTAGTTGTCACGCGTAGGTTCGTTCCCATGAGAGCGATAGTACAGTTCAGATTTCAATCATGAACGAAGGATTCACATCTAACTCTAAGATCCATTAACCCTAACCATTAACACTACGATCTATTAACACTACGATCCATTAGCACTACGATCCACAACAAAGATAGCTTACTCTTTCTCTCTCTCTCTCTCTCTCTCTCTCTCTCTCTCTCTCTCTCTCTCTCTCTCTCTCTCTCTCTCTCTCTCTCTCTCTCTCTCTCTCTCTCTCTCTCTCTCTCTCTCTCTCTCTCTCTCTCTCTCTCTCATAAAAAGTATAATAACATACAATCCCAATGAATCCTACCGGTCCATTCTTGCCTCTCTTTTTATTCAAATTTAAAAAGTGTGGGAACCATCAAAATTGGAGGGAAACCCAACTTTATTCACTAACTTGATATTTAGGCCCTGCGACATTAAAAGTCTCGCAAAAAGGCCTAAAGTCCTTTTATTGACTTGTAACTAATCAAATAACTATGTGATCACCGGGTTGGACTTACACACGCAGGGTGCCAAATCCCTCTCACTTATTAACTAGGGTTAGGGTCGTCTTGGGTTCCGCAATCCCCGACAACGGCACCAAAATTGTAGTGGGTTTCTTTCCTTGCCTAACCTGAAACCAAGATCTAGTCAATCTAGCATCAAAGAGACGAAGTTAGTTGTCACGCGTAGGTTCGTTCCCATGAGAGCGATAGTATAGTTCAGATTTCAATCATGAATGGAGGATTCACATCTAACTCTAACATCCATTAACCCTAACCATTAACACTACGATCCACAACAAAGATAGCTTACTCTCTCTCTCTCTCTCTCTCTCTCTCTCTCTCTCATAAAAAGTATAATAACATACAATCCCAATAACATTCAGATCCAACAATTAGCAAAATCCAAAGAAAGCATGAGAGATGGAGGAAAAGTGATAGAGAGCAAGGACATTTATCAATTCATTCATGAAGAGAACCAATCTGCTTTATTAAATGAGGAAATGAACATGTGTAGGAGCTCGAGTTGGTCCCTTTTTATAGTAGAGAGGAGGACCCTGGCCTCTGAAACCTATTGGTCCATTCTTGCCTCTCTTTTTACTCAAATTTAAAAAAGTGTGGGAACCATCAAAATTGGAGGGAAACCCAACTTTATTCACTAACTTGACAATTAGGCCCTGCGACATTATAAGTCCCGCAAAAAGGCCTAAAGTCCTTTTATTGACTTGTAACTAATCAAATAACTATGTGATCATCGGGTTGGACTTACACACATAGGGTGCCAAATCCCTCTCTTATTAACTAGGGTTAGGGTTGCCTTGGGATCCGCAAACCTCCAACAGAGAGAGAGAGAGAGAGAGAGAGAGAGAGAGAGAGAGAGAGAGAGAGAGAGAGAGAGAGAGAGAGAGAGAGAGAGAGAGAGAGAGAGAGAGAGAGAGAGAGAGAGAGAGAGAGAGAGAGAGAGTTGGACAATTCCATGCATACTGATCCATCAAAATATGCTATTGGTTCTGTCTCAAGAGAATATAAGAAAGACTATCCGATTAGATTTGCTAGCTAACAACTTAATGATGCTGAAATGGACTATTCTACCATAGACCGATAAGCATTGGGTATGATTTTTTCAGTAAAAAAGTTTCGACAGTATTTGATGGCGACACATTTTGCTTAAGTTATATTGATCATCAGCCTTTGCTTTACTTGGTAAACAAGAAATGCAATACGGGGCGATGTGAATCGTTAGCTTCATTTATTTTTAATTCGTCGTGGACGTCGGAAAAACACGTCGCTATAAGGTCGTCGGAATCCGACGACTTTAAAACACGTCATAGTCCGACAGACACAACATGCCGGATTCCGAAAAAGAAAATTCCGATGACGGAAAGTCGTTCCGACGTGGACATCGCAATGCGACGTTTAAAGACATCACAAAAGAAGTGACGTGGACCTCGCATTGTGACGTCCCGAAACCCTGTCGGATTCCGACGTCTGTAAATACAAAATGATGCTAAAATTCTTCGACGGATGTCCGACGCCCATCCGTGTCCATCCGACGTATACTTGGACGTCGGATTTCGACGTCCCAGATAGTTATCGGAATCTGACGTCTGTTAACAGAATGATAAAAAAAAAGGTCCGACGTGTGTCCGACGTCTATCCAACGCGTTTGGACGTCGGATTTCGATGTCCTAAATTATGTAAAAAATATAAAAAAATGCGTAAAAAATAGCGCGCGCATTTTTATCGGGCTATTCTTGGAGTTGAGTTCTTAAAGAAGCGATATTCGTGAATTATTTTTAAAACAATATTTTTGAGTCGTATTTAACATTTGGATCAAACAACAAACTAAGCATGAGGTACTTTTTATTCTTAAATTACTTTTCATTTTATATTTTATTGCATTACTTCATGTCCATTATGAATGACAATACTTTATTACATTGCTTTGTGCACATCATAAATTTCATTTGGATTTTTATATATGATATTGATTGTTGTTTTTAAATCCGACATTGCACATGGTTTTAATTTCTTAGTTGGTTATTACGTCAATCCACATCTCTAAATTTGACATTGCAATTTTTGAAAAAAGAACATTGCATGTATAAAAGCAATGGCAATATAGCACGATCATTTGCAAATAATAATATTGGTGCCTAATCCATAAGCTCATATGCTTATGAATTTCCTTCTCCTTGAATTTCTCTTCTTGTTGGAATTCGTCCTGAAGGGTACCAATAACCTGTCATTTATCGATGGTAGGTTGTTCGGACCATTTACTAAATAATATGTTGCCAAAATGGCGTTGACATAAAGAATAGAGTCGGTCCAAAACCACCCTCCCTTTTCTATTGGCAATTATATTACCTTGAGGATCCACGTCATAATAAGGATTTGTGGATGACTCTTCAGTGGGGGCGGAAGCCGCAGCCGCTTTTGAGGGACCACCCTCATTTCAGCTAAGCATACTTTGTAGTTGTGTTTTTTGCTCAGGGCTCTCTCTCTCTCTCTCTCTCTCTCTCTCTCTCTCTCTCTCTCTCTCTCTCTCTCTCTCTCTCTCTCTCTCTCTCTCTCTCTCTCTCTCTCTCTCTCTCTAAACTTTATTTTTAAAAAAAAGACTCCAAAATCTTTCAATATCTTCAAGCATACATCTACACTTCACCTCTTCTCTCTTTTTCTCTGTCACAAATTACAAATCTAATAATCCTAAATCCACTATCCTAAATAATACTAATAATCTATTACAAGACCATTCAAAACCATTTTAAATCAATGCAAAATTTAAAAACACACACACACACACACACACACACACACACACACACACACTCTCTCTCTCTCTATCTCTTTCTATCTTTCAGACTCTCTATCTCTTCTTAAAACAAACAAACAAACACCAACCTCAAACAAACAAACAAAAAGCAAAACAAACAAAAATCAAGCACCAACCTCAAACAATGATCTTCAAGCACTAATCTTGAAGCAACGTCAAGCACTGATATTCAAGCCCTCAAGCACTGGTCTTCAATTGCCCTCAATTTTTCTCAATCGCTCCAAAGATGCTCAAATCTACAAAAAAACAAAATGAGAATAAAGGTGCTGAATCGCGTGAATTCAAAGATTGAAACAGACGTCGGAATCTGACGTCCTCCAAACATGTCGGATTCCGACATCTGTGCCCACTCAGGCCCGAACAACATTTGCCAGATGCCGTGGGCAGGCTTTTTGGCTTGCGGACGTGGACGTCGGATTCCGACGTCCACGTCGGATTCCGACGTCCACGTCGGATTACATGTATTTCAAAAAAAATATATATGGCAGGTCATATCCACGTCTGCAAGTCGGAATCCGACAATCGTAGGACAACAACTTTAATTGTTCCCATCAAAACTGCATGCATGACTCCCATCTAGTAGACCCAAAAAGCAAATCAACCGGAAAGACAATTAAAGTGAACCCAATCCATAGCCTATTAAATGCACATTCAAGAGGGTAAAATGATGCAATCATGATTAGTATATGAACAATGGACATGACATCCTTGAAAGCTCTATTGACATAAAATCTTCACAAAATTATGATTATAAACTGATATTGCATTTCAGAATTCATACCAACTACACACTTCCAAAAATTGCATATTGACCGCAACCGTAGTTGCTACGATATTTTGCGGAGTCTTGCGGTCGCTAGGCGAAGCCTTGGCTCCCTTGCGGTGCCTTAGTGGTTGGTCTTGGCATAGTGACCATAGCGTTGACTCTGCAGTGCCTTGGCGAAGCCTTTGGGTGGTGCCTTGGTAGTAGTTTTAGTCAAACAATTTGAAGTCGTCAGAATGCATAGGTTGTCACATTCCTCGCATATTTCGCATTTTGGAAAAATGCGACAATGAGCTCAAAACTTTTATTTTGTCGAAGTAGACGAGACTTCGCATATTTCGCATTTTTTTGGAAAAATACGACAATGAACTTGGAACTGATATTTCGTCAAAGTAGATGGGCACTGCGTATTTTTTGCCTTTCAGAAAAATGCGAACTGTGTGAAAAACAATTTAATTCTGCAGACTGTTGCAAAGATAGTGTTTAGTCAATACAATACTGGAATCCAATGGTGTATCAATCAGTTGCAATCAGACATATGAAATTTTTCTAGAACATTCTCTAGATATTTCTGCTGGCTAAGATAGATCTTCTTCTAAAGTCTATTTCTAATTCCTTATAGTCTTGTCAAATTCTTTTGACAAATCACTCTTAGTAGTGTGTAGTAGGACTGTGTCGTTAGACAAAATAAATGCATCATCAACGTAAAGAGCTATGTGAACTAAACTGGCACCCATATGCTTGGAATAAACATTACAGTCAGCTAAATTGTTGACAAAACCAATTGAATAAGATAAGAGCTGATTCTTTTGAACCATGGCCTTGCAACCTGTTTTGGACCATAGATTGCTTTGTACAGCTTTGCATACTTTGTGCTCTTGGCCTTTGACTTCGAATCCTTTCGGTTGGAAGGTATACAGCTCCTCTTTGATGTAGTCATTGAGAAACGCTATCGTGACATCCATTTGGTGTATCTCGAGGTCTTTCATGGCTGCTAACGCAATCAGATTGACTGCATTTTGACAACAAGACTAAAAATCTCTTGATAATCCACTCCTTGGACTTGAGTGAATCCTTTAGCCACCAGCTATGCTTTCCATTTTGTAATGGAACCATTAGAGTTATCTTCTTCTTGAAGGTCTAGTTGTTGTCAATAACTCTCTTGTGAGTGGGGAAGTCGACCAATGTCCAGGTCTGGTTCATCAAAAGTGAGTTGTACTCGTTTTCCATGGCTTCTTTCCACTTCACAACATAGAGTTAATTGCTTCGGCTAGGGTCTTTCTGGTTTTGGAAGTTGTGTTAGCAGAGAAATGACCACCACCAACACCTTCATGCACCTAAGATATAATAGGTCTGATCTCAGACTCATGAGTGCATTGGTGAATGATTCCGTCAGCACTCCTTTTGTACAATTGTCCTGCAATGAGCTGGAAGGGTGGTCCTTTTATTAAAAACCTTTTTTGGGCTACTACATGCAGCCCATCTTTCATTTTTCCAGTAGTAAAAAACTGAGTTATTTCATCAGTCCAAAGTGGCATAGCATCAATTTGAAAAAGACAAGCATCAAACAAATCATCATTTACTGGTGCATCGGCTTTTTCAGCGTTGGGTAGCTGTGAAAGACAATCAGCCATTGAGCTGCTTCTCTGCTGACACTGCATTTTTTGCTCCAGAATTGTGTAGTGAAAGGAATAGATCCTTCATCTTCCTAACAAAGGAAGTGAGGTCTTTGCCATCCCACTGCAAGTTTGTCAGCTGATCCGAGCATGATAGTATGTATAGAACACAAATGCTTGGCCTAGCAGGTAATGTTGTAATTGTTGCACAACATAGACCATAGCCAATGCTTCTCATTTCGTGGTGGTATAGTTTACTTTAGCAGACACAAGTTGTCTACGTAGGAAACGTATAGGGAAGTCCATACCATACGTTGTGTTAGAATACCTCCAATGGCATACTTACTTGCGTTAGTGTGCACATGGAACTCTTTCGTATAGTCAGGGGGGCTAAAAGCATGTTTTGGTGGTACGACATGGACTATCAAGGACACTACCTTTTTTGGGTACAAATGCACTCAAAAAAATATCTATTGTTTAACATTCTAAACTGGGTCTACTAGATATATGAGACTATGAATGTTTGTAACAAATTTGCAGGTGTGTAATTGTAATAATTGCTTAGAAATCACTTCTGTTGTGGGACCGCCGACTTCTCTCTCTCGCTCTCGCTTTCTTGCAATCCAGCTTGCTCTCTCTCTCTCTCTCTCTCCTCGCGTTTAAAAGATCTCTCGTTCTAGCTCTCTCTATGATCGCATTTGCAAGGTCTCTCAATATTGGTCTAATATACCTCTTTCTTGCTGATCGTGCTCTTTCTGATCACGTTGTGGCTGATCCAGGTCTTTCTTGCTGATCGTGATCTATTTGATCGAGCTCTTTGTCTGACGATTAGCCTGTGCGTAGAATAGTAGATGATTCCAGCATGGATAGTTTTCAGGGCAATAATATATATTTCACAGATTCAATTTTGGATATTCCAACAGTTTTTCCTACAATGCATGAGACGTATGCAAGTGATCCCAACATGGAACATTGTCACTGTGTCAACAAAGTTGCAATGAGGGACTATGGGACTGGTAAGAAACAGAAACAGAGATTGAAAGAAATTTTTTTTAGGAGGCTTGTCAAAACAAGAAAACGAATCTGTTTAGCTACGGCAAAATATTGGTGAAAACATACACAACAATTTTCAATAGGTATTCAGAGGGAGATATTCTAACTTCTACAACCAACTTTTCGGAAGCTGCAAATATCATCTAATATTGTTGAAATCCGTAATACCCTCAGTCAAATTAAGGTGTCCCACTCGGTGAATGAACTCTTCGTGAAGAGATCTTTGCTTGTGATGGTACTAAATAAAGCTAATGGCACAACGAATCTCCCTCATTTGAGAATTGCAGGTGCTTTGGGTGTTCATCACAAAAATATTGTTACAGCTAGTTCTCGCTTTAACATTAAGGACGATGAGGAGGTTCTTCCCTTGAGTGCCTGGCAGAGACAATTGCCTAGAGGTAGCATAATCATGGCTCGGGTCAAGGAATTGGTGTATGCCTTTTGGAGCTCAGAAACTCGAGTGTCCTCCAACAAAAAAGACATATGCCGATAGAGGATTGGAAGAAAGAGTGTTGTCAAGCATCCAATATATCTTCTTGACAACACTCAGGTCCTTCTTTTTTGGATTTCTGTTTTCTTGGTAATGCTGATCTTTTGCACTGTTGAACCTGATCTTGGTACTCCTGTTCTTTGGTTCTACAGATACACACTCCACCTCTTGCTATTTGGAACTGTTTTGTAGTTTTTACTCAACTGATATTTTGCTCCTTTGGACTTTTGGGACTATTGGTACTTGTAGAAGCTTATAAACAACTATTTATTTTCTATTTGGTACTTATGAAAACTTGTCCAAGATATATTTTTGGTACTTTTGGTACTCTATATTCTTTTCAAATAACTCTAATATTTTATGTATTTCTGGTGTGCAAAAAGTATTGTTGTTTGTTGCTCTTTGGTGCTTTTGATAGTTTTGGTAGTTTTTGAACGTTTCTTCAATTTGTTGTTTGCAACATTTTGGTACTTTTCGATCTACTAGCATTTAGTTGTTTGGTGCTTTTTAATAATTTGGAACTTTTGGGTATTGAATGTTTGTATTGGTACTACTGGAACTTATAGAGTAGCAATTTTGATAATACAGACTACCAAAATAGGTGCTTTAATACCTTGTGTCTCATTTTCATTTTAAAATCCTCCAAATTGGTCTACTGAGATTTATAGTGTGTACCATTTTTATTTTAAAATCTACACCATTTGGTTCTATTTTTTTTTTATTTCGTCATATTTGCAGTTTGCACACATCCCGATTCAGTCTTTTTGGTATCGCTTTAGTGTTGTTACACCAATTGGTAGTATTACTCCAGTAGTTGGGTACTAATTTTACAAATTTTGTACTATTTTGGTACTAGTTTTGTGTTGGTAAAGCACTTGAATACAAAAGAATGGTACTGCAATAACTTATCGTGTACCAATTCTGATCCTCCTGACTGCCTAATTAGGTTCTCTTATAGTAAGTGTCTCATTTTTATTTTAAAATCTACCAAATAGGTACTATTTAGACTTCTCATAACCATGTTTTATGCATATAACCATTAAATTAGATACTTTTTTCTGTATATTTATTTGTGTTCGTAGCTCGCATACAATCCTTTGTGGTCTTTTCGGTACTATTTTAGTGTTGTTGCCAATTGGTGGAATCTAAACTTTAGTTACTACCAATTTTACAAGATTTGTATTATTTTTGTAATGTCTACGTGTTTCTGAAACTTTTTGAGTGCCAAGAATTGGTACTATTTGAACCTATCATGTAACTATTTTGATCCTCTAGACTACTTTACTTTCTGCATGTGTAGTACTACTACCTACAGGTACTTTCTACCTTCCTGGTACTACCTGTGTATGATACCTTGGTACTACCTGTATATGATGCTTTGGTACTACCCGCAGGCACTTTCTATTTGTAACATGATAAGACTTCTTGAATATAGATCAGTGGTAATGAGAACACTCCTCAAGTTCACTTTGAAGATGTTAACAATGACTTTGATGTAGAAGGAATCTTTAAGAAGTTTCGAGTGAACCAACACTGTATTGAGCTCAAGCAATGTGTTTCTCGATGTATCCTGAAATATAATTATAATTTATGACGTGACTTCAGCAGATTTTGTTAGGGAGAGCGAGAGCGAGAGCGATATATATATATATATATATATATATATATATATATATATATATATATATATATATATATATAGAGAGAGAGAGAGAGAGAGAGAGAGAGAGAGAGAGAGAGAGAGAGAGAGAGAGAGAGAGAGAGAGAGAGAGAGAGAGAGAGAGAGAGAGAGAGAGAGAGAGAGAGAGAGAGAGAGAGAGAGAGAGAGAGAGAGAGAGAGAGAGAGAGAGAGAGAGAGAGAGAGAGAGAGAGAGAGTGAGAGAGAGTGAGGCTTCTAGAGATTGATTGGATGCTTCTACTTGGTTGGGTGGTTTCTCCACAGTGTGTTATCCATGGTGTTTAGGATTTGTAAGTAGGATCTAAGGAGCTTCCCTTATAGTGGCATCAGAGCAAGGCTTACAAGTTTGGAGAGGTGGTGCTTTTCATTGGAGCTTGGTGGTATTCAACTAGTATTCTCATCCAAGGAGAGGAGCAAGGTTGCAAGTTGTTGGATCTTCCCAAATTCAATTTGCATGTTCCATATCTCTCTCAAATTCATTGTGGTTTATGGAGAATTATGCTAGGAAATCAATTTTGGTGTCTTTTTTGAAGTTTTAGCATGTGTATCTCAAAACTAGTGATGGATCTGAAATTTCCAGCAAGTTAATTCACTTTGAAGTAGTTGAAATTCAGGTTGCATGTTGGATCTTCCCATGTAATTGGATTTTAGGCTCTTTTGTGGCCAAATTTGGCTTGTTTTCCATGACATTGGCACAAAATGGAGGGTAGAATTCAAAATCTAGCAAGATTAGATCAATTGATTGGTTGTAACTCTGTATTTTGGATTGCATGTGGATTTGGAAAATTTTCTTTTTATTAATTTCCAATTGGATTGCAGAAACCTAGCATTAGAGAAGTTTTGATTTCCAAAAAGACCCTTAAAAATTCGTGCAAGATGCTTTTTTTATTATTAAAATATTATAACACTAATACTTTTGACTTGCCATAATTTTTTAATCGTAGCTTAGAAGTATGTCATGTAACATATCATTGGAAGGCCCTTGTAGAGGCTTTTCAATGCACCAAACTTTGCTAAATTCGGACTTATCACTAAAACGTTATGCCATTTTTAGTTTGGAATCAAAATGTGGACTCAAAAAGTTACGTTATGTAGATTTCAAATTTGAGTGTTTTGATTGGTCCATGTGTAAGAAACATTTGAGAAAAAATATAAAAAGAATCTTTACAAAGGGTCTTTTTTGGATTTAGAACTCCACTAATGAAGGGCTAAAATTCATGATTTTTGCTTGTTTTTTCATGAAATTGGATGGTAGGAGGTTGTTGAACATCAATTGAAGCTGGGAAAAGATTAATCATAGTCTTTTGAACCTATCCTAGAAGTTAGAGCCAAGAATTCCAACAATTAGATTTGTAGGAAGTCAAAAAGTGTAAAAAATTGACCAATTTTGGTGAATTTTGGGGGATATATTTTTCTAAATCCATAAGGGGATCATTCTGGATTTTTTCTAGCATGATTTGTGTTCCTTTTTACCTTCCTAGCAAGCTATCACATTGTAGATTGATGGGTAGAGGCTTATGTGGCAATTCCATCAAGTTTATAGCAATCTTGACTTCTAGAAACCAAGAATTCATGGTTCTCAGCCCATACTGCTTCATAGGATCTGTATGAAGGCTTCATGGAACTCTTAGAGACCATTTAAAACTGTTTGTCTCATCACTTTTAGGCTTGGTTGAGTGTTTGCATGTTTTTGGACATATTGGTCTTGAAAAAGTGTGCCCTCCTACAGCTTAATTGGCTATTCTGAACTCGCACATTTGAGTCCTAGGTGGCAGACTGACATGGCAAGTGTCTTGTTCACTGGGTATCCCTCTGTACTGAGCTTTACGACACCCAATTTCTTTAATTGCATAAGTTGCCACCATACAACCCTCTAGCCTTGCTAAATTTTTCACGTATTGTTTTAAAGGTTTCATGACTCTTTCAAATGGATACATCCATCGCAAACTAATAGGCCCACAAATCTAATCTCCTCTACAAGGTGGACAACAAGATGTGTCATAATATTAAAAGGATGGTGAAAAAGATCTTTCTAAAACACAAAGTGCCTCAACCACTTTTAGTTGTAGAGATTCTAGTTCTGATGGGTCTATAGTTCGTGCACATATCATTCTAAAAAAATGACTAGTCTTTAAAATGCCAGCTCGTGCTATGTTAGATATGCCGCAACATACAACCATTGGAAGTATTTGTTGCATGAAGACATGATAGTTGTGAGTTTTCATGCTCTTAAGCTTTCCGTCTGTTTCATGTATTTCGAATTAGAAGATGTTGTACATGCCACATACACATACCAATATTGTTAGATCATATGATGATGTACATGCACATATAAACAGAAACCGAAATAACTATTGTGTAACTCATATTAAGACAAAATTACATATACCTGCCAATATGGTAAACTATACAAAATAGATAATCTCTTCCATCCCGTTACTTTTGAAGGATCGTCCTTCTTTTTACGTGGGTGTATAGCATTAAAATATACTATTAGGAGAAAAATGATAGACATGTACAAGACGATTTAGAAAAGTTAGTAAAAGTTTTTTCACAAAAGGCCATAAAAAATCAAATGCTTAATTTCTAAAATCAATAACATACCATGTTTTTAGTACATTAATAATGCATAGTTTAGTATAATACCTTTGCATTATCCTCTGTTTATTTTTTTTATGTTGACCAGCCTCTTCTCAACAAATGCTTTTCAATTACATCAAGGGACATAAATCCTAGGCCTCTACAATTGGCACATGGGCAAGGAACCATGGTCACACCCCATCTGACAACATCTTCTCTAATTTTCTCAAATGACCAATCATGCGCAGCATTTGCTCCATGATCTACTCCACAAAAAGAAAATCAATACTTTTATAAAATGTGTAAAAAACCTAAACAAAAAACATGCCTACCAACATAAGTACCTGACGTATCTTCAACTTTTTCTTTTCCTCGTTCTTCCATTCCACTGGTAGGTGTGTTCTTTTGAAATGTAGAATCTCCGTCGAAATTGTGATAACACCTCGTTGATTTGAAATAACAATTTTCAAGAAAAGTCGATTCGCCACAACATTCCAAGAATACCTACACTGCGTGACCCAATTTTTTTTCTAGTCTGCATCCATTAAGTTCTGTGGATCGACTAAATACTCGACGCTAGCAGCGTCAAATATATAGTCAATTTCTAGATACAAAACGACTATATGTTCGACGCTAGCAGCGTCGAGTATCTGGTCCATTTCCAGAATTAAATAAACTATATGCTCGACATTGCTAGCGTCGAATATATGGTCGTTATTATTCTGCAGATCGACTATATGTTCGACGCTGCTAGCGTCGAACATGTAGTCGATATTATTCTGCAGATCGACTATATGTTCAACGCTAGCAGCGTCGAACATATAGTCGATCTGCAGAACTCAACAGACTGGCAGTTCACAATTTCTACTCATTTCTATTTTCAGTTTTTGAGCGTGAAGAGGAGAATATTGTTGCGCCTAGCGGTGGGTACGGTGGAGTTGCTCTCTATGTCTCTTCTAATGATGCTTGGTCCTTTTGTTGCTTTTTTTGCACAACCAAAGTGCTCTACCTTTTCACCATAGCTAGGGCTTGGAGAAAAAGTTGAGCATTGGACAAAAAGGTGAGCACCATAGCTAGCATTCAAAAGTTTACTAGTTTTTCTTTGATACATTTGTGTTTATTGTTGTTTATGTTCTTTTGTCATAGCCAAAGCTCTTTACCTTCTCACCATAACCGAGGCTTGAGCAAAAAGCTGAGCATTGGACACAAAGGTAAGCACCATAGCTAGCATTCAAAAGTTTACTTGTTTTGCTTTGTTACATTTGTGTTTATTGTTGTTTATGTTCTTTTTTCTCTCTTATTGACACTATTTTATTTTTTCATTTCATCAGAGTTAAAGCTTTTCAAAAGCTTTCAAAAGCTTGAGGTAAAGCTATTTAAAAGCTTGTAAACTTTTTTCAAAGAGAGCATAAGAAAGCTTCTCAAAGAGAGTAAAGCTATCTAAAAGGGTGTAAAGCTTGGAGTAGGGCTTGGAGTAAGTTTTTTGAAAAAACCTTGATGACTCTCTATCCTTAAGCAGTTTGAGTAAAGCTTGGAGTAAACATTGCTCTCTCTCTCTCTCTCTCTCTCTCTCTCTCTCTCTCTCTCTCTCTCTCTCTCTCTCTCTCTCTCTCTCTCTCTCTCTCACACACACACACACACACACACACACACACACACACACACACACACACACATTGACACTCTTTTTTCTCACTTTTATCACAGTATCCTCAGTTTGAAGTAGAGTTTCTTGGGATAAAGCTTTTGGAGACAAGGTGAGCATTGATTACTGTGAATGTTGTTTTTTTGTTTTGTGAAAATATTATGGTTTTGTTTTGTTAAATCTTGTTGCTTTGTTTGTGGGTATTTTCCTTCAATTGAAACTTTCTAAAATAATGTGAAGAGCATATGCTACAGCTTGATAAAGATAAACATTTTAAAATCATGAAAACAAGTAAGACAATTGAAAAGGGCTTGAGTGTTTAGAGTTTCTATTAAAGGATTTTATGTTTTGTGTTTATCATTGTTATCTCAATCGTAGTTCATTTTAAAATGCAGATGTCTGACCCTCCATTTCTTTGATCTGGTCTTTTTTCATCTCATGAAGAGTATATGAACTGGTTAAGTAGTGCATCTGCTAGGCTGAGAGAACAAATGGATGTTGTTCTCTAGCAGTATAGGTCCATGTTAAACTCTCCAGCAGCCTCACAGCAGGGTAGTCCTCAAAGGCCCCCCACTAGTGCACATTCACCTGTACCATCACAGAGGCCCTCACCACATAGGTCCCTTCCTCAGACCTCCACACCTCGCGTTGCTGGGTCAGCACCAAGACGTCATCCAGTCTTTTGTCTCTACCATTGGTGCTCAGCCAAAGTGCTCCAGTGCCGCTTACTTCATGTTGCGATCCATATCCTAGAATGATATATCTGGAGGAGTCGGTTTGTAGAAAGTCGACAATCATTTGCCTTGTCGTCACAAAGTGTGACGTGGCTCTTCAGCCATCTTTGAAAATTCAGGCTCCTCTACGTATGATGTGTTGTTTGTGCTCTCCTTCCTCCTCTGCGTCTTCTTGTTCCTTGGATTGTCATAGCAATCCATGACTGCATGACCTTTTCTATGACAATGTATATACTCAATGTTTGGATTCAACCAGCATTTATCCACTTTGTGACTGTCACGTCTGCATCTCTCGCATGTCTTCTTGTTGTTGCCTTGCTGCATGTTCCTTCCTTTCGATCTGCTTTTTTGGCTTCCTTGCTTCTGCTGGTTATGATCTGTTCTCTTTGTCGACTCCCTCTTAGGTTGACACTTCTTCTTCGACTGGTCTTTGTTGTTGTAAAGAGCTTGATCAGACTCGTTCTTGTCGTCGTAGTGCTCTCTAGCTTCAGCTTCTGCTTTGATGTCAATGACTGCCTTGTCAAAGGTCATAGGAGCTAGCAATGTCTAGCATCAGAGGAGTTTCGAGCACTAAAATGGCCTTTTGTCAAGATGTTGTTTTTGACTTTTCAACTATACGACGTACACTTGGCCCAGTTATATATTTACACCTGTGAAAGACTGCAACGTTGTTTGTCGGTCGATTTCTTTTTTGGAACTTCCCGATCATATTTTTATACAATTCAAAACTTCCATCATGACTTGTGATTGGACCGTAATTGCTGCCTGTGAGTTTTCTGAGTGCCCGGGACCTAACAGTTGTGGCTAAAGTAAGTCTATTTTGATCTCACTATAGTTAGAGTAACATATACGATTTACGAAAGACCGCTAGCATTTATTACAAATTTGATTTTTTATGTTCATACTGATTTAACTACATTTTGCTTCAGACTATGTTGTTCATCTTCTTTTTGCAATGGCTTCCAGAAGTTGTAGACCACGAAGCAATATTGTCTCAGTTTCTGTTTGTAATGAAAAAAAACTCTGATGGCTCTTGGATACCACGTATCTATAGAAAATTTTACTGGGTTCTCATGCATCCCTCATCAAGAGGTTTTTTTGGTAAAAAGAGAAAATCAAATATGGATTTTTGGAAAGGTAGAATTTTAGACTTCAAAGTTTCACCTTGTGGTCAATCCATTTCAAAGGTCTTGATTCAACATGTCTACATGCATAAGGAAATTAGAGTGGAAGGCGTAAGTTCAAATGACAGACTCAAATGCAATTGTAAGTTTTGGAGAATTTTTTGCTTTGAGCTTTGCATTAATCATTTAGACGTGTATCTGAGTATTTAAATGACATATAGTTTTATGGGTTTGTCTAGATTTGTATCCATCAAGCATAATCGAATGGCAACCTATACAATCCCTTGTCGGCATCATGGATGTTATTCATTCTGATATTGGTCTTCTGCAATACAAGAACCGCTCCACGAGATCACTTTTGGATTCTTATATTTTCTTCTATGATTCATTTTACACACCATCCAGTTCAGGTAAAAAATTGGAGGTCATATCATTACCCTCTTTCTCAAGCGAAGAATGGATTCCTTTAAATTCCAGCATAGCAAAGAGCTTCTGATCAAGGTTTTTTATGGACATTCACGATTGTATGAAATGTAGCACATGTTCCAAAAACAATAGATTGCAATGGTTTCTGTCTTTTGCAATATTTGTAGCTTTTTTTGTTGAATGTAATATTTGTAGAACAGTGACAGTGTTTATTTGTAGTGATTTAACAAACGATATGTTATCAAGCCTCCTTGATGATCATTGGGATAAAAAGAGTAATGGCAATATCGAGTGCATAGTTAATAGATCGTCAATGAAATTTAGATATCTTATAGAAAAACAAGTGCTTTCTTTAATATTTTATTATAGAATATGGTCCAAAGTTGGCAATGGATGGAAAGCATTGGATCAGGATTTTACAGTGAATCATCAAGATCAAATAGAAATCCAAGTAAGGGAAAATAATTCTATTGTTACAACCATTGAGGTGGAAGAAGGTTGGACACTCGATCACATTCGATCAGAGCTTACCTTGCTGCAATATGATATTTCTAAACACTTCTGTTTTTGAGTCAACAAGAAATTGGTAGGTGTATGTGTGTTTATTTCAATACACATTTGAAATGACTTTCAATGATTTTATTTAAACATATTTCAGTGTTTTCGGTATTGCAATATTTCATTTAAAATAATCTCATTGTTGATACTTTTTAACAAGTTTCTTTGATGTACAGGTAAGACCAAGACAAGAAAGTCGCATACAGTGCAAAGACTTAAATAGAAGCATAGAAATTGTTGAAACCGCAAAAACATTGGGATGATAGATGTGCAACAACAATGTGCTTTTTCAAAAAAAAAAAATACAAAGAAGTCTCAAATGACTTCAAGATTTTATCGAACAATTTGCATTTAGTATTTTGAAAAATGTACATTGTTTTTAAAATATATATAATATATTTGTGGCATTCAGTAATAGCCCACTTTCTATTTGCCTATCTGTTGTCCTGTGCATCATCATGTGATGATGTATTTTTATGTGTCTATCGAAACTTATGTGACAATATTTACATTTCAATCAAAGGTGTCTGAGGCATATCCTCAAGCACTGCACCTTCATCCACAGAACCCCTGGTAGCTTCATCCGAGGCACCTTCATGCTTGTAGGGCCTTGCACATGATAGTAAAATTTCCAACATTTCATGCCGATACTGATGAATCGCATTTGTTGATAGCTCAGGACATTGGAACTACAAGATAAAACATTGAGTGTATGTATGTATTAGCCAATGTTCAAAACAATATAAATACAGAAAGCTAACATGATATCATCAGGATATTGGAACTTGAGAAAAATACCTCACGGATACTAGCATTTGGAGGTTGCACCATATACCAATCCAAGAACGATTTAACATTCTAGATTGAAAACCATCTACAGCTGAAAGCATCTCTACATGTGGATATCCCTATTGATTTGGCACCTTTGCAGAGAAGAGGAGGCAAAGGAATTCAAATATTTGTTGAGGATCGTTCTCGTTATAGAGCAAAAGGAAAAAAAAACTTGGATTTGTGGATAGATGGAACATTATTTCCACATGATCCAAGCACTTTGACACATCACACATTCTCTTCAATAACTCATTTAGTTACATGGATATGCAATGGGCATAGTGGATTACTAGGATATTGTGAAAGATTGCAGAACCATGGAAAACAACTTTATATGAATAAAGTTCACTTTTTAGAAGGTGAGTAAATTTGGATATCCTCTTATTGTCAGAATAGAGATTGTCATCTCCAAAAGACGTTAGAAGAAAATGAACAAATTAAAAAAAATAATGAATCATTACAGAAGATAACAATCAATATCAAATCAGAACTAGAGCAAATGCAATCAGTCTTATAGTCTATTCATATTGAATTATTGAAGGATGTGGATTTGGCAAAGAAGAAGGCTGAAAGTAAGAAGCGAAAGCGACAAAGTTGCAAGGATATTCAAATGCTTTCAAAAGGAGGTTATTGAAATAGAAGGATCTGTGCATTCAAGTAAGCATATTTTGATTTTTGTAAGTTTTTCAATGACATTTGGATTTAATTTCAGCTATGGTGATATTCTGTTAACTATCTGTTTTTTTTGCAGATCTGCATTAGTAGCTCCTTGGAATATTAAAGACAATGCTTCACTAGGAATGTCATTGGGTTGCAAATCCACTGAGCGTATCATGATGAACAATAGGATTTCAAATGTAAAGTGTAAAATAGTAGAGTCTTTGAAAAAATTTAGATAAGACTATAGTTCAGAGTGCTTGTGATTTTGTAGGTATTAGCAGGGAAGCATATGCAACAATATTTAAACTAATTAGAGAAGCTTTTAAGCAAGTTCAAATTAGAAAAGTCCCATTCCCTAGGACATATCACTTGAAGATAGAGAGGGATACATCAAACATAGGTATGCATAAGATCACTGGAACTCCAACCAATGGGATACGTCCATGTTGCCCGGACACAAATTTCAAAGTTTTCTATATTTCATTTTTATTTTTTAGTTAATTTGAACTACGTTACGTAGATTTCAAATCTGTGCATTTTGATTAGGCCTGGTGACAGTCGAAACTAAAGAAAAAAAAAAGTATCTTTACAAAGGGTCTTTTTGATATTGAGAACTCCTCTAATGCATATCAGAACAACCCAATCCTCGATAGAAGCTTGGGATATATTATGGAGGGATGCATTCACAAACATCCATAGGCAAGTCTTATTAATCTCAACACAATTCTTTTCAAATATCTTGGAAGAAATGACAAGGAAATTTGTGCTCAAAATGATTGTTGTAGAGAATCAAAATTAGAGAGGCTGATCCTTGACAAAACATTTTTTCTTCATTCAAACTATGTTATTGTGTATTTTGAAAAGTATTGCTTTTGAAAAGTGTTTGTGACCATTACTCGATCTGCTATGTTAGGAGAAACAAAGGGCATGACAATATTAATGGAATTTTAGGTGACTAACATGAAACATAGGAAGAGCTTTCATCTCGTCAACGCAGTGTCGATTTGTACTTCCACATGCGTACAAAGAACCTCTGCATCCCATAAAAGGGTCGACCTACCCCCGATGACTTGCAAAACATCTCTACCAGAAAATGTACGAAATGGGAGTTCTTCTCAACACCTTCCCGAACCCCTATGGTCCTAGAAGCTCCCAACAACTAATTAGCAATAGGCATATGATGTATCCACTGATCCCGTACAATCAAACAATGTAGGATCTATCGAGTCACAACCATTCATAGGAATAGTCGGATTTGGCTTGACTCGATAACCGATGCACACTGCTAGAATACTAACTTGTGACAATATTTGAGACACAAACAAATAAGACGATAAAAAACTTCAACATTTGTTTGTTTATTTCAACAATCTGATTAAGCAACATGAAAAATTATCAAGAATGCACATACCTCGACACCTGAAGTAGTGACTCCAGACCTCTCTATGTCTTCTAAGATGGCATATCGGAATATTGAGGCCACATTCCTTTGCCAATGTAGCAAAGGTGGGTATATATTGTGAAGATTTTGTCAATCATTAAGATCCAAAATCATCTATTGATCGTTGGTTTAAAAGACAACACAATTTACACCATTTGCAATGTAGAAAATTGACCTTGGTATAAGTGCTGGAAGAGAATTTTTGAGATAGTTTCAAATCTTTGTGATTTCCTTTGAAAACATTTGTTGTTGTTCAAAGGAGATAGGCTTATCTCAAGTAACTATTCATTATGGAAAGTGAAATTGGAATCACTTCTTGAGATGAATGATGTTTTGGATATTGTTGTAGGTTTGGAGGAGAGACCAGCAACACAACAAGATCAAGTGAGGTATGACAAGAGGGCCAAGAAGGCTCTACACATGATCAAGATGAATGTTACCAATGAGTTTCTCAAGGAAGTTGGTAAGTGCACATCATCTTTGGAAGCTTGGTATTCATTGAAGAAGCTTTATGAATCCAAGTCTACTTTTAGAGTGTTGACTCTAAGAAGGTAAATCTTTTCTTGTTTGCAAAAGAATGAAGAAAGTCCAAGTACTTTTGTTTTGAGGATGAAAGCATTGAATGATGAGTTAGCTTGCATTGATGAAAGCTCTAGCTTGTTCAAGTGATTCTTAATGGCCTGTTGGATGCTCATGCTAACATTGTTCAAAGTATTGCTATTCAAAAGACTTTGCCAAGTTTGATGGATCTTCAAGAAATCTTGATCAATGAAGAATATAGGCTTCAAGCAAGAGGTGAATCTACATCGACACTTCAAGAGGATGTTGTGTTCACAAAGGGCAAATTCAAGGGCAAAACCAAAAGTAAGTGGTCTAAATGGCAAGATCAAGTAGATGCTTCTTCAAGTGGCAAAAACAAGGATAGATCAAAGATCAGGTGTTTCTATTGTGGCATCAAAGGACACTTTGCAAGTGAGTGCTAAAAGAAGAAGAGAGATCAAGGAGAGAAGCAAGGTAATCTTACTCTTGATGAGGATGGTTTGGATGTTCAATAGGTGGCCGAGTGCTATTTTGGATGGAAGGACACCTTTTGAGATGCTACAGGCCGAGTGTCAAATGTCAACATTACTCTTGATGATAGGACCAAAGAGGATCCATCTTCAAGAAGAGGTATTTTTGTTGGATATAGTGAGGTGGGTACAGCCTACAAGGTTTAAATTGCTTCTACTAACAAAGTGATTGTTGGAGTATCAAACTCTTATGAAGAGTGAAACATCTTTTGGATGAGTCTTCTTGTATAGATGGAGCTATGAAAGTGGATGGATGTTATCATGATGTAAAATCAAGTAATGAATCTGGAAAACAAAGTTTGGTCAATGACTTTGATGGTCAAGTTGAAGATCAAGAGGTTGATCTCAAAGGGCTTCAACTAGTCAAAAGGCAAGTTGGCAGTTTGGAGCTAGTCAAGAGCATGAAAGGAGAGGTAATTGGCAAAGATGTCATGGATCTATTTTTGCAAATTCATAAGAGGAGTTCTATATCCAGAAAAGACCCTTTGTAATAATTCTTTTATATTTTTTTCTCAATTTTTTCTTACACATGGACCAATCAAAACACTCGAATTTGAAATCTACGTAACGTAACTTTTTGAGTCCACATTTTGATTCCACACTAAAAATGGCATAACTTTTTAGTGGTAAGTCCGAATTTAGCGGAGTTTGGTGCATTGGAAAGCGCTTGACAAGGGCTTTTCAATGATATGTTAGATGACACACTTCTAAGCTACGAATAAAAAGCTATGGCAAGTCAAAAGTATTAGTGTCATAATATTTTAATAATATAAACAACATCTTGCACGAATTCTTAAAGGGTCTTTTTGGAGTTCAAAACTCCTCTAATGTACTGAAGACTCAAGTAAGGTCAAAGGAGCAGCAAGGAAGTGTTGTTCAAGTTTACTTTACTTGTTCTATCTCATGTTTGAGCATTTTCATGTGGATGTATGCAAATTGTCAAGATATGCTGAAACTAGCTACATTGGTGAACATCATTTTGATGTTGGATTTGTACTAGCATTCTTGGCTGGTTTTTCTGATGGAAATGAATCTATTGGAGGTTCATTATGTCACTCATTTATGGCCAAGTCATCAAGTGATGATGGCATCTTATGGCAAGATGGAGATGGAGGCTCATTCATGGAGTATCATGGTGAATACATGGCAACAAAGGACAAAGAAGGAGGAAACATGCAAGCAAAAGTTGATCACTCACATTTATTGTTTGTTTGCTGTATTTTTCCAAAGAGTTCAAAGTTGATAGCATGGAGGAATCATCTCATTTACATTCTATGTGATTTTTCATGTCTCATTGAAATGATATTGCAACATTTTGTGAGGGAGCAAGTCATTGCAAAGGAGGTGGAGCTTCAACATGTGTCCTCAAGAGAATGTGTAGCTGATATCTTCACCAAAGCATTGGGAAATGACTTGTTCATGAAGCATAGGACTTCACTTGGAGTGTTATCAAAGTCTATGCTAAAATTAGTTGAAGAGGGAGTGTGAAAGATTCAACTAGTTTGATCATATGTGCTATATTTTCATATTTGACATATTGAGGCCAACTTTGTTTTTAGACATAGATTGACTTCTCAAAGTTCATTAGTCTAAATGTCATTTGAATAATCACTTTTTGAAAGTGTGGGAAAGTTAGAAGACGAGTTTGAGTAGATTCAAATTTGAATGTTGGGTACTTTGAATCTAGACCCAAAAATTGTAGGGTTAGCATTTTGGAGGGAAAGCCAAGTGGCGAAATAGGTTTTGGACCCATTATAAAAGGATGTAACCTGTGGAAAGAGTGATGTTCTCTCTTCTCTATCTCATTTCATGCTTATACATGGTTCTCTTGGGTTCTATTATCCAGTGGTGCACTATCCTTGTGATTGCATGCAATTTTATGTGTAGAATGATCTATAATTTCTATTTTTGGTTTCACACATGTGAATGAAAAGTAGCTTGCTGGTTTTGTATGGACAGCAATAGTACATTATCATATCATTCAAGTTTGATCAAGTTCTATTAGTGTTTGCATCTCATTTTGTGTGTAGATGCTGATTTTTCTACATTGGTGAGATTGGTAGTGTATTTCTCTTTCTAACCCAAGATCTTTCAAGTGGATTGGATCATAATGATCTGAAATCCTTCACATTTTACCCAATTGGATCTAGCATGCTATAAGCTGAGAATGGCAGATCAAAGAATCACTGACCCTGCAGGACACCTATTGAATATACCCATTCGGATTGCAGGAGTAAATATTGAATGTGTTAAACGAGATTTACCCGATTACCCGACGATGTACATCCTTACAAGGTCCTTCTTGGTACGCCGTAGCTACAGTTGGCAGGGGTGGTTCAAGATTGGAAACGAAGTAAAATTACCTTTGGCAATAATGATGAGAAAGTCGCTATTGACTCAACAGGCCAAGTGAAGCCAGCCAAAGCTGTTGATGATTGGCCATCAACCACATATGATGCTTCAGATAGTGTTCCAATCATGATGAAAGGACACTATACGCACTCAACAGATATAGTTAATTGGAATTAAGCATTAGCCATATAGTGGATTGTGCTGATTCTAACAAATGCATCATAGAAACCACTGTGAGAAAAGAAACCTACATCATACCACCTTCTACTGATACTAAGACCTCTATCATTGCCTTGACGATGATTGACCCTATTCCCAGAGCCTGGTGCCCAAGGGAAGCCTTTGTTTCCGTAACCCAAGTATCGGAAGATGGGACTCTTTTGGAGAATGGTGAGGAAATGAGTGATGACCAAATTCTCAATTATCTCAACAATCGACGTTTTGCACTTAAATTGATCCCTAAGGAGATAAAGTTGTCAGGCCCCATGGCTCATGTGCAACTTCCATCCAAGGTAATCCCCACGATGGCATATAGGCCAAAACCGAAAGTCTACCAGTGGGAAGTGCTCCCAAATGAAGTATGTGATGTCGTTCACGAAGAACTAATTCAAGAGGTAACCACACCACCTAAACAAAATCCAACCTAACCTCGGTTATAGAAAAAGAAAATTATAGACATCCAATTAACTAACAGATAGAAATAGATGCGTGATATGCTTAAACAGCCTATTCAACCGCAGTCAGAAAATCAAAAGGCCCTCTCAAAGTGGGCAGTTAAAAGTTGGAGGCAAGAGAGAGCACTCCAACAAATTCGTAGGTGAGGACAATGTGTCCCACACTGCTCTATCCCCTCTAGGATATATGTCTGAGGTGGAGGTGATGAATCAGAGTCGCAGAAAGATCAGGTTTGCAAGGTTGTCAGAATTGAAGGACAACATTCAAAAGAAGAAAGAAAAACTGCTGGTCAGGCAGGGTGAAAACATAGTCGTCCAAATAATCAAGGATGAGATTCATGAGCTGGAGAAGCGCCTGGTTGAGTTGTGGACACGGACTCCTCCCAATGAAGAGGAGAGAAAAGAAGTGGATGATGAACTTATTTTGACCAAACGCATGCTAAAAAGTTTTGAAGTGCAAACGGATGCCTAGTCCCTTGGAAGGGAGGTTGCAGAGGAGGAAGTAAATTTTATGGTAGTCTCCTTTTTCTGTTTGGTACTTTTCGTTCTTTTGAAGCTTATGACTCAATGTAGTCACTATAATGAAACCTTTGGGACTTTTAATAATTTTCATGTTGTTTTTTTGGTACTTTTATGATTTTTTTGGTACTATTAGTACTTCTGGATTCGCTTTTTGATATTGTTTGGCAATTTCTATGTAATGTTTGGTACTTTTAAGATCCTGTTTGGTACTTTTGATACTTCTGGATTCGCTTTTTAAAACTGTTGGCACTTTCATGCCTTGTTTGATAGTTTTCTGAAAATGCTTGATAGTTTTGAAGCTATTGTATCATATTAGAGGAGTTTTGAGTTCCAAAAAGACCCTTTAAGATTTCGTGCAAGATGCCTTTTTTATTATTAAAATATTAGAACACTATTACTTTTGACTTGCCATAACTTTTTTAATTGTAGCTCAGAAGTATGTCATCTAACATATCATTGGAAAGCCCTTGTCGAGCGCTTTCCAATGCACTAAACTTCACTAAATTCGGACTTACCACTAAAAAGCTATGCCATTTTTATTATGGAATCAAAATGTGGACTCAAAAAGTTACGTTACGTAGATTTCAAATTTGAGTGTTTTGATTGGTCGTGTAAGAAAAATTTGAGAAAAAATACAAAGGGTCTTTTTTGGATTTAGAACTCCTCTAATGAGTAAATACAATGTTGGCTATTGTTTGGTACTGTTGTTTATTGTTTGGTACTATTTTGTAATAATTCGAAATTTCATTGCAGAGGGAATACGAAAAGCTGGAGTCATATTGGAAGGATGCTCAAGGGCACACTGATTTTGTGAACCTCATGCAAGAGAGAATCAACCGGGGGCACAGATTCACTTTCTTTCCGAGACCCCACGTGGTGGGTGGGGCAGACTATATCCATGCCCTTGGGTTTTGTGTTGCTTTTGTTGTGACCATAAGCACCAAAGGCTTTTTCTGTGAAACCAGGGTGCAGCAAAAAGATCTCCGAGGAGGCCAGGGCTTGGGCTCACAAGGGGCTTGGCAAGAGTAAGTTTCTTTTGGTGCTGATTGCTTTGGTACTCTTGGAGTATTCCAACAACGATATTTGTTATCTATCGATTATTAAGATGTCTAAATATCATCTCCATATTGATCTTCCCATAGAATATGCTCCACTATCGAGAAAAAATTTGAAAGGATCCACCTTGCCAGCTCACCAAAGGATGGAAGACAGGAAACATTGTGATGATGGAAGTTTGTATGCAATCGATCCAAGCTCAATGCAACATCCAAATTTTAGATCAGTCACACAACTCATACTATTTTTGTGTGAAGGATACAATGGTCTATTGGATAATTGTGAAAGATTGAAAAGTTATGGCATTAGTAATTCAATGAAAAAAATCCACCATTTGGAAAATATGTTGAATGGTTTGCTTATTGACTATAGAGAAAAAAAAACTCTTTTGTTGCAAACGAAAGAAGAGAATGAAATCTTGAAGATAGATAATTCTCGTTTGCAAGATACTGTATTAAACCTTAGCCAAGGAACTGACAATATGAAACTAATTGTACAAACATTGCGTACCTCATATTGTCAAATAAATGTAGAAGTAAACACATTACAAAAGAAAATACTGAACAATAAGCAAAAAAGAGTTATTTTAAAAGGTATTGCCGACTATGTCTGCAAAGATGCGAAAGACCTTGCCGTCCATGGTGTTGTTTTCTGTAAGATTTATTTTTTGGAAACTCTTATAGATTCTCGTAATTCATTGCTTGTCATTTTCTGGCAGCAAACATTGGAGTGTGCACGTCATATCCATGAAAGTGGATTATACTGGAAGCTGCACACCTGTGTGCATGACAATGAATTCTTTGCATGCCACCCATTCCATGGTTAAGTCCATGTACAAGAGGATGGTGGAGCTATTTCCCAGGCCGAATGGGCTGATTGTAAATACCAACATAGAGATTGTTGATGCAAAGGTTACGTTTTTTATTTGCATGATGGCATGGAGTTTAGAATTATATTGAATTATAGTTTAACAATATTTTGTTGTGATTTCTCAATCTTCGCAAGAAGACTGATACAATGTCATCATCAAAAAAATAATAGAGTAATCAGTTGCATCAAAGTTCTATGACCAGATCTATGAAGCAAAGCAAAGCACTCATCTTTGATGATATTATATACTATGTATGATCAATCCAATCTCCATGCTTGTATGCTTGATTCAAATTTGGAAATGCCACTCATTTTTTCATTCCAATAGGTAGTTGGCGCTCATATTTCCATTCCAAAGTGATGATGGCGTTCATAATTGGAGATGGCGCCCATATTTCCATTCTCGTGGAAGGAATGCATATGTAGACATTTTGCAATTTTTCCTGATTCGAATTTGGGGATGGCGGTCATATTCTATTGCCCTTTTAGTAACCAATGGAGGGAATATTTTTGAATTTAGTCAAGTTATATTGCGAGCTGTTAACAGTTCTTAACTGTGACTTTAGACACTGTGGTTAGATCATTGGGAGTTGGGGAGGCCTTGGGAGTGGTGGGGGCAAGCAAATAAACAATATTGTTTTTTTTTATTTTGATATTTTTCTATATCCTACATGGCATTCCATAAAGGGTCTTTTTGATATTGAGAACTCCTCTAATGTCTGACTAACATATTGTAGATGTACCACTGTTGAGTAATGTAGATCAACTTTGGATTTCTGTCTCTGTGGATTTGAATACCAAGGCAAAAATGAGCTTCGCCTAGATCGGTCATGTTGAATTCAGAAGATAGCATTGTCTTGCCTTTTTTTATCAGATCGGTATTGTTGCTAAAAAGCAATGTATTATCCACGTATAAAGTGATAATGATAAAAGACTCCGAGATGAGTTTCAGGAGATGTTGTAACTGTATTTGCTTGTTGATCATGTTGCTTGGCTGCATTCTTTGCTTGAGAATTCGGCAATCTTGGATTTCATAGTTATTGCATTTGCAATACTTGCAAAACATCTTCTTCTTTGACGAATGTGGATTTGATGATTGTTCTTGACTTTGAGTCTGTTTCTAGTTCGATGCAGACTGCTTGGAGCTTTTCTGCTTTTGTCGTTTCAAGCCCTTGTTGACATATAGAGCATGAGATGAAGAGGTATACAAAGTGTCTTGCATTCTTCGATTATCTTCTTGCAGCAACATAGCGATAACGCTGGTAAGAGTTAAATCTGAGTGTGTTGTGATGATCATCACCCAGTTCTCATATGTAGAGGGTAGGCTTGAAAGCAATGTCATAATTGCGTCTTGATCGTCTATGACTGATCCGACAACGACCATCTGTTTCAAGAGATTCTTAAACTGGTTAATATGATTATGAAGAGAATCATCATTTGACATCTTGAGTGTGAAAAATTTCCTTCAAAGATGTAACTTAGTAGTTATGTCTCTCACATTATATAGTGAGCTCATAATGTCCCAAACTTCTTTCGAAGTTTTAGCTTAAGCTATGTGGCCAATTTGAGTATCTGATATATTGAGGATAATAAACACGACAACTTTACCATTCTTCGATCTCCATTTTGAGTCTTATATGTCGCCTTCAGATTCACTTCGATACCTGTAGCAACAAAACACAACTCGTTGGCGATTAGCAAGGTCTTCATCTTAAATAGCAAGATTCTAATGAGCGCAAGACAATAGCGGATAGAAACCGCACACTCTAAAGCTGTCTCTGAGTAACTGAGAATAAGTCTGAAATAAGCAATTATGCTGATAAGCAGTAGTGCAATATCAATTCTAAAATGAATCTCTAAAAGACTGAACTAAAATGCTCAAGAGAGTTCAAGCTTGAAAATTTGATAGAGAGCTAACAATAATACTTTCTGATTGTAAATGATCTGCTTGATGAGAGCGCAAGAAGCGTCGTGTAATAACACTTAACTCCTTCACAATTCACAATAATGATGAAAAGAGATGTATGAACAGCTGATTTATACTAAGTGTTTAGGTCTTCAAATGTGACTGCCAGTTGGCTGGAGTCCGCTGGCATTCATCCGGTTCCTTCTCAAAAATAATTGCTGATAAGCGGCGACAATTGCCATAAACAGTTTTTTGCATAGGCACTTTGATAAATGCGAAAAACATGACTGCATTTTTACTTGGAATTCCTGATAGGGAAAAATGCAAAAAAGGCGACACTGCATTTTTACACGAGATTCCTAACAGGCGAAAAATGCGAAAAATGCGACACTGCATTTTTACACGTAATTCCTGATAGGCGACACTGCTGGGCTTCTAGAGAGAGAAAATGCGACACTATTGTCCGTGTATTTCTGCAGACTATGTAAAAACACTTGTAATTCTGCAGACTGTATAAAGACATGGGAAAATCTACAGAACTGGATAAACAGTTGGATGAAGATTAAAAATCGATTAGTCGATTAGTAGGACGGAGAATAATCCAACATAAATTCCATTCTCTAGAGCTCTGAAACGTGTTCTTAATCATAAATTTTGGAGCTTCATTTTATCAAACTCTGCAAAAGAGGCACCAAAACTTTGCTAAAAAAAAATTGTGCTTGTTGCATGAAGATTTGAGCCTTGATATCTATCGAGTTTGCATGGAGGTCATCATGTTCGCAAGCTTCTTTGCTCATGACCTTTTTTGGTATAGCACATTTAAGTTGATTGTTATCTTTAGAGCTTATCAAATGGCATGTTAATTATTTGCTAATATCCGTTAGCCTTGTTATTGTTAATTTCCATGATGGACACATCATTGACTCTTTTCATGGCCTTGCTAAAATTGGCCACACCATCACTCTTATAAAATCATGGGTGTTATCTTAAAAAATTCTGAGATTGTACCACATCCTTGCTTGAGAAGTCTTTTAGTAACTAAGGTAAAACTTTTGGTTTTTTTTTCAACCAGATTTGTAAATAAATTCCTTGTTACATGCCATTTTTCCTAGATATAGATTCTAGAATGATCTTTTAAAATTGACAAACAAGACAAACTGAGCTTGTGGGAGTCATCAAGTAAAGTCCAAGTGACAAATATAGTCTAGGCTTGGGTTCCATTTTTCCTTGATTTAAGATTGAAAGAGTATTTAGTATATTACTTTTGCAAGTTCTTATGTCATGGCCCAGTGCATTCTCAATAATGTAAGATGCATTGCATTTGAGTGAGTGGAATAGAATGAAACTCATAGTAGCGCTCTTGGAAGTTATCCTAAAAGAAAAACCCATTGTTTAAGCCTATGGGGTTTTTGAAATAATAGTAAAAGGGTCTATAGAAAATTGTCAAAGATTTTATGCTATCAATTTGGCTGATGTTTCTTAGCACTAAAGTCTTATAGCATAAGGGGAGTCCTATTAGAGTTCTAACTCACATCAGCATCTGGTATTTAGACCAGTTCTTTGGTGCTCATTAAATCAACGCGTATGCGAGGTGCTGGGAAGATGGGGAAACTTGAAAGATCAAGTCAAGAGGGCCGGTGCCGCTGGTGGCCCTGGGGCCAATGACGCAGAGGCTTGCTCTCCCGTCGACTTCTTCTTGCGCGACCTGTTTTTAATGTGGTAAGTTTCAGATTGGTTGGACTCAAATTTCAATGGATAGTACTATAGAATTTCGAAGGGGACTTGGAAAGTTGGAAATTGAAAGACCTAGGTCCATAGTTTTCACGCTAAGATTGACCTTAAAGGTACGCCTACCAACCTGTTCCCAGGGATATTGTCTGATCTTTGCACACTAAAACTTTTAAGGCTTAAGCTTGAAGTTGTCATGAATAGATATTTTTCAAATCATTGAAGCCTGGCCAGGCTTCCTAGACCACAGGCCAAGTTACTTCCAAGTGTTGATTTTCAGGGACATTTTGAGTGTTGTGTTGGCGTTGAAAATTGAGGGTTGGGATTGCGGAAGTCAAGAAAGTTCAAAGAAACCTTTTAAGTTTTGAGTTATCCTTAAAAAAAATCTGCGTTTTTTTGAATCTTGTTGATTTTTTTAGGATCATTGCTCATAAAACTTTAAAAGGGTGAGTTTATTTTCCTCTATAAAAAACTTTTTTAAAAAAAGATGCCGATTTTATTCATATACTTTGTTGACTTTCCCGAACATTGGTTCACAAGAAGTGTTTTGGAAGGCAGGCAAAGTATAGGAATGAAATTTGCATCTTAATTTTTATAATTGTTTTTTATATAATCATATAGAACCTCAAGTAATAGTCCTTTGAAAACTTAGGAGCTTCAAGGGATGCAGGTTTTTGGAGGGTAATTTAAAAAAAGTTTGTCAAACACTTTTTGAGAAGTGTTGTTTTCTAGGGACATTTTGTGGTGCCGTTGAAAATTGAGGATTGAGGAGTCGATTGACTTCAAGCATTTCCGAACACTTTTCAAAGAGTTGCTTTCTAGGGACGTTTTGAGTTTTACGGTGGCATTGAAAATTCAGGATTGAAAAGTCGATGGTTCTAAAGCATTTCACACATGACCTTATAACATAACCCCGTGCGCACATGGGCGGTATCCAAGACGAGAAAAACAAACCCCATCTACGTGTGAGTGGCGTTTGAGAAAAATAAAAACTTGTGAAAGCCAGATGTAGTTATGTTATTATTTTTTTGACTTACTTGTGATAATGATAACTTATGGTTAAATATATGCTAACAGATGAGGTGTTATTCGTAGGTGAGGTATTTTATTTTTTATCTTTGTTTTGAATATTTAGAGATTCAAATGCATTGCATAATACAAAGTTTTTCTTCATGCATTTGTCACCTTGTTTTTATAATATTTATTATATTTTTTCCATTTATAGCTTTTAGCATTAAAATCATTGAAATTGGGAATGTTTAGCATCCAAGAAACTTCATAAGAAGGAGAGAATTTATTATTTATTATTTTTTAATTTTTTAACACCGCCCATGTGTTGAACATGGTGGTTAATCTCATGCCAAAAACCAAGCACTCTATACCACACCTAATCCGGCCTAATGAAATCCTTGAATGTTGCCAATATCTATAGCACACCTAAGAGTGCCTAATGAAATCCTTGAATTTTGCCAATTTTGGGTGCACCTCAAAGGCACTCCAGTGCCGAATTTTGCCAATATCTATACCACACCTAAGAGGGCCTAATGAAATCCTTGAATTTTGCCAATTTTGGGTGCACCTGAGAGACACTGCAGTGTCTATGGTGCACAAGTCCCACACCATCCAAGGGGATACATGTATTTTTTCTCCCTTAACTCCATCCACCACCCTTGGATGAAGTGGGGCCAGCAGTGCAGGTGCCCATGAAGTGCACTACTTAATCATTCCCCCAATTTTGTACACTTGCCAGGTGTGTGTGAACTTGGGCCCACTTTTGTGTGGGGAAGAGTTGGGGTCCAGGCCCCCAGGGGTAGGGCATGCGGGTGGGTTGAACTTGACCGAGAATGAAGTCCTCTGTTCAGCACACCAAAGCGTTGGGGGGGGGGGGGGGGGGGGGGGGATGGAAGCTGGGAATATCACAAGGCTAAATAGTGGAGTTTGCTATACAAGGAGCAAAGGAATCGTGTTTTGCACATACTCTGTCTAAGGTGGCATAGTGATATTGCAGCTTCATCTACTACACCGCTCTTGTGATACAAATTTTGGCCAATGATCTTTGGCTGAATATAGGCATACAGATAGACAGGTTGAGAAGATTCATTTCTGAACTGTCATGGTAGCTTGAGTAGTCTGATCATAGTGATCTTGTTTCTGTACCTGCGCCATTTAGGATTTGTGTAAGATGGATATACATGAATTTGGTGTTGATTGGCAACTTACCCAGTTTGAAGCTTGGAATAGGGCTGAGGACATGATTCTCAGCCAATCCGAAGAAGCAGAATCAGATTCCAACTCGGATAGATCGAAACGCAGGAAGTTGAACTCAGCAGATTCTGTTCAAGAAGAATCTTGGCTCAATTGGCTGGACTGTTCGGGCAGCTCCCTCGAGGCGGAGAACCAGCTGGTACCCGATGAGGTAAAGTATGGATTAGCTCCGGAAGCAAAGCAGAACGGGGAGCTGAAGGATGAGGATAAAACTACTTTGAGCAGCCTTATGGCGTATCTACTAGATCAAGAAATCGAGGACTGCCAAGAGACAGACGTATTTTCTGGTGAGACTATCGGAGACCAAAAATTGATCGAGAGATCTGCATCAGACGTCGACGTGCATCATATCCTTCAGTATATTTTGGAGCAGCAGGGCACAGAGAATCAGGAATTTGATGTCTCTTCTAGCAAAACTAGCGAAAGACAGTGCTTGGTTAGTTCTGCGTCAAGCGCTGAGTTGCAGATCAATGAGCCGCAAAGCCCAGATACAAACAGTGGCAACCAAAGGAGTCCGCGAGGCTTGAATCCCGAATGGGAGGAGCTCTCAGAGGACGATTCCGAAGGGGTTATGATACTTGATCAAGTTGACAGCAAAAGGCAAGCAGAATGTCTTGTGAGGACGGAGACCTACGATGCAGACGGTGCACGCAGAGCCGAAGACAACAATTCATGGGAGGAGTTGCAAATATCAAAAGCCAGCCATCCTGCCACTCCAGAATCTAGTGAAGAGACTGATTTTTTTCACTGTTATGATCCTCAGACAGAGGAAGATTACAATGCAGTACGCGTCGTGCATCTGCTAACCGCATGCGCTGAGGCGGAAACTAATGGCAACGAAGACCTTGCAGCAGTTATACTAACAAGAATAGAGCAACTTTTGTCATCGAAGGAAAGTACGATCCACCGTGTTGCATCACATTTCTATCAAACTTTGCGATCTCTTATAAACCACGAGTTGCCTGATCACAGCATTGCACAAAGCTCAGAGACGATTAGTGGTGCATTTCAGTTGCTACATGAGGTGTGTCCATACAACAAATTCGCACATTTGACTGCTAATCAAGCAATCCTGGAGGCCGTCGAGGATGAAAGTGTAGTCCACATTATTGACTTTGACATCATGGAAGGGTTACAGTGGCCACCACTAATCGAATCTCTGGCAACAAGATCTAATGGTATTTCCTTCCTTCGAATCACTGCCGTGCAACAGGAACTGGCTCCCAATTCCCTCTCTTCTTCCGCCGAATTGACAGGAAGAAGGCTATTCGAGATCGCAGAAACTTTCCACATTCCATTTTCCTTTGATATAGTTACACTTGATGAAGAAACGGGATCTCTTAAACTAGACAAAGCCGATCAGGAAGGAGCCTTAGTAGCTAACTGCATGCTGCAACTTCCGCACATGACTTCACGAAACCCAAAATCCATATATGCCTTCGTCTCAGCCATAAGTAAGATGCAGATCAAAGTGGTGACAATTAGTGATGAGGCACTCAAGTGTACATCAACAAACTTCACAGAAAGATTCTTCGAGATCTTACACCATTCCTGTGCCTTATTCGATTCCGTGGAAGCAAGCCTGTCAGCACATGATCTTGCAAGGGCAGCAGTAGAGACCACCTTCTTAGCACCTCGAATCTGTAGCATGGTTACAACCATCTGCCAGCAGGAAAAGGATGAGGACGTGGGCAGGGCAAGATCAAGCTGCAATGTATTGCAAGAGTCAGGGTTGGAGCCCATAAGCATAAGCCATTGTAACCAAACTCAAGCAAAACTGTTGCTGGCTTTTTTCAAAGAAGGTTACAGAATCGAGGGTGGAGGGCATGAGGTCGCAATCTGCTGGGGAGACACGCCACTAGTAGAAGTCTCTGTGTGGCAATCTCAAAACGTACAAATTTTGTGACAGTAAGCTGTTTTTTTTTTTCCTAATCCGCCAAGAGTGGTGACAAGACCACATGTTGCATACGCCTTTATTGCTAAACAAAACATTTTTGTCATAACTTTGTCTTGTGCCCTTCAAATGTATGCCACAATGTCATTTTTGGCCCTCCCATGATGGCACGGGTATCTGTCAATCAATGTTCAAAAAGCTGAGTTGGTGTGAATGTTCTTTCTAGCTTTACTCACGCAAAACTTAGAACTTTACTTGCAAGCTATTGTATTCTTGGGATTTACTAAAGTTTTACTAACATCAATTGGGTTCCAAAAGTATTGTCATTAAGTATATGAATATATAATGAAAATGCTATATCAATTCGTTCACATCAAGAATCCACATGGAAGTGATGAGAGGTAAACCCCCTCTCTCAAAACACACAAAAAAAAAACTTTATTATACAAGAACAATTATTAAAAGCCAACTACATATACATCAATGTAGCATTGTCGAATACTTCTTGTGGTTTGGTAATCCTTGAAATGAGTACAAAATCTGATTGGAAACATATGACAATATTTCTTTGATTCAAAATTGCAAATCACAAAATCTGACATTCATAACAATGTAAAATAGACACATACTCATTGATTTTGCATACAGGCAAGAGTAAAGAAGTAAAAAAGAGTGACATGCAAGAGGAATCGAATGGAAAATAGGTTCATGCAATGGTTTTCGCGAGGATAATGATAACATCCAAAGTTTTGGAAGAGGGTGATGTATGCATGCAACTAGTGTTGCATTTCTTGATCCATTACGGAAGACCTGCTAAGAACCACATAATCACTTCATTATTTATGAGATCTAGTTCACATTCGGATCTTAGATGTTTGATCCTCTCAATATAATCGCGCACTCTCTCCTTCTTTCCCATTTTGATTTTACTTAAGAGTAGGAAAGGATCGTCCAAGAACTTCATGGGCTTAAATCTCTTAATGAGTGCAGCTTTTACTACTTCCCAATCTAAACGTTTCATCAAGTCTTGATTATAAAACCAATCTTGAGCCGCACCAGTTAAGGACATAGGAAATAATTTAAGTTCGTCCTCTGGATTAACTTCACCATAGACTTCACATGATTCAGTAAAGATTTTGAGGAATCTAACTGGATCAGTCTATCCATTGTACTTTGGCAACTCCAAACGAGGAGGTCTTCAAATAATAGGACATGGGGGTTTTTAAATATCAGGATCAGAATCTAAATCCGTCGTTCTCACGAATCACTTCAAAAAATAGGGGATGGATAATGAGATTGGATCTAGATGTTTTTCCTATTCCCGGATCTGATCTAAAAAAACTTCTGTCACTTGATATTAATCAGATTCTAACTTCAGAATAAGAGATCTTGATCAAGCAAATGGTACTCTAAAAATAGGAATTTCTCATAATCAGTACCAAATCTGTTCAAAATCCTTCACAAATTTGACAGTGGCTAGATCTGATAGTTCAGAACTCAAAAATCGTATTGGCGAAGGTTACTCTGGCGAAGGTTCACTCGATGTTATGCACAGATCAAAAAGCATGCTGCTGCTATATTACACTAAAGCATAATCAAATAGCAATTATAACAAAAAATGACGGCATAACTGGGAGGCTCAAAATCATATGTCTCATGGACGGAGCGTCTCAAGTAATCTATGTTGGGATGATCTATTTATAGATTGCATCCATGTATTAACTACATTAAATGTTTGTCACCTAATTAGGTAAGTCGTTGTACTTGGAAGTATATGGCTTTCGTGGCAACTGTACATAGTGTATACTGTCAACCCGTAGGGAATGTTGACGCGGACGAGGATGTCGCAAATTCTCTCACTTCGCATTTTACGTAAAGTGGTTTTCTCTCACTTCGCAAATTTTGAAAAGTGGCTGGGAACGTTCCTCGTTTAAAATAGACGACCTTCGGCATTTTCTCTCTCTTCGGCCCTTAAAAAGACGAAGGTGCCCTTAAAACAATTTAACTCATGAAAATAGATGACCTTCGGGAATTTTCTCTCTCTTCACATTTTTTGGAAAAATGCGAAAAAGCCGAAGGTGTTAAAAACAGTTAAACTTTTGAACTATGCAAGTTTTGCATTTTGAAAAAATGCGAAAAAGGTGACATTGTGGCGAACATAGTTCATTTCTGCAGACTGTCGCGACACTTAGAGTACTTTTGCAGACTGTCGCGAAAGTAATGTATTTCTGCAGACTTGTTCTGAATGTTAATTTTGTGGAAGTCCTTGAAGATGGCCAAGTCTTCAATGACTTCAAATTATTGAACTTAACATCTAAACTTGAAATTATGACAGGATTGGTTACCCTTTGTTGGAGATCAGCCGAAAGCCCATTATAGACATTCTTCAAAAAAATTGGTTGTCTAAGTTTGTGATTCCGGTAGGTATCAGATGAGCAGACGTAGAACCAAAGTTGGTTTCACCTAACCCTAGATCAATGATCAATAAACGTGCAGGAAGAATCATGAATTAGAACTTTTAGTCATTCACCAAGGAGACAACGGTGGGCTTAATTTCCAACAGTCCCCTTAAGGTCACGGTTGGTGCCTTGTTATCTTCGTCAGGTTCAGCATGTTGAAGAATTTCTGATGCTTGATTCTGGGAAGCGCTTTGGTGAAGATGTCTGCGACCATTTTTTTTGTGGAGCAATACTGAAGGATCACTTGCCCTGAGAAAACTTTCTCCCGAATGAAATGATACTGGATTTCTATGTGCCTGGATTTGCCATGAAATCTGGGATTCAGTGACAGTGAAATACAACTCAAGTTGTCACACAGAATGGTGGTAGCATTGAAATGAGTGTGATGTAAGTCGTGAAGTAATAACCTGATCTATACAGATTCTTTTGAAGCTTGACATATTGCGATGTACTCTGCCTCGGTCAAAGAAAACGCAACTGATTTTTGCTTCCTTGAGTTCCACGAAATCGGTCCCCCTACCAGATGGAAACAGAACCCAAAGGTAGATTTTCTGGTAGAGACTGTTTTTCTCCAATCTGTGTCGGAGTAGCCTCGCAGGACGAGTGGGTCGATAGCATTTCCATCATATCATAAAATGTGATCTAAACTTCCCTGAATATATCTCATCACTTTCTTTAATGCTTTCCAATGAGAGATCCTAGGATTAGACATGAATTGACTTAACGTGCTAACAATGTATGCTAAATTTGGTCTAGTACACAGCATTGCATACATCAAAGATCCTATTAGTGAATGATAAGGATACTTTGCTATGTCGAGTACTTTACTATCAGAATCAGCACAAGTAGGTTTAGTCAATACTATACTTGGATCCATTGGAGTATCAATTGGTTTGCAATCAGACATATGAAATTTTTCTAAAATGCCTTTTAGATATGTCTGCTGGCTAAGATAGATCTTCTTTTGAAGCCTATTTCTAGTAATGTGAATTCCTAGCAAAGAATGGAGAGCTCCTAAATCAGTCATGTCAAATTTCTTTGACAAATCATTCTTGGTAGTGAACTGAATTGGTGACTATATGCTTTAAATAAACATTACAGTCAACTGAATTGTTTACAAATCCCAATTGAATGAGATAAGAGTTGATTCTATCGAACCATGCTCTTGCGACCTGTTTCATACCGTAGATTGCTTTGTGCAGCTTGCACACTTTGTGCTCTTGGCCTTTGACTTCAAATCCTTCTAGTGTATACAGCTCTTCTTCGACGTTGTCATTGAGAAGTGTTGTCTTGACATCCATTTGGTGCATTTCAAGGTCTTCTATGGTTACTAATGCAATCAAAGTCCTAATTGACTGCATCTTGATGACAGGACTGAAAATTTTTTGATACTCCACTGTTTGGACTTGAGTGAATCCTTTAGCCACCATTGGTTGTCTAAGTTTGTGATTTCTACAGTTATCAGATGAGCAGACTTAAAACAAAAGTTGGTTTCACCTGACCCTAGATCAATGATCAATGAACGTGCACGAAGAATCATGAATTAGAAATTAGTCATTCACCAAGGAGACAACTGTGGGCTTAATTTCCAATAGAAATTTGGGGGGCATTCTTTTTATTCACTAACTTGCCTATTAGGCCTTGCGACATTAATTTCTGCAAAAAGGCCTAAAGTCCTTTTATTAACTTCTAACTAATCAAATAACTATGTGATCATTGGGTTGGACTTACACACTTACACACGCAAGATGCCAAATCCCTCTCACTTATTAACTTCCTTCTTGGTGTTGTTGCATCTTCTTCTTTGCTTCATTATGTTTGAGAATCCAATAGTTTTTGATGTCATGACTGGTTCTCTTGCAATATCTACAGAAGAGTTTGGTCTTGGTAGCTGTGTTGTTGGTGTTGTGTTGAATCTGTCTGCTTAGCCTTTGTCTTCTTATCCTTGAATTTCTTCTTTTTGGATTGTTGATTATTGGAGTACAAGGCCATTGTCTTGTTACTCGAGGTAGATAAGCTTTTTCTCCTTACTTCTTCCTACAATAAACTTCTTGTCAACTTCTAGAGTGATAGCGTAGGACTATTGCTTAAAAGCAAAACTAGATTGTCGTAGGAGGGAGAAAGACTGGCAAGAAGAGACATATTAGAGTCTTCTTTAGAAATAGGCGAACCTATTGTAGCTAATTGATTCAACAAATGTTTAAACTCATTCAGATGATCACTGATTGAGGTACCTTTGTTCATTTTGAAGGTAAAGACTTTATTTCTCAAAAAAGAGACGAGTCGATACATTTGATGTTTCATAAATGCCTTGTTAGAATATCCCATGCTTCTTTTGAAGTGGAACAAGTTGATACATGAGCTATTTGAGTATCTTTCAGATTTAAGGATACAATGGCAAGTGCTTTGCCATCTTTTGATTTCCATATGGGTAGCAGTTTTGGTTTAGCCGGTCTAGCTATTGAACCATTTACGTATTCCCATAGCTCCTTTTCGATCAGTATCATTCTCATTTTGAATTTCCACATGTGAAAATTATCTCCGTTGAACTTATTGATCAATCGAATTTTCGAGGTTGATCCTTCCATGAAGATCGAAGAACAAAGATAGTACACAAATAAAATATAAACTAGCTCTAAAAATATGAACCTATTTAGGTTCTTTTTTATTATCATTATTATCTCAAGATTCTAGTGTATCTAAACTGGGGCTTTGATACCATTGTGTTGGGATTTGATCAGCTCTGATACGACTGTGATGGGATTCACAATGGGGTTTAGGTCATAGCGAATAAGGTCATTATCCCAGCAAAGAAAAAAAAATGATTATAGAATTTTGATTTACTAGAGAATCGAAGAATAGAGTTGTTCTAATTTATGTTGATAATAAATGTGAGTGTAAGTGTCGTAGACAACCATCAAGAACTGCAAAATAATTAGGCGTCTAAAACAATCATGCATTTCTCTATTATTGATGTTCGTGACAGTCAGAGAGAAGAGTGAGAGGTAATCAAACATTTAGCATGAATGCAACATGGTAGAAAAATAACGAATCTATATAATAGATGTTGTGATAACAATGATCAGATCACAAAACAGTTGTGTTGAGCACATGATCCTACTTACAAAAACAAATAATTGCTATAATTCAAAATACTTCTCTCTCTCTCTCTCTCTCTCTCTCTCTCTCTCTCTCTCTCTCTCTCTCTCTCTCTCTCTCTCTCTCTCTCTCTCTCTCTCTCTCTCTCTCTCTCTCTCTCTCTCTCTCTCTCTCTCTCTCTCTCTCTCTCTCTCTCTCTCTCTCTCTCTCTCTCTCTCTCTCTCTCTCTCTCTCTCTCTCTCTCTCTCTCAGGAGTCAGATACTAACTGATCGGTACTATTCTTCTACAGTGATCTCATGTCTTGGATTAGATGTGTGTCTCTAATCACTCACTTCCTTCTATAGTTGTTTGATGATCTTGTATTATTCTAATTTTACAATTACAGGATCATGAACAGTTCTATAGTTGATCAATATTCAAAGAATAAGATCAATCATTGCAACATGGCAACCTCAAGTGGCTTCGTGTTGGAAAACAATGAACCTCAAGCAACTATTCAACTTGGAAGGTGAGGATGGAGTCTTTGCTAGAGATGAATGAGTTGATGGATATTGTAGTAGGTGTGGAGGAGAGACCTTTGACACCTCAAGAGCAATTGAGGTATGATAGGAGGCCAAAGAACGCTCTTCATGTGGTCAAGATGAATGTGACTAATGAACTTCTCAAGGAAGTTGGTAAGTGCACAACATATAGTAAAGCTTGAAAACCTTGAAGAAGATTTATGAGTCCAAGTCTACATCTAGGGTTCTAGCACCAAGGAGGCAAATTTTTTAAAGTACTCAAAAGAAATATGAAAAATGTATTGGTGAAAGCATTAAGGATGTAGAGCTTGTTCAAGTTGTTCTGAATGGCTTAGTGGATGATCACGCTAACTTGGTGCAAAGTTTTTCTATTCAAAAGACATTGCCAAGTATGGAGAACTTGCAAGAGGTCTTGGTGGCTAAAGAGTTTAGACTCCAAGCAAGATGAGGATCATCTTCTACATCTCAGGTTGGAGAGGAGAAAGCTATGTTCTCAAAAGGCAAGTTCAAGGACAAGGGCAAAGGCAAATGGTCAAAAGGGCAAGATCAAGGTGATCCTTCTACTTTTGCTGGCAAGAAGAAAGATAGATCTAAGCTAAAATGTTTCTATTGTGGAGTCAAAGGACATTTTGCCAAGAGATCAAGGTGAGAAGAAAATCAATCTAACTCTTGATGAAGATGGTGTTGATGAACAAATTTCAAATGATGCTTTTGTTATGTCATCATGCTTGTTGGCTAATCATGGAGATATTGATCATTGATGGATTGATAGTGGAGCTATATCACATATGAAATTTCATAAGGAGTATTATTCATCATTGATGGCATTTGAAGGTGACAAGAAGGTGATCTACATGGTGAGTGTGAAATCAAAGGGATTGCAATGATTTATATCTCTCTCCCAATAGGGATGTGAATTTAAAGGATGTTTTGTTTATTCCATCTATCACTAAGAATCTTCTTAGTGTGAGTTAAATGTCTGACAACGTTTTCAAGGTGGAGTTTGATGGTGATGTCTGTTTGATCAAAAAGAAAAGTGAATTGATTGCAAAAGGGAAGAGGCAAGGTAAGTTGTTCAAACTTGATGCTTGTGTTGTTGCTAACCAATTTGGATGTATGGAAAAGGAGAAATTGTCAATGCAAGAGGTATGGCACAAGAGATTGGGGCATCTCAACTACAAGTCATTGGAGGTGGTGGCAAAGAGGCAAAAAAATTTTGGTCTTCCCAAATCTCTAACTAGCATGAATCATGTTTGTGAACAATGTGTTTTATCAAAGTCACATAGGTTACCTTACAAGAGATCTAGATCAAGATCAAGTAAGCCTTTTCAACTTGTTCATTCGGATATTCATTGAGTTACTACAGTTAGCAATGGTGGTGCTAAGATATATGTGACATTATTGATGATTTTAGTAGATTTTGTTGGGTGTATCTACTAAAGACAAATATGAGGTGTTTGATGTCTTTGTCAAGTTCAAGATTGCAAGGGAGGTCTAATTATCTACCAAGACCAAGTACTTGAGCAATGACAATAGTGGTGAGTACATTTCTACCAAGTTCAAAGAATACTGTGATGCAAATGGGATCAAGAGGGAGAACACAAGTCCAAGGACACCACAACAAAATGGAGTGGCTGAGAAGAAGAATCAAATCTTATGTGAAGGAGCCAAAGAAATGAGGTTAGGGAAAAATCTTCCTAAAACCTTTTGGGGTGAAGCATTTTTGTGTGCAAATTTTCTATGCAATAGGTGGCCGAGTGTGGTATTGGATGGAAAGACACCTTTTGAGATGTTATATGGTAGGAGGCCAAGTGTCAAATTTTTCAAAACTTTAAAATGCATTTGCTATATCAACATTACTCTTGATGAAAGGAGGATCCATCTTCAAAAGAAGGTATATTTGCTGGTTATAGTGACTTGAACATGGCTTACAAAGTTTATATTCCTTCAACTAAGAAAGTGGGTATTGTACGGACAATGTTGATGATTGTTTGGATGTTGATGTTGAACAGCCTTCTTCAAGTCAAAAGCCAAGGAGGATCAAGGCAAAGGCAACAACCTTTGAGGCTCACTTATGATGAAAAGGGTAAGCAAGTTGTTGGTGATACAAAATATGCTTTCCTAACCTCTTTTGATGAACCTACATGTGTAGATGAAGCAAGGCAGAAAGAGGAGTGGATCCAAGTAATGGATCTTGAGTATCAAGCTCTTATGAAGAACAATACATGGAGATTGGTGGAACTTCCTAAGGACAAGAAGTGTGGGTGCAAGATCAACAACAAAAACGACATTCTACACACTAGAAATCAAGATATCTTGAGAAATACATATGAGATGGACATAGAATCAAATTAAGAGATGAATTCTCCACATAAAATGAGGGTTAATGTTAGAGGTGTACTTTGTGGGCCCACACTTGATTTAATCTGCACCATTGAATTTGTCATATCATGTGGACCATTCCTGCTCAATTGTCACACTTTTGTTTGTACATGTGTCGTCATTAACACTAATCAAGATTAGTGAAGAGGCCCTTTTTTATTTCAAAAAGGGCCTCAATGAATCTAATGGAGGTGCAAAGTTTTATGTATCATTTATAGATGATCATTCAAGATTTTCTTAGATCTACCTTTTTCTACAAAAAGTTTTGCGTTTGATTTATTTGTAAAGTTCAAAATTGTAGAATTTCTTCGATTCTTTGGGGGGCAGATCTTCTGGCTGCTCCAGTGTATGCTATCTATTTGGCTACCTTGTGGAATTATTGCAAGATCCTAAGCAAACGACTATAGATCACAGACTTGAAAGCATTCGATCAATTTTAAACGACACGAACAATGAGAGATGGAATAGAAAAGAGCATTTGTATTTGTTTTTTTGTTTTGAGTGAATCAATCAGTGTCTCACACGTTGGCGACCTGTCGTTCCCCTTATAGAAGTCGCTATGTTCTGCTCGTTGGCAGAATTTCATAGCTAATAATGCTAACAGTGTGCTAGCTTTGCTCTTTTCTTCTTTTTACTCCTGATCTATATTGATCCATAATTGATCCTATGTTTTATATCCACTATGTGGAGTTTTACAAGATAGATCAAATGTGAATTACAAGATTGGTTTATGCTAATCAATCACTTAGCTACCCTATGTCAACGTCGTCTCTGACGACTGAGCATGATAGTACAAGACTTCACGCTCGTCGAGCTGCCAACTATTAGCTCGAATTGTTTGTCTTCGGCTTTGGACAGAGATTCATCTTTTGTATTTCGTGGTCTTCGGGCATTTGGGTGTAGGGACGAACACTTCACCTTCGGCCTTCGCCTCATCTTCTACTTTTGAGGTGTGTTCGATCTTTGAGGTGTATTCAACCTTCAAGATTTCTTCATCATTTGGGGTCTCTTCGGCAAGGTTGCAGGACTTCACCATTTCAGACACTCCCTCTTGAATGTTGCAACCTTTGTATGTCCAGTCCCATTGTCTTTCTTTGTTTCATAAAGAGTGGATTGTCGAGCAGCCTCGTGAGCAAATCTGCAACCATGTCTTCATATTTTATTGGACATTCAGCTCTCCTTTTGAGATCAGGTCTCGAATGTGATGGTACTTCAAAGTATGTGTTTGGTCTTTGAATGGAAGACTGGATCCTAGGATAGATATATGGCCCTCTGAGAATCCATCATCATCGTGCATGGTTCTCTTTGTTGTATGCCAATTGCCTCTAGCATCATCTGCAACCATATTACCTCATTCGCCATCTTGGAAGCTGCGATAAATTTAGCTTATCATGAGGATTGAGCCACCAAGGTTTGTTTCTTGCATGTCTAGCTGATTGCTGCTCCACACACTATCGAACATCCCCCTGTCACAGATATGCTATCATTTTTTCAGCTTGCCATGGTTAGAGGAGAATTGACTCAATTCATAGACAGAGAAGGCCAAGTCGGGCCTGGTACAAGTTGTTATATACATCAGACTATCGATCAAGTTTTGGTATGGTACACCTTCCATTTTCTGTCTCTCCTCATCTGTCATTGGATAGTCCTGCTTCGACAATCTTGCTCCATCTATTATTGGTGTGGCTTTTTCTTTGCAGTCCAGCATTCGGTTCTGCTTCAGCACCTTTTCGGCGTATTCTAATTGACTTAGATGCATCACTCCTCTTCTTTGATCTCTTCTGATCTGTAGCCCAAGACACTTCGTCGCTTCTCCTAGATCTGTGATTTCATAGCTTGCAGAAATTTGACTCTTGGTATCATTGATTAGCATCAAAGAATTTCCTATCATTAAAGAGTCAATTATTATTAGGGGTTTTTTGGATGGGGGATTGGTCTCATTAGAAGGCCCTAAAAGGGGAAGGGTCCACACTGCCCTTATGTGAATGGTTGAGGAAGTGTCGCTTCCAATCCTGTGGGCCATCTCAACCACCTCGTGCTCCTCCCACCAATAGGGATTTTCTCTGGCCCCTAGAGGTATGGCCAGAGGAGGTGTAAGCATCATCATGATCATCTTGTCCTACATGGCTCATGATGTGTGAGATAAATTCTTCATTCAACGCTATAATAGAGTATTGACAAAGGTGGGTAGTGTAAATTGATCATGTACAGGTTTATTGATTATAATGATTCGGTCTGTTGCAAGGATATCGTGAGGTGGTAAAATATACACACTGCTCTGTTTGTGGAGCGGCGGTATTTTGTAGACCGTCGGACCTAGGTATTTCACTAGGCATTTCCGATGGTGGGTGTGACTAGTGCGACTCTTAATCAAGGTGGTGTATTTCAACCACGGATGGTGGACGGCCCGCTCTGGTGTTTCACAGAGGTCGGGTCTAGTTGAGAGACTTCATGAATTGAAGGAGCAAACGATTCCAACTTTTACGATTTCGTGTAGCAATCTAACTATAGAGCATATGCTAGACGGTTCTAGTTAGGCATAAAGTTGTGTAAAAATCCAATTTCTTGTCTATTTTTATAGCATATTTACTTCCATGCAATGTGAATAAGACATGGCCCCAAGTTTTATCAGTTTCGTACAAGGACTAATGAGCAAACAAAATTGGGAAATGGGTAATTTACTAGTCCAACCCACAGTATATGTTATATGTAACTATAATAACAAACCGATTTTCATACTCGTGGTAGTACAAAATGATAACTTTACATTTCATAGATAATTCAAAAAACCAGAATAAACTGAAATTTTTTTAATTTTCAGGTTTTTGATTTATTTTTAAAATTCTATGTAACTTAAAGATTCGTCAAAAACAATGTCAGTATATAGGCAATCGAAATCAAAAAAATGATTCACTGTTCGAAATCTAATTTTACTGAATTAATGTTTATGAGGCATCCATGACATCCCACATTAACTGCTTTCTTTTTTACTTTACGGAATTTTACATAAATTTCAGTTTTACAAAAACTATCAACCATATATACTGATTTGTGTCCTAACTATCTAAACACATGCGTATAACCACTCAAAACAAATGTGAATCCCTCATGCATGTCAGAATCATTTCAAATTTTGCCAATTTTACTCACAAAATTACAAAACTTCAAATGACCATAACTTTGGCTACAAGACACCAAATTAGGTGTTGTAAAGCTCAGAACTGAGGGAGACCTAGTGATCAAGACACTTGCCACATCATCCTACCACCTAGGCTTCACACGTGTGAGAATAGAACAACCAAAAATCTATAGTAGGGCACTTCAAACAAGCTAAATGATCAAAAATCATGCAAACACCTCCCCAAGCCCAAAAGTGATGCTACCAACAGTCTTAAATGGTCTATTAGACTTCCATGAAGCATTCATACAGGTCCTATGAAGCAGTATGGGTTGAGAACAAAGATTTCTTGGTTTGTAGAAGTCAAAATAGCTTCAAACTTGATGGACATGAAGCATAAGCCATCGGGCATCGATTTATAGGTCTGATAAATTGTTGGGAAGGTAAAGAGGAATGCTAATTATGCTGTAAAAAATTCTAGAATGATCTCTTTATGGATTTGGAGATATCCATCCCCCAAAAATCACAAAAAAATGGTCATTTTTTACACTTTTTTGACTTCCTACAAGCTCAATTGCTGGAATTCTTGGCTCTAACTTCATGGACAACTTCAAAATGCTTTTATTCACCTCTTTACAAGCTTTACATGGTGTTTTACAACCACCTACTATCCAACTTTATGAAAAAACAAGCAAAAATGATGATTTTTAGCTCTTATACAATTTTTCTTCACTATAAAGTGGAAATTCATGACAAGCAACTCTTTCTATGGCACATGCAAACCAATTTACAGAATTATAGCCATCTACTTGATCCAATCTCGCCAAATTTTGGTTCTTACTATCTATTTTGTGTCAAAAAGCATGAAAAACCAAGCAATTTTGACCAAAACATAGCCTAGAATCATAAACCATTGAAAGAACGGACATGCATCATTAATTTCATCATTAATGATCCCTAAAATGAAAGTACACTTGCTGAAAAATTCAGTTCTACACAAGATTTGAGGTACACAAGAAAAAGCTCCTAAAAAACAACACAAATTGGCTTTCTAGGACAATTCACCATAAACCACAAAAAACTAAGAGAGACATGGATCTTAGCAACATACAAATTGAAACTGGGAGAATCCACCAACTTGCACACTTGTTCCACCACCTGGATGAGAATACTAGTTGATCTCCACCAAAATTCCAATGAGAAATACCACTACTCCAAATTTTTAGATCCTCGTAAGCCTTGCTATGATACCACTATAAGGGAAAGCTCCTACTTACAAGACAAACACAATGGAAAAAAACACTATGGAGAAACCACCTGACCAAGTAGAAGCAACCAATCAACTCTAGAAGCTTTACCCTCAAGCCAAGGAATAGGAAGCATGAAAGTAGAGTGAGAGCTTGGCCATAAGGTGAGGTAATAGGGCAAGTTTGGCCTCCTTAAATAAGGCCTAGAACCCCATGTGCATTTAGTAATGCAAGGTCTAAACTCCCCTATACATAGATTCTTCTAGAATAGAGTCTCTAGGCATGGATCCTCTATTCATATAACTGCCATTGATACTCTACACATGCACATATGGTCCCAAACCTTGTACTAACTCCATTTAGTGTGTTCTGGGCCTCACAAGGATATTAGTTACTTTCAAGTCACGTCCAATATGATGTGGCATAACTAACAACTTGTTTCACTATAGTACCGCGTGTATCCAAGACTAGGAGTATATTGAATCCTATATATTGATCATGGGCATGACATCAATGTAGCAAAGCCACAATACACAATTTTTTGTCAACATTGATGCTGACTCAGATGAGAATTTGTCGATAGACTCTAATGAAAAAGATAATTTTCGTCAACTTCATCAGCTGAAAAAAAGAGTCTGGCTAATATTTCAAGCACCGAGTTGAGAGGATTTAGTGAGAATTCTCTGAAATTTGAATTGTAAAAAATTATAAATAAGAAATATTTTCAATGTTTTAAAACTTTGTGGATTTAGTATTACTAGCATCAAATGTATTTTCATGAAAGTCAATTCTACCTTGTCTATTGCCCCTAGCAACCAAGATTTCTTCCTTTGTAATGAAACAAGCATCACCACCAAACTTTACCATGTATCCTTTCTCTATCATTTGACCAACACTTAGCAAATTCTTTGAAAGTAAGCACTCTGTGTACCCTCACTAAGAAGAGACCTCTTATTTGTATCAAAGATGGCGGATCTAGGAATTCAAGTTTTGTTCGATGGCGATTTATGTCGGATGATCGAGCAAAGAACAAACAAGCTGCTGACTATCGGGTCTAGAGAAGGTAACCTCTACCAAGCCAAGATTGTCAACAGTTCTGATAGCATATTGAATGCATCAGAAAATAGAGATCAACTCTGGCACAGAAGAGTGTATCATTTGAACATGAGAAGCCTCTATGACATGAGCAGAAAAGACCTAGTCACAGGTCTGAAGATATCCAGACCCGACATCGACTTTTGTGAAGCCTGCCAAAAGGACAAACAACATTGAAGTCCATTTGTGCATGAGGGAAGAAGAGCCAAGGAAGTGCTTGAGCTCATCCACTCAGATGTTTGTGGACCGATGAAAGTTGATTCACTCTCAAGATCGCAGTACTTCTTGACATTCATTGATGACTACAGCCGGATGACAACAATCTATTATCTAAAGAAAAAATCTAAAGTATTTGACTCTTTGAAGAAGTTCGTGGCATTTGCAGAGAGACACACCTCAAAGAAGGTATAGACCATCAAGTCTGACAATGGGGGTGAATACAAGAGCAAGGAATTCTCAAACTTCTGCCAAGAACAAGAAATAGAGCATCAGTTCACTCTTGCATACACACTAGAATACAATGATGTCATAGAAAGAAAAAAATTGGATGCTAGTCAAAGATAGCTCTTTAGCTATATCAGGTCTCGGATATGAGCCTGTCGTGGTGGCTCTGATAACCAAGTCAACAACTCTGATAGCACAGAAGCAAAACAACATGAATAAATTTGGATGGAGTTCGGATATGACTGCTAGTCACTGCCTGCTATATCATTCCTACGATCCTCCAGAATGTAGACAGACATCGCTGACCTATGTTCAAGTTAATTCAGCATTCAACAAGATCGAACCTATGTGCGGAATAGATAAAACAAAGTGAATGAGATACATAAAAAATAAGAAGACAATAATTCAATCAAGATCAGACAATTTAGAATGATATGTGCGTAACAGCTACAACATCATCTATTGATCCTCTTGATTTAAGCATTGTGTAACAGACCCACACAGTGCATTGGCATGAGAGAAGTGGTGTTCTCCCACAAACAGTGTCTCGCTTACTAGCGGACTGCTTGGATCTCTGTGGATCCTGCTTACAATGAATCGCGCTCACTGGCAGACTTCTGTATTTTGTATTTCTATCTATGTATATGTGTTTGTTGCATCTAGCAATTGCATATATTCAGAGTAATATCTTGATTAGATAGATTAAACAATCTAAGACTAATCATCGATCACAAGAGCGATGGATTAGACGAGTCCTAATGCTCTTCAGCTGACGTCATCATATCATATTAGGGATTTGTACTTTACGGTACTTCTTTGATCTTCTCGGTCCTTTCAAACGTGAGGTGTCAAAAGTATTCGACCTTCGAATGTCTCAAACATTTTTGTTTCGTGTCGTTCGACTTTGTCCGGTTGTTCACGAACGTTTCATCTTCGAGGTCTTCGTTTTTGAGGTCTTCGAGTTCTTCGTTTTTGAGGTCTTCGAGATATTTGTTTTTCAAGGTCTTCGAGTTCTTCGTTTTTGAGGTCCTTGAGATCTTTGATTTCGAGGTCTTCAAGATATTCGTTAGATTGGGAGTTGAGAGCTAGCAGAGCTTTGGTAATAAAAACATTTTGTTTCTTCAACTTAGTTGCCAAGTCAATTTTTGGGTTGAGACAATCGTTGTAGCAATACACCTATAGAACATATCAACAACGATGGCCCTAGAAAACAAGACATTGTATGAAATGTGGACAGGTAAAAAGTTTGATCTGTCATACGTACATGTGTTTGGATGTGCAAAATTACAGGCACATACCAAAAGAAAATATAAACAAGCTAGATGAAAAGTTGGAGCAAACAATCATGGTCGGATAATCGAATGGATAACAGGTGTACAGGCCCTACAACCCAAGCTCAAAGAAAGTTGTGTCGAGTAGCGATTAATAGACTTTTGTAATGGTCTTAAAAACCATCAAAAAATGTTTTGTATAGTCAAATTTTGTAAGACCGAGCAAAAAGTGTTGGTCCACCTAGAATTGGGTCCCAGCCCGTCCTAAATGAGGCTAGAGCAAATTTTGAGGCCTTTGAAATGGCCGATAAATATTTTATTTCTTTTCAAAAAAATGGCTAGTTGTGAAAAAATAGCCGGTATTACCGAGCTAAAATCTCACCGTGTATTGAGTCCATTTTTTACTAATATATGATCACTCAGTGTATTTTTCAGGGAAACTCTTTTGTCGTGGGAGTACTAGTCATGAATGTCGAAAAAGTCAACCATAGAAAGAAAAACTGAAAAAAAAAAAATTTCGGGTAAAAATGGGACTGGAAAATATGAATTCAGTGTCAAGAAATCACAAAAACCCTAATGGCAAAGTTTGGGCAATTAACAAACTGTGCGGGCTAAGTGGCTACCCAACAAACAAAAAACCCAGACAAATGAACAGTAGGCGCACGACCCTTGAAAAATCGAAGAAAGGCCAAAAACAAAGGTACCCAAAGAATAATGAAGGTCATCTATTAAAAGTAGGGGTTGAAAAAGGGCCTTACTCAAAATCTGGATAATAAATGCCAAAACACCTTATAGGCTATAAAAATTGGGAGGTACATTGACATTTTAGGCTTCTAGGGAGTCTGAGTTAAGTTCAATGTTGATAAGCAGTAAGTACAATAGCAATTTCTAAACAACTCTAAAAAGTGAGCTAGAATGCTCAGGAGGGTTCAAGCTCGCATGCTTGAGAGAGAGAGAGAGAGAGAGAGAGAGAGAGAGAGAGAGAGAGAGAGAGAGAGAGAGAGAGAGAGAGAGAGAGAGAGAGAGAGAGAGAGAGAGAGAGCTAACTATTCAATACTTGCTGATCTATTAATCAAAAACTTAAAATTGTAGGAATATAAATAGCTATTTATAAAGCAATTAGGTCATCAAAAGCGTCATCCAGTTGGCTGTGATGTGGTGGCATCCTTGCTGATGAATTAATGCAAGTCGATGGCTTTGGTCGCAAACAGTTTGTTTGCATAATTGAACGTAAACTGTCACTGTGAGCCGTAGTTATGTAGACTGTGTAGAAACACAAAGAAAACTGTAGGTCTGGATAAAAGTTGGACGAAGATTAAAATGTCGATTAGTCAATTAGTAGGAGAATAATCCAACACTCCTCCTTAAGCTAAATCCATGAATGCCTTGACCTTTAAACTTAGTTCTGCACAAAACTTTCTGTGTGCATCCAAGCTTAATGCTTTAGTAAAAATATGGATGACGAACTACTTAGAACCTACCAAACTTGGAGTCAACCACAAATAGATTGTAGAGTGACCTCTCAGGGTGACGTGACTAGAATGGAAGGAGAGAAACCCCCTATAAACTTGGCAGAAACACTCATAGAAAAGAAACGGTTGAGGGTAACCCAAGATAGGGTACGGACAAACATCTCTAATGAAGAGTGTGAGGGAGCAAGTAAGCGGTTGGTAGACTCCAAAGACACTGAACCTAGAGATGGATCATTCTCAATAGCTAATGTTGGAATAGAAGAACTTATATTCTTGATTGGAAGCCATATAGATGAAGAAACTACTCTCTCAAAAGTTGGTATGAGGCCATTCCCCTTGAAATTGAGACAAACTAGAGGGATTATTCTTCAAAGAAAACCTGTCAAGACCGGATTATTTCAAAGGAAACCCGATTATTTCAAGACCCGATTATACTTCAAAAAAAACCTATCAAGACCCGATTATTTTTTAGGATTATACAGACCAGGATTCGAGAATGAAATCTTGCAAAGAAAGTGGCTTTTGGTGACAAGCCCAGATCTACAAGCATACAAAGCCATGGACATCAGATACAAGGGGTTGGATTAGATTTGCAAGGTTATGGGCTAGCCAATCATACAAACCTACAAACTAACAAGTTTAATGCAATTCCTCAGGATAGACGAGACAAGACCAATGACAAAAGAGCCCCACAACACTCAATAGAAACACTCATCCCCGAGGGGACTAGGACGAGAGTACTGACGATAACTTAGAGCGAGTTACGGATAGACCCACGTAGGAAAGAGTGGATGGAAGGGTGTGATGCAGGTTAGTCTTAGAAGTCCACTAAGTCTGAGGAGCTGATATCATTTGCATTTGTTGTTAATCCACATGACCAAACTGTACCTCCTAATGAGGACAGTGAAGGCAATGTAGACTATGTAGAAGTACATAACAGTATATGGACAGTCCCTGTAGATTACTCCCCTAAGAATAGATCCATAGGCTACTGGTTAGCGAAAAAAAAAAATAACAAGAATCATGAACTCCCGTCTGATGCATTTGATCAGGAATCATTTGATATCCAACGCTTATTCGAATATCAAAAAGTGACAATAGATGACCACATGGTGGTAAACTTTGATAATCTTATCTAGGATAGTATTGGAACACCATATGATCCGTTCCTTTGGGACAAAGAACTACCCAACTACATCAATAATGAAGAATCTGAACGTGAAGAAAACGTGGTGCTAGGATATTGAACCAAATGATGACCTAGATCTTTTGGCCACCTATCATATACACGAATGACCGAATATGCCAAAGAGAAATAGAAAAAAAAGCATTGAAGTGCAAGTTAGGATTAAAGCACATGATAAATACCCAGACAACAAGGTGGATGCTAGATAGATGTTGTAAGGTGACAACAATACACCCTTATCCCTAATTTCACACGGGGGAGTCAACGGGTGGTAAGTTTGACTTTACTTTTTCAATTCGATTTTGTTATATTTTTTTAATTTATTGGTCAATGTTCTATCTTGATTTAAAATACCAATAGAAAAACAGAAAAAAAAAAATCGTCTTAGTGTATAAATATGGGAGTTATTATTATTGCATGTGAGATCCACACACACTAACAACTGTGATCTACAGATATCACAGATGAGTCGACTCCATTCACTCATGCTGCATCTCTTCATGTAGGCACAGTGTGCTTGGTCATTTGATTGCAAGACCGTTTCATGCATCCATACCCCTACATTCTGGATATACTCTGAGTTGCATAAGGCATTTGTTAACTCCCATGGGCATGAATGTTTGTATAGATGCATAAGTGAGGGGGGTTGAGAGAGGAAAAAGTGAGAACAGAAACAATACAGTAGGGTGGGGAGTGACTCCATCACCAATGGGTTAAGCACAGAAGAAAAAAAAAAGAAAAAACAGAAAAAGAGAGAGACAGCCTAATCGAAAAGTAAAAAAAAAAAAGACTTCAGCCATCTTTATCGGATCTCGAACCAATTTGTGTGGACGAGTGACGTCTCACACATCCGTAAGAGGTGAGGACGATTTTTCTAATTGATTCCATAGACTAGATCTTGTGTATTGGATCTCAGGACAATAAGTTTTCCTAAGCTGTCAGAATATAGAGCTTGAGAGAAGAGTCAGTATAGAGAGGAGAGATGGTTATTCCCTGTTGAATTGGTTCTTAGAAAATATAAGTTAAATGTCTAAACAAAAAAAGAGTTGATAATCACCAATCTGGACCAGTTTCAGAGTTGGGACACTAAAGCCTCATTGCATATACATTCACACACACATCAATGACACGGTGTTGGACACAATTTTGATGACTTGCATCCATATCATCCCACCTCCAATCCTAAGATTTGCATTTGCATATCCCTCCATGCATGCGTCCAAAAGTGGGCATTGCCTTACGTCTGATGGGAATGAGAGCACCTGCCATTTAGGTCACAGGTGGGTTTTTGCAGATATGAAGACACCAAATTACTCAAAGATGTTGCGGTTAAATCCAATCCAGTTGCAGATGGATCCTAAGGGCTCAATCGATGACCTCTAGGTAGGAAGCTGTTGAAGACATCCCACCAACTCATTGTGGTTAGCATCACCTAGCAAGGGTGCTGATCCCACTATATTTGATTCACCACCAAGACCTGGTCTGTGAAACCAAAGACTTTGTGTCCATTGTATGGGGACCATACTACCCAGTGGTAGTCGCCAATGTTAGCCGATATTTTTGCACGGAAAATCAAGCTAATATTGAAGTTTAACTTCGCAAAATTGGAAAAAATCAGCATGTGAAATCCAGTTATTAAAAAAATTTGGCACAAATTTGCCTTAGTTCTGGGTCCCAGCCCGTCCCTAAAGTGGCTAGACATGATAAAGAATAGACTTTTGTAACGATCTTAAGAACCGTCAAAAAATATTTTGTATGGTCAATTTTTGTAAGACCAAGCAAAAAGTGCCGGTCCACCTAGAATTGGGTCCCAGCCAGTCTAAAGGAGGCTAGAGCAAATTTTACGGCCTTAGAAATGGCCGATAAATATTTTACGGCTATTCATAAAAATGGTCAGTAGTGAATTGACCATACCGGAGTATATTTTAGTCAGTTTTGGTCAATCGTACTTCACTAATAGGTAATTAGTTATTAACTAGATTTAGTAGTTTCCAAGAATAGATAAATCGAGATGGCCAAAGAAACTGCAAATCAAGTTGCAGATCCAGGTGCACCATCCTATATGGTGACTTGCCAGTAGTTGAGTACGACACTCAATGATATGAATAATCAGAATTTTAAGAGATCATGACTCCGATAGTATCGATTTGACTATAAAGGGTCATTATGTGCAGAGTATTGATATCATTAATTGAGGTCATGCTTTAGCAACTATCGATTGTGTCAATGCCACTCTTTGTGAACGTGAGATTCAAGAAGAAACACCAATCAAAATCACTATACAGTCCATGGATATCAACACTCTCATCCTACCTAGTGAAGCACGCGGTTACGTCCGCTATTGTTTTGTGCTCAGTTACATTATTGACCTGTGTATTTTGTTATACTTAATCTGATTACAACTCTGTTTGTTCTGCGTTCAAATTTGTGTCAATACTGCAATGCTTTTCTACATTCTATCTAGCTATCTAATTCTTTAGTTTGGTTCTCTGCTCTTCGCGACTGATTATTAGGCTTGGCTACATAATCAGATCGAACGTGTTTTCTATCACTAATGTTCTGTTCGAGATTGATAGGCGTAGTCATGCTTGAGGAAAGAGGGAGATAGCTTATTCCGCTGCGCACGAACGTTTTTCATTCAAGTCGTTTCTTTTCGAGTTATCTTTCTTTCACCTCTTTTTCCAACAAGGTATTAGAGCTCTTTTTGTAGCCTGATAAGCTTCCACAGAAACAAGACTCTACTAGCCGATAGAGTAATTGTCTTCTTGTTCTGTAAATTACACCAGATTTTTATACTTAAGTCACTGATAGTTATTCCTATCACCTAGACTAATCTTCCACATGGATTCCCAAGGGAAAGCTAGTCCTATCATGGACAAGCTTGATGGAGCCAATTACCATCTATGGAAATTTAAGATGAGAGCAGTGCTAATGGCTAAGGAGTTGTATAACATTGTTACAGGTGTTGAGGAGAAACCCGAAGTTGATGACATGGCAATCGCCAAATGGAAAATGAAGGATGGAAAAGCATTTGCGCTGATCATTCTCAATATTTTGGATACTCAGATCGGCCATGTGTCCGAAGCCCAGACATCCAAAGAAGTCTGGGACATCTTGAGCACATTATATGAGGTGCGAGATATAGCTTCCAAGCTACATCTCAATAAGAAATTTTACTTCCTCAAGATGGCAAATGGTGATTCCCTGTAGAATCACATCAACCAGTTCAAGAACCTGGTAAAGCAAATGGCCACTGTCGGATCTGTCATAGACGATCAAGACGCAGTGATGCAATATCATTGATTGTAAATGGATCTTTAAGATCAAGTACAATGCCAATGGAGTGATTGATCAAAGGAAGGCAAGACTGGTAGCACGAGGATTCACTCGGATTCCCGACATTGACTATAGTGGCTAATCCTGGCATTACCCATTAGAAGTCTCTCATAAGAGTCATGAGGTATATTTGAGCTACCATGGACTAGTGCATCTGCTATGGAGAGGTCAACAATGACAATCTCCATCAGCTCAGTGGATACTCTAATGTAAGCTGGGGAAGAGATGTAGACAATCGTAAATCCACATCTAGATTTACATTCTTCTTCAACAATGGTCCTATCTCATGGAACAGGTGTAAGCAAACCTCCATCGCTCTTTCATCTACAGAACAGAATACATAGCTACTTCTCAATTTATTAAAGAAGCGTTTTGATTGAGAAATTTACTGTCACACATTAGTTTGTATCAGTACAGTCCTACAATCATATTCTGTAATAATCAGAGTGCTATTGCCTTATCGGCCAACCCTAGATTTCACTCTAGGAGTAAGCACATTGAAATCCAATATCACTATATTAGGGACAAGGTTCTCAACAAGGAGGTAAGCTTAACATATTGTAGAACGTAGGACATGGTTGTAGATATATTCATGAAGGCATTAAGTGTTAATGCACACAACAAGATTTGTGCATTGATTAAGGGGGAGGTGTTGGATTTAGGGGGGATGTTGGATTTATCTCCTCTACACTCCTAAATCCTATGTTAATTTGCCTTCATTCATGCTGCTGCATTTTTTTACTCATATTGTCGCACAGTCTGCGTATTTGAGCTGATTGTCGCTACAATCTGCATTTTTACTCGGGAATTCCCATAAGCGAAAAATGCGACACTGTCGTTTTTTCACCTTCGGGCCACCCTGAGCAACCAAGTGTTTGAGACACTTCCAGAAAAGCGACAATCCGCATAAATACAAGCAAATTTGGATAGGCGAAAAATGCAAAAAAGATAAAAAGACGACACTGCCCTACAAATGCCAAAGGTGTCCTTATAGGAAAGCGAAGGTACCCTGTAAATCAATTTTTAAGACATTTGTCAGAGTGTCGCATTTTTTGCATTTTCATCAGCGTTAAATTTAGCGAAGCCCAACGTCACAGCCTCCTCACACTCGTTCCATGCATTGTGCAATCAGATTTGACAACAACAACAGCCACTCACAATCTTCTACAGACATCACAACCACTTTTGTACCTTCTTCATTTGCACACCTGTAAAAATTATGTATATATATTGAATACCATCTGCGTATTCAAATAAAAGAACAGATAACAGAAGATAAAACGAAACATCACTTGTAATCAGAGACAGACATTGTGAATGCCTTTGCGCATTGATTCATGCAGAAAAAAGAAGATATTAGGATATGAGACAGTGGATCAAACATCTGCAAGAAGAAGAGGAGCTTGAAGCTGCTAAAGCAACAACAAAAGTTCATTCTTCACCATTGCAGCCACCAAGAAATTCACGTACAGATATGAATGATCAGTTGCATCATCATGAAGAACCCTTCAAGATGACTGAACCAAAAGCACCACAAACAGAACTGCTCATGAACATTTTGTCTAGCAAGATCAATATTTCATTGGTAGAGTTCCTGAAGTTGGTGCCAAAAGCAAAAGAAATCTTAGCGCAAAAGTTAGCTCAAGAAGAACTAGAAGTCCATCAGAACCCACTTTTTTGTGCTGGATTTGAGAAATCTAATGAAGTACTCCATGTTGGAGCCGCTTGGGAAAGTGAACAAAAGAATATCACTTTGCCAATACAGCATAGACAATTTCCTAAGGAAGCAGTTGTGATAGATGGCGGTTCAGGAGTTAACTTGATTTCTACAAAGCTATGTGCATGAAAATTTTGAGGGGGTATATATAGAAAATTTTTGCAGGTGTAAAAAAAAATAACTTTCGACACGTGACGACATCTAACTGATCCATGTGTGTTTTTCGTATAGATCATTATGACTCAATAATGAGGCCACGTGGTGTAGGACACGTGGCATTCTTCAAATGACAAATGTCAGATCAATCATTCTCTTGACGGCGGAATATTATTGACAAATAACACGATGACACGTGTCCTTTTGGACATCCTCTGCACGTACAATTTTTTTTTATAAATAGGTCATTTACGTCGCGGATTTTCACGTAATTTTCTGATTTTTGCGCCGGATATCGATTTCAAACACACACTTTTCTCTGTTTATGATCTGTTTACATACTTGTGCCTAGATTCGATACTGCCTGCTCCAATATCGCTTTCAAGCGTGCCTTACGTTTGTTTTCTTGTCCGTTCTTTGTACTCGCGCTCGGATTTGATACTCGGTTTTTCGAGCGCATAGGTCCTTGAGATTCTGATCTAATCTGCATTCTGCTTTGTCGGTTTCCAATTTCTTGATTTCCTTAGTTACTGTTGGCTTGAGAGATTCTACTAGCTCTATTTTCTATGATGTTGTTATCTTTTTGCTCGTGGATGTGTCTGCGTACCTTGGAACTTTTGTCAAATTGTCTTCTTCCTCACTCGTTTCATAGCCTGGTGGCACTATGATTTTCTATTTGTAGTGCATTTTGTCTGTAGGTGGATTGGTCCACATAGGTGCATGTCGATATACATAAGCCAAAATTCTCCTAGCTATGTGTGGGTTCCACAATGGAAAATCCAAGCATAGATTATTGACTCAACATTGTGAACACCAAGGGTTAAACGTTGATGGATTACATCGATGTGGGCATTCGGCTCGACGATGTTTTCCTCCGCGTCCATAGCATCTTACCGTGTGTATTATGCCATCTCCCTGGAGTTGATATGCATACACAGGCAATGGATTTCCATTAGGATCTTCCACATAATAGACTAGTAGGCTATTATGGTCCTCTATTGAGTATGGTGACATGTAAGATGATAGGACCAAGACTTCCACCTTGCCATTGTTTTTTGAAGAAACTCATGATTTAGATCCTTTGGATGATCTTCTTGTCAACTTGATACTTCCGCCCTTGATCCACTTTCCTCTGGTCCACTTCGTTGCCTTCCATGGGTTTCCATTCTTGTTTAATCATCGCTTTTGATGACTCTAGTTCCTATGAATTCCCATTTGATGATTCAGCAATGTGATGGATCCGATTGGTGTAGTCTCTGATTGTCTCATCAAGGAACTTTTGTAGCTTAGACAATCTTGCAAGGATGGTCTCCATAGCTCAGCATTGTAATGTTCACTGTAATGTTACAAAGGCAGTTGGGTTATGGATTGCTTCAGTGATGGTGCAATGGTAATGGTGTCCCAACTTTTTCCCTTTTTTTTTTTTGATAGAGAAAAGAAAAGAATCGATAAGAGATGGATCAGTATGGATGAGAACAAAAACAGAAATGGATTCAATAGATGAATGCACTGTCAAGAGAATATGGAAGATGGAATGGATTTAATTCAATCGCTATAATTCAACATTCATTAATATAGACTACTTTTGACTCATACTTTTTTTATCTTGTTATACTACTTCTGTTATTCTCACTTATTATGATCTGAGTCTCTGATTTTTAAATACTGGCATAACGATCCAAATCGTCATTCATTTTTCACACTTGTGAATGATAGTATAGATATACTTGTGAAAGTAGTGAATCAGTTTTGTTATCACATTAACTATCACTGCTACTATCAACTATCCAGTCAACAATCACTATCAAATAGTTATTCAACTAATGCAAAACTTATTTTTCAACACATATAGCCCTATAATTATGGTTGTCTACAAGCTTCTACGCTTGCTTACGATCTGGTGAAGAGTGTTCTACATTCTAGCTTTCATCCAATAATGATGTCTCACTGCATTCGACAATTCCCTAGTTGCTTATCTATCCCAAGCACTTTTAATGTGGGCATCAATGTTTGTCTCATTCACACTCCTATGGTTGGCCTCGACAATTATCTAACTCACTCCCTCAAAATGAACTTCAAGCTTCACCATGGCTGAACTATAAGTCCAACAAATATAATTATTTAGTTTTTTCTTGGTATTTTGTTCCAAACCTATTGAAGAACAACTCCCTCACCAAAATTGTCCTTATACACATGGTCGGATGCAAGTGTACATAGTTATTTAGGTGAGTTTACTATTCGGAATAATCAACTCACATTTTGCTTTATTTTAAAATCTTTTACAACATGACATGAAGATGACATGACAATCTGCTCTGAAAAATATTGCCAACAAACAACGCCATGGCTACAAGAGCAAGAATTTGCAAGGAGATTTATAAACTTATGATTCAAGTGTGGTTTCAATGTAAAGAGAGAGAGAGAGAGAGAGAGAGAGAGAGAGAGAGAGAGAGAGAGAGAGAGAGAGAGAGAGAGAGAGAGAGAGAGAGAGAGAGAGAGAGAGAGAGAGAGAGAGAGAGAGAGAGAGAGAGAGAGAGAGAGAGAGAGAGAGAGAGAGAGAGAGAGATGGTTCTATCAATTGCTTGCTCTCTTTTCTTTCTCTCTCTTCCTATTTCTTTCTTAGACTCACTGCTTTGCATTTGTGACATGCAACAAGTTCAATTGCCAAATTGAGATTAGGATGCAAAGTCTAGTGCTGGTGGCGAGGAGGACATTGGCGCAGGATCTAGTTAGAATATATTTTAGATAAACTCATTGTTCCACTTTAAAAGACAATATTTCTATCATAGATGTTGTACTTGGACCATTATTGTTGTATACAAATATTTATCACCATATATTGCTCCTTTATGTTGTTATACATTTCATATTCAATTTATTGATAGTTTGTAAACTCCATTTTAATTTTAACCAACAGTAAATTTCTCTTACCAACCTCATAAGAACTTGTGAAAGACTCATGGGGCTGGATATTTTTTAGGACCTAATGAAGCCATATACTGGCTCCATTCTATCCTTTAAAAAAATCTAGAATTCTTTGACCGTCGGCACTCAAGGATATTCCCAATGGTCAATGCCCATGTGCACCCTCAGTCAACAACAAATATATCATGGAGATTGACGTTCAATAGCACATTGACCATTGGTGCCCATAGTGTATTTGAAGGGTCAAATAAGTTGTTGAAAGTATCATAGAATTGTATACCAAATATATTGTTTCAACATTAATAGTGAAGGTTAAATTGAAAATATCTGAAATTTTGTTTGGTTTTGTTTATGAATGAAAGCCTTAGTATATCTTTTCAAAATTGCTCTAATTGCTGTATTGTAAATTTTTTGGCATCAACCTTCTAGATATCGACCTTATTCGACATTTTAACCTCATGACTATTTGAAGTACAATTTAAATTTGATTCTGATAGCTAATCCAATAATTAGGTGCCTTTTATTACAAGATTGATTAGACCATAGACATCTTGAAATTGAGTGATTTAGTAAAATTATCTTGTGAATACACTTTTCTAACGATAGATGATGCAATGCACACATGAAGAGATTTTTTATACATTTCAGTTATTGTTATTGTATTTAATTCAAACATAATTCTTTGATCATTTGTTGTGTTTGTACTTAATGATCACATTTAATGAGCTCATCAATTTCCATCATCTCTCTTAAGGCTTGACGTTGACAATGAGATATTTGCTCATTTTGTTTGTCATCTTTAATCAAGTTTGTAAATCATCCTAGCATTTGTTCTTGCAAGATTTCAGTTCCACAGAACATGTGATTGGTTGAGAGTCGAATTATTTAAGCCCAAAAATTCTCTAATTGTATTTTTGACAGATACCAAATGATATTGGTTTGACAGCACACGCACACGCGTGCGCGCGCACGACACAAACATAAAATATTTCAGTAGTAAAATTCTCTCTCTATTTCCAACATATATTGCTAGTATCAATTCATCTTTTTCTTTATCTGTTGTTGCATGGTGTTATTAGCATTTTGCTAAATTTCAATGGCCACTATACATATTATGCATGGGGACATGGAATTGCCGAAGGAAACCAATGTAGCAATTGCCATAAATGATAAAGGTTGGAAAATGTGTTCTTTATATTCTTTAAGAAAAGTTGTTATAGCCTTTCCTTCAATTATTCAAATATCTGCTATTTTTCATTGTTAATACCTTGTTAGTACTTGCAATCAGGATCTTAAAGAAAGTTATCATTGATAAGCAGTAATGTTCTTGTCCATAGTAATTGTCTGGTTCAAAATAACAATGTTGATAAAATAAAGAATTTGTCTATTACATTGACTTGGAATGGGACAACATTGGGAGGGAAAAGTTTGATTGCCCATAAATTGACAGGTAACATAACAAAGACAACTTCAAAAACCCCAAATATATGAGAGTTTGTTAGCAAAATAATCAAAATCTTTGGTTAAAAATTTATCACAACAATATGATGAGGATATTGTTCGTTCTATCTAAGAAAAAAAAACCCAATGTTTGATTTGTAAGGTGCCCTATAGAAAAATCTGAGGAGCATGGTGGATTTTGTTGCTTTTGTTGTGCTTGTAAGCCAACCTTATTGTAAAGATATATTGTTGTATTTTGATAGATATCAAGTATGTCCTATTCGTAATTCATGTTGCGTGATATTGTTCATAGTCTTGTGGAGGAATAGGTCCTCAAATATCCCTCAACTTGGTTACAAAGAAGTGTCAAAGCAAATTTTAATGAGTAACTTCTACCATTGAAATGTTGACATCATCAAAATTTGATGATGTTTTCAAATAACTACAACCCCTAGCCAATCAAAGAAGGTGATGGTTTTAGAATGTTGTCATATAAGCACGTCATTGATTTTTTGCTTGCAGTTTTCTAGAGCACATATTATATTTTTTTCTAATTGTATGCTTGTGGTTTATTGTAGACTTTGAAAATAGATCGAAAAGTACAAAATGAAGAATTAAAAAAAATCTATTCATTATACTTAACCTTCATCTAAAAGAAAAATGTCGATATGACTATTTGCAAAAGTTGTTTTTCCAAGTCAATTGGCAAATGTGTCAAGTGAAAGATATATCAAGTTCAAAGTGAAAGATATTTCAAGTTCAAAATGTTGACGATGGGTCTAACTTCAAGTGTGTGCTTGATTAAAGATATGCAAAAGAGGAGACTTAGAGCTCTCTTGGATATGTTTTCATCACACTAAATGAATACATGAATGTACAATGATGGTTGCCCAGGTATATAATCCCAAGTTACAATTTTCATTTTGAATCACTTCTTTCTTTTGGAAATATAATGGTTGCATTGTGATTGAGCTTGCAAACAAAAAACACTCATTGGAATAGATGAGGAACTTTGAATCAATAGTGTTAAATAATTTTACAACAACCCCTGGTTAGGTCCATTTCAAACTACATGTTTGGTAAGTTGAAAATTTAAAATAGAGCTCTTCTATTGGTCCAAGAGAAAAAATGGAACTGCCACCATTTCACATTAACATCCACTTGCCACTCTACGACAGATGACACGGCAGGGACCCACTGCCACATAGGGGCAAACCAAATCCATTTTTTGGACAAGCCAATGTCCTCTCACATGTTGACTTGCCCCTGGCATGTTGGCCTACATTTTGAAGTTTTTTAGCCCCTTCACTGCCAATATTCCTTTCAATGAAATGCATTTCAATATTGACCTTTTGAGTTGAAAGGTGATTGCTTGAAAAAATAACTTACGCACCCTTCAACCTATTAAAACTAAAAGTTTCATGCTTTAATTTCAAAACACAACACCTTAAATAAGATGGACCAATCGTATGTCAAGATTCAAATGGGCCAATCATATTGCAACCTTTCATTTAACACTTACCAATCAAACGTGAAATGAGGGTGATCATCCGTCAACTCACTTGCCAAGATTCAAAAAATGGGTGGCAAGTGAAAGGGCCAGGCAAAGGGACTTGTTAGTAGTTTGAAACCACCCTTAGAAAAAATTTGGAATTATTTTAGAAGACATTAAGGATGCCCAATGGTTATCATTTGTCTCTCCTATTATATGCAATTGCAATTGTACCTTATATTTGAGCTATTGAGAAAACACATATGCAGCAACAATGGGTTCCTCTTCAAGTATACAATATGAAGCTTTCTCATAATCTTTATGCAGATGACATGGGTGACTTTCAACAAGCAATTTTAAAATTTCGATGCATTTGGAAAATGTCGTGTCAAAAAACCTAATCAAATAAAAGCTAGGATCAAGAAACTAAAGCTAGATCAAGAAGAATACAAAACATTCATGTTGATATAGCCATAAAATGCAAAGTACATATAGAGCTCCAAGGAATCATCAATAGAATTGAAAGGGATGCAAACAAATTAAATACAAAAGTAGAATTGAGATTCATGTAAATTGGGCACATGAGACCTAGCAAGCTCTATTCCCAAGGCTCACATTCACACAGAGGAGGCTAAGCTCTCTCATTTGCAAATGAGTCAAAAGATTCTCAAAATGATGTCTCTTGCCTACTTATAGATAACCCCACTTAACTATCTTGCAAGATAGTTAGCCCTTGTTAAGTCTTATTAAGTCTACTTTGAGCCCTTATTAGCCTACTATCGTTATTTAAATACTTTGGAGGGCCTGAAAAGGGAACCTCCTTGTTCTTAAGGCTAATAGCTCCTTTTGGGCCTAACAATGCTTACATGCATATTATAATATATTGATAAGCACTAATGTACTAACACTACATGACAGACAAAATGCAATTTCAAAATTTCTCAACAGACTCCAACAATATGGTGTTGCATTTGGGACTAAGATGAATTCTGGAGAGAAGTCTACATTGCTACTAAGTAGCAACCATCCATACCTCATGATCTACTTTGTACACATGAAGGACTTTGCTACTAACAGGTTAACAAGGAGGGAGAAAACTACATACATGACGACGCCACTTGGAAAGTTCAGCAAAATTTGACTCACTTCTGACTCCACCACATTGGTTCTCTCAAGACCACTTCCCTGATATCTCAGGAGTCAGGGATGGCTGAAACTCATCCATCGGTCTACTTCAGAAGTCTTCTAAGGTATGCATCTGAAGTTCAAGTTTAGTAAAGGTAAGCAAAACCCCACAAGGACCAGATTGGTGATGGAAAATCATTAAATATTAGATGCCTGAAATGATCCTGTCTGAAGCGTGTTAAACTGGCACCTGTCTGTGAGTGATCGACCACTCTATTCACAGTTTTCCAATTGATACCTGATTTCCTTCTTCAAGAAGAGATAATCCTTGATGATCTTCAGCATGTCCAAAAGCATACAAGATTTGTAACCACATACAATCATGGATAGGTCTCTACAGCAAGAAAAGCTGTCTAACAATCTGACACTAAACTCATGGACCTAAGATTCATCTGATCATGAGGTTCCAAACTCAGTAGTGGAAATTCAGGAAAAAGTAACTAAAAGGGACCCTGTGGCAGTTTCATTGTTAGCTACATACATTCTGGACCTTACTATGAGCTTTTACTCAAACTGCAGATTTGCTGGATCTAGAAATATCAGGGTTCATCAATCTTAACTACAATTTGGTGTGTATGCAATGATCAGCACCAAAACTTTGCACATACCATGACAATACAGTCACACTATCATGGTAAAACAAAGCTATATTTATTTCTTTTCCAATTACATGTAGAGGTCAAAGCACTGATGATGAGTGTTGTAGTCAAGTGCCTACAATGTCAGATGGATTTGAAAATAAGATAGAAAACCATGCAGGTGGCAAAAACACTCAAACACATTTTCTCAATTATAGCTACAAAGCCACCAAATGGAAAAATTGCTATAAAAGTACCATGTCAAAGTGTACACTCCAACTTACGGTATGAGCTCCCAACTGGTGATTGTGACATCTTCTATAGACAAAAAAGCTGCTCAACATCAAATGAACAAAGAGACACATGGCTATCCACTGAAGACCCTTGGGATGAAACCTAGAAGTCATGTCTGCCATAGCAGTGAGCAGAAAACCCTTCAGATATATCTGCATATCTCTGCGCATAAAAAATCCTGTGAATTGCAGCAGAAATTCATGTCAACATCCTAACTTATGTCTTAACGGCCAAAGCCATCAACTAGCCCTAAACAATATCTCTGACCACTACAAAAAATCGACCAATTTTTATGAGTGAAAATTCATATGCTGATTCTCTAGCAACAAGCCATACAGTGAAAATTAACACAGATAACAGAAGGAAAGTTTGGTTTGTAGTAGCTATCTACAATCATGGCTTTTGAATATTATTTAGGAGTTGAAAGATGCACTACAAAACTTTCATTGGCATGATCTTAAGAAAGTTGTTCTGCTATAATATAGAGAACTGTACAGCAATATTACCATATCAATACATCCGGCATCATCTGTTCCACATATCCAAAGATGGTGGAACATGCACTTTTCGAATATAGAGCAGGTTTCCCCCAACGAGTGGCATAATGGTAAGCCTACTTGAGGTCACAAGTTCAACTCTAATCAGCCAAACAAAGGGACATCCAAGAAAAAATTATTAAGAGCAAGCTTGGCTTCCTAAATTTACAAATGAAAACAAGGCCCCCTTTGAAAAACTATGCCAGCACAGTTCTTGAAGCAACTTGTGAAATGCTGCTCTGATATTTTTGCATCACTTTATGATCCAAAATTCTACAAATCAAGTCTTCGTATACTTGTCCAGATATTTCTGCAGGAAAATAATGTTGCATGTTCAGGAAAGGCCATTGACATGATAAGAGCTGTATCAACTTCTAACAACTGAAGATTTTAGCAAGCATTCTATGCTGATCCTAACGTATATTTCTAAGACAATTATGGGCATCCAGTTCTGCATTTTTCTCAACAAACAACCTAGCAGGATTTTATAGTATGTACAACTGTTACTATGAAAGCATTCAGAATAAAAAAGTTCACTGACGGCAAACCTGGACAAGCTTTGAGATCCTTTCTCGCGAAAATGTCATGAAGTGGTCCACCTTGTCTTGACATGTAGGTATTTTATTGCTTTGTAACTTTCCAAGCACTCTGTTGACAGCCTTTTTTGCGATGGTTTTAAAATCCTCCCTGCTAAGTTGGCCTTCTCTCCATGTTGGTTTCAGCAAACTCTTAACATATTCTATCACTGCCTTCCTTAGGAGCTTCACGTCCTTCCAACCTTTATTCCCGCTACTTTTCCTGTTCTGGTCGTCTATCAAGTTACTTTCAGTATCTCCAGCAGCCAATGTCTTTTCATTTACCTGCCGATGCGAACTCCAACATTCTTTGTCTTCTTCTGCTGGGCTATGATTATCCATGATACCCATGCCAGTGTCAGCATTAGGAAACGTTCTGTGAAGAATATCTCCAACCCTTTTTTTATGCATCAAAAAGGAGTTATCCATAACAAAAGACCCTGCTAACGGGCTTCTTTGACGCGTATCAAATGCTCTCGATAGCCTTCTAGAATGAGAATCGTTGTTGTTCACTCCAACCTCACAGTTTGATAGTGGACCCACATTATCAAAACCACCTTTACCTGCCATATCATGTGGTGGTGCTACGACTTTCTTGCTATGGTCAAGTACATTTGCTTGCCACTTTGGTTGCATGGAAACCCGAAGCTTAGATTGGTTGTGCTTCCATTCCGGGGCTTTGTGATCATTACTAAATTGGAAATGCATATTCATAGATGCTCCTGCATGAGGTGGTATCCTGTTTGAGTCACCAGCCAAAAGATCATATAATTCTGCGGAAACAGGTTGGACATTTGGAATCCCCTGCCTCAAATTAGGCACGGAGCCTTTTGTTGATAAATAATTCTCAGCAGCGCTCATATTTTCGATAGGTTGTGGTGGTGTGAACTTGATCTGTGTGTGTTTCATTGAAGTTGTTGACTCATGCGCTGGGAACCTTTGGGATCCAATACCCGATGTTCTCACAGGCAAGCAATTTCCAAATGTGCTTGAGAATAATGGTGAAGTGAGCTGTTCTTTATCGAAAAGCCCCATATTTCTGTGAAGCTCAGTGAAACGGAGTTCTTCAGGTGAGATAATGCTTGGTGACTTTCCATCATGAAGTGAGCCACTTACCCTCCAGGGGAAGGATTGTTCTTCAATGGTTGATCTCAACGAGCTTGTTTTAAAGTTTGTCAGCTCATGTCTGGCTTGGTTAAGTGCAGCATGTTGAGTTGGAAAAGGAGATAACAAAGAACATGATGTTAGAGCTATGAAGTTTTCAAGGGCTTCAGGGGTACGAGGATGAAGTAAATTGGGGGTAAACTCAGGCTGGGGAGGCTGGGGAGTTGACCTGGCTCCAAATTGTTGTGAAACCTGTACAACAGGAAGCTCAGGTGAAGCTGTATGTCCAGTTATAAAACAACTTGGTGGCGTTTCAAAAGATGAAGGTAAAGCACTTGTGAGGAGATCACGGAGATTTTGAGCATGAGAAGCAGAAGAAATTGAAGAATATGCTGCTGGAGATGTGGAAAGCTTTGGCACAGAAAGATGCTGACCACTACAAACCTGTGATGCAGATCGAAAGAACTGGGAAGCAAAGGAGCACGCAGGTTCTGCTGAAAAGGCATCCTGAGCTGAAAGCCGATTCATAGAGGGTGCAGATACTGGTAGATCAGGTGAAATTTCACAGTCAAGAATTGCCAATTTGCTAGTTGAGGACACTTTCTTATCAAGACATTGCCGTACATATGAAGATTTTTCTCCCTCCAATTGCAAGCGTGCTTCTGAATTTGGATATATGCTCTGGTGAGTTTCATTTCTCTGGTACTGCAAAGGTGCAGTTGAATAGCAGCTCTTAGAATGCAGTGGAGAACAGCTGAAAATAGAACAGATTCACAAGTCAGCGAGACTACTCAACAAACCAATATTTTTCTCTGGATATTTCTCGTGAAAACCTGCTGCACAAAGTGAATGATGTGATTCTATACATATATGCAATATGGTAAATTTTCATAGTAAAGATCTTTCTTCAATGCTGAATTCATTTAAGTTGTGCACTTTTGGTTGTAATGATAGTGCAAGAATTGACAGTCTCATTCTCATTCAAGTCATTGTGTCTGAAATCTTAAGTTGCCATGTTTGAGCAATCATCGTCCTCCTAAGAAATATATTACAAACAGATCAGTCACCAGAAAACCTCTGTGAGCCACCTTCTACATGTAAGTCAACAGTAAGAGACTCTAGTTGAAGTACACAAGTGCTCCACATTTGGCATATGATGAATAACAGCAACAATGACGAGCAGTGATTTTTTGTGTTCCACTTTCAAGAGAATAACTTTCTGCTGCGTCCAAAACGGTGTTTCATTCTTATTTGATTTTCCTTCTTTGTTATGCAAAAGTACACATCAGAAAGGGTAATAGTTGCATCCAAGTCGGATGAGAGTCTACTCAAATATCTCGACTCAAATATCAACTTAAAAGTGCTGCAGATCATTGCAGAATACGGTAAGCAGATGGCTGTTCACCATTGAGTTCGTCAAATTGCGTTTCAAGCATGTACGGGGTAGTTTCAAATTGGAGTTGACACGAAGCTTTAAAGTGTTTGTTTTTTTATGTTTTATCACAAAGTAGGATAAATCTTCCTCCTGCATGAAACAAGGGAATGTCCGTGAAGTTTAGCACATACTAAAGAGCTCTTAACCTATTATTTCTTTCTAAGGCAAGATATCATGAATCCATTTCAGGCCGCCTCAGGACTGCGATGCAAATGGGTAAGCAGATGACTATTCCGTTCAAGGCAACTTGAGCCGATCTAGTACGTACAATCTAACATCACCCCTAGTTAGTTCTCACAGGGGTAACATGATAATCACATCCTTCCAAACTTCTTTGTATAACCAGTAGCTGAGATCTAATAATTTCTTGTACATTATGACATTATAGTAGATATGCTATTGGGAGCTTTAAGAAACTTTCGTGCACTACAGGACATGTAACACCATACAAGCTATAACCATAGAAAAATGCTTCCTCTTTACGCAATAGCCCCACTATGCTGTTTTTCTTTGCATGATTTCACCGAAAGGGTTGAGTTTCTAGTTTCTCAACTTTCTTGGAGTTTATTTTCTGTACTTTTATGTGCACTTTTTAGGCAATGATTATGTTATTTTGTTTCCTACAGTGTGAAGCGCTGCATATAAGCTATGGAGATTGAACTTCCAACTTTTAAGATTTGTTGCACTTCATCTCTTTCACATTCAGGAATACATTATTAAAGATCTCTTCCTGCTTGTGGCTTTCTGATGGTTGCTCAATACATTTACCTTTAAGAGCTGGTTGATTGCATAGCTATAGGTTGAGATACTTTGGCTCACATTTTGCAACTCCTCACCTTCATAATTTTCAGTTGGTACTTGATCTCTATTTCCTTAGCCATAATTTCAACTAAGAATACTTATTTGCCCCGGTAATTCTACCATCTGCATATGAGATAATGACATTTTTCTCCACTTTGACATTGCTTCACTACATGACCCAATCTCTTGGAAGTGTAAAAGAAGGTTATCCTTTTGGATTTGAAATCTCAATGCTATCTTTAATTTTTGCAAGGCGCTTCATCCAAGTCCATCAAAATATTTAGTGTTAGTGTTTCTAAATGCAGTTTTTTTGAACCTCCTTTTTATAGGAGTAAATTGCTATTGTTTCCTTGAGGCGACGATAGTACTGTCATAGACCTTGGCAATCTGGATTGCATCCTTGAGTGATGACAACACATTACAATGGCACTCGTTCTGGTAATCTACAAGCAAACCAGATAAATTGCAATTCCGTCATAGTCGCATTTATGGTAGGTATCTAAGATACTAATTAGTTCCATGAAATCTTGAATGTTATTATTCCGATTTCTATTGTCCATTTGACATAAGAAAAAATTTCTTGTAATTATTGGAGTCGTCAACCACCACAAAAGATTCCCAAGAAAGCTCCTAAAATTCAATCCATGTGATTGTTTTTTATTATGGATCCTGCCACCAAGATGAGAGCTTGCCTTTAAGAAATAGCCAAAAATGGCTATCTTCTTGTCATCTAGTTGGTACCACTAGCAAATTAAAATAAATGGACTAACAAATCAACCAATCATTCACAACATCAAGCTTCTTACCTTTAATTTCTCTGGCTACAATGACAAATTACTAGTCATTAGAGGAGTTTTGAGCTCCAAAAAGACCCTTTAAGAATTCGTGCAAGATGTAATTTATATTATTAAAATATTATAACACTAATACTTTTGACTTGCCATAACTTTTTAATCGTAGCTCATAAGTATGTCATGTACCATATCATTGGAAAGCCCTTGTCGAGCGCTTTCCAATGCACTAAACTCGCTAAATTCGAACTTACCACTAAAAAGTTATGTCATTTATCAAGCATTGCTTGACGCATTTGTTGCAATAACGTGTAATTAGGATGATTTTCTAGACCGTGGAAATGGTCATAACAATATAAGAGTTTTTGTCAAAATAACAAATTATAGTATGGGCATATTAGAGTACCAACAATATATGACATGATTTAATCAGCTTAAAAAAGCCAAAGTAATGTAAATCACTAAATGGCAACGGAGTTTAGGATATTACGAAACAACCTAAGAAGGCTTGTTACAAATGCTCATAACTCTAATACTCTTGGTTCCCAAGAACTAAGTATTTTACATAGCGAAAAGTATGCTAAAATCTGAAAATTTGCCAAATATTGAGTATAACATTGTTTAAATCAAGTAAAAGCTCAAACCACCTTATTATTTACCTATGATTAACAAACACTCAGGACCTAGACATGGGACAAACCAACTATGTATGGATCTATCTATTATGGACTCATTTTCCCCTATTCCTAATTATTAGTTGCCCTAATTAGCATGCCTTTAGGTATTGGGCCAGTTACCATTAAGGGTATGTTATTATAGGACCCAAGTAGCCTATTTTGGCCTAATGTCTAGAAGGTTCCACTAAGGGCCTCTGGATAGTATATATAGGGTTATATCAAGGACTTTAGCCATTGTTTTTCATTGATATCAATAGATGTGATTGTGCTCATAACACTATCACACACATACAACCCCGTGCTATGGGACTACTAATGAACACCCAATCCACTGTTTAGCCTCCCATGCTACCATAACCCTCACAATATGTAAGCCTAAAATCTGAGTAGATAGCACGAACTCTCACTAGAGCATTAGAAAACCAATGATGTCGGTAATGAAAAGCGCTAGGAGTCAACAACCCTAAGTCAACTCTCCTGTAATCAGCCAAAGCCCCTATACAAGTGATATGTCCTATGTTGAATAATTACAGTCCATAGGGTCCTCTAACCACTACCTAAGGTCTCTTGACTTGTGGTTAAAGCCTCGGGTTAACCAAGGTCATAGCAAAGAGGAAGAGTGAGACCAAATAGTGGACTGTTGATCAAAGTACTTATGCTGTAAAGCAAGAGTCATAGTATGATCAAGATACGTGGGCTGAAAAGATTGAACATCAATGGAAAGGCACTGGCAATATAATGGGCAATGACCTCAACAAGGGGAATATCAAAGAAAATATAAGAAAACTCAGCAAACTTTTCATTGTAGTCTAGAAAAATGAATGTTTGCTTGAGCTGTTCATATAGGTCAAGTTGAGATGTCATCTACATCAAATCCACCGTAGCATAGTGTAATGCCACCTTGAACTCATTTCAATCCAGTGCTATTGTGAGGTCAAATATTTGGGTAAGCTGCCACGTCAACGCATGTCTAGAAAAATGAAGAGCAATAAGCTAGATTTGTTGATTAACACATCGTGGAGATAGCCAAAAGTAGGTCTCCAACTAGAAGAACCAATTCTACATGCTGTTTCCATTTGAAAAACGTGCATACATAGATAAAGACACCTTAGCACAAAATTTGCAAAGAAGGTTTTAGGTTAAGGGATAAACGATGGGTCAATAGGAATGGTCATAGGAGAACCAACATGGCAGGAAGACTAAGAGAGATGGATTGCATCAGGGCATGAATATCACGTATTTGAGTTTGAATAGTACTCAACATGGAAGTATGTTAGGCAACCTCTCTTCTTGGACCAACAGTGATTTGGCTCTAGCATGTTCATCTCATTGAGTTTGGAGGTCATCAATGGATGAGGATGCATGGTGTTATGGCCATATCTAGTCTGCAGATTTGGAATAAACCTACACATGGGAATCAAGCCTCTAGAGTCGAATTAATTAGTTACGCATCGATATTCCAGTTAAGGCCAGATAATATTTAATAAGATGAGAGAACCTAAATACCCCAATCAGGACAGGGAGTAGTACATGGTGAGTGACAGGTATGTGCATGATGAGGACTATCAATAGTAATCAATAGTACCTAGAGTTATGCTTAGGATGTCGTAGAGTTGCATGGCATATATCCTTGTGGAAACTCACCTTCATTATTGGCTTTCATCTTCCAGTTGCCTGTTCTCTCCCCTCATCAGTATTCACACACTCTGGCTCGAGGGTGAAGCTTTTGTGCTTTAATCTCTACCTTCTACTTGGGTGGTTTGGCTCTACTATTGTCCCTTCTGGTGCTTTGTAAGCAAGATCTTCAAGTGTTCTCCATTCTAGTGGTATCAGAGCTGGAGCTTGCATTGATTGAGAGGTGGAGTTTGGATTGCTTTTTCTCATCTTTTTGGTAGTGAGTCATTCCTTTTCCTTCCTGGTGATGGGATAACCTCTATTCATTCCATGGTTAGGAATCAATGATATGGAGTTTTTGGCAGTGAGTCATTCCTTTTCCTTCCCGGTGATGGGATAACCTCTAGATAAAAGGTGAGGAGAAAATTTGCAGAATACAGAGCTATTGATAGGATTGTGACATGCATCTATGAGCACAACTACTTTATGTCATGTGTCTCTGGAAGACATGTCCATGGGAGAGAGTGCCTGCTGGGAACCTATAAATTCCATTCGTTATTCCTTGGAATGGTGGGGCCTGCGACTGTTATGGAACACCAAAATCTCTTACTACTTGATCATAGCTTGAGGGTTTGCAGTATTAATAGCTTCATCACTCCTCGTTGTCACAAGATGGATTCTACGGTTGGGTGGCAAGTTACCACTCTGATTTCATGATTTGCATAGAACCCGAATTTGGGTCAAAGATCTAACAGGTCATCAAAATACAGCAAGCAACTATGTTTCCTACCATGTAACAATGCAACATCAGCTTTTAAAAGAGTACTCGTGTTTATTCATATAAGGTCAATGCCTGTTTTATAGAATTCAGTGTACATCATAACAAGTATTGGACAGCCTGAAGGAATGACTTGCAGATGTAAGTATAACATGAGCTATAGCCCAATCTATGAAGACAGACCAAGTTTAAATGGATGTATCACAGTTGTTTTCTTTGTCCCATAATTAGTCGGATTTAAGCATAGGAAATCAAGATGTAAAGCAAGATGTAGGCTATGTATTGAAGACAGCAATAAAGCATAAAAGTGTTATTTCAGAAAGTTGATTCCTTAAGCCTCGATATAAAACAACAAAATCAGCTCAAGGAAAAGCTAAAAATCATTCACCACAGCCAGTTCCAATTGTGTTATTGAGCTTTTTAGATGATTAGGGAAACCAACAAAGATGTATGGTAACCTTGACCTGAGGTATCTACTTTGGCCTCTAGTCCTTTTCTTGCTTAGAGAGTGACAACCATTATTTGATGTTCTGCCATTAGCTTTTGTGGACTCACTCCTTGAAGTAGAAGCTTCAGACTTCGTTTTTCCTCTACTGCTACCTTCTTTGCCAATTTTCATATCTTGCAAAGTTAACTCTTTAAACAAATTCCTCCTAGAATCGCACTCATGCTCTACTTGGCTCGTCACAGATGACATCTGCAGGACATGCCCTTTCTCACTTAAGGGCACCTGTTTAACAGTTGAGTTTCCAGCTGAGTCTTGTTGCAGACGTCTAGAGCCTGCTTCATCTTGCTCAATGTCTGAGTTTCTATGAGTTTTTTGTGATTCTTTTTTGGGGGGAGATCCTCGCGCACTTGCTTCTTCAGCTGATTTGGAATTAAAAGAATTATGCCAAAAATCTGCAGCAATTATTAGGCACTGAAATTATTTGGTAGAAAGTTTTCATTTTCTCATGAAATCAAGTACAGCTTCAGATTATCAACATCTATGTCGCAACAAGCTACACTTCTAGTAACTACATTCATTCCACAAGTGCAAAAGGCAAAGGCTTTAAAAATATTTCATATTTACTGTAGTTTTTGCTTTGGTTGACATTATGGGAAAATGAATTAGTAACTAATGATTTAGAGTTTAGTTTTGGAGGAATTTGAAAGTACAACTTAAACATGAATTTCAGGTAAACTAGCACTCCTTAATCTACATTTCAGTATAGCTACCATTAAATTTTAATCTTTATGTTTTCAAGAAATAACATGAGCTTAAAAGTGACGTCATGAACTGGGCACATTTTCTGAGAACAATTCCACATTTGGGGCTAGGCCAGCAAGGCATACCTCTCCATGATGGCTAAAATGCGCTCTAGCCCATTACTCCTCTCCACCTATATATGTATGTGGTAATTCTGCAAGGAGAATGTCCCATCTCCAAAAGCGCATTCATCGATGATAGGGAGCAAATTCTACACCTACCATTTGGAGGTACAGCTGGTAAGCTTGTATCATCTCTATTATGTTAATTCTTGATAGGATTTCTCTAATTGCTTGAAGTTTGTGTTGCAACATTCATAGAAGATAGCGCAAAAGTTGCATGCAGCTCAAAGCTTTTGAGTTGCATGCAGTTATTTGTATGCTCAAATTTTGAAGGCTTGATCTAAAGATTCCCTCTTCTCAAGGATCGAACCTTTCTTGAAGGTGTCAATTGTACTATGTGTCCTAATTGCCAACCGTACGTACTAAGCAATCGAATTACATCGTCCTATCCTTATCTCTTTTAAGCAGTGCATGCCAAGCTAATCATGTAGAGTAGTGCTTATGACAGTTGTTTCCGTATTGTATGCTTGCTTTAGACGTACACAGCAAGATGAGCTCTAAGACAAGCGATTTCCTTTTCATGATTGTGTTGTGTTCGAAACTAAGTTCTACGTGCACGAGTTCTTGAATAGGAAAATCCTACTTTACTGTGATGTTTGTCTTTTCTCAACTTCAATATCTCTCCAGTTCACGATGTGTTGGAGGGTATGTATGGTGTGGGTCTTGTAACATCATGATGGCTTTCTTTCATGTTGATATCTTTGCATGCTTGATGGAACATCATCTAACTTTCTACTAGATTGATCAATATTGCATGGTGTTGTCTCCTCCTATTCTGATATGATGTTGCTCGGGGTTGATGCATGGAGTCATGTGTTTGTATGCATGGGTGTGCATGAACCTTTGTTGGCCTTGCATGTGTTGATCATAGCGTGTACAACTTGCATGCACTATGGTTGGGCAGTTAAGGGTTATGTCATTCTTTCTTTGATGTGGAATCTGCAAAAAAGAGATTGGCATGGCATAATGATCCATGGTTGATTTGTTACATGGCTAGTGTTACGAGCTCGTAACCAGTGCCGAACCCTAGGGAACACAGATAGGTCAGATACCACAGTCAGGGTCGTGTCCAGTGTACATGACCAACAGGGCAAGACAGTGTGAGTAGTGTGCCCCAGCACGGTCCATAGCCATGGCGGGCCTAACACAGCCTAGGGACCCTGTCAGCAGGATAGGGCCCCCAGTTGGGTCCCGACGTGCAGTCGGCCACGTCAGTGCCACGTGGCCGACACTTGGCAATAGCATGCTACCAGTCCTCACACTGGGCTAGGAGGGGCTTACTCTATATCAGGGAGTAGGCAAGGTTGGGTGACTCAGTTAGTGTTTGCCCTACTGTGGTGTTAGGATCTATTACACTGGTATCAGAGCCATCTCCATCCTAGGGAGTTCAGGACAGCAGTAGAGAAAGCTATCAGAAGATAGGAAAGATTTCTCAGTTTCTCAGGAAAGAATTGAGAAATCGCTGTAGGAACAGCTTTCAAATCCTTGAAATTTGCTGGGAATTTACAGTTGTTTGAGGCACAATCCCTTGTCGAAGCTCAGCGCTGAAAAATCAGGGATTTACCCTTGATTTTTATGTATCAGTTGTGGATTTTTGAGCACATTTTAAATAGAAAACGTGGAGCAGGTCCAGCGCTGCCAAATTGGGTGGAAACTTCGAATTTGGAGTGAAATTTTCTGGAATTTGGAGCGGATCTGAGACAGAATCGTGGGTGCAGGTCCAGCGCTGAAGGTCTTTGGCAGGAACCACAAGTTTGCAACTGTTTTGGGTCCTAAAACGGGAATTTTGGAGCAAAAAGTATACACGTCAGACAGCGAGGGAAGGGGCCAAGACGATCAGAAGTTTGTTTCTTTTTCTTGGTACCTTGATCTCTGATTTTTCCGGACAGCAGATCTGAAAGCAGTGGAGGACGAGCTGAAAGGGCTTTTCTTGATTCTCTCTGTGGAAGTACAGTTCTCAGAAAGAGCTAAGTTTTCTTTCCCTCCTTGTACAGTTGTAAATTAGTCTTTTAGACTTTTTTTCCTTCAGAAGTTAAGGTAGCTCTCTTTCAGTTCCGAAGATGACCACTCCTCAGGGACCTGATCAACCCCCGGAGAGAGGCTTCGACGAACTTGAAACAGAAGCCTTGGCTTACAGAAAAGGGAAGGAACCCATGGAAGTGGAAGAACAGGAACAGTTCGCCGAAGAACTCGACGAACTGGTTACCAAGGAGCAGTTCCTCCAATTGGTAACAGAAGTGGATGAACTGAAGTTGGCATTAGCCAATTTCAAGTCCAGTGTGGACGACTCGTTTGCTGAACTCAAAAACTTGTTTTTGAGTTCCGCGAAAGGAAGCCTTCCCTCCACTTCTCAGTTATCCCCTTCTCCACTTCCATCAGTTTCGGGTGAGACTTTACGGTCTCACCCCAGTGTTTTTAAAGATTTAAAGCCTCCTACTTTTAATGGGGAAGAGAAGGATAGAAATGCAGATATTCTACAAACCTTCCTCAGCAAATGGAAGAACATTCATGCTCTTAAACAGACCCCTGACCATTTGCAAGCAATTGAGGCCAGTCTTTATTTAGGGCCTATGGCCTATAAGTGGTGGTTAAATCTCCAGGAGACTGGGCAGACTCCCCGGTCATGGAAAGCTTTTGAAGAAGCTTTCCTAAGAGAATTTCTACCAGAGAATGAACTTGATAGAGCCTGGGAAGCCTGGGAAAGAACAGTAATGGACAAGTCCCTCATCCAATATATCTCGCAGTATCGAGAGGCAATTTTAAAGATTAAAAATATGGATGACTATCAAAAAATCAGGGGATTTGTCCGTGGCCTCAAAGATGAATATAAAGTAGAGGTCCAGAGAAACTCGCCTACTACCCTTGAGCAAGCTCTCAGATATGCTCAAATCTATGATGATTCAGTGGGTAGGAAGAGAGCGAGACAGCAACCACTTTCTGAGCAGCTTCCTCAGAAAGACTTTCAATTTAAAAAGAAATTTTTAAAAAGAAAGAAAGAAGATAAATTTAAAGGTGAAGCTCCTCAGAAACGCCCTTCACTCATACAGCCCTTAAAACCAGATGATTTTGAGAAAGCCAAACAAGAACGTTTGTGCTTTGTGTGTATGGGCAAGGGACACACAGTCAGACAGTGTCCCAAGGGGCCTTTCACTAAAAAAGATAAAAAACAAGTTCATCTTGTTCAGACTGTATGTTTCCCCAGTGACTCGGCAGCTTCCGAGATCAAAGTGTATCATGAAGATCATGAACACTGTTGCCAGCTGACCTCTGCAATGCTAGCGAGACCCTTCAGCTTTGGGCCGCATGACCTAGTACGTATGCATGGGAAAGTTGGTAACCAGTCAGTAAGAGTCATGGTTGATGATGGGGCAACCCATAATTTCATCAACCACACCCTGGTTAAAAAGCTTAAACTACCAGAAGTACCTAGTCAGCATAGGTACATAGTTTCATTAGCTAAGGGTGAAGATAAAAAAATATGGGAAACTATGGTAAGTAAGTTAAATCTTGGTATTCAGGGGTACCAAGATCAAATAAACTTTCAGATAATGCACCTGGATCGAACAGACATTGTTCTCGGGAGAGATTGGCTCTACAGTTTAGGACCTTCCCTCCACAGAAACTATCAGGAGAACACCCTCAGCTTTCAGTATAAAGGCCGAGAGATCCAGTTGCATGGGGAGCATGATGTTCCCAACAGCCCTATGGTCTGCAGTTCAGAGCTCTGTCAGCTAATCGGAGACGAAAACCATCAGGTATTCTTATGTGACTTTCAGTTTATTCCTGAAGTTTCTATTTCCAGTTCTATTCAGCAGAAAATCAGTAAATTAGAAACTTTATTGTCTAAATTTAAAGATGTTTTTCCTGAAGATTTGCCACATGGTTTACCACCTAGCAGAGAGGTAGATCATGTAATAAACCTAGTACCAGGTACAGCACCTGTTTCTAAACCTCCGTATCGGGTCAGCCGAACAGAGGATGAAGAAATAACTAGGCAGTTAACAGACTATCTTGGGAAAGGCCAAATTCAGACCAGTAGTTCACCATGGGCCTCACCAGTCCTATTGGTGAAAAAGAAGGAGGGGTCTATGCGTCTTTGCGTAGATTACAGAGCCCTCAATAAAGTCACAATTAAGAATAAATACCCTATGCCTCGGGCAGACGAGTTGTTTGATCAACTCGACGGGGCTAAGTTTTTCAGCAAAATAGACCTCAGATCGGGATATCATCAAGTCCGTATAAAATCGGAAGATGTCTCGAAAACAGCTTTTAGGACTCGTCACGGTCATTATGAGTTTAAGGTGATGCCATTTGGGCTCACAAATGCTCCAGCTACCTTTATGACCTTGATGAACAGTGTCCTCAGACCATACTTATGCATCTAAAACACCTCAGAAAGGTGTTTCGACTGCTCAGAAAGCATAAGCTTTATGCTAAACAATCCAAGTGTGAATTCTTCGTTGAAGAAGTAGCATATTTGGGTCACATTATCTCTTCAGATGGGATTAAGATGGACCCAAATAAGGTTAAAGCCATACTCAGTTGGCTGAGACCTCAGAATATTTTGGAACTTCAAATCTTTCTTGGTCTGGCGGGATATTACAGACGATTTGTCAAGGAATATGCTCAGATAGCAGTCCCTATGACAAATCTCCTTAAGGGGAAGGGAAAGGAGTTCATTTGGGAGTCCGCACAACAGGAGAGCTTTGATGCTCTCAAAACAGCCTTAGCTACAGCACCAGTTTTAAAGGTCGTCGACCCCAATCAGCCATTTGTGGTCGAAACAGATGCTAGCGACTTTGCAGTAGGTGCTGTGCTAACTCAGGGTGGACGACCAGTTGCGTTCGAGAGTAAAAAACTCGAGCCAGCACAGACTAGGTATAGTGCCTATGAAAAGGAACTCTTTTCTATAGTCCATGCCCTTAAGACTTGGAGGCATTATTTGTATGGTGCCAACTTTGAGGTCCTGACAGACCATGAGAGTCTCAGATACCTTTGTAATCAACCTGAGCTTAGAGGTCGGAAAGCTCGTTGGGCAGAGTTGATGCAAGAGTTTGACATGTCTATCAGATATAGGCGTGGAAAATTCAATACAGTAGCAGATGCCCTTAGCAGAATGCCTATGATAAACGAGCTGAGTTTTACTCAGATTCGTAATGAGTTACTCGAGTCCTTGAGAGGGAAATGCCAGCATGATGCATTCTTCTCTATTATCTGGAACTCAGTCCAGAACAGACAGTTACAGACTCCAGAACCAGTTTCCGGGGCTGGTGCCAGTTCATCCAAGAATACGGCAGCTTCCGTTGAGGATGATGATGAGTCCGAGTATACGTCATCAGATGACGTTGAGGATTCTGAGCCTGTATTACCCAAGCAAACCCCAGTGGTTGAGGGTCAGTTGACTCAAGGATTCAAATGGAAACAGTATTCCATTCAGGATGAGTACTTGCTCTATAGAGATAGAGTATGTGTCCCCAATTCAGAGGATTATAGGCAGCAGGTCCTATATGAATGTCATGACAATCCTAGCGCGGGACACCCAGGCATACAGAAGACCTATGAGCTTCTTCGTAGGCAATTTTTCTGGCCAAGTATGAAAAAGGACGTCCACCAGTATGTAACCAGTTGCCAGAAATGTCAAGTAAATAAAGCAGAGCGTTTAAAGGCAGGAGGGTTGTTGCATCCCTTAGAAATACCAGCTGGTAAATGGGAGAGTATCTCCATGGATTTTATAGTAGGCCTGCCTAAAACCCAAAAGGGTAATGACGCTATATGGGTCACAGTTGACCGTCTGACCAAAATGGCTCATTTTATTCCGACCAAAACAACCGTTAGAGCTCCAGAGTTAGCGAGGTTGTTTGTAGACGGGCTATTTAAATTGTACGGTCTACCTTCCGGCATAGTCAGCGACCGGGACAGTAAGTTTACTGGAAATTTTTGGAAGGCAGTATTCCATCATCTCCATACTAAACTTAATATGAGTACCACCGACCATCCACAGACGGACGGTCAAACAGAAAGGGTAAATCAAGTGCTGGAGGATATGCTTCGTGCATACGTCAGCAAGAAGCAGACTAATTGGGAGGAGTATCTCTCAATATTAGAGTTTGCTTACAACAGTACCAAACATTCAGCTACGGGTTACAGCCCATTTATGCTGATGTACGGTTTTCAGCCACGCTCACCCACAGCTGTAGGGTTTAAACAAGAAAAAGTTGAAGCGGCCAGAAACTTTTTAGAAGACCTAAACCAGATGATAGAACATGCTAAGCGTAGCATTAGACAATCCCAGGATCGAGCCAGGCATTATGCAGATCCACACAGACGGGATGTGCAGTTCTCCACTGGTGAGAAAGTCTACTTGAGAGTCCCAGTTGACTCTAAAACCCTCAAATCAGGAGTGTGTGCTAAGTTGTCTCCAAGGTATTGTGGTCCCTTTACCATCAGTAGGAGACTAGGCGAGGTCACCTATGAACTAGAACTCCCACACAGCAGTAAGGTTTTTCCAGTCTTTCATGTAAGTCAGTTACGAAAAGCCTTAACCAGATCAGATAATCTGGTAGGGGACAGTGTTCTAGTTCTCCCATTGGATCCTCAACAACCTCCACATGAACCAGAGGAAATTCTTGATAGTAGAGAGACGCAGACTCGTCATACTCTATACCGAGAATATCTGGTTAAGTGGAATGATCAGCCTGTTGAGAATGCCACTTGGGAAAGAGGCAGCGTCCTTCGCAAGATTTTTCCAGACTTTGTCTTAGAGGACCAAGACGGTTCTTAAGGGGGAGGGAGTGTTACGAGCTCATAACCAGTGCCGAACCCTAGGGAACACAGATAGGTCAGATACCACAGTCAGGGTCGTGTCCAGTGTACATGACCAACAGGGCAAGACAGTGTGAGTAGTGTGCCCCAGCACGGTCCATAGCCATGGCGGGCCTAACACAGCCTAGGGACCCTGTCAGCAGGATAGGGCCCCCAGTTGGGTCCCGACGTGCAGTCGGCCACGTCAGTGCCACGTGGCCGACACTTGGCAGTAGCATGCTACCAGTCCTCACACTGGGCTAGGAGGGGCTTACTCTATATCAGGGAGTAGGCAAGGTTGGGTGACTCAGTTAGTGTTTGCCCTACTGTGGTGTTAGGATCTATTACAGCTAGCTTGGGATCTTTATGCATTATCTAAAGTCACTTCCAACAAATACTATTTGGCACTCATGGTACCTTCAATAACTTGAAACTTTTTCAAACCTCCTATTTGTACTCAACGAACACTCCAAGTTTAAATAGCTAGCTTGAGGTTTCTTTGTGAATATTATGTGTCTACTACTACATGGAGGTGGCACTCATGGTCTATCAAACCGGCATCGGTTCTCCCTATAGATTGCGTCTCTTATAGTCATTTATGCTTCATTGATACAATCTTCGTAGATTGAGTCTATAACTTGGTATTGAAGCAGTTTCCTTCCTTGGTGGAAGTGCTAGTTTTTTCCACACTTGGTGGTTAATCTTTTGTGCACTTTCATGACATTCATAATGTGTTCTTTAAGAACAAATAAGGGAGCAGTTTGAAATGGCCAAAAGGTGGTTCATTGAAGAACATATTTACATCTAAAAAGCGAGTTATCAATCCAGTTACCAAATCCATGATTCAAACTGTTGACAAGAGTCTGGGCCCTTCATGTGTATTGAAGTAAGAAAACCAAATCACCTTGCCCAGATTACCAAGATACTTATTCTCATTCTATTGTTTCTAACATCCCTAATCTTTAACTTATTATTTAATTAGACAACAATGGGTGACATCCAACCTCCTTCACCTTGTAAGATGAAGAATAAACAGAAAGGACTAAGAGCGACTTTCCATGCTTAGCCCCTCACCCAGGCATGGTGACGTTTTTCAACAGCACGGGTGAGCAGGTTTGCATATTTCACAGAAATCAGGTCTTGGAGAGAACAGGTGACCCGTCCCGTTCTCTCAGGTGAAATCATGACGTAAGATGACGTAGCGCCCGGGTGAGGGAATGAGCATGGAAAGAGCTCCCTAACACTTTACCGCTTTAGCTTTAATCAAAAAAGGAAACACGAGTTATGGAAACCCACAGAAATTACTGTGGTTACAAGCGAGGAAACCCAACAAAGGACTTAGCTCCCCCATCCAAAAAGTACCTAAGACATTAACGGCCATACCTTCCATGTCAACATCTGATCCTACAGGAGCTGCTGTTACTGCTCCATCACTCACTGGGGACTGCTGCAGCTGGATAGCAAATTCTCCGTTAGACCAGGTTTTGTTCGCCAGAGCACGCTTTCTCCATTGGTAGTACTCACACCCCAGGGAGGCATCAGTTCCAAGCTTGCCTCCAAATAAAAATGAGAAATTTGGATCTGCACCCTGAAACCTTTTAGCCATGTCCTCAAACTGATGTCCATTTCTGACGACAAATGTAGACAAAATTTCTATGTTCTTTAGCATGTCCAAGTTCTGTGGCTTTGGGGGTGCTTTCAGCAACGTAGGAGCTGGTAAAGATCTTGAAGGGCACGGAGAACGCCAAGGAACTTGGGCAGGGGATCGCAAAGGCAATAAGCAGTTTATTTCGGCAGCTAGAAATCTTGCAATTTTAGCAGGAGGGAAAGGAACATTGGTCTGCTTACTAAAGGGAAATTGGCTATTGGAAGTAGAAGGTAAAGACTCTACATTTGTGGGAGGCTGGCAAAGAACTGGTTCATGGACTCTCACTGAGGAAGAGATGATGTGATCAGGAGCTCTGAATGTCACCATTCTGGGAAAACAGCAAGGCTGAGCCATAGCTCCCAGAGAAGAAGGGAGGTTGGATTCAGAAATAAAAGATGCAGCCACTCTTGCAGGGAGGCTAGGAATCGGGACCGGAGGCCTCAAGGAAGTGGGGAAATTGGGTAGAGGAAAAGAAGGGTTAGCCATTCCGGGAGGAGGGCATGGAAAGAGAGCCATGGTTTTGGTGGACTGAGGAAAACTACACGAGGCATGGGTTGGCAACGACTGAGGCAAGACACAGTTTAGAGAATTGATCGCAGCGGTTGGGGGGTCAGAAGGAGGAGGACAAAGGCCTGGGGGAGGAGCAGTAGCTCTGCCAAAAGACGGAATCTGAACGTTTCTTGGAAGAAATGCAAAAGGCTGAGGGTCTGGGAGTGAGGGCAGATTTTGAAAAGGTGCAATAACATCATTCGACATAAATGGCCTCCCAGATGATGGCAATGCAGCAGCCATCCTCATCGGCATCTCCATGAAAAAAACAAAGAGAGAGCTAACAAATGATTGCAGCCGCAATTCCTTAATGCAAGCTTAAACCGCTCTCTCATCAATCCCGAAGTAACTCGGGCACAAAACAGGTGCTCATGAAGAAATGGCACTAACTTTCACATAATCCCAACTGTCTGTTAATGCGCAAGTTGCAACCTCCTCCTGTAACTGCCAACCCTGTTCTTTGTTCTTACAGTTTGTTGCTTTAAGTGCTGTCACGCATATCCAGAAGTGCCTACCTGCAACTTCCATACCGTTGCAAAGAGGCTAAGAGGATGCTTGAAAAATCAAGTGTTCTATATATCCACATACATACATAGCCTTTGAATATGCTCATTCCTGAGATGTCTTCTTTCACTGCAGGAGTTGCATTGCAATCGTTTTAGCTCCTAGTTCCAAGCTTTCATGACTGTTTCAGAATTATAATTGTTCTTGCACTTTAAGAATTCTCATTCTTTTGACCACTTCAAGCTGCAGCTCATCACCAGAGAATGCCAGTGCTATATGGACATTGATATATCTTCTTTCTCAGAAAAAGAAAACAAAATTGAAGCAAGAAAAAGAATGGTGGTCTTCTATGGAAGTATAAAAAATGCGAGTTTACATTGCATAGAACAATTGATGGGCATTTCTGATCTTGTTACAGAGAAGCGATTTGCTTGCTTTTCATCATCAATTGATCCTGTTTGATGAATGGAAAGAATGAATGAGGCAGCGATTCTCATGACAAGTTATTAGCAGGGCTGCCGATTCTTCGTTAAAAACAGGCATCGTAATATGCCAGAACGCGCTACAAGAAAAGCATATCAAAGAAATTGTCGGGTGCCCTTGAGGCGTGAAGGTCGACCTTCATGCATCAGGCAGAGCGTCAGAGCAATCATACTCTTTCTGTATGCGGCCGATTTCTGCCTGCATCTGCGTAGAATCAAAAAACGCACCTTCTTCTACATGCGAATGCTGCCTGTGTGTTTATTATAAGCTTCACGCCAAACTGCTTCACATATAAAGCAATCATTAGTCTTTCTCTCAAAGTGTAGATAAAACTTTCAAAGAGCATCAATTCCAGATAAATGTAAGCACCTAGAACAGAGCGAGAGCGCCCCCCAACGAAGTTCTTGCCACTACACAAGAGAATCCCGTTCACACCCTCCCTCCTTCCTTTGTGGCTCTTCCAAGTTGGTTCAGCAGAGTAAGAAACCACCTGCTGTTTTTGGTGGATGCACGCACCGAAAGATAGAGCATCAGCCACTCCTCCATGAATCAAACCTTTCGAGTATTGGGCTCGTCCTGGCCCTGCAATTTTGCATAACAATACAATTTATGTGCGGGTCTTAGGGCCTTCCTTGGTCTTAGGGCCTTCCTTGCTGGGAGGGCCCGTGCCCGAAGGCAGGCCCCAACCAACAAGGAAGGCCCGAGGCCTTCCCCTGTATAATGCCATTGTGCGAACGTGGACACCGATTTTTTTTTTTTGAGTTGTACGGTACAACCGCAAGCGTGGACTAGTTTTTTTCTTTTTTTCGCATTTATAATGCAAATTCTTTTACATTTGCGGTGGAATGTGCATGTGGACAACCAATGACGGGCTGCCACATAGCACATGCACATTCCACCGTAGAGAGGAGAGAGAACGCACATTCCATAGAGAGAGCGCACATTTTGTAGAGAGAGGAGAGAGAATGCACATTCCTTAGAGAACGCACATTCTAGAGAGAGAAAGACATATTCCCGAGGGGAGAGAAAAGTGGATGGACATTCTGCTCCTGGAGGTGGTCCCAAAATACAAAAGAAACCTAAGCACATGGCATTACGTGAGAGAGAGGGAAAGAAACGAGCCATGAATTCTTGATGCAACGAGGTTTTGGAAAGTCGTTGCTTGTTGTACGACTTTCCAGTGGCAAGTTGCAATTTGAAAGGCGATAGAATGCCAAAGCCGGATTTGATGGGCTAAAGTTTCTTTTCAACATCTAAAGCATTCTTCCCTATCCTCACTCTCATAAGTTAATATTCTATGTATTTGGTAAGCAACCTCAGTGCTTAGCAGTGATCATATTAGGCCCGACACAATCCATTGTTCGCCCTATGTTCAAAGACTTTATGGCAATCCTCGGCACTTCTATCAGAGATCAGCTTACACCTTCACAGCCACTAGTGTGGATGTTACCCAGGCTTTTTGCTAGTAAGCGAGTAAGCAATGTCTATGAGGAGCATTGTTCCTAGAATAATTTGCTAATCCCTTGGTGAGTGGCAACATCCACAAGCCATAAGATCCGCATATTATTTCAGGACGGACCCAGTCCATGAACATTATCTAATGTGATGAATTTTTTGTTGCTTTTAACTATCAAGTATTGTAATTTGGCACTAATCTTTCAAGGTCCATAATTTGCTGACACAATATGTGCAATAGAGCAAAAGCCGCAAGAGCTTGCAAAAGTGGTCGAGGTCACAAAAGTCGTTGAGGTTGCAAAAGGAGACAATTGATGAGGTTCATGAATCGCGATTTGGATTTCGCAGTCGCGAAGCCTTCGCGAAGGAACCACGATCCTCTTGGGACTCGGATGGAGTTCAGATGCGATCGCTGGACACTGCTAGCTGAATCACTCCTACAATCCTCCAGAATGTAGTCAGGCACAACAGATCTACGTATATAAAATTAATGCAACATTTAACATAGTTTCAACCAAGGTGCGGAATTAAAATGAACAAGAAAACTCAGACACACGATTAACAGCAGAAGCATTTGCATTCGAGATCAGACACAACAAGAGAAATTATCTATATTGATCTTCCTCTGCTTTCTTCAAGCACTGCATACAAATCCACGCAGTGCGTTGGCATGGGAGAAATATGGTTCTCTCACGAGTAATCGTCTCGCTTTACTAGCGGACAGTTGGATCTTTATGGATCCTGATCACTGAGCTCGTCTCACACGCAGGCGGACTTTTTGTCTATATTTCGCCTTGATTGCTTACTAGCATCAGACTACTACCTTACACTATATGTGTATTCCATTGATCTATATGTCAAGTATCATCTAGTAAGTATGGTCACTCTATGTAAATCTGAGATTAGAGTGATTAAGCATCTACAACTAATCAGTGAATTACAAGAGTGGCAAATTAGCCACGACCTAAAATGTATCTGCTGACGTCATACCATATATCTGTACTTCTGGGTACTTGTATGATCTTGCTGGTACTATTTGGAGCGTGGAGGGCAGGAGAAGGTTTCGTTTCCATTGTTGGTTTCATTTTGGTCGTTTTCCTTCTCTTGTACTGGACCGCAAAAGATTCTTGTTCGTAAATCTTTCGTGTTCGCGAACCGTTCGTCTTCGTCTGCTTTGACTTTCGTGTTCGCGAACCGTTCGTCTTCGTTTCCTTTGACTTTCGTGTTCGCAAAACTTTTCGTGCTTCGTGTCTCCAGATTTTCGAGTTCGCGAATGTCTTCGTTGGGCTGAGGGCTGAAAGCTAGAAAGGCTTTGTAATTAGAAACGTTTTGTTTCTTCAACTCCCTCTCAAAGCATGATAGCTTTACGATCTCGAGACTGATCCTTTGTCTCTCAAAGAGTCCTTTGCCCAGGGCTTTAGTGAAGATGTCAACAACCATGTCTCTCGTTCCGATGAAGGTGGTCTGCAGCATCTTCTTCTCAATTAGATCCCTGATCAAGTGGTACTTGATCACAATGTGCTTCGTTTTGGAATGGAACACGGGATCTTTCGTCAGGTGTATTGCAGAGGTGTTGTTCATCTGCAAGACCAGGGGCTCATTTCTTGTTTCACCCAATTCGTCTAGGAACTGCCTTAGCCAGATCATTTCGTTGGCCATCTTTGCTGCTGCAACATATTCTGCTTCGCAGGATGACTGGGCTACAATGGTCTGCTTCTTGCTAACCCAGAGAACTGCTGCTCCGAATGTGATGTTGCATCCTCCCGAGACGCTTTTACAGTCATCCTTGAGAGATGCTCAGTTAGCGTCGCTGTAGGAAAGTATCCTGAAACCTGCACCACAACAATAACACAAGCCATAATCCCTCGTTAATTGAAGATATTGCAAAATTTGTTTTGCAATCTTACAATGTGTCGAGCCTGGATTTGTGCAGAATTGGCTCATCCTGAATACTGCATAAGCATTATCAGGACTTGTGTTGTCAGCAAGGTACATCAATGATTCTATCAGCTTCCTGTAAGGTGTGAGCTGCATCTGTTCTCTCTCTTCCAAAGTTGCTTCTTGGAGTTTGTTACCTTGTTGATGGTTGTTTGTTTGAATGCTTGGCCTCCTGGATCTGCTAGCTTCTTGGCTATGTCAGAATATGACAGGATGACCTGCTCTGATACCACTGATGAGGTTCATGAATCGCGATTTGGATTTCACAGTCACGAAGCTTTCGCGAAGGAACCACGATCCTCTAGCGACTCGGATGGAGTTCAGATGCGATCGCTGGACACTACTAGCCGAATCACTCCTAAAATCCTCCGGAATGTAGTCAGGCACTGCTGATCTACGTTTATAAAATTAATTTTTTATTCAACATAGTTTCAACCAAGGTGCAGAATTGATTAGAGTGATTAAGCATCTACAACTAATCAGTGAATTACAAGAGTGGCAGATTAGCCATCCTTTAATGTATCTACTAATGTCATACCATCAGATCAGATATCTGTACTTTTGGGTACTTGTATGATCTTGCTGGTACTCTTTGGAGCGTGGAGGGCAGGAGAAGGTTTCGTTTCCATCGTTGGTTTCGTTTTGGTCGTTTGCCTTCTCTCGTACTAGACCGCAAAAGGGGAGGCACATAAACTAAGAATGGTTTCACTTTTTTTATTTCGTGGAGAGGGGGGGCGGGCGGGGTGCCCAAGGAGACCCTACATCTTGTAGAGACTACTACCCTCTTTGGCACCAGTGCAATCACAAACACATGTTTTGGAAAATTACTTTTGTTAAAAGTTTTAAGCATCTAATAGTTTGGGCAAGATTTGAACATTGGATGCAATTGGTGATAGATTCATATGTTCTAAACTTTTTATTCACATTGAAGTCTTGTTAACATTTTATTCACGTGGAAGGGTAAACAAGCTAGGATGCTCATGCACATACTCGTGCACATTGTGTTATGATTTCGATCTTATTTAGTCTTATGATAAAATTACATAGTTTGGGTTCATGGCCTAGTAAAAAGGTTTGAAATTAATCTATTCTGCCTTGTCTTCATTATTTCTTTGCCATTCTTTTAACTACATTGTTCTATTGATTAGAAGAGGCCCAAATGCTCTAGCGGTACCTACAAGGGCCAATGAAAGCCTATTTAACCCTCACACATGAAACACGTGTCACCCCAAAAATCAATGCATTCACACACATAAATGCTTTTCATCAATTAGGTTCTTCTCATGTGTGGGCAGCGGTCTCACACATACCCAACATCACACAAGCATGTACACACATATTTGGTCAATTTCTAGAAGTTTTTATATACATTGCTTTATTGGTCATTCTCGAAATTTGTTATGGAACTAAAGCCCTTGGTTTGCCATGTGGCAATGATTTGGCTATGGCCAATTTATCAAATTGCCTAGGGCATTATCTTTGATTTTTGGTCCACATATTTCCAAGCTACGAAGGTATGCATATGGCCCATAAGACTAAGGATGATAATGATATGTGTTGCCCTGTGAATCCAAATGGGCACATGACGATATATCATTCAATAATTTGAATAATATGGACATGGCTAACATCCCTCTCATGGTGACAATGGTCATGCAAATTCTACTTGGCCAGTGAGGTGGCACCTTAGGCTTGCTACATCCATAGATTCTTCTGAATCTACCTATCTTGCTTTTAAAATTCCACATAATAGCGAACAAATCCAACCTTAAACAATAACAATGTTGAATTTCAAACATATTAAACTTCACACTTACTTAGCAAGTCGGGTATTTCCTACCCACCTTGAACCCTATATCCAAGCACATTCAAGCATCAAAGGATGAAGAAGATTAATGTGTACCGTGGAGATTGGTTCTTGTTATAATACTGCAGAGAATTTTATTGGAAGATTTTGCTTGTCCATTATCCCTTGGATAATAAGGAGTAGTAAACCGATGAATAACAAAAAATTCTTCCAATAGACACTTGATTGTCTCATTGACAAAATGTGTTTTGCGATCACTAACAATCTCAATAGGACAACCAAATCGAACAATAATGTTTTCATATAAAAACTTATCTGTGGTTTTTGCTTCGGCAACACGAACTGATCTTGCTTCTACCCATTTGGTCATATAATTTGTCACTACGATAATACATCTCGTTTGAGTATCTCGTGCCACAGGATGAATAGGACCAACATAATCAAGTCCCCATTTTTCAAACGTTACTTGTGCTAAATCTGGATGAAATGGCTCGTAATTCTATTTCATAGGACAACGTGCATGTTGACAAACATCACAAGGTTTAATATACTTTCAGTATCTTATGGAGTGTAGGCCACCAACATCTTGATTGTAAAAAATTTGAACAGTGATATAAGATGAAAAGTGCCCCCCTCCCATTCCATCATGTGAAAACATAATTAGATTTGGCACTTCATGTGGCAAAACACATATTCTAAGAATATCATCAGCTCCTCAGCGATACAATTGGCTAGCAATCAATTGGTAAGGTCAATCTCCTTTTTTGAATTTTGGACAACGATTCATTAGGTTGGCCCATCGTTAGAGATTCAACAATATTTGTTGCCCATTTAGGTACTGCTTCAAAAATAATGCAGCATCTGGAAGTTCATCATCAACCTCAATATTGATTGGTGTTGTTTGTATTCTAGAGACGTGATCGGCAAGATCATGTTGTTTGCCCTTCCGAACCACAACTCGACAATCAAATTCAGTTAGTAAAAGTAACCATCTCGTAATGTGTCCCGTATTGCATTTCTTGTTTACCAAGTAAAGCAAAGGCTGATGATCAATATAACTTAAGCAAAATGTGTCGCCATCAAATACTGTCGAAACTTTTTTACTGAAAAAATCATAGCCAATGCTTATCGGTCTGTGGTAGAATAGTCCATTTCAGCATCATTAAGTTGTTAGCTAGCAAATCTAATCGGATAGTCTTTCTTATATTCTCTTGAGACAGAACCAATAGCATATTTTGATGGATCAGTATGCATGGAATTGTCCAACTCTCTCTCTCTCTCTCTCTCTCTCTCTCTCTCTCTCTCTCTCTCTCTCTCTCTCTCTCTCTCTCTCTCTCTCTCTCTCTCTCTCTCTCTCTCTCTGTTGGAGGTTTGCGGATCCCAAGGCAACCCTAACCCTAGTTAATAAGAGAGGGATTTGGCACCCTATATGTGTAAGTCCAACCCGATGATCACATAGTTATTTGATTAGTTACAAGTCAATAAAAGGACTTTAGGCCTTTTTGCGGGACTTATAATGTCGCAGGGCCTAATTGTCAAGTTAGTGAATAAAGTTGGGTTTCCCTCCAATTTTGATGGTTCCCACACTTTTTTAAATTTGAATAAAAAGAGAGGCAAGAATGGACCAATAGGTTTCAGAGGCCAGGGTCCTCCTCTCTACTATAAAAAGGGACCAACTCGAGCTCCTACACATGTTCATCTCCTCATTTAATAAAGCAGATTGGTTCTCTTCATGAATGGATTGATAAATGTCCTTGCTCTCTATCACTTTTCCTCCATCTCTCATTCTTTCTTTGGATTTTGCTAATTGTTGGATCTGAATGTTATTGGGATTGTATGTTATTATACTTTTTATGAGAGAGAGAGAGAGAGAGTAAGCTATCTTTGTTGTGGATCGTAGTGTTAATGGTCAGGGTTAATGGATGTTAGAGTTAGATGTGAATCCTCCATTCATGATTGAAATCTGAACTATACTATCGCTCTCATGGGAACGAACCTACGCGTGACAACTAACTTCGTCTCTTTGATGCTAGATTGACTAGATCTTGGTTTCAGGTTAGGCAAGGAAAGAAACCCACTACAATTTTGGTGCCGTTGCCGGGGATTGCGGAACCCAAGACGACCCTAACCCTAGTTAATAAGTGAGAGGGATTTGGCACCCTGCGTGTGTAAGTCCAACCCGGTGATCACATAGTTATTTGATTAGTTACAAGTCAATAAAAGGACTTTAGGCCTTTTTGCGGGACTTTTAATGTCGCAGGGCCTAAATATCAAGTTAGTGAATAAAGTTGGGTTTCCCTCCAATTTTGATGGTTCCCACACTTTTTAAATTTGAATAAAAAGAGAGGCAAGAATGGACCGGTAGGATTCAGAGACCAGGGTCCTCCTCTCTACTATAAAAAGGGACCAACTCGAGTTGCTACACATGTTTATTTCCTCATTTCAATAAAGAAGATTGGTTCTCTTCAGGAATGGATTGATGAATGTCCTTGCTCTCTATCACTTTTTCTCCATCTCTCATGCTTTCTTTGGATTTTGCTAATTGTTGGATCTGAATGTTATTGGGATTGTATGTTATTATACTTTTTATGAGAGAGAAAGAGAGAGAGAGAGAGAGAGAGAGAGAGAGAGAGAGAGAGAGAGAGAGAGAGAGAGAGAGAGAGAGAGAGAGAGAGAGAGAGAGAGAGAGAGAGAAAGAGTAAGCTATCTTTGTTGTGGATCGTAGTGCTAATGGATCGTAGTGTTAATAGATCGTAGTGTTAATGGTTAGGGTTAATGGATCTTAGAGTTAGATGTGAATCCTTCGTTCATGATTGAAATCAGAACTGTACTATCGCTCTCATGGGAACGAACCTACGCGTGACAACTAACTTCGTCTCTTTGATACTAGATTGACTAGATCTTGGTTTCAGGTTAGGCAAGGAAAGAAACCCACTACAATTTTGGCGTCGTTGCCGAGGATTGCAGAGCCCAAGGTAACCCTAAACCTAGTTAATAAGTGAGAGGGATTTGGCACCCTGTGTGTAAGTCCAACCCGATGATCACATAATTATTTGATTAGTTACAAGTCAATAGAAGGACTTTAGGCCTTTTTGCGGGACTTTTAATGTTGCAGGGCCTAGATGTCAAGTTAGTGAGTAAAGTTGGGTTTCCCTCCAATTTTGATGGTTCCCACACTTTTGAAAATTTGAATAAAAAGAGAGACAAGAATGGACCAATAGGATTCAGAGGCCAGGGTCCTCCTCTCTACTATAAAAAGGGACCAACTCAAGTTCCTACACATGTTCATTTTCTCATTTCAGTAAAGCAGATTGGTTCTCTTCAGGAATGGATTGATGAATGTCCTTGCTCTCTATCACTTTTCCTCCATCTCTCATGCTTTCTTTGGATTTTGCTAATTGTTGGATCTGAATGTTATTGGGATTGTATGTTATTATACTTTATATGAGAGAGAAAGAGTAAGCTATCTTTGTTTTGGATCGTAGTGTTAATGGATCGTAGTGTTAATGGATCATAGTGTTAATGGTTAGGGTTAATGGATCTTAGAGTTAGATGTGAATCCTTCGTTCATGATTGAAATCTGAACTGTACTATCACTCTCATGGGAACGAACCTACGCATGACAACTAACTTCGTCTCTTTGATGCTAGATTGACTAGATCTTGGTTTCAGGTTAGGCAAGGAAAGAAACCCACTACAATTTTGGCGCCGTTGCCAGGGAGCTACGCCAATTTTTCAGTTTGCAGTATTATTGTTGGATGGTTAGCTTGCATTAGACATCTTGTTGTGGCATGAATAGTGTTAGATCTGCATTAAGGGTTAGTTTGGGATTGATTTGCTTGATTTGAGTGGATTTGCTTGTTTGAAATCTAATTTGATTGTTAAACAGGGAAGCTATTCAGATCACCAATCTTAAGATCCATTTGGATCAGAGATATCAGAGAAAATAACAAAAATCGGCCAAATCTGCCAGATTTTGGTCAAAAAGAGGTAAAAAGCATCATCAGAGCTTATAACATTTTACTCTCTTTCAGGAAACCTTTGTCGAGTTGCAGACACCTTCAGTTTTGTTCACAGAACCTTTAGTTTGAAGGGAAAAGATTAATCGACAGTAGATTTTCAAAAATATCAGAAAAACCGTCAAAAAAATCAAAAAATCACCAAAATCCTAAAAAAATAGAAGAAGAACCTTCACCCAATTCATTGTGCATAGTGTGATTTAGATCTATCTACTGCCATGTCGACAAAAAATAATATCAAAAATAGAAAGGTATTTAGAGGACCAGTTGTCATATTGCCATATTTTTGTCAAAAAAGTCATTCTTTTGGCAAAAATACCAGTATTACTCTTGATCCTTTGCAAGAACCTTCACCGAGTTTTCAAAACATTCTATTTATAGTAAAATACTATTTTTGAGTTTGGCGAAGATTCTTCTTGATCAAATCATAGAAAATCTTGATTTTTACCCTCGTCAAACTATAGAAACTGTATTTTCTTGTGTCAGAAACCTTCGCCCATTTTTGCATAGTTTTATCTGTGTCAGATCTTCCATCTGAGAGGTCTACGAAGGTTATTTTCCAAGAAATTGTCAGAAAAGTTGATCAGAGAATTTTTTTTTTCAAAAATAGCACTGTTGAACCTTCGTCGAGCCAACCTTCGCCTAGGGAACCTTCGCTAGTCCTATTTATAGTTTCTGATTTTCCAGATCACGTCTCTGTCAAAATTTGGTTCAAATCTGATATATTCTGATTTGGATTCTGAGGAATTTGTCATTTTTTGAAAGTACCGATTGTCGAATTTCAAAATATTTTTCATGATATAGCAATCAGATTCTTGAAAAGTGAAATAGATCTATCAGATATGATTTGAGATAGTTTGATTGAAAAATCTAGATCCAATCTCATTGTCTGCTTGATTTGAATCTGAGAAGATGGCTACCCCTGGAGCTGCCTCTGGAGCTGCTCCACAAGAAGTCAATCCAATCATTTTTAGAAGAGCACCCCATTTGGATCTACCTAAATATAATGGATTAACAGATCCAGTTAGATTTCTTCAGATTTATGCTGAATCATGTGAAGTCTATGGCGAGATTTATCCCCAAGATAAACTTAAGCTGTTTCCTATGGCCTTAACAGGCACAACACAAGATTGCTACTATAACCAAGATGAAACTGAGCATACAGATTGGGAGGTTGTTAAATGAGCCCTCATCACACGGTTCAAACCGCAGAAGTTTATGGACCCTTTCCTACTTTTAAGTAAAATTAAAATGGGAAAGCGGGAAATGGTCCGAGATTACATTGAACGGGTGAAACACCTCTAGATTTGAGTGCGAACCTGAGCTGATTAACGAAAATGCCATGATTATGTGGTTTTTGTCAGGTTTACCTAAACGGATCAGACATGAGTTGAAACACTACAATGAGTATGCACTCTTGCAAAATGCTATGGACGATGCAATTCGGGAGGAGGATGAAGATTCAGATGATGAGCCAAATATCCGTATGTTGTCTTATACAGCAGGGCAGACGACTACGACATCCACCACTATTGCATCAACGAATGCCAACGCTACCGCAGAAATGATGCTCAATGAGTTCGAGAAACTTGGGAAGAACCAGAAAAAACAGATGGAAAAGTTGCAGTCGCAATTTTATGAGAAGACCAAAGCATTGAAAGATTTCCATGGAAAAACAAACAAGGAACCTGAGAAGTTTGCAAAGACTTTTCCTACCAGGGAAAATGTTTGGTGTCCTATTTGCACAGGAAATCACACAGTGAATGAGTGTCCTCAATTGAAAAAACGAATGGAAATCAGTGTTTGCCATTTATGTAATTCGCCTGATCATGAGACTGCTTTTTGCAACTTCAACCCTCGGATAATTCAGCAACGGTATGCCCAAATGGGATATCGAACCACAGTATGGAGGAAATCCAACATCAAGACCTCGACAACCTGCTCTTGGATAGGGTTAGCCTTACCTGCCCCACTAAAGCACTATGCTCTTCCTGCCAATTTGATGGAACTCGAACCTTACGGAAGTGCTGAGCAATGGAACTATGGTATTGATCAAGCAAGTGGATCTTCAGGTGGATCTTCGGAACAATATGCTATTTATGTTGTCGCTCAACAACAAGCCTCTAGAAATTGGACCAGAGAACCACTTGGATGCTTTGGATGTGGAGAAAATCACAGAGTTGCAGAATGTCCAAATAAAAAAAAATTTGTACCATTCTGTCGTGACTGTGGTTATGGGCATTGCTATAAAGACTGTCCAACAAGACCGAAGCCACCACCAGCTACAGCGCCTGTAAATTTAATAACAATCAAACAAAGACCAGTAGCTTAGAATAAATCAAGTGCAACCTTGATGGTGGTCACCAAAGCACAGAAATAGAAAGAACCAGTAGTGGATCTAGTACCTGCTGATTCTATACCATTGAACGATACGCCAACAACATCGGGAGTCTATCCAAATCTTCATGCAGAAAAACGAAGATATCAGGATATGAGGCAGTGGATCAAACATCTGCAAGAAGAAGAGGAGCTTGAAGCTGCTAAAGCAACAACTGAAGTTCATTCTTCACCATAGCAGGCTCCAAGAAATTTACATACGGATATGAATGATCAGTTACATCATCATAAAGAACCTTTCAAGATGACTGAACCGGAAGCACCGCAAACAAAACTGCTCATGAACATTTTGTCTAGCAAGATCAATATTTCATTGGTAGAGTTCCTGAAGTTGGTGCCAAAAGTAAAAGAAGTCTTAGCGCAAAAGTTAGCTTAAAAAGAACCAGAAGTCCATCAGGAGCCAATTTTTTGTGCTGGAGTTGAAGAATCTAATGAAGTGCTCCATGTTGGAGCTGCTTGGGAAAGTGAACAAAAGAATATTACTCTACCGATATAGCATAGGCAATTTCCTAAAGAAGCTACTGTGATAGATGGCGGTTCAGGAGTTAACCTGATTTCTACAAAGTTATGTGCAAAATGGGACCTTACAAAGATCAAGCTTGCTACTTTTGCTATTAAGCTGTCGATCAAATGACAGTTCGTCCACGAGGAATGGTTGAAGATATACCTGTCAGAATTGTGGGAGTACAGTTTGTCATTACTTTCATAGTGATGGACTTACTAGAAGCGCCAAATGTCTACCGAGTTCTATTGGGACGTCCATGGGTATGAGTTGCACAAGTAATTCATAATTGGAGTACCGGAAAAATCACTTTTGAAAATCATGAATGTGCAGTTAAAATTGATCACTATCAAGCCAGTGGTTCAAAAAGAAGATGACTATTCGTCAACAACGGATCATACTTGTGACCGTCAAGATAAAAATTTGAATGTTCATTACGATTCTCAAACGTATACTATCAATTGGAATGAAGCTCTTGCAACGATTGATTGCACAGCAGGATATATGTGTCAACAAGATAATCAATCAGAGTTGAGCGAGATTTCCTTATTAGATTGAACTTTGGATACACTAATCATGTTTCCACTGAATATGTTGAATGTAGCCTGGATATCAACGGAACCTATACCAGATCCAATTGAGGATGATCTCATACCAGTGAGTCATGTCTTGACTTATGATGACAATGCTGAAATTACGGATGAGCAGATTCTCAATCATATGGATCCGACCAGATTTGGAGTGCGTAATGTTCTTGATGAACCAACAATAAAACCGTCCAAAACAGTTATATTGAAGGAAGATAGGATCACAGGATCAATGATGAAGAAACAAGCTAAGCAACATTATAATATGGTCCTGAAATGGGAAAATCCCCCTCAAAAGATTGATTTAGAGAATGTGTCACCCTTATTGGATAAAGAAAGACAAAGAAAAAGTCGAGGATAATTCTACAAGTCAGAATTCTAGTAAGACATCATCGTCTCAGAAGTCATCACCTCCACGATCAATTCCTGCTAAGAAGGCTAAGCGAAGATCCAAGACAAGTCCTTTCGAAAAAGAACAAGCAGATGTAGTTCAACATGATATGTCCGAGCATTTTAAACATTATACACTGGATGATGTGGTTATCATGTCATCTAATCTAAAGCGCATCATGAACCTGAAGAACACGTGCCAGAATCAAAAGAGGTTTACGATGGCCCAGCTAGGATGCAGCCAATGAATCTTGTTGAACCAGGAGAACCGAAAAAGATTGTACAAGTTGGATCACAACTTAATCCTGAACAGTATCAAGCACTATGCATGTTACTTATTAAGTATCAGGATTGATTTGCATGGACTTATCAAGATCTGAAGGGTATTCCGACATCAGTAATTGAACATACCATACCTTTAGTACCTGATGCAGTTCCAAAGGTTACAAAGTTCTATCGCTATAATCCTAATGTTGCGGACCTGATAAAGAAAGAACTTCAGAGATTGCTTGAAGCCGATTTCATTTATAAGATCAAGCATACCGAATGGATTTCACCGATTGTCATTGTTTTTAAGAAAAATGGGAAATGGCAAATCTGTGTGAATCTCAAGGCGTTGAACAAAGTGACGCGGAAGGATCACTTTCCGTTACCTTTTATTGAAAGCATTTTGGATCGCCTTACTGGAGCGGAAGCTTACAGTTTTTTGGATGAAAAACGATTTGATACTCCGATGAATGGCAGCCGATTACGCAAGTTTTGGCAGCCAGCCCCGCCAGTTCAGCCAGTTCAGCAAGCCTGATCTCTATGGATTTTTAATTTTATTTGTTTTTCAATTTTTTGTTTTCAGTATTTCAATTAATAAGTTTTTTGGAAAAAGACAGTTAAAATTTTTTTTTGAGAAAAGACTGATGAGCAAAAGTCAGAAAGTCATCAGCATGGAAAAAAGGAAGCCCAATAATTTTTGATGGAAAATGCCTTGGAAAATCACTGTTTTAGTCAGATATGGCCTATACATTACTAGAACCTTTGCTGAGCCCTCAGACTGTACATCCACTCTAGATTTATCTAATTTGAGGTGGGCAAAGGTTCTTGTCAAGGGTAAATCCAATTTTTTAGTCGGGCGAAGGATCAATGAAATGCCATTTTGGGGACCTTCGTCGAGCACCTTAACCTCATTATGAACCTTTGTCGACCTTCTAGATGATCTTAAAATGTCCAAATTTGGTTGTCTATAGGTTCAAATTGTGAAAAAAAAGTATTTATGACAGTACTTGGGCGAAGATCCTCCTGGGCAAAGGTTCATCCTTCGCCAGCCTTGGAAAACATTCGTCTGATAGGTTCAGATCTCCAGAACCCTTCACCGAGATTTTTATAGCCTATTTCCATAGTCCTGTACATGCTTGCAAATTTTTGTTCAAAACTGATCAGCCAAACTAGTATTCAGTGTAATGGACCCACCAAATTCACCTATAAGTTGGCTGAATTTGATTCATTCTTCACTTGTGCTAGTGAAGCTCTTGCAAATTTTTCCCGTGACCAAAGCCTTCCAAACTTCCTGGCTTGCTTTTTGATACACTTTCACGCGTCTTACATTTTCTTTTTGTTCATCATATCTTCTACCGATACCCCAGTCTCCTCGCTATACTATCCATTGTGATGTCCCATCTGCAACGGACATCATGATCCTTCCTAGCACAGGCACGGTCACTCAGTGGATGACCTTGTGGAGCCTTTGCTCATTGCAATGAGTATTCATAAGAGAGCCTTTTCTGACAGAATCAATATGGATTTCATCACTCTTGCCTTCAGTACGTGGAAGGAAGAGAAATCTAAATTTTATATCACTTTCCGGGGAGCCACACACAAGGTGCGCATCATTGAGGCCGCCCTTGTAGCCATAGGCATAGCATCTGGTACACAGGCCTCACCCAATCACAAGCATGCCAAACATGCCATCAAGTCATACATTGACATCACCAATGATCTGCACTAGATCGAGGACAGTACCATCAGGTCCTCCTACTACTGCCACCTCCACGACAGTCGATTCTGGTGATGCTCTCAGTTTGCTCTCAAGCCTTGCGCAAGTGATCCAGTTTATGCTTGACAAGAAGAAAGAAATGGAGCAGAGAATCTCCGATATGGGGTCCGAAAACACTCTGATCAGCTAGAAGATTGTCCAGCTGGATCGAGAGTTAAAGATTGCCAAACAACATGAAGACAAGACTGAAGTCAAAAAGAAGTTGGCCCAGCAACAAGTTGATCGCTGGGAAGAATACATCAGCTCCCTGCAAAACGTCCTGACAACCGCACAGGATCAGGTGGATAAGGCCGTGCAGGATGCAAAACAACAGGTGCAACTGCTGAAGGGTCAATTGCAGATGGCAGAACATGATTCCATGCGTCTCCAAGGTAAATTGGATGTGACCACCCTTGAGCGTGATGCATATCTTCAAATGCAAATACTAGATCATGCGGTCACACCGATGGAGATCGCGTATTTGTTCAAGAAAGTGAAAACATACAAAGTGGCCCTTCAGGGATTCCAAGGCCGCTTTGACAGGTTCAAAGGAGCAGCTTCAACCGAGTTGGCAAAGGCTAAAGAGACCATCACCGCCTATGAAAAAGCAGCTGCTCAGGTATTGGAAGCCGGACCACAAATCCTCATACCGGTGACGCCACAATTCTCCCCTTTGCACCAAAAAGATGTACAAATGGATACATGGGTAGATTCTAGCATGGAATGGGGGGGGGGGAGCTTCAGATATAGCAGAACAACCGCCAACCTTACTGGCAGTACAAGAAGCAGGTCCATCCTCACCATGAACCTCACCTCTATTCAGAAAGCCCATCAACGTTGAGGACCAGATCCAGAATTTCTTAAAGCAACATCCGCATGAGTCCTCGCGTGGTGGTTGGGTTCTAAAGTTTAAGACCTCTGAGATAGAGACCGACAAAGAGTTGGACAAAATACCTGCATTGGGAGAGCAGTCGGCATGGAGAATTACAGTGTTGAGAAAACTCCAAAATCAATCAGGAGTTACATCGCCAACCCTCACCAATTGCGGGTCGACCCTTATTATGTGCCAATGCCGTGAGGGAATAAATGGAAAGATTTGGGATTGGCTATGGACAAAATCACCATCCATATGCCCAATTGGCCAATCATCCATCAGCCCTACAGCTGGTCCATATCAGTGGACTTCCACCGAGCCTTACAAGCCTATCAGAGAGAGTATGTCCACTCTTCAGATCCAATGGTGCAACAATCGACAATGTTTGCTAAAGATCTAACTCTGTTGGCGTCAGTGGCAACCAGATGGGATCATTGCCTCCCTCCTATGGATTCGATCCAAATAAGCCGATGGCCTCAGAGCAAATCAAAGATCAACTGCCGGTTGCTCGTCTATACTTTCGTGCAGCAATGATGGGAGGCTCCTAGGAATCACGCTTCACATCATGGACAACCTCAAAGTGGATTGCCGAAGCCCACCGTTGTTTTCTGCCACACACTTTAAATTTAATATTGCACGCCTTGACTTTATGGAGAAGGTGCAGTAGATTCGGCGTGAAGCAAATAAAAGTCCTCAATAATTGCATATTGTAGGTGTCGTGGGACCGCCACCAATTTTGGTGGGGGATATCATTGGAGAGTTTGCGGATCCCAAGACAATCCTAACCCTAGTTAATAATTGAGAGGGATTTGGCACCCTAAATGTGTAAGTCCAACCCGATTATCACATAGTTATTTGATTAGTTACAAGTCAATAAAAGGACTTTAGGCCCTTTTGCAGGACTTTTAATGTCGCAGGGCCTAAATGTCAAGTTAGTGAATAAGGTTGGGTTTCCCTCCAATTTTGATGGTTCCCACACTTTTTTAAATTTGAATAAAAAGAGAGGCAAGAATGGACCAATAGGATTCAGAGGCCAGGGTCCTCCTCTCTACTATAAAAAGGGACCAATTCGAGTTCCTACACATGTTCATTTCCTCATTTCAATAAACTTATTGGTTCTCTTCATGAATGGATTGATGCTCTCTATCACTTTTTCTCCATCTCTCATGCTTTCTTTGAATTTTGCTAATTGTTGGATCTGAATGTTATTGGGATTGCATGTTATGATACTTTTATGAGAGAGAGAGAGAGAGAGTAAGCTATCTTTGTTGTGGATCGTAGAGTTAATGGTTAGGGTTAATGGATGTTAGAGTTAGATGTGAATCCTCCATTCATGATTGAAATCTGAACTATACTATCGCTCTCATGGGAACGAACCTACGCGTGACAACTAACTTCGTCTCTTTGATGCTAGATTGACTAGATCTTGGTTTCAGGTTAGGCAAGAAAAGAAACCCACTACTCTCTCTCTCTCTCTCTCTCTCTCTCTCTCTCTCTCTCTCTCTCTCTCTCTCTCTCTCTCTCTCTCTCTCTCTCTCTCTCTCTCTCTCTCTCTCTCTCTCTCTCTCTCTCTCTCTCTCTCTCTCTCGCTAGAGAGAGAAATCTATTCTTCTCTGACAACAACCAAAATGCTGATAGAAGTTTTTAAAAATTTCTATGGCTATCCAACAGCCTCCTACGACCAGCCTCCTGTCTTTACGGCGCATGCAAAACAGTACAGAAATGACAAAGATATTATTGGTTTTGTGGAAATACTATAACCCTCGCCTGAGCTTTGTGTTGTTGACCCCTTTGGTGAAGTTGTACATGAATGTTTTCTTATCTTTCAATGGAATATCTCGAGGTTTACCCAAAATTTTAAAAGAAATACTCGACATTTCGAAAATTATCAAAGACAATTGAAAATCTGCAAAAAAAAAAAGACTTCTTAGGAAAATTTAAAACTTTAATAAAACAAGCCATTTTTGTGAAAAATTTTAAAAAAAACAAAACTAAAAATTAAACACATTTTTTTACTAAAACATCTCAAAATGATTACTTTTCTCAAACAAAGCCTTGTAAAACAAGAAAAATACAAGTAGCGACCTATGCTGAGCATAGGTTGTGTTCGGGTCCTTAGTAACAACTTATGCTCAGCATAGGAAGCCGGTGGGATTTTTCAATTCTAACCACCTTTCAACCTATGCTGAGCATAGGTTGCATCTCTGGTCCTCTTCCAACCTATGCTCAGCATAGGTTAGCAAGCAAATTGCGAAGACATCCTATGCTAAGCATAGGCTGGACTAGAGCACGCGAGTGACGACCTATGCTGAGCATAGGTTGCATCTTTGGTCGTCTTCTAACCCATGCTCAGCATAGCTCGTTACTCACGCGCTCTAGTCCAACCTATGCTCAGCATAGGATGTCTTCGCAATTTGCTTGCTAACCTATGCTGAGCATAGATTGGAAGAGGACCATAGATGCAACCTATGCTCAGCATAGGTCAAACCATGGTTAGAATAGAAAAATCCCGCCAGAATCCTATGCTAAGCATAGGATGTTACTAAGGACCTGAACACAACCTATGCTCAACATAGGTTAGAAGAGAAGACTGGTGCAAGCACCTATGCTGAGCATAGGTTACCCATGTTTTAAGAAGATGAATACAAATTAAAACATAAATATTTTCTAATGCAAGAATTTAATACCCATGCTAAGCATAGAACAAAGTTAAAAAATGACAATAATCTTATCGTCAAGAAATCTGTAAGTGAGAACGTATGCAATATTTTGTAGAAAGTCGTGACTTTGTCGTAGCGAGAGCTCTGGTAGCATGTGTGCTTCTGAATTCGCAGATGAGGTGAGTTATGCTTGGACTATGGTCCTTAAATAAATTTTTTTTCAAGACCCCCGCCTCACGCCAGACCTCCAACTTGCTTCGGGACCGAGTTGCCGCAACTCACCTCACCTCACGCCGACCTCGAGCTTGAGCCGGGACCGTCCAAACCTAAACCTAACCCTAACCCTAAGGATGCTGCCAAACACTATTTAAGACATGGTAGCCGCTGGAAATTTTATTAACCAGTTACTTCCTAGGCTTGTTGCTCATTTGCATTTAGTTGTTTTTTTTGCATACGTCTATTGAGGTTCGCATAGCTTTTTATTTGTTCTATGACCAGCATAGGTTGCAGTTAAGTTTGAGGAGCACATTTAGTATGGTGTTAACTATTTTAACGGGTCTATGCTTAGCACAAGTACATAGTTAAAATTTCTTTTAAGGTTACGATGTCAAGTAGTTCTACCTCTTCTATTCCAGTAGTTGGAACTCAATATGTTGCAACAAGTGCATCATCTTCATCTGACATTCCCAATGAAAGCTTTTTTTTATAAAGCCACTCCTAGATCTGAACATGTTTTCATAAATGATGTGGCATCGTCATCATTTACCCCTTCATCTTCTGAAATTCCTCAAGCAAGTACTTTTCAAGAAATGACGCTTGTAACTCAGCTTGTATCAAATCTTTCGACCTCGTCCTCCTCTTCAGATACAAGCTCGACACATTTAGAACATTGTTCTTTTGAACAAGTTGAATCATTGAGTGATGAGTCAAAAGCTTCAATTCACTCAATTACCGATTCTAATAAATCAACAGATCCGTGTAAGTCTGTTGATCCGCAACGTTCACGCTTTTCTCATGTTCGTAGTAGGAGACCTTCTCAAAGTGATGTTCGTCGTGTTAAATCTGAAAGGGCTATATTCGTTGAAAATTTAGAGCCTCCTGAAGGTCCAAAACATCTTGAGGTTGGAGCCAGAATTCCGAGTCATGAAATTCCAACACCTTCTCAACTAGTTCAAGCACCTACTAGTGTCACAGGTTCAATTTATAGATCAGACTCCAAACAAAAAGGAAAATACAAGAGAGACTTGAGATCCTCACCTGATTTAACGAATTGTCAAAAACAGTTGATTACAAAATCTGAAATTCGAAAGGTACGGAATATTATTTGCTGCTCATCTTGTTGTTTGCAAAAGCTGAGTATCAGAAAAATTGAAGAATTAAGATCAAACTTCTTTTTACGAAGTAAGGATGAGAGAAATTACTATTTGTGTGCAACAGTGAGGCCGGACAGAAACTCATTTTCGTATTTTTTAAATGCTTTGGAGGTTGGTCGCAAAGCTTACAAAGCAGTTCATGCAATCAAAAACCCACGGCTTCAATGAATGCATGCATGACTTCAAAAAGACCCAACATTACGAGGATCCTTACATGGTCGAACTGTTTCTCTAGATGCTTTAAATGCAACTGCTTGGCTAAAGCATTTCATAGTTGTGCATGAAGAGAAATTGCCTAATTCCTTATATTTTCACTTGCCGGATAAGTTTACAAAATTAGAATTATTTTTGATGTACAAAGAGTTTGTCAAAACAAAAAAATGTTCCCTATTTGAGTTACTCATATTTTCTTAGAATTTGGAAAAGAGATTTTGGACTGGTAAAGATTCCCAAAAAATCACGAATGACAGTATGCTCCACTTGCGAGTTGTTAAAGTCTGCAAAACAGCTTGCAAAAACCAATGATGAGAAAGATAACTATTAATCAAATTTGTTTTGAAAAAAATTATGTTGCACTCTTTTTTAACACCATTATGGTATGATCTTTATTCTATTAAATAAGTGAATCATGGTATTTTCAGTGGATGCTGCAAAAGCTCTTCAACTGCACAGAGATCAATAAACAGTTGAAAGACAAAAATTGGCCAAGCATCGAAAGAAATGTTTGGAATGTCCACAAAAATATATGGGCCTTTTATTGATGGCATGGATCAGAAGAAAACAATGCTGCTTCATTTTGTCAGAGTGTTGAACGAGGCAAATTTTATTCAAGTTCATCTTGTTGGAGCACTTGTGTTTAATGGCACTTTGGAGTCAATTATCCCAATGTTTGAAATGATCCAAATTTGACGATCACCATTGTACATAAGATAATTTGCGAATTTGATGAAAATCTTCCAGAAATATTTTATTTGCAGCTTGACAACACTACTAGGGAAGATAAAAACCAAACTGTTTTGGCATACTTGTCCATGCTCGTGGAGAAATTCTTTTTCAAAAAAGTAAAAATAGGATTTTTGTTGGTAGGACATACCCACGATCAAATTGATCAAATGTTTAGTTGCTTCTCTAAGAGGTTGAGACGGAAGAAAGCATTTTCATACTTTCACCACCAGTTGAAAATTAAATGTAACGAATCAGGCATTATATTATTATGGGGCAAACTATTTTCAAATTCAGTTTCGTGGCCACCTCTTGAAGGAGTTCGATTTTTGCTTAACATTCCATCGACTCAAATCAAGCTTGCTGTGTTGTCTCTCTTGAAGTCTTTGCTAGAAGAACAAAAGGCGCAAAGAGAACATCGTGAGATTGATCCATTTGCCTCATTAAATTTTTTGGAATCAAGTATTCAAGCAACTTATCATTTTTTTGATGAGTTTGGTCAGCATTGGTGGATGGACTTTTTCGAGGAACAAAAAATCAGTTTGCTCAATCTCAAACATACGTCAACAACTGATGAATTTCATTGGCCTCATAAATTAGGAACATCAACTACGACTATCGAACCTTCAGATCTTCCTCGAGATAATGATTTCTTGCAGCTTGTGCAAGGTGAGGAACGTGAAATTTATGTGGGCTCAAGGAAGAATAGGCAAAGTGTAAAAGCTGCAAAAATGAAATGGCGCGGTGATTTGAATGAAATCCAAATTGGAAGCCTTGTTGCACTTATAGCTTCAGAAAACAATGAAGGACATCCATTTTGGATTGCCAAAGTACTTTGTTTTATTCAAAATAGCAATCAAACAAAAGTACTATGTGTCCATTGGTTGCGCACCACTTCAAAGAATGCTTTTTTGGGAAGGTATGAACTCGAAATGTTGCAAGTAGATCCAAAGGGCAAGAGAAAGAGACTGCCAAAAAATCAACCAAGAGTCGACGATTTGAATCTATAGGATGTAGATGTTTTGGCATTTAATTTTGAATTAACAATGACCAATCATCTACGAAAGTCAACAATATCTATATTGAAAGAATGACTTGGATTACTTGAAAAACCATCATCCTCCCTCGTCATCAACAGAAAAAAGCTGATTTACAAGGTTTTTTGGTCAACATTAGATGCGGATTCTGAGGAAGACATGTCAGTTGACTTTGATGAAGAAGACGGGTCTTCCACTTCATCAGCTGAAAACGAGAGTGTTGAGAATATATCAAGTTCTGAATTGAGAAGCATCAGTGAAAATTCCTTAGAAAATGTACTTTAAAAAAAAGAATGTGCAAATATAATTTAAGTTATTTTGTATTTCAATGGGATTTCGAGTTTCAAAAATCATTTGTTCTCTTGAACTATTATTTCATTTATAATTATGATGGTTTTATGAAGTTTGCAACAAAAAACTTGGAGTTCTTTATTTAAAATATGCATTTTTTTGGCTTTTTCTAAAAACAAAATCTAGAGATTTATTAAAAAAATCCATGATTTTGGCCTAAAACTAGGACCATTAAAAAACACCAAAAAAAATTACTCTTTTTCAGGTCAAAGTCCCAAAACAAATGTCATCGTGTTTAGATAATTTTGGCACAGATAGAAGTGATTGTGCTCACATGTTACCGCAGCAAAAAACCATGTAAGGATCATAAAAATTGTCACTACCATGAACATAAACCCTTACAAGGATTTATTTCACTCCCTCACAATATCAATAAACATTGAGATCTCAAAGGACACTTGGGAAGGAATATGATCAAGACAATAAAAATGAATTCAATATCCAAAAAGTCTGCTTACCGCATATATTAGAAATTTGTATGTATTATATTCAAAACTTATTTCAATTTACAAAATGATCACCTGGATATGCTTACACTTGGCAATCAATAAGTTTACAATTAGCACCAAGTTTTACTCAACAACTAACATGATTGTAATTTATTACAATCTCAAAAATATTTCACAATGGCAGTAGTCATGGGCCATCCAAGAGATGACACTCACAATCAATGCACTCACATTACAAGCCTCTACTACTTCGCTCGTTCTCCCCTCTTGCAAGAATGGGCCACAACAAATGAGAGAGACAATAGAGTTATTGTCTACTCGTGTGGTAGGATACATCTCTCCTTGGCATGGAACCGAACTACCCAATTGTTGGTTGTGTGCCACTTTAGTTGGTTGCATCTTAGGAAAATACTCAACCTTAAGGTATTCCATTTTATTACAAACATGAGGCCCTATCACAACTCTTTGTAAAGAAAATATTTCTTTATGACAAGCTACAATTAAATGCCACCTTGAGTTGTGTGCCAAAGAGAGACGTAGGCATAGGCTTAAACACCTGGCACTTCACCCCCTATGTGAAGTGTGAGCATGAGCATGCTGACAATAAGTGTGAAGCTTGTAGGATGCTATGACAATTATATTTAATAGGCATATATAGCTCAATCCCATATAACCTTAGTGCATTTACTAAGAAAATATCCTTTGTCGCATATGACAATTTTGCCTTAACTAAACGTAATGCCAAGTCTTCGATTTTCCTTTGTATTTGTGATGCACCTCCAGAGGTGGAATTTACTTGCATCTGAAGTAAGCAGTGGTTATGTTCAGAATTCTCCTTCTTGAATAAATGCATGAAGGATTATGTCGGAATCCATGAGAGATGCGAATCTCAGACTTGTCATTACGCAGGGGAAGGCCCAAACCCCTCGGGCCTTCCGTGCAGGTCGGGCCCTGCCTTCGGGCGCCCGCCCTTGGGCAAGGGCCCTCCCAGCGCGGAAGGCCCTCGGGCAGGGCCCCCCACAAAAACACCATGTGCATTAATAAAGGGAGGGGGTATAGAAGCGACTCTAACATAGACCATAACCTTTGCAATTAATATGCAATTGCAAATGTTTTTGATGATATTAAATAAGAATAATTTATTGATTGATGAAATCTTATGGAATATATGATTTATTCTAGCTAGCCATCATAAGAAGTGTTAATGTTACAATACAATGTTTTTATCTAACTTGGTATTATTACCAAGTGATACTCCTATTTACATTAGAGTTCTATCCATATGAACTTCACAAGAGAGTATGTCTTCAAATTATTATATCAATATCAAAGATTCATCTAAATCACCCACACCCACAATTTAACCTAGACATGCATTCGTACTCATTTGTGGCTCTTTTCAAGTGAGCTATAACCTTGCTAGATACGAGCACATCAACATAGATAAATAAAGCCCAACACAACATCATAGATACAAGTGCTACATGATTTGCAAAAAGGACTCAAAATAGACAACTTTTCTCCTATCAAAACTTGTGAGACATTATATGGCCCTTTGAAATGAGTTCATTAGCCTGAAAATTGTTCAAGTGGAACAAGTGCATGCAAAAATGTAGTTTTTGGTTTAACAACTCTTGCAAATATGAATGAAATTTGAAAAAGTGGAGAACCCATTTTATCTCTTCCAAACGAAGTTTTATTGCCGAATAAATTATGTTTCCTTAGTATTGTTCTTTCATCTTTGTATGTGAATTACTTGTAATGCTCAATATAAAGTGGTTGTTGGGATGATATGACAATTTAATTCAACAAAAACACCACACTTTAGATTGGAGAGTGGGTTCGTCATTGTGGATGACATGGGCATGGAAATTAAAAATCGTGGGGTGTAGTCCTTGGTGTTGGTTTTTTCATGCAATCATTTGTTTTTATCTTAGTTTGATAGAAAGATAAGTGTCCAAGGTTGGGTAAACCAATATTGGGGAGACTAACTATGGCTAAAATTTTCTAGTATTTCCCCTAAGTTTAAGTGAGCTTAAACTTATAAGAAACTTCTCAAGGCACTGAGTAAGTTTAGGGATTGTAGGTTCAGGGCTTCATGGCTTGCATGGCTTAAAATTGATTTCATTTTCTAAGGGTTGGTGCAATAATAAGTATTGAAAAAAGGTGGATTCAAAAGGTACTAGGATCACGGGAAGAAAAGATGTAAGTGAGAAAATTTCTCTCTTTAAAGTGCAAAGAGGACTTGGTGGTTGAGTTTGAGATGTCAAATGTTGTAAGGCGATTTACATAACTAGGGATGACAGTATATACATCAATTATAGAAAGAATCAAGTGAATGCCCCATATATTTTTGGAAGTGAAGTTGTTTTAAACTCTTTTTAACATTTTACAACTCGATAAAAACGTTTTTGGTGTCAAGAAGTCATGACCTAGGCTCAAATCCCGATCTACATATGGACATGACATTCTCTAAGCTTGTTTTGACCCTTGGTTTAGGTCCTTCTAACATTGTGAATATTTCTAGTTGGAAGAAAAATCCTATTTACAGATTTGTTTTTGAGACTACTAGAAGTGTCAACTTCTGAAGAAATCGGTTTAATTTCTAGTTTAAGAAATGATATTTTGCTAGTTTAAAATGGAGGAACTTCTTTAATGTCAAGAAAATGAATGTAATGACAAACTTAAAAGAGATTTGGATGGAGAATTATTGCCAAAGAAATTTAACTCAAAAATGTTATTTTTTTAAAAACAAGAACTAGTTTGATAAGCACCAACTCTTATTTTTTAAAGAAACAACACACACTTATGCATGCATCTACTGTATGCATGTGGTAGTGGCCACCCCTGTGGCCTCAAAGTCACTTGAATTCTTTCACAAGCCCACTAATGTAAAAGATAATTTTTTGAAAATGGCATGAACTCTCTCTCTCTCTCTCTCTCTCTCTCTCTCTCTCTCTCTCTCTCTCTCTCTCTCTCTCTCTCTCTCTCTCTCTCTCTCTCTCTCTCTCTCTCTCTCTCTCTCTCTCTCTCTCTCTCTCTCTGTGTGTGTGTGCGTGCGTGCGTGTATCATAGGTGTAACGCATCACAAAATTTCACTTGAATGTTTTTGCTTCTATTAGAGAATAAATTGGAGTTGTGCAGCTGAAAATACTAAAAGCCCATCTAATCTAATGCCAGTTGGGTCAAGTTTACATCGTACATGATTCATTTCATACAAACGAGATCTCACCTAACTGCCCGGAATTGAGCCTAAAGCTACTGGAAACCCATTAATTTTAATCCTCTATGCTCATACACACACACACACACATATATAGGTGTAACGTATCACACAGAAAAAATATATTCCGCTTGAATTTTTTTGCTTTTGTTAGAAAATAAATTGGAGTTTATGCAACTGAAATTACTGAAAACCCATCTAATCCAATGCCAGTTGGGTCAAGTTTACATCGTACATAGTTCATTTCATAGAAACAAGATCTTACCTAACTGCTCGGAATTGAACCTAAAACTATTGGAAACCCATTTAATCTTAATCCTCCATGCTTTCTCTTTCTAATAATACCCATATCGCATGTATTACAAAAAAAAATGCCAATCACGACCCACAATTCACGAAACACAATTGCTGCATGCAACATATATATATGCTAGAGTACAAGTCTTGAAACACATTGGAGTACAGTGTCGAGGATGTCATTTGTCCCCTCACCTTTGCAATTTTATGGCAATAATTTTCAAAGATAATTAGTAGACAAAGAATGCAATTCAAAATAATAGTCAATACAAGACATTGGCAAAAACATATGATACATTCTCTTCTAGGTACATGCAATGATGGTGACTCTCTAATAAAATGTTCTAAATGAATAATGCATGGCACTACAAACCTACTTCAAGAAGTTGAAAATCCAGGATACACCTAAGCCAAACAAATAGTATATCCTTTGTGTTGACACTTCAAGAACCAAAATATAGGGTGGACATAAGCCACAAAAAAGATATAACCTTTAGATTGACATGTCACACAATGTGTTACAAACAAGTTTATGTAATTGCAAAATCCTTGGAAAGATTTAACTAATAGGACTTTGATGGGATAGAAAATCTGTTTTGTGATCTCTCTAACACTCTGATTAACTATCATAGATCTGACATCATTGTTCTCTCTCGTGATGCTCCTCTAGATTGGTGCCAAACTTTAGGCCTCAACATCCTTCCCCATGGCACCATCTTCAAGTACCTTGGATTTCCAATGGGAGCCTCCCTCTATAATAGAGACCGTTTCAATTGGATTATTGACAAAATTAGAACCAAAATCCTGCTATGGAATTCCTCTGATTTCTCTTTTCTTGCTCGTGTCATCATCCTAAAGCACATTATTTCCTCCTATTTCACGCACTTTCTTTTTATTTGGTTCCTTCCTCCTCCTTACTCTCTCATTATTGCTAAGACCTTCTGCAAATTTCTTTGGAATAATCGTCCTAGTCTTTTGAACTGGGATAAAGTTGGGGGGTCTTGGCCTTCTCGATCCTTCTACCTCTTCTCTTACTCTCCTTTACAGGCGCATCCATTTCAATTTCACTTCGCCGCAGCCTTGGACTCTCATGATGACGATTGTTCTTCCTCCCGTTCCCTCATCTACCAGCAACAATCCTCCTTTCTACTTTCTCGGTCGTCTTCTCCCTCCTCGATTTCCCTCCCTCCTCTATTCAAATCCATACATAGAGTTCTCCTTTCCATGCGTGAGCTTACCTTTTGGACTAGAGGTAACTCTGTTTCTCCTTTGGAATCCTTGTGGTTCTCTAAAGCCATTACCATTAACTCTAAACCTTTAGCCTTGATAGAGAGTAGACTCTGCCGCAATTTAACCCACAAAGGTCTCATCACATGATGGGAGCACATCATGAACTCTATTTACTTTACCAGTCTCTCTCGTCTACAAGCAAAACTTGGTCTCTCTCCTCGTGAAACCAATTTCCTTTCTTATGCCTTTTCTCATGGTGATCTTGGTCCTCTTTCCACCTCCTCTGCTTCTGATTGTAATAATAAGTGGCTTTTTAAGGCCCTTGACAAGTCGGGTAAGATCTCTTACTCTTCTGTTTTTTCTGCTTCCAAAGAATCCCTTTTCACTTTCTCTTGGTATAACTCAAAATGGAATATTTCTCACCCTCCTCACCTCTGGAATGACCTTTGGAAGGCTAGATTTCGTCGAAACCTCAAAATCAGAACTGGCAAGCTTAGAATCTTCTCTTCTAGACTTTCTTCAACTCTCTCTTCCTGTCAGGGCCAATTATAGAGGGGATGTGTCACATGTCTGCTCTAAATGCAAAATATTTGATGAGGATGTGAGACATTTGTTTTTTGAGTGTTGGGCACCGCTTTGGAAGATTGTGACTGATCTCTTTATTGCACGCTTTCATGCAAGCTTTAAGAGATTCAGCCCTACAGATCTTTTGCTGAATGATATCATTGTCGTTGATGTTAAAGTTAATTGATATCATTGTCGTTGATGTTAAAGTTAATTTCTACTGGCAATGTATCAAGATCATTACTCTTTGGAATATTTGGCTAGATAAGAATAGTAGAGAACTTGGGAATGATGATTTCATCATCTCCCCTCCTCTCCTCTTTAAAGAGGCTGATAAGCTTATAGATCTGCTATTTCCATGTACTTTGTATAAAGTCATTAATCTACGGTCAGCTTTCGAGAGAAAAGAAAAAAAAAAAAGCATCCCCTCTAGTGGCAGATGCCAATCTAATCTGTGGAAGGAGCCTACTGATATGAAAGGTGTGGGCAGGTGCCAATCTAAGATGTGGGCATGTGTGAAAGGAGCTTACTGATATGAAGGTGTGGGCAGGTGCCAATCTAAGATGGGGGCATGTGTGGAAGGAGCCTACTGATATGAAGGTGTGGCAGGTGCCCATCTAATCAAAGAATTCTTTCTAGCTTTGGGATTTCAAGCCAACCATACAGAGCACAGGGATGGTTAACGAGGTGAGTACAAGGTTGAACACGGGCAATGTTTGTATACATAAAGTAAACACATCTGATATCCTCTGAAAACAATAAGCTCCAATGAGCAACATAATGACCAAAATATCAACCTGCTCCTCAAAAATAATACATTGCAGTGGTGAATGATGTTGTGACAGGACAACAAGCTCCAATAAGTTATTTGGTGCAAGCTCCGATGACAAATGCTCGAAACTGGGAAATGCGGTCAAACGTTTTAATACAGAGCAAAGATAAAAAGTGCTGGCTATGTGTTTTTTGGGAGCCGATTCTTCCAACCATTGACTGTAAGGAGAAGTGTCTTGGGCAATTTAGACATTTTTGCTGGAGGGAAGCTCATATGGTCTTTGCTTTTCTAGTCCACTTCCTCCCTCGTGAATGCAACAAGCCCTTTGTGTATGTGCAATCTGTCTGTCCATCTTTTGAAAAATGATTGAACCAAATAATTTATCTCTACAAATTTGTACATAGACATTGGGCGGTTGAAAGGGCTGTCTTTCTAGAATTTTGCACGCCTCCCTGGAATATTGATTTACATGATATTTATATTCAAATGCCTGAGTTGTTACAGATTACGAGATCCCCACCAAAATAACTCGAAAATGGATAGTATAGCATGCAATTTTGCACCTATAGGACAGATGGACAGCTACTGTCCTGCAGGTTCTGTGGATATGGTCTGATTGGTTTCCCCCCAGTGCAAAAGCATGCTCTCCCAGTAGCAGAAGTCTTCGCGGCAGACTTTCAAACGAGGATCCTTGATCTTGATCTTCCAATGCTGGTCATTGTAGCCCTCTGCCTCGGCCTGTCGCCTATCAATTTCAAGGGAAGCTTTTTCCTTGCTCCTCAGAAAACAATGTTCCTGCAAGTGCTTAGGCATGCTATCGTGAACCTTCCACCATCGAGCATGTGCAACATCACTGGCATAATCATGCAGCTTTTGCTGATTCCAGTTGCAGTCATAGTCTCTGAAACAAAGCCAGGGCTTTATTCCTAGATAATGAATCACGTATAACACTGGTGGTTCTGCTGCAAACAATTCTGTTTTGAGCATTATCTCTTCAGAATCATTTGACCAAAAATGCTTCAGGAAATTCACATGCTTTGGCAATCTATGCCACCAGGTAAAGACTTCATTTAAATAACCTTGATCACCACCATTGTATGACTCTATTTCATTGATTTGATCCATAAGCATCTGAAATGTGCAGTTAGAAGGCTCTATAACCATCACACCTGAGTTAAACAAACTTTCGTGGTTGCCGATGGCAGATATTTCTGGTAAACTGAAAAGAAAATCTATATTCCGCAAAACAAGCAGATCTGCATCTATGTATATGATTTTCTTATAATCTGTCAATTGCCACAATCGAAATTTACTATAATTCCACTCATTATAAACTGATCGCTCGGCTTTTGGATTTCGGATTCTCTTTATTTGCCGTATTTTCCACCCTGCAGATTTAAGCCCCTCTCTGTGTATCGACTCAATGTTCTCATCTACGAGGATAACCATGTCTCGAGTCGAACCCGAAAGGCGGATACTTTGAGCAACTGCTATTGCTCCACAAACATAAAGCTGCGCAGAGTGAAGTATTGTTACATAGGCTTCACTTGCAGAGTTACTTCGTCGCACTGAGGATCTCACTGCAGCAAAAAAAAAAGCAGATTAGGTGGTTTCCAAATATTACTTTTTAATTATAAGCTACATGAAAATTGTCTCAACAAAACCATCTCTTCATCAAAATTTGAACAGAGGAATAAGTTCGTTTGTATGTTCGTGAAACTTGGACATGAGATTACCTCCAGTTGTTAAGGGAACCGAGAGCTCGCAGGAGCCTATCGGGAGGGAGAGCTTTTGCCTTAAGTTCCTTAAGTCTACCTTGTATAACCAGAAGTGACCTTCGTTTTGAATAAGCTCTCCACAGGTGAAAAGATTAGGTAGTGGTCTATATTCACTGCAGAGAAGCACATGACTGCTCTTTGAACCTGTCTGCACAGCCACCCTTGCAGAAGCCAGAAGTATCTGGAGCCGGCTAACATCCCTTGACCAACTCTCCCCTACTCTCCTACAGGGTAGTCTTGCTATAACAATGTCAAGTCTTGAACCCTTCTTAACTTCAGGCATAAGCAAGTGTGGACATTTAGGAGTATGCCATTGCTCTTCTTCATCAATCCATTCTGGGTACAACTCGGACCACTTAAGATCCTTATTCACAGGCTGGACATTAAAGACCACTGGAGTTTCTCCACCAGCAAATGATTTCCACTTATTCAAGTCAAATCTTGGAACATTCAACAGCCCCATCCCGAGATGTCCTTTTCGCTCCTCCTTCAAAGAGCAAATGATTGAAGAATTTTGCAACCAATTTAGTATCTTCTCATCTGGACATGTTGCACTACACAATTTGCTGCTCTGCTCTTCAAAATCACTTAGCAATGCAACGTTCTGCACAATTGATCTGTGCAAAAATCAAAGCTTTAGATCAGGAATGCCATATTGTGCACAATTAATCTGTAGAATAGAAACTTCAACAGCTTGCAGGATGCAAACAAGAATTTTAGAAAAACTCTAAACAAAAAACTTGAAACTATACAATAAACATTGCAGTATCAATACCAAAAGCTTTGGAGATCATTCTTTGAGCAAGAATGAGCCCCAACAGCTACAAAATCAATGTATCACAATTTACTGTAGTGGAAAAAGCTTCAAATGTAAAACTTCTGTAAGTTATAAGGACCTGAGATGGGTTTCACATGAAAGAGCCTCTCACCTAGATTTCATGTGCTGTGCTGTTCTGAACTCAAGATCGTGTTGGAACGATGTTGGCACAAATAAGATTGTTATCGATGCAGCTACAAATAGCAAGAAGACCATGCATCTCAAAGCAATGCATTTTGGTTTCTTATTATTGTCCAAATCTGTGCTACCGATTATAGAAAAATCTTCTTTCCTCCCTTCCAAGCCCTTCCCATCTTTCTTTACTGGCCAAACATTTTTATATTCCTCTCGACCGACCTCGTCACCGTCTCTGCAAAGCTAGCGAAAACCCAGTAAAAATCCCTCCAATATGCACCTGCTACTAGTACTGCAAACCAGATTCAAATAAACCACGAAAACACAGGAAGAGGCCAACCAAACGAAAACCCAGAGTGATACTTGATTCCTCTACTTTGACTGAAAATAAGTTAACTTACTTTTCTTACAGATTAATAACATCAACGGCAACCTACCGAAACTTATGCAATCTAGCCGCTTAACAAGGCTTGAAATCTTGTCCACATGTAGACTAAGGCATTGTCGATTTGCCTGAAAGATCAAATTTCAGCAGAACAATTTTTTGCAGACTCTCCAGGCACCAATTTAAAACCCTTTTACGAGGCGTAAACTTTCTTACGATAAAACTAATCAGAGGCTAGCCTCTGCTTTCTAAAGAATTTTTTGAGTGTACTGAAAAAATTCAACTTACTCAAGTTGAAATGAGCAAAAGTTATAGGAATTTGTAATATACGCACTACTCTGAACACGTTAAAAATTTAAGCTACAGGCAAAGAAATAGGAAAATATGCTCGAAGTATTGTAGATTGATATCATACATTCAGAACAAGCCTTCAACACGTAAATTAAAGCCAAGAGTATGGGAATCTTAACGCAAAAGGAAGAAACAGCAGTCAGGCCAGTTACATCGAAAAAAATGTTCCGACTTACTCCAAATGCACACAACAAGATTTACTTACACTCCTGTACTGGCTTGACGATGCCGCGCACCAACTATGCCGATTCCTGTAGACCACATTCCGTGATTAGAATTTGTATAAAGTTCTACTTGCGGGTCCTGAGTTCCGTAGAGCTCATGCTTACACCGCCCTAGCCTACACACCGCTATGGTAGTATGGGTGGGTAACGGGTTTGAACTATCCTAAAAGCAGGAGATCTAAACAGAAGACGATGAAAGCTGAGACAGACATTACTGGAATGATGTTCAGAAAGCCGTGCATGTCCCCAACCAAAAAAGCCACACCAATTCGATAAAAAAAAAAAAAACCCAAACAGTAAGTGAAATTCTAGACGTAAAGATGAGAAATATCACAAATCACAAACGTGATTTCAAGCCAGAACGATCCAGATTCATCAGTTCAAATGATTCAATCAGCTTCACATGATCCAAATTCATTAGTTCAATGGATTCAATCAGCTTCATATAGATGAGTACGAGGGGGTGGCTTAACGAAGCTCCAGCGAGAAATGAACACACAGACGGATGGAAGTAGGTGCGAGAAGCAATTTGCGATCCAAAGGATTGAAAGCAACGATCAAACACGAGCAATTGAGCATGCACGGAGACGATCGCAATGGCAATGGCGATGGCGATGGCGATGGCGCCCATCAAATCTGCCTGCTACTGCCTACCTTCGCAAATAGAAGTACGAAAACAGCAACGAGGAGGGAGCCGAGGGCCTTTCGATGCTAGCCACGTGCTCCACCCTGCCACGTTTCACCTATCCAACGACTCCTTGCAACGTTGCTATGATCGTGGCGAAAAGCGAACGTCATTCCAAAGAATCCAACCGCCGCCGAGGCCCAGGCCCCAGGGGCTCGAGCTTTATCGCACTATATATTCTAGGCCCGCCCACTTAGATCCTCGCCACATGTCAGGTCTCGCCACTCGGACGCTATCAACCACTACGAGATGTGACGTGGCATAATCTGAATGGCTGTGTAAATATCCGATAGAGATGAGCTTTTAGCTCTGGTGTGCATTGAAGAATGGGCCCTGGTTGCCGACAGAGACGAGCCGGGATGCGATACCACCTGCCACCGGTGGTAGAGGAAAACGACAGACCAGCGTTTTTTAAGTGGTTTCTGAAGAAGAATAACAAGGAATTGGAATTAAACAGTTGGGTTTGCAAGTTTAAAGGCTTTTCTATGCTCAGCCTAGGGCTAGGAGCCACATGGGGCTAGGAGCTTGTGAAGGGGAAGCAAAAAGCAATTCCTGCTCTCGTGCCCGTGCGACACACGGTGCCGCTGCCCCGGCCTTGCCCGCATTGCAATTTTTGGGCAAATGGGACAACCTTCCCAAGGATATTTGGGGTCCCCACAGTCTTTTGTGAGTCCCAAGATTCCCAGTAGCACTAGCTATGAGTCCCAGGCATGCGCAAGCACACGGGTCTCAAGATTTTGTGGGCACTCGCAACTTGGGGTTTTTTTTCGTGTACCGAATTTTCTCGAGCGCATGCATGACACTTCTAAGAGCACAGCGCCATCGCTCACCTTGCACATATTTATGAGTAATGTGATTGTTTCATAATATATCCAGCAATGGCTACGTATCCCAAAAATTTATGGGATGATTTTTGAGATGCCACGTGGTATTACGAAATTTCCTGGTCCTAGAATTTCTCGCCATGCAGATATTGGGCAGCAGGGCTGGCAATATGGAGGTGCACACATGGGAATCAATGATAGTGTAAAGAGTATTGCCTCCGTGCTAATAAGCGACGAGGAGTGAAGGGTACTAAGGTGCAAAGGGCTCAAATCCTTATGTTAATTGTTGGCCCCTTCTCATTTCAAGTGTTCACAAGAAGTGGAACTAGGAGAAAGAAAGGGCCCACTAGCTACCCTAGCCTCTTAAAGTAACCAACTTATAGTGTCATTTGGACTTACCTCAAAGTTGGCACTTTTTTATGTCACTTAAGAAATTCTTGAATGACATTAAAAAGTGCCAAAGTGATATTAACAAGTGCCAACCTAGAGGGTCGCTAGTGGGCCCTTTCTTTCCCCTCCAATATAAAACATAAATGCCTTATCTAATCACATCTAATTTGATTTTACGCATTGAATGTCCTTATCTAATCACATCTAATTTGATTTTACTCATTGAATGCCCTTGCCTCCAAAAGAAAGGGAATTTCACATGAAATGACCTAGTCTTGTAAATTAGGAGGTAAATGGATGTTTGGAAATGGACTTGTCCCCTTATCTAATCACATCTAATTTGATTTTACTCATTGAATGCCCTTGCCTCCAAAAGAAAGGGAATTTCACATGAAATGACCTGTCTTGTAGATTAGGAGGTAAATGGATGTTTGGAAATGGACTTGTGCCCATTCCACGTGAAATCATCACTCCAAGACCATCAAAAGGCAACAAAGTACAAAGGAGTGTTGTGTCAACTTGTTTGGATAGAGAGGTGACCTCAAGATATATCTTGAGTAACTCCAAACAAGATGCTAGGTAATGGGTGAGAGGGAAGCCATTGAAAATATCGTCACCTCATACCTCCATGTCGAGCCACATGAGTGGTGAGTAAGGTAGAGGCAATGCTATTTTCAGTAGCGTTGTCTCCCTCCCCCAACCACCACCAAACATAATTGATTGGTAGAGGTTTTCTTCGTGAAATAGATAGGTAGTTGTATTCCTTCTCTTCTGGTGAGGTAGGTTAATATATTTTTCTTTACACAAGGACGTAAAACAGATGCCACTTCAAAACAAACCCCAAAAAAATTAGTCACAATATTTAATTTTTTCATACATGATACTATAGAGGGTTGAGAAGTGGATTATATTAGCTTGGATATCGTAAAACCTATCTTGTTGGTATATGATATCGTGATACTAGGTCTAAAAATCTAATTTTTTTGATTTTGTGATACCAGGGATAATAGTTTTATTTTCTAGTTATCAGTTTATTCAATACTTAGATTAAGTCTTAATTAGTTAAGTTGGTTGTCACCTAGGCTATACTCATATTACTACATGAGATTTAAGTAATTAGGTTGGTTGTCACCTAGGCTATACTCATATTACTACATGAGATTTAAGTAATTAGGTTGGTTGTCACCTAGGCGATACTCATCTTACTACATGGACTAAGAACAAAATATGGATCTTGCCTTGGTATTGATATAGTATCATTTTTTTAATACATATCATTCAACACTTGCTAGGTATAGCATAGGCTTTGAATGTTTGTTGCAACCAAGCTCCCAACCAAGTGAGAGAATGTGAGTAATGCTCTCTCACTTAATTTGGGCCCTTGGATGGGGATCACTCACACTCTCTCACTTAACTAGGGCCCGTGGATGGGGACAACCTGGTTGCAACAAGCATTACAATGCTTGTCCGGTTTTAATTTCCAAGCATATCATTCATGGTGCCCCAAGTACGTTAGTGGCCATCCACAAAGAATCAGATTTTCAAACCATGGGCATGTAGCATTTTAGAAGAGTCATGCCTTTCAAAAAAATGCATATCACCCTTTGAAAAGTGTATGAACCCCAATACCATAGTAAGTCTCTATCCTCCAAAGTAGAAGCAGATAGATCTTGAACAGTCGAAGCATTGCCATGACTAAGCTTATATAGATTACATTGCCTCTTTCCTAGTGCGAATATCTTTATGCTTTTGTCGAATATCGAACAAGTATTAGAATCAAATTTGACTTTATGGCCCAAATCAGTGATTCTACTATAAAAAGTAGATTTTTGGTAAGATTTAGAACATGAAGAACATTTGGAATGAAAGTAGTACCATCTCAAAATTGCAAACTGAAAGTGCCAATACCATCAATACAATGAGTACTGTTATTGCCCAATGAGACTTACTTTTGAGTCTTAGCTTGAATGTACTCATGAAACCAATTTTGTTGGTTTGTTATGTGCTGAGTAGCACCTGAATCCAAATACGAACTTCGACATCTTATCAGTCTTCATTTTCCATAAATGCTGCTTCATTAACTTCTTTGTTGAGGTCTTCGAAACCTTCTGTTACATTAGCATACTGCTGCTATTGCTTTTTTGATTTGAGAATTCAATAGTCCTCCAGCAAATGTCTAGGTCATTTGCAATATTTGCAAAACGTTTTTAAATTTGATGAAGGTGAATTCAAATTTGTGCCTTGTCTTAAATTCAAATTATTATTCGACTTTCGTGCTTTATTTGATTTCTTCTTCTTATCAAATTTCTTTGAATAAAGAGCTTTCGATTCTGGTGTCGAATGAGACAATGAAGATACATTTCTCCAAATCTCTTCCTGCAGTAGGATAGATGAAACTCACTCTAATGTAAGACCTTGTTGAGTGGAAATAAAAATCACCCAATTTTTGTAAGTTTCAGGAAGGCTCGAAAGGAGAGTCATGACGGCATCTGCATCGTTGATTTATGTGCCACTTGCAAACATTCGCTTAAGAAGATTTTTGAAGTTGTTCAAGTGATTAATAATTGAATCTATATCAGCCATTTTGGATGAGAAATTTTTTTTCCTCGGGTGAAGTTTGGCATTGATGTCTCTAATGTCATAGAGAATGCTTAGAATACTCCAAGCAAGTGTACTTTTTGTTAGGTAACCACTATTTGCTAAATTAATGATTGCATGTTCAGATTATGCAAGATTTATAGTTTTAGGCTATTTTTCAGTCAAAAATAACTTGCTTTTGAGAATATTTGGCTAGAAACAAGTAGTAAGAGCTATTATCTAGCAAAATTAGAACAATAGAAGGTTGATACAAGTTGTTTTGAGTTAGTAGGGATCAATAAGAGGTTGCATGAGGGTTTTCTTTGTCAGAACATAGTAGAAAACCTAGAAATTTGTCAAAAAAAAAAAAAGCTTTTTGAAGGTTTTTCCTACTGCTTAGAAACTTTGCATGCATGTTTCCCATCATTTGAAGCTAACCTATCAGTATTAGAAGGTCATGCAAGGCCGAAGATGAGCTTAAATTTGATGATTTTCATGTCTTTTTGGAGATTTAATTTTCCTAAACAATAAAGGCATCATTGACGGTACTTATCTAGTCCCCTTGATAGTCCTTTTGGCCTTCTAATCAAGCCATAGACCTCTGAATTTGGTGGTCAGAGGCTTGTGCTTTGATTCACCAAGGATTGGTGGTAATGCACCCTCTTAAACACATGTTTTTGCTCATTCTCAGCCCATACTAAGCTTTAGGACTTGTATGAACATTTCACAGGCCTCTAAGAGATTGATATAGGGGGGCATGCAAAGCCTAACATGTATTTTGAAGAAATCCAAAAAAGTGTGCCCCCCTACTTGATTTTCAGTCATATGTACTTGCATGTGTGAAGCTAAGGTGGCAGAATGACATGACATTCATACATGCCTACCCTTTGTACTATGCTTTCTTGATGCATTGTAGCTCAAGATATCGCCATTAGAAGTCTTGTTGTTTTTTGTGTAAAGTTTGCCAAAATGAACTTAGAGTAGTAAGGTTTTCATTCAGTCAGATTTGATCACATTGTTTTCACTAAGGTTAACTTAATTTTTTGGGTAAAGATAATCCAAAATGACAAAAGAAACTACAAATTTTGTTGTACCTAGTACATGAAATTTGCTAGCAGTTGAGTACCGTGATGACAATTTAACTTCTAGAGTGAAATACTCCCAGATAGAGAATTTAAATTAATCTTTTTCTTTTCTGTTAAATTTCAAATTTGGTCAAATTTTGAAATCATTTTTTTTTTGCTGATACATTTCTAATCAATTCTGATCATTTGAAATGGGTCAAGTAAAAGCTTGTGCAAGTTATCGTCAAATTTGAATTTAAAATCGTCCGATAATATGAAATGACCAGAGAGAATAAATGAGAATTGGAATCTTTATCTAGCAAACGAATTTTGATGAGTACTATTTAAAAGTTGCTAAAATCTAATTTGAATGGTTTTCCATTCATGTAATTTCATATTCTGAGTTTTGATAGTTTAATGACATTGACAAAGTAATGCCAAGCCGGTTAATAAAAGGAAAATGGTTCAATCTTTTATTGAAAAAATTGTAAGTGATGTGAATTGTTTGAAGTTAAAAAATTGAAGTTCCCTTACTTTAATCCTTTGGTTGAGTAAATGATTTTTGTGTATCAATAAATTCAACAGAATTATAGGATAACATGGTCATGGAGATTTTTTTTCAAACTTTTTCCTATGGTAAACAACGCTAGAAATAAACCTAACATTTTCTCTATGTCTTTGAATCTTGTTTGTGCTTTAGCGAATTGAAATTTTTGGGGGATTGAAAATTCTAAAAAAGGGGGGGGAGGGGGGGGGTATAATGCCTAAGAATAATTGCATAATACAAGGTATGGATTTTTAAACTAGAAATTCATTTAGTTGAATTCATAAAAGATATCTTTACAACCATGAGATTAACCATAGAATTGGGATGTAACTTGTGATGATGGAAGCAGAAATTTAGCACATGGATCACATTCGACCTAGTAGTCTGATAGAAGCTTACTTCCTAGAGTTAATACTCTGAGATCAGGAGGGATTCATAAGCTTATCACTAACCTGGAAGGGTTGGTTATGTGATGTTGTTCGATTTTGGGAATGACATATAATATTCTAGAATATGGCAAGAGGCTTCTGTAATAAGCCCAAACAATACATAAATAAAGTAGAGAGTCGGAAGTATTAGAAATAGGCGATCAATTGGCATCCTGTGCGTGTGTGAGTCCAACATTGGGCCTTCGGCTGATAAGTGCCATGGAGCACAATTATTTAATAAAGTATTTTAAACTTAGCTTTTTTAAAGTTCCTAAGTTAGGAAACACAACTTGACCTCAAGAAACACAAAGTGATCTTGATGGTCAAGATAGTGATCATGATGGAACTTCAATAGCCAATCAGAGTGAAGGGGGCTCACCTCTCAAATCTATAAGAGGGAGCCATTTCCCTTGTATTGCATCTTCTTCTACTCTTCCTAATAAAACTCTGTCTCTCTGTCTCTCTCTCTCTCTCTCTCTCTCTCTCTCTCTCTCTCTCTCTCTCTCTCTCTCTCTCTCTCTCTCTCTCTCTCTCTCTCTCTCTCTCTCTCTCTCTCTCTCTCTCTCTCTCTCTCTCTCTCTCTCTCTCTCTCTCTCTCTCTCTCTCTCTCTCTCTCTCTCTCTCTCTCTCTCTCTCTCTCTCTCTCTCTCTCTCTCTCTCTCTCTCTCTCTCTAAGAAAACCATGGAGCGATTACTAAGATCCGTAGGTAGGATTTCTTTCACTATTCACCTCCCTTGAGAAGACCAACTTTCCAGGGAGAAGATCTAGAGCCAAGGGTGCCTAGATAAGCACAAACAAACGAAACCAAGAAAGGACCAAAAAGAGAGAGAGCATTTCTCCACTATCCAATCCAAAGCTAAGACTGACAACCTTAGCAAGCCTAGATCCCCACTTCTATTTCGTTGCTTACGCCTCTCCCTATTGGATCGAAGCTCGATACTACACACAGAACCCCTTCTTTGCCCTCTAGATCTAACCGATTAGGGAGGCACGAAAAGAGTCCAACATGTGATAATGAGCCATGCTGGTCCTTCATCTCTAATCATAAAGTCATGTGTGGATCTTGTATATCCATCTAAAAGGCATGCTAGTCATCCAAATGAATGGATTCTCCAATCTTTGATAGTAAATAGTATTTTCTTATGAAGATTATAGGAAAACTAGATTGATTCAGTTGGAATCTCGAGGAAAGTCAGATTAATGGGTTAAGGATCCCTTTTGGAGGGAGAGATGGTGGTATGGGATATCAATAATTTGAAAGGGAAGATTTTAGGACTATAAGAATCATATTGACAAAAATGGTAGAGTTGAATAATTATTTTTTATCAATCTAAAACTAGATGCTATGGGATATTTTGTGAAATTCTAAGGTTTAATTTAGATTCCAAATGGGTATTTCATAATTCACAAAATCGGAAACCCGTATAGCTAATTCTCACTTTCTTGAATCCTTACTTATTAGAAATGTCTTGAATACTAGACATCAAATTGACTTCATATGGTTCCTTCCAACTTGATGTTACTACCATTTGTATGAATAAGACTTGGAATTCAAGTAGATTCCAAGAGCATTGTATTCCAATTTCTTAAACTCGGGTTGTCTCTTATGCATAGGTGGATTTTAGATGGATGATGGTTATTGTCACTTGAGTTGAAAATGTTTGGAAGAAAAGTCTTGGTTGTAATAGAGTGACTCCTTTCTGAGAAACACTTATTACTAGATGTAGACATTTTCATATATTATCTCTCTAGCTAACCTTTGTAGAAATTGGATAATTTCTATAAAGGGGGGGGGGGGGATAAACTCTATCAAAGGATCTATTAGTTGCACAGGTTTCGAAAGTAAGCCAAGTAATGTATGGGAATGTGATTATCTAAAAGCATTATGGGACAAATCCAGAGTAAGATATAGGACTAAAACTTTTTGAATAAAAAAAATTCTCTAGGGAATGTGTGGAACAATCTAGAACTAGAGATGGTTTAAAATTTGAAATCATTATTTATAAGTAGTACAAAGAAAGATCAACAATTACTAATCTCAATTTTTTTCTGGATAGGAGTAATTTTGAACATAACATTGAGTCTAAAATGTTTGTATTGGATCAACCTAACCTTAATTTGAGTACTAGGATCAAGGAGGGGTTGATTAAGTGGAAGAATTATGTTGTTAGAGGTAATTTGAGTCGGAAAACTCATGAGAGTGGATATGTTCTTCATCTCAAATAATTCCCATACACGTTTATTTACTTATGAGATATAGAAATTCTTACGATAGATGAGTTATAAGATTCTCATTGAGATATGTGAGTAACTTATGTGAATTTTAGAGGAATATGCCAAATAATGATGTATGTTTATGTATCGGGTCATATTAAGAGTATACTCATATGTGCACAATTAATCTTGTATGGATCTATTATGTATTCTTGGTTAATGGATTTATTTGGTGCACTCAAATCAAGTGTTGAGAACATAAACACATGGACAAGTATTGTTTAGAACGGTTACTTGCAAGTTAACAAATCCTTTTGTGGAAAATTTATTTGTTAACTTAGAAATGATTTGGATAAGAATTCAAATGTGGTGTTGTGCTAATACAATTGAGATCTGCACCTGAACATTTAAGATTTCTATATTATTGGCAATTAACTTGAGTAGCTTGGTTACTCCTAGATAAATTTACTTGATTAAATGAGCAGTGTGAAGAGAATTCACCATAAACTATTTATTTTGGATTATATTGCTTGTAAGACACATGATTTGTGAGTCATCAAGATTCATCTGTAAAAATTATGTGCATAAAATATACGATGTTTTTGGTTTAGAGTATTTCTCATAGGAGAAATAGACTCAGTTCATTAGTGATTGTATCCCACAGTGCTCAATTGAATGAGTTAAGAATTTAGATCCGTATGTTAAAAATCCAAAACTCTTTACTGTAGTGATTTGACATATGTATTTCAGAAGCATTTTTGTTGAGTAAATTATTTTTACTTATGGAGTTTGCTTATTTTAGTGGACGATACTCTACTACAGATTGTGGTCTGTAAATGCTTGTGGTGAGCCTAGATCTACGGACTATTTGGGAGGTAGGCAAATCTGCTGAGATGGGATGATTGTTATTTTCTTGCATGAAATGCTATAAACAGGGGCATTTAACTCAAGAGAGTATCAGGAATACTTAGAGTTGAGTTAAAGTCCTTTTTTATCTTGATGGATCTCCTAGATATTCTAGTAGGACGAATTGTTATATCGTAGATTTTGGGATATTCTAAAAGTATTTCTACCAAGAGAATTGTGGATCGTTAGTTTTCTTTAACTTCAATCCCTTGTGTTAGGCTATAGGCCATCCAGTGTTTCATGTAAGGTATTTTACATGAAGGTGATGTTATTAACTTATAGTGAAATCCGATTGGAAAATTTATTGCCTAGTGTACTTTTCATATCTGAGTTTGTACTCCAAAGTAGAGATAAACAATTGAAAGATCATTCTATCTCTAATAGTTGGTTGATATTTGAAGTCAAATTAAAAATAATGATTCTATAGGTAAGTGTTGGAAGTTATCGAAACTGGGTTTCTGGTTTTCTTTAATTTTTTGAGGACAAAACCTGTTCAAAGGGGGGGGGGTGGTGTTATTATGCTCACACCCTGTATATAGGATTCGACATAATAAATGATTCAACTGAGTAGATGAATTTATCTAGTTACCAAGGGAAGGTACTTACTTTTCTAGTTCAATAGAAACTTTGATCCTTATAAACACAATGAAATTGAGCCATTACTTGCTTTAACAAAAATTGGGTGTTGTGTAAGTGTTTCATAGGGTACACATAAAATTGTGTCATAAAAAGAAACAACGACTAATAGAAAGTTTACATTAATCATGAAATAAAATGTGCATTAGTTTGACCAAAAGTATGCAACATTAAATTCATTCACTAAATCAACACTTTTAGTTAATTCGCTACCAAGTTAATTCTTAACAAATTTCATGCATCCTCGATCGCTAAGTCCCATATGTCATGTATATGAAAAGTCATGTTCCCAAAAATAGCAAATAAATTATGTAATAGAAAATAATGTGAAAAAATACTAGACAAATGTAATTTCAGTATCTTGAATAGCGAAACTTGCTTATGATTCATGTATGGCAGCCATGCCAATAATAATTTTCCAAAATTCATTCACTAAAAGATTCCTACTTGCCAAACAAAGAATTGCAAAATGACATGCGATTGAGGAAAGTTTATTTTCAGCTACAATTTATTAAAAAGTGTTCATTCAATAAGGATTACTTAGTTCAAACATTGCATGCATGCAATTATGTATCCAAATAGCCAATGTGAAACTAACTTATACGTTATCAAAAGTCAAATGTTTTTTGTAAGAATGTCACTTTACCATTGTTAGGTAACTATAAGAGTTTGACCCTAAACCAATAAATCATTAGAGAGAACAAGCCAGAAACCCAATTTTGAGAATTTTTAGGCAAAAAGACTTGTTGGAATTTCAAACGTTTCATTCTCACTCGATTCTCAATTGATTTCCAAATAGGATCAACAAGCATGGGTGTCCTAACTTGTAGTAGCTACCATGAAATTTTTAGGCTGTAGCATGCACTATAAAAAAAGAACCACTATAGAAACTAGAAGCTGAAAAAGTTTATTCTATTTAATTTTGGACACATTTTTTTCACTTACTAAACCACATTTTCTCAAGATTAGATGGTTGCAGTTCCCAACAATGCTATATCTTTTTTCCGAATCTAAAAAAGAAATGTTCAAGTACAGGTTGTAAACGAATCAAACATGCAACAATAACTAGCAAAAAAAAAAAAATCTGCTATGAGGAGATGGTTCTCAAAGACCATTTCACAGACATATTTGCCCTCATGAAGACAACTTGTTGCTAAATTTTGAGAAACTTTCATGTAGAACACATTTCAAAAATGTCTAAAAATGCTACAAATTTTCTAGGTAAAAACACTTGGTTCAAAACATGCAAGAACAATTTTGCTGTGAGAAACTAAATGAAAGTAAGCATTGGATCTAAAGTCATTAGATTAAGTTGGTTTCTTTCTTTAAATGTATTTGTTGATTTATTTTCAAGTGCAAACATTTGTAAAACACCTACTTTATTTGTTTGTAAGGAATTACTAGACGATGTTCTTTCAGACCAAGTTGGGATTGTACGACAATCGGAGAAATTGCATGTAGAATTAAAAAATCTTCTATGACCTTCTGTTATCATATTGAGAGACAAATGCACAGTCTCTCACTTAGTTACCAGGGATGGAAAAGAATAATTGGGACTTGGATGCCACTAGATCAAGACCTTAAAATGGATGGCCACACAAATCGAAAACAAGTGCACATTATCTACAATGAAGAGGTTCTAACTATGATTGAAGTGGAGGAATATAATAGAATAGAGCTGGTAGGAAATCTAGAGATTTGTATTTGTGAAATTCACTAGTTAGAGCAAGATTAACACCTGAAGTGTTTAACGATGTTCTAAACGCTACTACAACGTCTGTAGATTCATTTGAGAAAAGATCCGTTAAAACACCAAGTTCTACAGACTCATCAGAACCAGATTCGTCTGATTCCACTTTCGAACCAAGTTTGGAATCAAAATCTTCTTCATCAGAACCATCATCTGAGCGTAGTCTAGATCCTAGTCCTCCTAGTTCATCACTTGATAATATGGCGAACCCTAGTGCCATCCACATCTACCAAAATCATATACGATTTCTTTAAGGGATCATCGTCTGAAGATGCGGCCAGTTATTTGTCTTAGTTTGAATCTATTACTATAGCAAATAAAGAACATAGAGACGAGGACAAAGTTAGAATTTTTCCAGGTCTTCTACGAAAGCGGGCTAGGAGTTGGTACAATCAATCAGTATCCGAAATGGTTAATACTTGGAACACTTTAGAAGCAACATACCTTAAGCAGTTTAGGGAGATAGGATACTCCACTAGATTGTTGGCTCGGCTTAATTATGTTGAGAAAAAGTCGAAGGAATCACTTAGAAAATATACTCATAGAGTTAAGCATTTAATAGGAAAATTAGGAGCCCAGTATTCGGTTCCTATGCAAAACGAATGGTTCTTGGGCGGTTTGCCTAAGAAAATGGATCGTTATTGTCGACATGGATTGATGACCTCTTTGGAAGATGTCATTGCCTTTGCCGAAAATTACGAAACTTCTTGAATTTCTCATAGACGGAGGAATGAGAGAAAAAGTAGTAAAAAGCCTAAATCGAAACATACAAAAGAATCTGAATCGTCTACCAATTCTGAATCAGAATTTGATTCAGGAGATGACGAAGAGTCTTCAAAGTATTCATCTTCTCTTCATCAGAAGAAGAATCTTCTTATAGGAAATCAAAGAGTAGGAATTCATATAGAAAAAAAAGAATCTATGTTGGAGACCATTAGTTCCAAATGAATTTTATTATATTAAGGACTACAAGAGAATTGTCTAATAAAGTATTATTAGGATGACCATGGCTCTACCAAGACGATGTCATAACCCACTGAAAGAAGAAGGAGATTACCTTCAGAGATCAGATGGAGACACCGACGGGGGAAAGTCATAAAAGAATTACGGTATCCTAGGAAAAGGATAAATATAAAGGTGAGACACCTACATCATCCTCGAGCTATACTTTAGAGGATGAAGGAATTCAGTCCGTAAGGACTGAGGAAGGGGAGAGATTTGTCACATTAAGTAAATCTGCATACAGTAATAAAGTAGAATATGTAGATAGAGGAGATTGTGGAGTCCCAGAGATTAGTGCTATTATAGGAGATCATACTATAGATAGAATACTAATAGACTCAGGATCCAGTATCAACTTAAGAACTGAAACAATGGTTAAGGAACTAGGACTAGAAAAATAGATACAACCTATTACTTACCATGAAATCCATTTAGCAGACACACCCAAATGCATACCAGTAGGTGAGCTAAAGGGTATTAGTGTAGTTATAGAGACAGAGACGTTCGTTATGAATTTCTTTGTCATAAACCCAGTAGGTACACCACCATATTCAATATTATTTGGAACACCATGGCTATATCAAGCAGATGCTATTATAAATTGGTCTACCAAAGAAATATTTTTTTCAGACATTCTCACAGCCAGTCCAATAGGGGGTCACCTTTTGAGATGGGTTGAGGAGTTAGCTAGACCTACTGAATCATGGATCAATTTCATAGAATGCTATGAGATTGACGAGGAAGAGGACATGGAATTACCAACAACATCTGAGTCGAGGGAAGTTCTGGGTGGAACCAGAGGAAGCCTAATCGAAGGAATGGTAGATAAAATAGATTATGTAGAATAACCAATCAGACCAGGAACATGAAGAGTATACATTACTTCTTCAGGAAATATCAAAACGTATTTGCTTGGTCGATGGACGATTTAATAGGAATACCAGTTAAATGGGGAGAAACATAGAATAGATCTTATTCAGGGAATAATATCTGTTAGACAGAGACAATATAGATTAAATCTAAAGTATTTCTTGTTAGTTAAAGACGAATTAGATAGATGTCTTAGAGCGGGTATTATATATCATGTTCTAAGCAGTGAGTGGGTGTCACCAATAGTTATAGTACATAAGAAGAAGATAGGCAAGATTAGAGTTTGCCACAATTTTAGAAAACTTAATGCTGCTACAACAAAGTATTATCATCCTCTGCCTTATACATATACTATTCTTGACCAGGTAGCTAGTCATGAACATTATAGCTTTTTGGATGGATTCTCAAGTTATAATCAGGTTTTTATTAAGGAGGAGCTTACGAAGCGGGCAAACAGAATTTTGTGTAAAATTCTGAATAAAGTAACAAAAAGGCATTCTTTTGATTGGGATCAGAAGTTACGATCTGTCTTATAGACATACTGAACTACCAAAAAGATCAAAACTAGGCAGACTCCATACTATGTTGTGTATGGAATGCATCCCATATTACCAATAGAATTTGAAGTTCCGACATTTCGCATTAGTAATGAAGAGCAAATGAATGAACACGATAGTCTTCGGGAGCAAATGAATGAACATGATAGTCTTCGGGAGCAAATGATAGCTTCGATACAACTAGAGGAGGATCGTCATCTTTTATTAATTGAGACTGAATGAGTTCAGAATAAAAGGAAAGAAATTTTCGATCAATCTACTAAAAAAATAAAAATTAAATGAGGGGACTACGTGCTTCTGTATGATAACAGACACATGTTGTTTCCTAGGAAATTACATACCAGATGAATGGGACCTTATAAAATCAGAAATTTTTAATAATGGATCACTGCAGTTAGCCGATCTTGAAGGACATTTACTTGATATTTGAGTAAATGGCTCAAGAGTGAAGCGCTACTATGACTAATTTCCCATAAATATGGTGAAGTCCAGTTTGTGTGAAATTTCTGAAATTTGTGAAACTATTCACATTTTATCCAGTTTGGAGAAACCTTATCTTTGGTCCAATAATTTCCATTGAAGTTTGCGAAATTTGCGACATTTGCACCTTCGCATTTTTCGTCCATATGTTGTAACAAAATTTGCGACACTGTATACATTTCAACCAACTTGTTATTTCCATTTTTTTTGTCAATCCTTCACCTTTGCAAAATGTGCGAAAAAGGCGACACCTTCGCTACATGCCGACACCTTCACTTCATCACTATCATATTCCTTGTGAAAAACCTGACACCATTCTGGAATATGGTATGTTAAGTAAATCCACCATTTTTGGGAACACAGAAATTGCGATACCTTTGCATTTTTCGGGATTTACCTTTGTTCCACCTTTGACCTTTAGAAAATTTGCGAAAAATAATAATATTTCGCTAGTATGTTGCATAACATTTTGTTATGTTCCTTCGTTTCCATCATGTTTCCATGTTAACAACATATTGGAAATATGCAAAAAACCCGACACCTTCGCGTTTATAATTTCCATGATAGTTTGCAAAAAATGCGACACTATCTTTGGAATTTGTTATGTTGCTCAATTTACCATTTTGGGAAGCGAAAAGTGCGACACAGTCAACCTTCTCATTTTTCGCCCATATATTTTTCGCCCATACATATTAACAAAAAAAACGATTGTCTTCGCTACCAAACATATACATTGTTTCATAGATTGTGTATATTATTTATTTTTGCAGTTCAATACTCATAAATACCGAGCTGAACTTTTGCGAACTAAGCGAAGCATTTGTGTATTTTGTCTATTTTTCATTTATTTATTTATTTAGGACTAGATACTTTATTGTTGAGTCTATACCTTCAAAACGAAGGACACGCTTTCATTGTCTAATCCGCCGATATATCATCAATATACCAAAAACCTCAAACACTTCTATTTTTTCAACACATCTTTTCCATCACTCTTGTTTTCTGATTTCGCGAATTTTTATGACTAAGCTCTCTTCCGCCATTGCTAGTTTACCATTACTATCGTCATGGCGATTGTGTTCAAAACGCATCCAAAACCAGTCTTACCGGTTTTGCAGCCATTAGTCATACAAGCACGGATTGAAGGACTCCTTCAATTCGATCCATCAGGAATTCTTACAGATGTGTGCCATGAGCTAATCCAAAATCTGAGTGAGACAGAGGAGGGACATATTTTCACCATTGTCCAAAATCAAGAAATTATTATTACAGAAGGATTTTATTGTTGTGCCTTAGGTTTGCCTTTGGATGGTAGTATGTCCGTTACTAAGCCCGACTTCATCACTGGGAGTGGAGCTTTTCGGGAGAAATCTTATCTAGAGAAAAGGAGATATTAACTTTCTTATATCAGAGACCCCAATATCAAGAGATTGAGTGATTTGCTCTTGTTTCCATATTCTTACCGGAGCAAAAGTACACCATTTCTAATAGAAATACAAAGTACCTGCTAAGAGCCTTGAACAAAAGATCCATCGCCTTCGAACAGATTGCTTTTAAGCAATTCTATAAATTAGTATGTAATTAATTTTTCAGGCTAGGATTGTAGTTTGGTATTCTGTGTATGCATGCCAGTGTGCTAACTGTGTAGGAAGATATCAAAATAGCTAGAATTAAAGTAGAATCATTGTGCTGCTGTACTATGGGTCCTATCAGTTGATAAGGATCAGTGGGCCTCGCCATGAGGCAAGTCGACGGGACACGCTTCTTGCCAACGGTACAATGTCATTTCATTTTGAGAAATATAGTTGCTATGTGAGCTTGTTGTGGAGAGGGTTTTTTGTCTGTGTTAATTACGTAGCATGATCTGTGATCCTGTTCGAAGCAAATTCTAAGTTGGTATCAGAGCCTTACAGGGAGTGTACAACAGTACAACATCATCGTTGAAGAGAGCTTCGGGAGAATTGTCTTCTGAGAGTTCGGGGTTTACGGTGGGTTGAAGACAGAAGGAGGAGCACTGGTGCAGAGAGTTTAGCACACAAAAGCTTGGTGAGCTTGAGACTGTGTGAGGATTCAGAGACAAGAGCTGTCGGCTGAATCAGAACCTCAGCAAATGGAATTTTGAAATTCTGAAGCAAGCTATTTGGCGTTTGCAATCAGTGTGCATTCAATCGAATACCATTTGACAAATGGATTGAAGCATCAGAGTTCTAGCAGTAGGACGACCTCAGAGCAAGAGGATAGGCCTGTCAGAACACTATGTATAAGAAGCCAAGAACAGATTTGTGTAAAAAGCCCTGGTCTGGGGTTTGGGAGCACAAAATCAGAGATTTCTCTCCATTCTGAACCGTTTTGGAAGATGTGAGAATCCATAGGAGGGTGCCCTAGAAGTTGAACATGCTACCAAGAGGTCGTGGATAGCCACGGCCCAGAGAGAGAGAGAGAGAGAGAGAGAGAGAGAGAGAGAGAGAGAGAGAGAGAGAGATATGGTTGTGGAATCATGAGAGTAGCAAGCTTGAAAACTTGAGCTAAGAAGCAAAGAAGGAGGAGGCCGTGAGGAGGCTGTCACGCGTGTTGAAGGGAATGGAGTTGTAGCACTCCAAAGTGTCCAGCGGCCGAAGTACCCTGTTTCAGCGCTCTGGAAAGATCACAGCTGCAAGATTGAGAGGAGATACGATGCAACGACCATGATTGATTTCACTGGGAGTGATCTAGGCCATGGAAGTGAAGTGACCATTGGATGACAGCTTAAAGAGCCCATGAAAGGTTGAAGGGTTGTTGAAGAAAGCTAAAAGGATTCGAAATAAATATAGCCATTCAACTTCAGTAAAAATTTCACAATGAAAGTTGAGTTGGGTCCCTTCACAAGTGAAGTGTGAAGTTTCTTCAAGGTGAAGAAACAGTTCAAAAACAAGGAAAATCCCTATTTTTGGGTCCTTTGTCCCTTTTGACCCAAACGAAAGGCTATAACCTCCAAACGAAGGGCACCCGGACTGTACCTGCAAGTACGGTACAACAAAACAGAGTGATTGCGGCGAAAAAAGTGTTCATAGTGCACCAAAAGTGATTTCACCATTCCATTGGGCACGTAGTTGGGAGTTGACGACCGAGTGCATTTCAGAAGGCGACGCCGATTGGACTTTCAAATAGGTGAAAAAGCGGCGAGTGGTCTAGTAAGGAAAAAGTGCAGGTCATTATTTTCAACTTTTTACATCACAGTTGGCCTCGCCATATTGTTTTTAGCCTACGGTAGAAGTTTCAAGCAGTTTTGCGTTGGCAAACATGGGAGAGTCCATTTTGAGTGAAAGTAGCAAATTGGACGGGATTTATAACTCTGCAATGTGGAAATTCAAAATGAAAAACATACTGATGGAGAAAGACGTGTGAGAAGTCATCACAGGTGATAAGAGAAGGCCACCAAATGAAGTGGATATCAAAGTGTTCGACAAAAAGATGAGGAATGCTTTGACCTTCATTAACTTGTCAGTGAAGGATCACATCATTACCCACATTTGTGATGTTGTTAGACCCAGACAGGCATGGGATGTGCTAAAGGAGCAATTCGAGACGTCAAATCATCTAGAATCATATTTCTGAAGTCAAAGCTGAATAGTGCCCAAATGGAGCAAGGAGAGCACATTCAGACGTACATGACCAAAATCAAGACAATGAGGGATGAACTGCATTCTATTGGTGAGCGCATACGTGATGTGGAGCTGGTGCACAATGCATTGTGCGGCATTGTAGAACCTTATCAGATGTTTGTGATTGGAATAGCATCAAGAGAAAGATTGCCAACCTTTGACGAGCTCACAGGAATCTTGATGCAGGAAGAGCAACGACGAGAAATGGTGAAAGCTAGACGTCAAAATACTGACGATCATGCACTTGTGACACGCCAGAAACAAGGCAAGGGCAAGGGCAAGAAGACGTCTAAACAACAATTTGCCAAGACTCATGAGGATGAGGGACCTTCCAGTAAGACCAAGAAGAAAGACAAGTGCTTCCATTGTGCTAAAAAGGGCCATTGGAAGAGTGAATGTCGCATATTCCTGGCGGAACAAGGCAAGGGGAAACCAAAACAAGCAGGTAACCTTGTCGATGAGGGTGAGATTGAAGACTGTAGCATCTTCATATCTGCATTGTCATCTAATCAAGATGATCAAGTGTGGTATATTGACTCAGGAGCCACAAGACACATGATAGGTAACAAGAATTGGTTCAGTAGCTTGAAAGTGTTGGATAATGGAACGTCCGTTTCACAAGCAAATGGTGATGTGTGCAAGATCAGGGGATAGGCACCGTTTCAATCCAACTACCTGATGGCAAAAGTAGGATGATCAGGGAGGTACTTTATGTACCTAGTTTGAAGAAAAATCTACTTTCTGTTGGAGTCATTACTGATCAAAAGTTGAAAGTAGAATTTTTCCATGATCGTTGCTTTGTGAAGGATGTGAACCAAAAATTCAAAGTTATTGCGGACGGAGTAAGGAAGCCCAATACAAAATTGTACACGTTGAATGCTACAATCAAGGGGCAACATCGACTCGTATCGTCCATTCCATCGCAAACTGAGTTGTGGCATAAAAAGCTTGGTCACTCTTGGGAAGCCTCAGTTTGATGAGGAAATTGAAAATGGTAACATGATTGCTATAGAAGACCACTTGAAATCGAGGTGCGAATCATGTGTATATGGGAAGCAGCGTCGAGAGAAGTTCAATAAAGGTGGTGTTGCAAGGGCAAAGAACATCCTGGATTTGATCCACGCAGATTTATGCGGGCCTATGAGGACCATGTCCTTAGGTAAATCCTTCTATTTCATGACATTTATTGATGATATGTCACGTAAGACGTGGATCTACTTCTTGAAGAAGAAATCGGATGCATTTGACAATTTCAAGAGCTTCAAAGCATTGGTCGAAAATTAGATAGGTAGGAAGATCAAAGTCCTAAGATCAGATAGTGGAGGTGAGTACAAGTCTAATGACTTCAATGATCTTTGTGATCAATGTGGGATTAAAAGACAATTTACGCAAGCTCATACCCCTGCTCTCAATGATGTAGCTGAGTGCAAGAATCGAACAATTGTGGAAAGTGCCAGATCTATGCTAGCTGAGATGAAACTACCAAAAGATTTTTGGTCTGAAGCATGCCATATGGCAGTCTATCTTCAAAATAGAAGTCCTACCATTGTCATACCAAAGATAACACCTGAGGAAGCATTCACGAAGAAGAAGCCAAAGGTGAACCACTTGCGAATCTTTGGATGTAAAGCCTTTGTACACATTCCTAAGGAAGAGAGACGTAAACTTGATGTAAAAGCTATCAAGTGCATATTCCTAGGATATGATGAGCGTGTGAAGGGCTATAGATGTTTTGATACAGTGGAAAACAAATTCCATGTAAACCGTGATGTTATCTTTGATGAATCCAAGATGTATGAAGACGAGGATGCTGAGAAAATAGATATATCCAATGGGAAAAATGGTATAGTGAGGATACCTCCTAATGATGATCCATTCACTGACCTTCCAAGTGATGAACATGAAGATACATCTCAAGATACTACTACTCAACCTCAAGAGACAGGTTGGAGAGGTAGAGACAAACCTTTTGGTGCAAGAAGGATTGAAGTTGCAGGTGACAAACGCAAGGAGAATGATGTACCGTGGAATACATTTTCACCAGGAAGCCGATCACCTGACAGGAAGCTCCCTAAGTGGTTTGAGATATTTTTGGAGAGCCGCGACATAGATGACTTTCCAGGATCATCTATCCAAGGAGAGCTACAAAGATCAACAAGAGAGAAGACATAGCCTGAAAGGTATGGAGCAAATTATGCTCTCTTATCTAGTATTATTCAAAGAAAAGAACCTTCGACTTATGGTGAAGCGAAGGATGATGACATTTGGGTCAAGGCCATGGGAGAGGAGATGGAGTCAATTGTTAAGCATAGCACATGGGACTTAGTAGAACCACCAATTGGCAAGAAACCCATTGGTTGCAAATGGGTATACAGGACTAAATACCATGCAGATGGAAGTATAGCAAAGCACAAGGCAAGATTGGTGATCAAAGGGTATGCTCAAAGTAAACGCATTGACTATGAGGAGACCTTTGCGCCCGTATGTAAGTGGAATACTCTACACCTACTTGTTGCTTTAGCGTCACATTTTGGTTGGCCTTTGTATCAGATGGATGTGAAATCTGCTTTTCTAAATGGTGAGTTAGAAGAAGAAGTGTTCATGGATCAACCTGAAGGCTTTGTACCAAAGGGACAGGAAAATAAAGTATGTCGCTTGAAAAAAGCGCTTTATGGTCTTAAACAGCACCATGTGCATGGTATATCAGGATTGATGCCTACTTTTGCTCAAAGGGGATGGTGAGAACACATTCTGATCCAAATCTATATGTCTTATGCTTTGATGGTATGGTTGCTTTGATTGCTCTTTATGTTGATGACTTGATTATTACGAGAAATAATCAAGAGATGATAGACATGATCAAGAAAGACCTCATGGAACAATTGGAGATGACAGATCTCAACCTCATGCATTATTGCCTTGGAGTAGAGGTGTGGAAAAAGGACACAAAGTGGGTTTAACACAGGTAAAGTATGTCAAAGAGTAACTGCACAGGTTTAGGTTGCAGGATTGCAAACCAGTAAATACCCCTATTGAACCAGGTAAAAAGCTTTATAAGCTTGATGAGTCACAGTCATTTGATGCTACGCTATATAGGCAGTTAGTAGGGAGCTTGATTTACCCTACCATGACTAGACCAGATATATGCTATGTTGTTGGCATTGTAAGTCAGTATATGTAGCACCTACAGAAATGCATTGGAAGGCAACTAAACACATTTTGCATTATATGAAAGGCACTTCAGATTATGGTTTGATTTACAGGAAGCATGAGGGTTTACCTGAGTTGTGTGGTTATGTGGATGCGGATTGGGGAGGTGACTATGATAATCGTAGATCCACCGCAGGGTATGTATTCCAGCTTTGTGGTAGTTGCTTTTCCTGGTCTAGTAAGAAGCAGAGTACAATTGCTCTTTCTACCACAGAAATAGAGTATAAGACAATGTGTAGTGCAACACATGAAGCTATATGATTGAGACAAATCTTGGAAGAAGTTGGCATGAAGCAGAAAAATCCCACAACTTTATAGAACGACAGTCAAAGTGGCATTCAGCTAGCAAAGAGTCTAGTGTTCCATGCGAGAACCAAACACATTGAGATTCAGTACCACTTTATATGTGAGAGGCTGCTGAGTCATGAAATTCATGTTGTTCATTGTAGTACAGAAGAACAACTAGCTGATATTTTCACCAAGCCACTTGTTGGAGAAAAGTTTGATAAGTTTAGATCAAAGCTTTCTATACTTAAAGTTTCTTGACTTTAAAGCTATGTATATGACTATATAAAAAGTAGACTCTACTTTAAGGGAGAGAGTTAGAATTAAAGTAGAATCATTGTGCTACTATACTGTGGGTCCTATCAGTTGATAGGGATCAGTGAGCCTCGCCACCAGGCAAGTGGAAGGGACACGCATCCCACCAACGGCAACCTGGGTCATGCATAGGTTGCCTGAGTGAACAACTATATGTACAGTGTAATTTTATTTTGAGAAATACAGCTGCTATGTGAGCTTGCTATGGAGAGTGTTTTCTGTCTGTGTTACTGTGTAGCATGATCTGTGTTCCTGTTCGAAGCAAATTCTAAGTAGAATTGCACCGGTGCTGCTAGAATTAGCCCCTTCAATTGAGACTGATTTACAAATGAGAGTATCAAAAGCAACCACCACAAAGATTGCATCATCATCATCAAGCCAACAGCAAGGGAGCTCGGTGAGGATGTCCTCTCCATCATCTCAATATAAGCCGCTTTCCAGTGTAGAAAGGAACCGAGAAGCTAAAGAAGAAGAAGAAACAGAAATTGTTGCTAAGCAAGAGCAGATTCAAGAAGACACACATCAGGTTATATTTGTTTCCTTTCAGGAGGACCCATTTGATGGAACAACAGAAAACAGAAAATTGCATTTCGTTGTCCTCTACAGAATTCGAATACGTTGCAGCTACATCAGCAGTAATGAAAATTTTTTGCTCAAAAGGTTACGACAAGATTTGCAATTTTCACATATTGGCCCAACAATACTCTAGTGCGACAATCAGAGCTGCATAGCTCTATCTCATAAACTCATTCTAGAACTAAACACATAGAAGTTCAATTTCATTTTCTTAGAGAGAAAGTTCAGAATATAGACTTTGTACTAAGTTATTGTCATACAGACAATATGTTGGTTGATATTTTGACAAAGTTACTGTCAAGAGATAAACATTCTACTTTAGTAGATATGATAAATCTCAATTGTAATTCAGATTCGTAGTAGTAAGCTTAAGGGGAAGTGTTGGAATTAATCTTACTCCCACACACCTAAGGGCCCTCCAAATCACCTAAGGAAATCACTCTCTCAAAGGCCGTCTGCAAAAATGAATTGTTTTTCCAAACAGTCTACAAAAATACACGTAAAGCTTCGACAGTCAAAAACCGCAAGGAACCGCCCAAGCATCGCAAGAGCCTAACCTGCGGTCACTATGAGAAGTGGATGTGAGAGAAAGAAACCACATAGTTATCACCTACGATCAATGTGCGAACTGCTGCTCACCATCAAGGCATTACAAGTCAGCGCCTGCGATCATCATGCGGTTGCGACTGACTGCAATATCACGCTCCCAAAAAATATTTCAAGTCCTTGTCTACGTCTTCATGCTCCGCGACAATAACCGATCTACGGATCAGGACTAGAGTTGTTAATGATCTCTTAAACTTTGTAAATAGAATACCATTAGTTCATTAAACAGCTATATAAGCAAATGAGCGATTAGAAGAAATCATCGATCAATCCATGTGTAGACAAAGATCAACAACCAAAATTGGTCTTCTAGTAGTTGACTCCATAGAGTTAGTGATCATTTAGAGAGAGAAAAAGAGTATTCGAAAAGAGAGCAACTATTTACTTCTGTAAGTAGGATCATACTCTTCGTGCTATTGTTCTGTGATCTGATTGATGTTACTACAACACTTTTTATATAAAAACGCTATTTTCTATAACAATTGTATTCATGTTGAATGCTTGAATGCTTGTCACTGCTCCTCTATTATCAAAACCTATTAATGAAGAATTGTGTGGCCGTCATAGATGCCTAAATGATTCACATTTCTTTTTGTCAATAACAGAGAAGAGCATTGTTGTCTCAGACGCCTAATCGTTTGCATTCTCCTTATGGTTGTCTATGACACCTGAACTGACTTTAAACAAATCAGAACTGATCCATATGCCAAGTCTCTAAAGTAATCCAAGATCCTTTTATCATCATTGTCTTTTCTCTAATGGGATGATGGCCTTTCATTTTCGCTACGGCCAGAGAAGAACAATAGATCAAATCCCATCAGAAAATAATTGTTGGAGCGAGCTAGGTTGCCCAAGAAAAATAGTTGAATGCCAACCATCTTTGAAAATTATGAAATTTTTTCATCTTGATGAATATAATTTAGCAAATCAAAAAAAGTTTCAGTTGATGCACTATTCTTTAACAAGCCTAGACACTATAAGAAACAAAAATCTTTGATAGTTGTAGGATTTAGAAGGCATTATTTTTCAAAAGCTGACATCCATTGAAAGATGTAGGATATTAAATGGACACTTGAGAGAGGTTTCTCGAGCACTACCCCAACCTCACATTATCATAATTGATACACAAGTTGATCTAGGCCTCCTGACCACACATAATGTCAGAAGTTTATTAGGCCTTGCCTTTCCAAGGTAATAACACCATTGCAAGTAGTAAAGGAAATGTGTGAATAGCTCCAAGGGCGATGGTATGGGTCGAAGGATCTTCTCCCTTGGGAGGGCCTTTGCTCAAGAGTAACGCTACAACAAGGTGGAAAGCATGAAGCTCTCAAGCCTTCTCCTATGTAATGCCAAATTGAAACTTTCCTCTCTCCCCTAAATCATTAAAATGTTTTAGAATGTTGTTCAAACCCCAGGTGGTATATAAGTTGGATATATTGGACAATCTTTTACTTATTTATTTATAGACATACTATTTATCCCTAAGGTAGCGGGGGAGGTGTCAATTAAAATAAAAGGCTCTTCTTAGCAATAGAAGGGCCACATACATGCCCTTCCTTGACATTAAATCAAGGTTGACATGTTTGCGCACATGAAAAAAACCATGATAGTTGGCATATTACACAATCTTCAACATGAAAGGTTGTGTAAATGACATCCTTTTGTGCGGAAGGTTGAATAAGATGATCCTATAACCTTTTGCTTGGTGAAGTTGGTGCAAAGTCTAGTAATAATTCAAAGCATAATTGCTTAAAATTTGTGAACTTAGGCCGATTTCACATGTGATATCCGCCCCCACAAACAAATGTCCAACTGAAGGAAAGTGGTCATGCCCTTTGATATGAGCTATGACAAGATTATTTTCCTCTTTGAGGAAAGTGGTCATGCCCTTTGATATGAGCTATGACAAGATTCTTTTCCTCTTTAAGCTTTTCGCCATAGCTCCAATCACTATTATTCTCACCGTAGTTGAGATCTTATATTGAAAGAAAAAATAGTGGCTTGGTTAAAGTGGGAGACATTGAGCAATAGTCCCCAGCATCTAACAAGAGTTGCCCTTTGTCACATTGTGGCATCATTCACTTGGCCCAAGTGATTTCCATATAGGAGTAACTCCCCTTGTCTGTGAAAGCAGGCAGGGCCAAAGGTATTTCAACAACCAATAACAAGCCAACTTTCAAAGCAAGGTGATTGATATATCACAAGAATCTTTGCCTCACATAGGGCATTCTAATCATTCAAAAAAATAAAAATGAACTTTACATTTTAGAAAAATTACGAAATCAAAACAAAATATGGCTATATACTACAAAATATTGTTATATACAAAGGCCTTGGCACAAAATTTTCGAATTAGCTATATCCATTTCTTGGAATTGTGGCATAATGGTTAGCATTTTCTTTTCTTATCTCAAGGATTGAACGCTGATCTAAAGCGTCGTGTGCATGGGTAGAGATATGACAACAACAAAATAACATATACGAAATGATGCAAATAGATATTCCTTATTTGATGATAGTTGTTGGTGATGATGTTGGTGCATCATGAAGGCTGAGAGCCTTAGCCCGCAAGCCAGAATAATAGAGAGAAAAATAGAGGGACACAATTTTTTTGCAATTTATGACTTGCATATAAAGGTGCATGTAGAGCACATGCATGCAAAAAAAAAAAAATAGAGGGAGATGTAATTTTTGATATTTGCAACTTGCAATTGCACAACCTACAATAATTGCAGGTGCTTAGAACTATTTGTCCTCCCTTTTAGTTCAAAAGTGTGCAATAATTTTGCTTCCATTTGCCATCCCTCCCCCTCATGCATCATAGTGAGCTACTTTTAATAGGCTTGCTCCAAAAGCAAAAAAGCATGGTGTGCCACCACTGCTCTTGGCGCGATATGGCAAAAGCGATTCTGATTGATGATCATTGAAAAGGGAAACGAAATTTCATGATTAAACAAATGGATGCATCTACGCCTTTTGCATATGCAAACAAGATGCAATACACCGACATTTCCACAACCCTCGTCATCTGCCTTATCTGCATGAACGTTGATCATGTACCAACCCCCTTGCTGGAAGCTCTAGCTTTAGTTCTTACCTCATATCACTTTTTGCGTAGCCCTCAGAATCGATTACAGTATCCAGAGACAGCAATATCCAATATGCTTTCTAAGTCTGCAGGTCCTACTTTGCACGTTAAATATCACTTTTAAAAACGTTCAATAGGGTTATCCACAATCTTGTGATTTTTCTTATAAGCAGTCATAGCAACTGTTTGAAGGTTCTCATCAACGCTTCAGAGGGTAAGAGACGCAAATCCCCATCACCAAAACACCAGCTTTTGTACCCACTTAAACAAAATCTCATACAAACTTTTTGTTTCACATATTACGAACCGTGAAGTGGGATACATTGCACATAACAACCACGAGTAACAGAATAGTGAACACGGAAACTAGCTCATGTACTTGTGTCTACGGATGGAGCTTTTATCGAAGGCTATCGTGCAACAGCTTCAAAAAGATGTGAACGGAATATAAGGAATTTTCTCATAACAATATTCTTTCAGCGCATGTGAAGAAGATTCACGATGTGAGCAGAATTTAATTTAGGTGCAACATTACTTTACGGCGCATGATGTTACACATCAAGGAAACATGTGACAAAAAAATGGCATTCCACAACAGGACTTATCTTATGGATGAATCTATTATGCCTTGCAAGGCATCAAAGTGACATCCGAGAAGAAATTTTGTAAAGAAGTCTAAGTTAACTAAGAACTTAAGAATATAGCACTATATTATGCATGATGGTATGATTCGATGTGCACGTGTAAGCATATGCTTGTGTGTGTGTGTGTGTGTGTGTGTGTGTGCGCGCGCATGCATGCAAAGGAAATATATATGTAAATGGCTATGTATATGTATGCATGCATATATCTATATATATATATATATATATATTTTGGTGGGTAAGCTTGTCGATGACGGGCGGCCGGATGTTGATTGCAGATGGTTTGCGTTTTGGATATATAGAATGATTAATGGATAAGTGTTGTTGGGAAGCATTGATTATGGAATCTAAATTTGCAAGCAACAAGGTGACCAAATTCTCACACTAGTTTGAAAGTACATGAGGCTAACGTAAATATGTAGAGACGTGAATCATGCCAGGAAATTTGCTGATAAAAAAACTGTTTGGTTTTGTAATGATGTTTTTTTCATGGCTTTTATTTCTCAATTCATGAAAAAAAAATTATTACTACCACTAATCACAAACATATGATTTTGTGTTTACATGTTGCCCTTGTGAATTGATAACCTTTTATAACTTCAACATTTATAAAATGTAAATGTCTGTAGTGTTGTCTCCCCATAATACGAAGGCAAGCCTATGCGTTCCACTAATTAATGGAAGTTTGTAATTGAAGTATGGGTTCCACTGATCAATGGAAGACTATATAGGTGAACACAAAGTTAAAGTACATGCCAAGCTAAAAGCTTGGAGTTACTCCTTCATACATGGGCTATAGTCATGAATGAAAATGTCTAACACACCATTGTGTGCTCAATACCATAATGATGGGTGGTGCATGATCTAAAGGCAACAATACTCATTGGGATTGACCAAAAGATAACGGAACATCAAGTGCTAGGCCCACATTTGGACTGGTCTCAAATTCTTATCTCATAAGGAGGTTAGTAGGCCTGCCTCAACCCATATGTTGGGAAAGAAAGATGCTTCGATTTCCCTCAGTGTCATACGTTGCGCCAAGTCACGCAAGCATGCACAAAACTTGATGGAGTTGCGGAAGCAGAAGAGCAGACAATCAAAAAATTCAATAAGAGAATAAGAACGTAAAAAGAAAAGCATGCACATGACATTAATCTGAACACAAAAGAGAGATGATAATTGATTCAGATTGAGGTATGAAAATACAAGTCAACGAATGATGGAGCACAAAACAATTGCGGGCGAAACCATGTGCTTGAATGCTAATTACGTTTTATTAATAGTGATGAGCTTATTTCTGACAATCAGTCTGAAAGAAAGACTCGATGTGTGAAAGCATCTACAATGTGTATGTCTCTAAAAATATAAGTATTAGATACAATTCTCATCCCCTATCATCGTTATACAAGTTATACTTATGCAGACGTATGTACAAAAATGGCATGGAGTTGTTGCACCATCTGAGGTAGATCATGGCTGCTGTCATTGTCAAAGTAGTTGCGTTGTCAGAAGATCATGGCTGCTGTCATTGTCAAAGTAGTTGCGCAGTATTGGAAGTGCGAGTGGTGTGAGCAAGAGAAGGCTTCGATTGTTTGAAGTCGAGCGTGACGCTACTGACAGTCAATAGAGTTGAGACAGTCCTCTCGACAGTTCGACGATAGTCGATAACTGCCACTTTGACGTCTATCTCTGATAATAGAGTATTCTCGAAGACTATGTAACAATGTGTGTAAAACAACAACAATGTGAATAGAACTAGATTAACATGGAATTTAGGAGAGTAGAGGAATAAATTTAATACCCCCCCCCCCCCCCCCCCCCCCCCTCCCTTATCTGGATCCATGAATGCATTGATCTTTAGACTAAGAAATGCATGATGAATTGATCCTCGATAAAGATTGTATCCCTACTGAAAATCATTTGCTGGATATCGGTTCTCTACAACTTGTAGGCGTTATCGGAGGAAGTGTAGCCGATGTGGATGGATTTGAGAATTTAGAAGTCCAATTTCTTCCTTGTCTCCTTCCAGATTTGCGCATATGTGATACATCCAAATACTCGTAGGTTCTTCATTGAAGGCTTAGACCTTGTCCAAACCTCATAAGGTGCAGCTTACATCCAAAATAGATGCTTGACTAAGGCCCTCTTAGGTAAGACATTCGTAAATGAGCCACTTGGCTAACTCGACAATGATATGATTCTTTCGCTTTGCTAATCCATTAGATTGAGACGAATTGGGAGTTATGAACTATCGTTTGATGCCTTGATTGAGGCAGTACTCCTTTAATTCAGTCGATATGTACTCTCCACCATTGTCGGACCTCAGGGCTTTGATCTTCTTACCAGTTTCTTTCTGTACACACTCCTTGAAGGCTTTAAAGAAGTTGAATGTCTCTGATTCCTTCTTGATAAAATACATTATTGTCCTTCTAGAAAATTCATCAATAGAAGTAATAAATGTGAAATTACTGTACTTTAGGACCATAAATGGATCTATAAAAGATCAACAAGAGTGATTGGATGCTTGCTTAACAATCTATCAAAAAACTAGACACAAAAAAGTTGATCTAAATTGGCAATTTGACAAACAACAAGCATTATAATCAAAAGCATTGATCAACATTGAAATCCGAGCCCACATGTGTGTAATACAGGCTGTAGTACGGCCTTCAACCTGAGAAACAAGTAGAAATTGATTTGGGTTCATTTGGATCACAAAAACTCAATGTACATAGTGAACTAGCTTAAGATTGCCAATGAGCTCCAGAAATTTTCTATCTTCTCACTATGGAGAGAGGGAATACATAGCAAATTCGACTTCCTTCTTGAAGTTAGGTGGATTTCCAGCATGTAATAAGGAATTTAACTCACTCTCCTTGACCTAAAATGAACCCCTAGTCTATCTCCTAGAGTCATGCTTGGTAAATAGCTAGTTGGTCAAATTTTCACCTTAAATCTAGGACTTAGGTCCTATAAACTAGGAATCACTACCAAAATGACATGACCAACCCTATGGACTTGACCTAACCTACATTAGGAGTGGATTGCCACGTGGCATATTGGCCTCACACGTGTGGAATCCACTTATGTACAAAATTTACATATACTACATGGTTTTTTATCAGGCTAGATTTGCCAATTTTTGGCAATTCTTCACAATAAAATACTTTGCATCCTTCAATGATGGATTCTACATTGGGCCACATATGTATGAATGTACAATGTCTAATAGATCCCTAGCTACATGCTGGTGACTTGATCTAAAGGGCTTCCTAGTATGTTTTTCGATCATACAATCTTGATGGACAACCAATTCGACTTTACCATCTGGATAGTCGAGATCAAGCAAAATGGACTGTTTAGACATGTTTGATATAGAAGCATAATTTAAATGATCAATTCTATAATGCCAAAGTAAATGATTTGTTCAAAAGTACTAAGAGCCTAATTAGAGACATAATAGCAATGACTTAATATATACAACTATCCATGCATCTTTTGAGTGCTAATCGATTACTTTAGATTGATTTGATTTGAATTATATTTTATGGACTACATCTATTATTCTACGAACAGAGAGCAGATTTGTAGAAAGATTTGGTACATGAAGAACATTCAAGAGTAGTTTGAATTGATCATTTGCAAAATGCAATCTCACAGTGCCTTCACCTTCGATAGCATGTGTGCTATTGTCGCCTAGGTGAACACACTTCTTGGTATTGTACGGTGTATAGGATTTGAAACACATTAGAGAAAATATGGGCCCAAAGAGGGCCCTATAAGAAATGCCATGTAGGAGAGAGAAAAAAAACTATAAAATAATCATAATATCATTTTTCAAATTCTTTTTGCATCTGTTCGCACTACTTTCCATGTGAATGAATGCACCTTAGTTTAGTCACATCAAACTTCACTAGTGTTTAACCACAGTTAAAATATAATCTTTCAAAATGCTGAAATGTTCCCTTCCAATAGTAGGAACACTCAAAAATTTGAACTAGGAGTGACATTTCTGAGAAAAACCTACGCCATCTCTATCTCCAGCAGAGTCGTTAGCGCCATCTCCAACTTTGTTATTGTCATTGTGTTGTTTGTTACTATACTATTGTACTGATGACAAAGCTTTATCATTTTCATGTGGATCTTTCACCAGAATATGCTCTGCTCAGGACGATAAATTCAAAGCAACCCAAATTGTCAACTTCTGATATGGTCCGATACAGGGAGGAAAAGCTAAAACATGTAGATTTATGGTCATCAGGAACATTTTATCCTATTGATCCATGTTCATTGCAGCACCCAGATTTTCATTTGGTGAGTCAGTTAATAATCTATATGTGTCATGGTAAAAATGGCCTTTTGGGTTACTGTGAGAATTTGATGCTCTATGGGAATGCACATTCAATGCAAAGAATACATTATTTGGAAGAGGAATCAAGGAAAATATCGAAGGAGTGCAAAGAAAATCTACAAAGATGAAAACTTGTTTGGATGAAAATGAGATACTCAAGGAGGAGATCCAAAGGTTGAAATCTTCTTTGCATCATTATACAACTAGTAATGATGAGATAAAAATTGCATTTCAATCCATGCGTATCTCATATTTGTCTCATGTTAAAAATATGGATGTGCTCAACAGAAAGGTCCAACAAGAGGAAAAGACTGGTTGATTTGCTTATTATATACTACTGTGAATATTATGAGTGTCCTAATTTCTACTAACATTTTTATGAACATTATGTTTGCAATGCAGATCAGCATTGGTTGTTGAAGACCATTTGGCCGATGAGATTTCAATTGCAAACTCACTAGGCTTTATCTTGACTTCTAAATCAATGAAATCAATGTTAAATAATAACAAAATGAAAAAGATTAAGGCTTTAGTTACTGATAGCATTATGGATGAAGCTGGAAAAATATTAGACACTACATTGCTTCAGGGGGCATATGACTTTTCTAGCATCAATAGGGAAGCATATGCAACAATGTTTAAGATGACGTGCGAGAATGACACACATCGTTAGGGATTCGCACATGTGTCTCAGCCTACGTGGCCTCATAATTGGCTCATCATTGTCAGTACGGACATTCCATGTGGTCTAATCATCTGACGACACGTGTCTCGACCATCTTTTCACACGTGCAAAAATTTCGTATATATAAGTCCTCTGAATTTTCATTTTTTTCCACAAATTTTTTGCTTTTGGCTCCCGATATCGCTCTCAAGCACGCTCTTTCATCTTTTAAGCTTCCGCCCTCTCACAGTGCGCTCGAGTCCGTTACCACCTGTTATGCAATATTGCTTTCGAGCGCACATCTCTTTCCTGCAAATAATCTCTGTAGGTCTTGCGCTCGAAATCGATATTCAGTGTTAGTATCGATCTCAAGTGCCCTTTCATCGCAAATTTTTTTGTTTTGATCCACTTTTTTTTGTTCAATCTTCTTTTTGTTAATTCTCTTCTTCCGAGAATGATGGCCAGGACCAAATCCACCGCTCGTGCCATCACCACTGTACAACCATCCCATTCCCGTGTTTCCCCTGGTATTGACCGTAGGCGTGGCAGGAAGCCGGTCTGGCTGAGGGAGATCAGAAAACTCTAGAGATCAACTGAATTGTTGATCCCTAGAGCTCCTTTCGGCTGATCTGTACGGAATGTCACTCTGTCACTTGGACTGGATGTTCGTTTTGTCGTGACAGCCATGCAGGCCTTGCAGGGTGCTCTAGAAGATTTTCTATCCCAATTTTTTGAGGATACTTGTCTTTTGGCAGTGCATGGTAAGCGTGTCACCATCATGTCAAAGGATTTCGTCATTCTCAAAAGGCTTCAGGACGGATATTCTAGTCTGCATGTTGATAATGCTAGCACCTCCAGAGACCTGCCTCTGGATAGAACCAACGTGCCTACCACCTCTAGGAGGAAGAGAAAGCAGGTTGTCCCCAAGAAGGCTAGATCTCGAAGGCCAGCTGCTTCCTTTCCTCCTAGACGTATCCTAGCCAAGAGACCCCGTGTCTTCCTGAGCTCTGAGTCAGATGTTGGAGAATCTGACTCAGATCGAGAATCTTCACCCAGTCCTCCTCCTGTTATTCGTCCTCCTCTGCAGGTTTCATCACCAAAAGTGTTGATTACCCAAGAGGAGCTAGACAGAATAACAGAGAAATGCGTAAATATTCTTTCCACTTCTATTTCTGCTCCTGTACATAATGTTTTTGTGAGAATTCCATACGATCCAGCCTAGGTTTTTTTGTATTCTGACCATTATAATCAATACGAGGCCTACCTAGCTAACAAAATTGATCTTCTCGGCAACTTTTTTGATTTTTTTCTTCCAGATACATGTAGAAGCTTTAGATTAGGTCCCAAATTCTGTGCCGAGCTAAAAGATAAGACCTCAAAAATTTCAAGTGCAATAGTAGAGGTTGGAGTTTTTTTTTTGCAAAATAGTCTTAGTTTCAATTCCCATGGTACAGTTTTTGTAGTTAGTCCATTTCTCATGGGAGCGGTAAAGGCGAAAGAAGCCAATTTTGAGAAGACTGTCTATTTTATCGAGTGCAGTCCTGTGGCGAAATTTTATTTGATTCCATATGAAATTAAGTAAGGATTGCTCTTTTCTTTTTGTTGCTTTAATATGGATTGTTGCATGCCTCATTGCTTTAATAAGAACGGAATTTTTTCATAAATATGAATTTAACGATATTTGTATCTTGGTTGTTGCAGTCGGCATTGGAGCCTAAACATTCTTTTTGTAAAGATAAATAAGGAGGGAGTATCAAATTTTCTATGTGTAAAATTAAACTCAGCTGCAAATACACATGGAGAATTTGATTCTCTACTACATGATGTCGTTCGAAAAATACCGACAACGGCAACTTCAATTGGAGATATAACTATTAAATCTCTCAAGGTATATTCAATTTATATTTGATATGCATGTATGTCTTTTTTAATTCAAATGTATCGTCATAGCATAAATAAAATTTCTATCATAATATTACTAATTTTTATTCTATATATGCAGTGTGTACATCAAAATGACGCTTTTAGTTGTGCATGGTTCGTCCTGTACAATACGAAGCTATTTTTTAAATGGTATATTTTACAAACAGATGTAGATATTGAAAAGGTAATATTCTATTCATTTGTAGTTCCTTTCATTCTGATTCATATTTTATTACTATCATTGTTTGTAATTTGCTGATTCTCGTGTTTTGTGATGACGGTTCACTCTTGAGCCGTATACTCTTGATGATGTATATAGATTTCAACAAGAGTTGATCAGAACCTTTGCCCAGTACGATGTTGTAAGCGTTGCACCTGCATTCAAGGGCCTTCAAAAGGAAGCTGCTCCTGCCTTAACAACCTTTCAGCTTGTTCAGGATGCAAATCTTATTGTATATGATCAAAAAGAAATAAAAGTCCTTCCTAATACAGAGGAAGGCAATTTTGTAGCAGATATTCCTCTTGTCTTAAAGGGCATTGAGGCATTTTCCTTTTTCAAAATACTCCTCTTGATGATGGATGCATCAAAATCCAAGAGTTTTTTGAACATTTTTTTGGCACCCATAATCCATTATCATCTGTCTCGTTGAATAGAAGCACGGAGTCAATTGAGGATCACGGCTTCCTTGATGGCGCCATTCGTAATTTGCATGCAAAAATTTGAAACACTGATCTATTTGACGCCACAAATTAGCTTTGGTTATCCCTATTAACCATGGTTTGACAATGCATATACATTAATGGTACATCGATTTTGTCATCTCAACCATCTGTCATATTCATTTTCAATATTTTTGGGTCTCTTCGGGCAGTGATGAGCTGGAAGGGCAGGTCTCATCAACCAATAGCATTTCACATGCTACCTGACGAAACAACAATATATTTAAAAAGTTTTTATTTTATTTATATTTGGAAAATTCTACATTACGTAGAACCCCGAAGCTAAGGTTTCAATTGGTCCACATGGCAATGAAAATAAGAAAAAAAAAAGCATCTTTTTCAAAGGCCCTCATCGGGCTCTAAGTTTCTCTAATGGCTGATATGGATGGTCATATTCTAAGTGGCTACGGAATCAAGAAACCATGATAGTGTCATCCCTGACGCTTCTTGGTGGTTTGTCATGAATGTATCATTGTTTGTGTACTGAGAGTTGACTATCAAGGAACTAGAAGATCCATTCTTTTGAGTATCTTCCTACAACAACATCGTGTTGACTCTTGATAGAGTCAATTCTAGGTGTGTCGTGATGATCGTCACCCAGTTGTCATATGAACTTGGAAAGTTTTGAAAGCAGTGTCATTACTACGTTTTGATCATCTATCATTGATTTGACAATGGCCATTTGTTGCAATAGGTTCTTGTACTAGTTGATGTGATTCTGTAGTGAATCACCATTCATCATCTTGAGAGAGAAGAATCTCCTTCTGAGGTGTAGCTTAAAAGCTATGTCCCACACATAGTATAATGTGCTCAAGATGTCCCAAACTTCTTTCAAGTTCTGAGCTTCAGAGACATGGTTGATTTGCATGTCCGATATGTTGAGGATGATCAACATGAAGGCCTTGCCATCCTGCATCTTCCATCGAGAGATTGTTGTGTAGTCTGCGTCAGGTCTTGCCTCTGCATCTATGACAACATCATACAACTCCTTAGCCATTAGCATAGTTTTCATTTTAAATTTCCACAAATGGTAGTTTGATCCATCGAGCTTGTCCACGATGGGACCTGCCTTGCTTTGGGAATCCATGTGGAAATTAGTCTAGGTGATAGTGATAACTATCAATGACTTATGAAAGGAGCTCTAGTGCTAATTACAGAACAAGAAAAATCTTGTTGATTGATAGGATCATGCTCTGTGGGAAGCTTATCGAGCTATGGAGATAGCTCTGATAACCACTTTGATACCTTGCTGGGAAAAGATGGAGGATCGTGCTCCGATTTCTTCGGTGTCATACATTGCACTAGGTCACGCGGGGCATGTACAAAACTCGACGGGGTTGCGGAAGTGGAAGAGCAGACAGTCAGAAAAATCAATAAGAGATTCAGACAGAACATAAAAAGCAAAGCATGCACTAGGTCATGAGGGCATGTACAAAACTCGATGGGGTTGCGGAAGCAGAAGAGCAAACAGTCAGAAAAATCAATAAGAGAGTCAGACAAAACGTAAAAAGCAAAGCATGCACATGACATTAATCTGAACACAAAAGAGAGATGATAATTGATTCAAATTGAAGTATGAAAATACAAGTCAGTGAATGTTGGACCACAAAACAATTGTGGGCGAAACCCCGCGCTCCAATGCTAACTACGTTCTATAATAGCTCTTATTTCTGACAATCAGTCTGAAAGAAAGAATCGATGCGTGAAAGCATCTACAATGTGTTTGTCTCTGAAATTTAGATTATAATTCTCATCCCCTATCATCCTTGTACAATTCACACTTATATAGATGTATGTACAAAGATGGCATAGAGCTGTTGCGCTGTCTGAGGTAGATCGTGGCTGATGTCATTGTCAAACTAGTTGTCATCAGAGGTAGATGGTGGATGTTGTCATTGTCAAAGTAGTTGCGTCATCAGAGGTAGATGGTGGATGTTGTCATTGTCAAAGTAGTTGCACAATACTAGAAGTGGGTGAGTGGTGTGAGAGCTAGAAGGCATCGATTGAGCATGACACTACCAACAGTCGATAGAGTCGAGAAATGCTTAGTCTAAGTGTTTTTTTTTATTATTATTTTTTCTAAAAGCTTCATGAATTCTTTTTCAAGCTTAGTGGCTTTCATTTTTTTTCAAAGCAGTTAAAGGACATAAAAACAATAAGTGGGCGTTTGTAGTTGTTTTTACTTTTTGCCAAAATTTTCAAGTTTGTTGTTAATAGCATTCAAGCATGTATATTCTTGAAACCTTTTTTTTTTATGAATATTGCTTCAACAATGCATTGCATTAACCAACACAAGCTTGCTAATTAAGGGGAAAAAAATTTGTTTTTCCTAGGCTAATGGCAAACAAAGAAGTTCAGATCGTAGGAGGAGAATTTTCTTCCTCTCTTGAAATGCGACCAGTGTCTCTCGACATGAGAGGACCAATGTCTCCCGACATGAGAGGACCAATCAACCCAAATCAGTTACTTCACACCTTAATTAAAGCTATATTGAAACTTCATCAGAGTAATAAACAACATGATAACCAAATGCAATATCTTTTTAATTAATCGCAATCGATTAACTCCAACAACTTGGGACCGACAACTTTCCAACAAATGATGAACGATCTATAGTAGTGTTTCCAGATGGTATTTTGACCTATAGTAAAGCATTAAAAGAGCATAAAAAAAATATCCATATTGTTTTAAGAATTTTAAGGTAGGATAAGCATTTCACTAAAGAATCTTGATGTAAATTCTTTAGATAGAAAATTATTTACCTTGGTCATAAGACCATCGCTCAGGGGATCAAGATTGATGATGAAATAGTAAAGATAGTAATGGCATGGCCAATTCCTAAAACAATTCGTGAACTCAAGTCTTTTTTTTTAGTTTCACTATGTTCTTCCCAAAGTTTATTGAGGAATATTCTAAAATTGTCGCTCCCCTTAATAATGTTTAAAAAGGGGTAAAGAGTTAGAAAGGAAAGCCTAGCCCTCTGATAAAGAGAATGAGATATTAGATGAGATTTTTTGTAAACTGAAGCTTATCATATCATTCTCCACTCCCATGTTGAGAATAGCATATCCAAAGATCCCTTACATCATTAACATTGACATGAGTGATACAACTATTGGAGTTGTTCTCTTACAAGAGGATCAGCCCGTTACTTTTGAGAGCAAAAAGTTATCCAATGTGCAAGTCAGATATATCACACAAGAAAAAGAGCTTTTTGTGGTAATCCATGCTCTGAAATCATGGAGACATTATTTGTATGGTAATAATTTCATGGTGAACACAAATCATCAACCTTTGAAATACTTTTGTAACTATAATGATTTGAGAAGTCATAAGGCCCAATGGGTAGAACTCATACATAAATTTGACTCTGAAGTGAACCACTAATCGTGTGGTTGATGCTATTATCTCTCCTTGAGAAGTCTTTGTGAGAAAGACTCACAGTTTGGACCAAACCAAAAGAGAGTATTAGCAAACTCATCAAGCAAGACCAATTTATAGGGTCTGGGAGAAAGGATAAAAGAGTGCTATAGTTTCTCTATTTGTATTGGACTTTTGTTAGAGAAAGGGAAGATATGTTGCCCGATGTGAATGCAATTAAAAAAAAAAATTAATGAATGTCATGATTCACCTTGTGCATGGCATCCATGCATACATAGTAATTTAGCTTTGGTAAAAAGGGACTTTTATTGGCCAAAACTTAAACCCTTTGTAGAATCTTATGTGGTCAAGTGTGACCAATGCCAATTAAATAAGGCCAAATGCTTTAAGGTTGGTGGATTGTTGCATCCATTGAATAAGAAATGTGATACTATTTCGATGGATTGTAGTTGGGTTACCATAGAAGAATAAACAAAATGATGTAATCTGGGTAATTGTCGACCATCTTACCAAATTGGCTACATTTATGATAGTAAAGACCAATGCAAAGGCTTTTGATTTGGCTCAAATATTTGTTGAGCATCTGTTTAGACTTTACAGATTATCAAGTGACATTGTGAGCAATCGTGATCCGAAGTTCGCGCCGGTCACTTTTGATCGGCTGATTTGCTGGACTAGAGACAACATTGAGCTTCAAATCTTCTGATCATCCCAAGATGAATGGTTAGATGGAAAGAACTAATCAAACAATGGGACGAATGCTACGAGCATATGTTCTTGATGACAATCTCATTGGCAGAGGTATTTACCCTTGATTGAGTTGCCCTATAATAGTAGTAAGCATTTGGCTACGGCTATAGCCCATTTATGCTTATGTATGATTTTGAACCTAGATCACCCATTTCAATTGGAACTTGAATGATCAAGTTTCATAAGGTAGCATATTTTTTGCGCAATATGCAAGAAATGCTACAAATAACATGATAATGTCCAATGTGCCCAGGATAGGGATAGACATTATACTAATATGCAAAGATCATCTCAAGATTTTCAAGAATGGGATTGGGTATATTTTGAAAATCTTGAGTGATTCAAATATAATGTGTATCGACAAGCATTACAAATTGTCCGCTAGATACAAAAGATCATATAAAATTCTAAAGAGGATAAGATCCTTGGCTTACCAATCAAGTAAACTTAGTATTTCACAAAAGTTGACTTAAGAAAAGTTTATGTGACTCAACTTGAAAAGGTCTTGGATAAAAGAACTAAACGATTACAAAATCATATAGTTACCGAGTATCTAGTTTGATGTAGAAGTCATATAGACAATGGACTCCTAGAAGTAGGAAGGTAGCCCGAAAAAAAACTTTCCTAACTTTAAGGTCTAAGGACAAAACTTGACTAAGGGGGGAAGAATGATATGCCCACATTTGGACAGGTATCAGATTATTATCCCGTAAGGAGGTCAATAGGCCTACCTTGACCTGTGAATTAATTATGATTATGAGGGGATGTTGAGGCCCTCATAGAATTAAAGTCATAATTAATGGTTGGAGGCCTAAAACTCAAGATGGTGGATTTGTATAAATATAACATTGACTCATAGAAGAAGTAGATGAGCTGGCCCAATTAGGCTGCTAATGTGTCCAGTGAGGTGTCACAATTCACTTGGAGGGTATAAGTTTACCCATAGGGTGTATGCTTGATTTTGGTGATTATAGCTACATGCTGCTGGTGTGATTCCTCTCTCCTATTGAGTTTGATTGATCCATAGCTTGCGGGCTAGATCCAATTGATCTAGGTTTGCCTGGGTTTGTTTATCCACCATCTGATTTTCTTTTATTTTTCTTATTTAATTGACTAGTCTTGGATCCTTGGTGGAGGACTTGAAACCAAGCAATGATGTTATCACCATTGCAGCAAACAATGTCTCTAATTTGTCACTAACAACTATTTCACCTCTGCCCCTCCCTTATCAAGAGGGTAGTGGACGTGGCAACACTCAACTTAGCTTCATATTTCACCTCATGATCTTCTAAGTAATGGTGTTAACATCGATGATTTTGCACATTTGCTTGAACACTGTTAGATTCTAGAATTCATATATAATTTGTTTGCAAGTCATAGGGCTTTGTCTCTTCGTCTAGGTCTAGAACCATTTTGGTTTACAAGCGTTCTAGCTGCAGGCATGCTTCTTGTCCTTTTTTCATTTGATTCGTGGCACAACTGATGCGGGATCCGAACATCTTTGTCTGAGTGTTCGGGTTTTGCTCCCTCTGTCATGGTTGGCAAGTCATAGTACTGCTTTCCTAAGACTTTGTAACTGGCTAAATCATCATCGGTCATTGTTCTGGTCTCATCGAACTTGGCGTCTCTGACTGTTTTCACTTGATTCGTCTTTGGCATGTAGATCTTGTATTATGACGAATAATTGTCATATCCGATGAGGTATCCTTGTTCGACTTTGTCATCGAGCTTCTTTCGAAGCTTGTTTGGAACATGTGCATATGCTGCAAAGCCAAAGATCCGAACGTGGGTTAGATTGGGCTTTATGCCCTTAGTTCGTGGGTGTCATGTGAGAAACACTAGATTTGTCCATCTTGTTCTGGATGTAGGTGGTTGTAGCTACTGCTTCAGCCCATGGCACTCTTTGTGCTTTCGAGTAGGTCATCATGCACCTTGCGACTTCCATGAGTGTCATGTTCTTTCTTTCAGCAACACCATTGTGTTGTGGTGTATATGATGCAATCCTTCTATGAAGGATTCTTCGATCGTTGCAGAAGTTGGCCAAGTGGTTCGAGATGTACTCTCCACCATGATCAGTTCTGATCTACTTCACTTTGTTTCATGTGCATGTTTCTGCCCAGTTCAGGTATTCTGTGAACTTGTCGAGTGCTTCCGATTTGTTGTGAATGAAGTAGACTTCTGCGAACTTGTTGTAGTCATCAATGAAGGTAATGTAGTATTTCGAGACACCTACTAAGATCACGTCAAAAGGTCCCCAGATGTCCGAATATATCAGTTCCGAAACCTTCGTCATTCTGAAGAAGTCCTTGATGAAGGGAGTATGGGACATATTCCCCTTCATGCATGCATCATTGGTTGTCGAGTTCGTTGCATTTGTGATGCTTACCCTTGTGATAGCTCCATGCTGGCTTGCTTGATATCAAAGAAAAGCTTCAAGAACACATAGAGTTCAAATTAGATAAAAGTAGAATAGCCTCCAAATTTGGCCAGCTATCTATAGTGGTCCTTTGATGTGGAGTGTTATTGACTAAACCCTTACAACTATTATTACAATTTTGTTATTTACAAATATAGCATAGTTGTTCAAGCTTATTGGAGTTTAATCTTACTCCTACTCACCTGATTCTATCTTTTGATTACTTTTGTACACTGTGAATACTCACTCTCTACAACAATCTGTAGAAATGAACTGTTATTCGAGGCAGTCTAGAGTTTTACATGCATATTTGAAAGATTTTGTAGAAATACATGGATATTTGAAGCAGAGCAACAAATTGACTCTAACACTCCACATTCGAGTTCGAAGTGTCAAGCTATTAACCAACCACGACATCAAATCAACACTATCAGCTCTATAGAAGTATCAACATTGTCGAATTATCAACTATCAAATGGTACCACTCCAAATGGAGCTCTTTCTCTGTCGAATCCGAAAAGTTAAACAATAAACTCTATCACTTTGTCTGCATACAATAGAACAAAATAAGACGAACACATCGAAATTGATCATCATCAAAATAGGTAATCATATAATAGAATTGAAATGAGACTTCAATTGTATCAGACTATCTGAGTTCTTAGAATCAGATATATCAAGAGAGTGAGAGTTATTCAAGAATTTAGAGAGATTCTTTAATCTATTGTTTGTTGCGATCAACTGTCTAATGTTAGTAAGATCACAGTGCTTAGCGCACAACTATTGTGAATCATTTATCGAGCATAGGATTCTTATTAGTGATCTGAACATTGTATTACAATTGCTTACTTTATATATTCTCTATTTTGTTCACATGAATTAGTCATTGTCGAATGCTCTCTGAGTTTGTTGTCTCTTTGTATCTGATATTATCATTTCATTGATTAACATAGAATATATGTTGAATTCTGCACAGCTGTCACATACGCCTAACTATTCACACTCTTCATGGTTGTCTATGAGACCTATCCAAACATTGTACTAAGTTAAACAATTGGTCTAAGAAATTATCTCAATTTTGATAGTTCGATTTGATCCTTATGTCATGTGCCAAATCCAAGGCAAATAGCAATAATAATGAAGTAAATCTAGAAGCAAGAAAAGTACAAGACAATCATGATAGCATATCAATAGAAAGCTAGAAACATGGAGATCTCAAGGGAATCACATTATCAATAAAAGAAAGAGGACAATCAATGGAAATGGAGCATTGATTCATGTGGATAGGGCACATGAGACCTAGCAATGGAGATCCCTATGGCTCACATTCACAAGGAAGCTAGAAGCTCTCACATGCAAATGAGCCAAAAGATTCACAAGATGATGTCTCTTGCCTAGTTATAGACAATGCTCTTACTTAACTTAACTTAACTATCTTGAGGGATAGTTAGTCCTTGTTAAGTATTATTCAAACTACATTGGGCCCTTGTTGGCCTATTATCCTTATTAATTACTTTGGAGGGCCTAAAGAGGGAACCGCCTTGTTCTTAAGGCTAATAGTTCCTTTTGGGCCTACAAAGCTTACAATGGACATTCTGATGCATTGATAAGCACTAATGTACTAGTAGTACATGACACTCCCCCTACTTAAACATTTTTGTCCTCAAAAATGAAGACGCTTGTCTGATCAGCTGGATCGCCTTGGTTAAGTAGTCAGGATTGATGAGGATGTGTCGTCCACAAAATTATTGTCTCATTACAAATCCAAACTATTGAATTGAATCCATTTTGTTGGCTTCAGACTGTAATCCTTGTTCCCATGGAGGAAAATTGATGGTCGAAGAAGAGTTTGATGAAGCACCATATTGCTTGTTGGCAACTAATCTGTATGGAATGGATAGAGTGCATCACCGCAATATCCTCTTTTGTCTGCTTCCTCGACATCATAACAAATTGGATGCTTATCCAATTCCCTTGGATTCTTGGTTTTGTGTTGCATTTGGCTCTTCTACTGTAGTTGGCAATCCATGTTGTTTAACCAACTTGATGAAAAACATTATAATTCTTCCATGAGCAATGGTAGTCATGAATTGTTGTTCAAATATAAATGCTCTATATGAAGTAGTCGACATGAATATTGAAATTCGGTCGTATGGTGAAACGTAATTCTGGGTGTACCGTTGAACGAAATATATTTTTTCAAATTGATCAATACCTCATTCATAGGTAGTTGTGAAGATTTGACCTGATTGACCTCAAAATTGGACTCTCGTTTCGAAATATACAATTTTCAGTTGCTCGTATAAATTGTTAAAGCATCAATCCCAATCCAAAGTTGAACCAGGGATTTGATGTCTTGATTGTTCCAAATAACCATTGATGAACAATCATTGTTGACATTACTCAATTGAAGATTGATTACATTATAGTCCACTGAGCAATGTAGACCTCTCCAAAGAAACTAATATAGATTGATGGCATATTTTAAAATCAGCTTCCTATAGAGTGTTGGTTGACCTAGAGATCCCAATCATTATTCACATCCATACATTCCAAATATGCATGTGAATTACATATTGGCTTTTGAATTCTAGAGAATCCATAGGAGTAAGGTTCTTCGGCAAAATCCACTTGAAGCTCTTGACTAATGGATCCATGAGACGTTGAACAATAATCCAAAGTATTGATACAAGTAGAATTTCCATGGATTAATGAAATCTCTTCATTTCTACCAGTATCCATGTTGAATACCTCATACTCCCCTTAGATCATTGTCAAAAAAAAAAATTATTCTCAAAATCTCCCATATCAATTTGGCATGGTTCGTAGATCGGATCTTGATAATAACCACTCAATTCCAAGCCATAGAATGTCAGTGTTATATAGTCCTCAATCTAAGAGTTTGGTGAATGCCTTGATCGACTTCCTTCGAGCATAGCAATATTCCCAATCTGATAATCCATAATTGCTTGTTCATTGACCAGATTAAGACATTGATGTAGGTCAAGTTCCGAACTCTGATGGTCGAAGTGAAACTCGAAAGGATGTTCAATTACCTTCACATCCTGATCTGAATCTTGACTTTCATCTGAATCCTGATTTTCACCATCTGTTGTTGCAACTTGATCCGAATTCTGAATTGGACTTTTGTTGCCTGCAACTGTATCTGGATCTGGGACTTGACTTTCATCATCACTTTGCTCATCTGACTCATTGTTATCACTTTTCTCATCAGACTCATTGTTATCACTTTGCTCATCAGACTCATTGTCATCGCTTCACTCATCCGCTTCATCATTGTCACTTTGCTTATCTTCATTTTCAATTTCTTCACTTTCTTGTATCTATTTTGTTTGGCGATCCAGTGATGCTTTTGTGTATACACTCACTTTTTGGATCCGCATTTTCATTTCCTCAAACCATCTGGACTGTTTCCTTTCAGCTTCCAACTTAAGCCTTTGTTCTTGTTGCTCGTACTTTATAACCTATTCCATACTTTCCCTTAATCGGAACCCAAGGAGAGAAGTAGTTTGTAGATATTTTTCTACAATGCTCCGATATTGAGGTTGTAAGCCATATATATAACATTGTACAAGATATACTTCTCCATAATCGAATATTGGGGCCATTTGTTGGAATTCTCTATTGTACTCAGCAACTATAGTTGTCCGGTCCAAAGAACACCATTGGATGAAGTCAGATCGATTGAAGATCTGTCTACATACTCTTTTGAAAGTTAACCAGTTCTCAGAAAGAAATTCATGAATGATGTTCCACCATGACTAAACATGTCCTTGGAAACTCGATGTAGCAAAGAAAACTATATCACTATCACCAATACCTCCACTATAGTAGAAGTTATAATCCAAATCTTCTAGCCAATTGTCTACATTAATGGAGTGGATGCTTCCATCAAAGGTAGGACTAATGTATTCAGACAGTCGTTGGTTGTAATAATAAGGTTTTCTTTGAGCGGTGACTTTCCACCATTCATTGATATGGTTTGTAGATAAGTGCTCCAGAGCAATTGCGTGATCCATCATATTGCGCGACTCCATAAAACTAGCGGCATAAATGGATTTGGAAAGAGTTAATTGAAGCACAATCTTTATAGGCATTTGAAGGAAACACACATAGTAGTTCAAACATTTTCTATACTCAAATTTTGTCTTCTGAGCCAATGCCAAGAATCGCTGATTAAATTGTTGTACAGAACCAGTTTGTTTGAGAGATTCGAATCATTTCTTATAAATCCTGGTAATACTATCAATGAAAGCAATTTTGAATTGACTCCAAAGCATTGTGCTCAAATGTGCTTGAGTATCCCACCATGCTCGAACTTGTCCTTGAAAAAATGAAGCAAAATAAATTTATGCTCTTCAGAATAATGGCGATGACAGAAATAAGCTTCCAATTTAGTCAACCAATCATCAATGCTGATTGAACTTGGTTGTCCGTCAAATGCAAGGCTGTAACATACGATTTCAGATTGTATTTCATCAATAGATGGAAGATGAATGTTTTGACTATAACGGTAATCCATCATTAATGACTAGTGAAGACTTGTGGACTATGAATTCACCATCTGAAATTTATTCAGAATGGTATTTTACAAATTGGTAAAATTGCTCTTCTCCACCCACTTAAAAATTTTGAGTCCTCGAAGAATAAAGTGGTTGTGAATGGAAAGTGTAGCATATTAAAATGAAGTAACAGTTGTGTTCAATTTTTCACTACGAGCAATTTTGCTTTTTACAGCGTTGAATTCCGAACTCAAACGAAAAAAATATGAAGATTTGAAAATTACTAATAAAAACACGAAAAGACTGACTCAAGAAAGAGGTTGTTAAAACAAATAAATGGAAAGTAATAATTACAAAATTTTAATAACTTCTTTGTGTCAGGCTCGTCGTTTAGATAACTTTTTGTTTTTACTCCAGTGAAATTCGAGCTCAAACAAGGAAGTTACGGAAGTTAAAAAAAAAAATTAGTAAAATGAATTATATACAACTTAGAAGGGGGGTAATTAAAAACAAAAATTACAAAATGAAATGGATAACACTTTGAAATCCATGAAACATTGGAGTGATCGACAAAAAATACTTGAAACCGTAAAAAAAAATCCGAAAATTGTCGACAAATTTTTTTTATCGGCTGCTCTTGTGGTGCATTTGAGTGCTCGTCAAAAAAAAAATTGTGACAACCCTAATTTCTTTTGAAAAATTGTATGCAAATAGAAGGGATCGAGCTAGAGAGAGAGAGAAAAGAGAGAGAAAATCTCAACCGACGCAATTTAGAGAGAGAAAATCTCAACCAACGCATTTAGAGAGAGAGAGAGGTAGGTGATGCTTAGAGAGAGAGGAGGTAGCCGACGTGAAGGTAGAGAGAGAAAAGAGGTAGCCAACGCTTAAAGAGAGCGAGGAGGTAGCCGACGGAAGAGAGAGAAGAGGAGGTAGCCGACGCTTAGAACTTAGAAGGGGGGTAATTAAAAAACAAATTTACAAATTGAAATGGATAACTCTTTGAAATCCATGAAACATTGGAGTGATCGACAAAAAATACTTGAAACCGTAAAAAAAAATCCAAAAATTGTCGGCAAATTTTTTTTATCGGCTGCTCTTGTGGTGCATTTGAGTGCTCGTCAAAAAGAAATTTGCGACAACCCTAATTTCTTTTGAAAAATTGTATGCAAATAGAAGGGATCAAGCTAGAGAGAGAGAGAGAAAAGAGAGAGAAAATCTCAACCGACGCAATTTAGAGAGAAAATCTCAACCGACGCATTTAGAGAGAGAGAGAGGAGGAGGTAGCCGACATGAAGGTAGAGAGAGAGAGAGAGAGAGAGAGAGAGAGAGAGAGAGAGAGAGAGAGAGAGAGAGAGAGAGAGAGAGAGAGAGAGAGAGAGAGAGAGAGAGAGAGAGAGAGAGAGAGAGAGAGAGAGCAAAGAGGTAGCTGACGCTTAGAGAGAGAGAGGAGGTAGCCAATGCTTAGAGAGACGAGGTAGTCGACGTGAAGGTAGAGAGAGAGAGAGAGATAAGAGGTAGCCAACGCTTAAAGAGAGAGAGGAGGTAGCCGACGCTTAGAGAGAGGAGGTAGCCGACAAAGAGAGGAATATGGTAGAGAGAGAGATGTATAGGAGTGTCAGGCTTCAGATTCGACAATAGGTAAATTTGTTGAGAGAGTTGTCATTGCCTACAACAAGCTTGTGATCAACAATTAGCAACGATAACCGAAGCGAATGATCTTGCCTCCTGTTTGCGTTGGATCGTAGAGATCTTGCAATGGCATAAATGATGTGAAGCCCCAGTCACTCTCTCTCGCATTGAATTGGTGTTGTGTATCTTTTCTGATTGACAACTTTGTATCAAATTGATTGATCAGTGTGAGATTGAAGTGAGCATATTTGCTCCAGCCATACGAAAGTGAAGCAAAGTCGGCCACATCCAGATACAATGATAAACTGTCCACATTGTTCCTCTTTGGAAACACTAAAATGCACCAATTGTATCCGCCCACCTGTTGCGCCGGCGCCTCAAAGGGCGCTGGGACTTGAGCGGTTTCCCCAACACGCGCTTAAGTCTAACATTCATCCATCATGCACTTACGTAAAAGCCAACTCAGAATCGTAACAAGCTTAACCATTCAGACTTAAGAAAACTGGAATCCCAACCAACCCGAAAGCCAACTCAGAATCCGTCCCCAAAAGGTAACCAAAGGCAAAGACAAGCCACACATGAAACCCAAGGCATAGTGGTCGCCAAACTGACCAATTGGCATAGCGGCAAGCCCCATGTCGATGACAGGGACCCTTAGGCGCCAGCGACGCAAAAAGGTTGTAGTAAGGGTCCTTCTGTGAAAAATTGTCAACTAGTAGTATTTTCCTAACTTGAGATTTTGTAGGCCTATGGCCAAATAAAAGTTAGAGATAGGTTCATACATGTATGTAGAGGCCCAAAGTATGTGTACACTACTTTTGAGGTCACATTAATTAGAGGAGGTCGAGTGTGGAGCTCTTCTATTGGCTCATAATTTGGTGCATTCCTATTTGACCAAATTTCTAGGTATATGGGTGAATCCTATTGGACCCCAATTTTAGCCTATCATAAGACAAGTGGCCAAGAGGCACTATGGCTGCTATAAATAGCCATCTCCACGAGTATGTACACATCTCATTTTCATTCTATTGAATGAATGTTATGCTCTTTGAAGGTCCATCTTCTTCTCTCTCACTTTTTTGTTCATATCTTGCATTCTAGCCACTAGAATTGTGATTTCTTTGTTGCTATGGCTTCACACGTGTGAAATGCAGGTTGTAGGCTCTGAAGTACGGACAGGGACAGCAAGTTTCTGTTTGTGGAAGCTTATGATCAGATTTTGATGTTTAGTTGATGTTTAGTATGCTTAACATCACAATTTCTATCATTTTTTCAATCTAGATGTGCATAACTTCCATGGCCAAGATCTTTATGAAACTTTAGCATCTTTTGGATCTGAGTTTTTCACATGGTATCAGAGCATTAGGCGGCCAAATGTGCAGGTTTTGCCAGATTTAGAAGAGATTTGTGGGCGAGTTTGCTTTTGTAGCATTCCAATCAAGTTTCTAGCTAAAAATCTTGTTGATTTATGTGTAGAAATTGGATCTTTGTGATCAAAACATCATTTGTATGCATTTCAATTGAAGTAGGGCGAATTCCCTCTGTACTTATCAGAATAAGGAGACAAAAATTGTTTTGGAAAGAGGGAGATGCAAGATCCAACAAGATCCTATTAGTTTTCCATTCTAGCATATAGTTTTTTGATTCAATTTCTTGCTTCTTCATGTCAAAAACTTCAAAATTGATGTAACCCTCTGATTTTCAGTTTGCTGAATGATTCAAGAGTGTATTTCAATCTTAGGAGTGAGGGAAAAGCAAGTATATTGAGGTTTGGTCTTGGTTTGATCAAGAAATCATAAAACTAGTGGCTAAAATTAAGGAAAAAGTGAGGAAAAGAGAGAAAAAGTAAGGTTTTAGGTTCCAAATCTTTGTGATTTCTTCTTGTGTTTCATTTGTTGATTCAAGAGAGTGCTTAGTGCATTGGAACAGGTCAAAGATCAGAGATCAATCATTGCAACATGGCTACAAATGGAGGCTACATGTTGGAAAGCAATGATAGGCTTACCTCCCTCAACTATTCTACTTGGAAAGTAAGGATGGAGTCTTTGCTTGAGATGAATGAGTTGATGGATATTGTTGTAGGTGTGGAGGAGAGACCTTTGGCACCTCAAGAACAATTGAGGTATGACAAGAGGGCAAAGAAAGCCCTTCACATGATCAAGATGAATGTGACAAATGAGCTTATCAAAGAGGTTGGTAAGTGCACATCATCTAGTGAAGCTTGGGAAGCCTTGAAGAAGGTTTATGAATCCAAGTCTACTTCTAGAGTGTTGACTTTAAGAAGGCAAATCTTTTCTTGTATGCAAAAGAAGAGTGAGAATGGACATGCTTTTGTTTTGAGAGTTAAAGCATTGAATGATGAGTTAGCATGCATTAATGATGGCATAAATAATGAGGAGCTTGTTCAAGTGATTCTCAATGGCTTGTTGGATGATCATGCTAATCTTGTTCAAAGTTATGCTATCCAAAAATGTTTACCAAGTGTTGGAGACTTGCAAGAGGTCTTGTTGGCTGAAGAATTCAGGTTGCAAGCAAGAGTGGGAGCATCTTCTACATCTCAAGGAGGAGAAGAGGAGGCAATGTTCTCTAAAGGCAAGTTCAAGGGCAAAGGTAAAAGCAATTGGTCTAAAGGGCAAGACCAAGGTGAGCACTCTACTTTTGGCAAAAAGAAGGATAGATCTAAGCTAAAATGTTTCTATTGTGGAGTCAAAGGGCATTTTGCTAGTGATTGTTTTAAGAAAAAGAGGGATCAAGGGGAAAAGCAAACCAATCTAACTATTGATGAGGGTGGGGATGAGCTTCTTTCAAATGATGCTTTTGTTATGTCATCTTGCTTGTTGGCTAATCATGGAGACATTGATCCTTGGTGGATTGATAGTGGAGCCACTTCTCATATGACATATCATAAAGAGTATTTTTCATCTTTAATGGCATTTGATGGTGATAGGAAGGTAATCTATACCGCAAATGATGGTGAGTGTGCAATCAAGGGGATTGGCACAATTCCTATTTCACTTTCTACAAATAGGAATATAGAATTGAAAGATGTTTTGCTCATTCCATCCATTACCAAGAACTTACTTAGTGTAAGCCAAATGCTTGACAAAGGATTCAAAGTTGAGTTTGATGGTGATGCTTGCTTGATCAAAAAGGGGTGTAGTATCATTGCAAAAGGGAAAAGGCAAGGGAAATTGTTCAAGCTTGATGCATGTGTTGTTGCTAACCAAGTTGGATGCATGGCAAATGAACAAATGTCAATTCAAGAGGTATGGCATAAAAGGATGGGACATCTCAACTACAAGGCCTTGGAGGTAATAGCCAAAAAGGAGGTAGTAAGGGGACTTCCCAAGTCTCTTACTTGCTTGAATCATGTTTGTGAAGAATGTGCTTTGTCTAAATCACATAGATTGCCATATACTAGATCTATATCTAGATCTAAGATGCCTTTTTCTCTCTTGCATTCGGATATTCATGGTGTTACTACAATTAGCAATGGAGGTGCTAAGATGTATGTAACTTTCATTGATGATTTTAGTAGATTTTGTTGGGTTTATCTACTAAAGAGCAAGGATGAGGTGTTTGATGTGTTTGTCAAGTTCAAAGTTGCTATTGAGACTCAATTTACAACCAAAATCAAATGCTTGAGGAGCGACAATGGTGGTGAATACATTTCTAACAAATTCAAAGCCTTTTGCGATGAGCATGGGATCAAGAGGGAGTACACATGTCCAAGAACACCACAACAAAATGGAGTGGCCGAGAGGAAGAATAGAACCTTGTGTGAGAGTGCAAAGGCAATGAGATTGAATGCTAATCTTCCTAAACCTTTTTGGAGTGATGCTTTGTTGTGTGCAAATTTCCTATGCAATAGATGGCCAAGTGTTGTATTGGAAGGAAAAACCCCTTTTGAAGCTTTGTTTGGTACGAAGCCTAATGTCAAGTTTCTAAGAACTTTTGGATGCATTTGCTACTTCAACATTACTCTTGATGATAGAACTAAGGAGGATCCATCTTCAAGAAAGGGCATTTTTGTTGGTTATAGTGAAGTAAGCAAAGCATATAGGATTTATGTTCCTTCAATCAAGAAAGTGTTCACAAGTAGGGATGTCATTTTTGATGAAAGTAACATTCCAAAAGTTGTTTCAAGTGATGATGGTGTTGTTGCAACTAATGTGCTTGATGACAATGGAGTTGATGACACATTGGATGTGGATGTTGAAGAAGCCTCTTCAAGTCAAATTCCAAGGAGAACTCCAAGGCATAAAGTGAAACCCTCAAGGCTCACTTATGATGGCAAAGGTAAGCAAGTGGTGGATGGATCCAACTATGCTTTCCTAACTTCTTTTGATGTACCTTCATGTGTAGATGAAGCAAGGCAAAAAGAGGAATGGATCCAAGCAATGGATCTTGAGTTTGAAGCACTTATGAAGAACAACACATGGAGATTGGTGGAGCTTCCAAAGGGCAAAAGTGCAATTGGATGCAAATGGATCTTCAAGGTAAAGACAAATCAAGATGGATCTATCAACAAGTTGAAGGCAAGGTTGGTGGCTAAAGGTTATGCTCAAGAGCATGGCATTGACTATGAGGAAACCTTTGCACCCGTGGCAAAGATGGTGAGCATAAGAGTAATCATTTCCCTTGCAACTCTTTATGGATGGGATCTTTGGCAATTAGACATTTCTAATGCTTTCTTGAATGGTGATCTTGAAGAGGAAGTCTACATGGAGCAACCCGAGAGCTATGTTTCTCATAGCAAGCCTAATCATGTGTGTTTTCTACAAAAAAGTTTGTATGGTCTTAAGCAAGCACCAAGGAGTTGGTATGCTAGGCTTAACTCTTTTCTACTTTCTCAAAACTTCACTATGAGTGAGTATGATCATTCACTTTACTTTAGAATTAGTGCTAATGATGTTACAATCCTTCTAATTTATGTGGATGACATTATTTTAAGTGGAGGGAACAAGGAAGATATAGAAGATATCAAGAAAGCACTAAAAAAGGAATTTGAAGTGCATGATCTTGGTCTTTTGAGCTATATCTTAGGAATAGAAGTAATTAGAACTTCTCAAATCACTTTTATTTCACAAGAGAAGTATGCTATTTCTATTCTCAATAGATTTCATATGGTAGATGCAAATCCTATTGATACACCTATGGAATCACATGTAAAGCTAACTATAAGAGGTAATGAAAGATCCTTCGAGGACATTACTCTCTATAGGAAGCTAATAGGTTCTCTTATATATCTAACCATCACAAGACCTGATTTATCTTATTGTGTTGGTAGATTAAGCCAATTCATGCAAGATCCTAGCATAGAACATTGGAAACTAGGAAAGAGGATCTTGAGATACATCTCGGGAACAAAAGATTTTGGCATTGTTTATAGAGGCTCATCACCTAACTTATTTGGTTTTTCAGATTCAGATTTTGCAGGAGACCTTATGGATAGAAAATCCATAAATGCACATGCTATTTTCATAGGTGATGGAGCTATCTCATGGATGTCGAAGAAACAAGCAACTATATCACTTTCTTCTAGTGAGGCCGAGTACAAAGCTTTGACATCATGCACAAAGGAGATGGTGTGGATCAAGAGGATGATTATGGAGCTTCATTTGCTGGATTTTTCAGAGAGTCCAATCATCTTTTGTGACAACCTTTCAGCCCAAAGTCTAGCAAGCAATCCGGTTTTCCATGCAAGGAGCAAACATATCGAGGTGGCTTACCATTTTGTGAGAGAACAAGTGTTGGCAAAAGAGATCAAGCTTGAACATGTCCCATCAAAGGAATGTGTGGCTGATATCTTTACCAAAGCATTGGGAAAGGACTTATTTTTCAAGCATAGAACAAGTCTTGGTGTACTTTCTAAATCTATGCTAAAACTAGTTGAAGAGGGAGTGTGAAAAATTGTCAACTAGTAGTATTTTCCTAACTTGAGATTTTGTAGGCCTATGGCCAAATAAAAGTTAGAGATAGGTTCATACATGTATGTAGAGGCCCAAAGTATGTGTACACTACTTTTGAGGTCACATTAATTAGAGGAGGTCGAGTGTGGAGCTCTTCTATTGGCTCATAATTTGGTGCATTCCTATTTGACCAAATTTCTAGGTATATGGGTGAATCCTATTGGACCCCAATTTTAGCCTATCATAAGACAAGTGGCCAAGAGGCACTATGGCTGCTATAAATAGCCATCTCCACGAGTATGTACACATCTCATTTTCATTCTATTGAATGAATGTTATGCTCTTTGAAGGTCCATCTTCTTCTCTCTCACTTTTTTGTTCATATCTTGCATTCTAGCCACTAGAATTGTGATTTCTTTGTTGCTATGGCTTCACACGTGTGAAATGCAGGTTGTAGGCTCTGAAGTACGGACAGGGACAGCAAGTTTCTGTTTGTGGAAGCTTATGATCAGATTTTGATGTTTAGTTGATGTTTAGTATGCTTAACATCACAATTTCTATCATTTTTTCAATCTAGATGTGCATAACTTCCATGGCCAAGATCTTTATGAAACTTTAGCATCTTTTGGATCTGAGTTTTTCACACCTTCCACTTGGACCAGTCCCGGAGGCGAAACCGAAATGGTAATCATCCCCAAGGATCAACTTTATTAGATTTGGAAGAGGTTACATTCATACATAGACTGACCGGTCTCGGGGCCACCAACACGTGCTGGGCATTGTGCCTGGCTCGTGCTGGTAGAGGGAGTTGAGACCTGGCGACTGGATTCCTGGCATTGGTTGAGCTGCCCAAGTTTCTGTCTGCCGGACTCCCCCTATACTTCTGCTGTGATTCGGCGCACCCCCTCTGTTCTGAAACATAGTGCTTTCTGGTAAAGCACGCTTTTTGGGACTTAGTTTTTATTTTGCTGATTAAGCCTGGCAAGCCTGGCAGAATCAGTCTGGCTCCCGGACATGGGTCCCGGGAGCCGTTCCGGTGGCAGAATCAACTTGCTTCCTGACTAGGCCATGACTCGAGCTCCAGAGCTAGCTCATGACTTGTGACTACTTGACTGGCTCACCACAGGTCGGAGGCTCAGTCCTTGACGTTCTAACTTGCTCTGGGACTTTAGAGAGTGTCACCCCTTAGAGTCTTACAGGGCACGTTGGGTGCACCTGAGTCAGCTTTACAACACCACCACAAAAGTCTCTGAATAATATTTTCGCAAGTTTACTTTTGAAAAATTTTCTATTGGCCAAGGTAAATTCCCCAGACTGTGGATCATCAACTGTTTGATTCTCCACTGTAGGAACGCTTTATTTCCCATACTGTGGATCATCAACTGTTTGATTTTGCACCGTAGGAATGCTTTTTCCTCGCCCTACAACTTCCATTGCATCGATATCATTGTTATAGTCAGGTGGCGCAAGCATAGATGAGAGAGGGGGATAAAGAAGAGATCGAAGGGCGTGGGTGCGTGGCAAGGTAGGGTTAGGGTTAGGTTAGGGTTGTACGTGGGTAGGGTTAGGTTTGGTTTTTTTTTAAATAAACTTCAAAATGAAGAATTTGAAAAAAAATTTACAACAGAAACAAAACTTCAAAGCTGAAATATTGAAGTGCTTCTCTCTTCTTGTAAAAAACATTTCCAAGATTTTTGGCTAATCTGACCCATCTCTAGTAATTTGATCATAACTTACTCAATAAAATGGTTTCTTACTAGCAAACTCTCTATGGTATTTTACTAGCATGTATAGTTCCAGTGTCTTTTGTTTGAACATCATTGCCTTTCATTTGATAAAACAATGGCCCACTACTAAGGGAGAAGTCTCTTTTAAGCAAAAGGAATTAGTTTTTCACTTTGAAGAAAATCACCCTTCAAGAAAAATTTAAAACTTCAAGGACCTTTCAACCTTTACATTGAATCTTTTTTTAATGAGAATGCCCTTTTAAACTTCAAAAGTTAAGTTTTGCACCGAAGAAATATGGGTGGTTGTCTACTCAAGGACTTAGAAGATCGTAAGGCCATGATTATTCTACATGCCCAAACTCATAAGCTAACCAAAGGATTCACTTACATACACTAGGTCCCTACCCACATTGGGTGCACAATCCCTCTCCATGACTTGTGAGGTCCAACTATGATAGATTTCACCCTTATGAGACAACCAAACTACATTTGGTTTGTTGTGCCCTAGTTGCCCTACTGGCTGGTGATTGTTTGATTGCTTATCAAAACCTGGTTTATGAGGCTACTTTTGGAAGCTTTTTCATAGGCTACAATGAGATTTATTCTACTTCTAAGGTTGAAATTTGGCCTAAAACCACTAGTGACCTTTTTGAGGTAGATGTCGAGCCAAATGGCACTACAAATGGTGTGAGAATAAGTGACTTATGATACCTTGTCGAGGCATGCCTCCATGGCTCACTTTCTTTTTTAAGAACGTTGGCTACCAATTACTCAAATCTCGACCAAATTCACTATTATTAAATGTTGTAAAAAAATTCAAGCAACTACATGTGACTTCAACAAGCTTTCTTGCACTTGAATTTGTGCTTCGTAGCTTTGTGGTTGGTGATTTGTCCACTGTAGCCTTTGAACTTTAAAAAAAAAAGGTTTATGAAGCTCTCTTAAACAATTGAACTTGTTGATCAAATAACCTTGGTCAACACCATAGTCTCACTATTATGTTCAAGAATCTATGCTAGCCTACAGCTTTGATACCAAGTCCATATTGTAAAAAAAGACCACAGATCTACACAAAGGAGCATCAACATGAGATCACATGAGTTCAGCTTGAGAATCTACACTGATTCTTCTCATACAAGAAACATTATAGATAGGCTTTTTGAGTCCTAACAACCCCTACATGGCTAGGGTTGTTGCCACTTGTGGGACAAATGTTCCCCCAACTAGCTAATGACCATCCAGTCTAGCTACTAAGAGAGCTCTAGTCTACTAATTAAGCTGCTAAACTTACAATACTAGTAACTCAACTTTTGTATTAAGAGATCGATAACAATCTCTCCCTTATATAAGTTGCATAGCACCCAAAAGAAGAGCTAGGTAAAACACAAGGACACACTTACGGGTTTGTTATGAACCACTTTCATGGCTCTTTTTGCCAACAATTGAAAATTGAGCTCCTAAGAATGCATTGATCTTGTATTTCTTTGCATCCCATCACATAAGATGTTACGAGATCTCTCAAGTAAAGGATGAATCACAAGGTGCATCAATTGCTTCCTTAGCTCAAGGTACCAATCTTGCACTATTGATCATTGACTCATCACACCTACAAAGGTCTTGACATCATTCATCATTGTCCAAATCAACTTCAAGTGGAATTTACTTCAATCAAGGTAAAAGCAAAAAGGACTACATCTTATCAGCATAACTTAAATAAATGGAGATTTAGGGGCCTTTTTGAAAACTGATAGTGTACACCAACTTACTAGGGTCTTTGGGGGAAAATTCAAATAAAATAAAACAAGACATCTATTCTAACCAACATCATTCATCCATTTCTTACAACACATGATAGCTTGATTGAAAAGATAATAGAACCAACATCGATGCACACAAATGACACCTACACTAGGGGTCGTCCTCTAAGGAGGGTATGTGACATGCCTGCATACAAATGGCCCAAAGCTATCTCTCAACATATAAAGATAAATGTAGTGAAGGAAATCCAAAAGTATTGAGAATTGTAGATATTTTTCCAATAAAAATCTCCTAGTTGAAATAGAATTTCCTTCTTGCAAGCAAAAAGTACATTGTACGGTTAAAATAATAAGTGCAAGGGCACTGATGTCCTGCGTGTGTAAGCCCAACCCAATGAGCACACAAAATGGCTAGGTAGAAGTTGAATAAAAGTCTTGGGGCCTAAATAGAATAAATAATAAAAAACTCCAAAGTCAAGTTACATGGTTCTAAGTTGAGGAAATCTCACATGAATCATGTGGTCCTCTTCTTATTGAACCATTAGATTGCAATTAGTTTAGTTTGAATGGCTAAGATTGTGATTCTAGCCAATCAAAAAGGGCCAATGAGAGCCAAGATGGGCTCCCCTCTCAACTATATAAGGAGGCCATTTTCCATTGTAAAGCATCATCTCTATTTTTAATAAAGCTCTAGCTCTTTCTATTTCTAACTCCATCTTTAACTATCTCTCTCTCTCTCTCTCTCTCTCTCTCTCTCTCTCTCTCTCTCTCTCTCTCTCTCTCTCTCTCTCTCTCTCTCTCTCTCTCTCTCTCTCTCTCTCTCTCTCTCTCTCTCTCTCTCTCTCTCTCTCTCTCTCTCTCTCTCTCTCTATATATATATATATATATATATATATATATATATATATATATATATAACTATAATTAGCAATGGCAAGCCAACACTCACTCTCACTCTCACTAAAACACACTCTCCATAAAGCATAGAGGATCCTTTGCCTGTAAAGTGAGAATTCAATTGATTTAGTAATGGGATTAATCACATTAATGATTAGGCCTTCTCATGGGACGAATCTAAGAATGCATATGCTTCATCTTCTTTGTTGTAGTTATACCTAAAAAGAGAATACTCGTCAAGGTGTGCTCCTTTGAAGGGTTGTCCCGTTGATGTCTTAGTTGTTCCCACATCAACATGTCTACAAGAAATTTGGTTTGCAAGGCTGAAACATGGCAACAAAATATTCTTACTGCCATAGATGATTTTTAAAACATTATTGGTTCCATGCTAAATCATATTAAACAATTTGGAATTTCTCCCATATTAATGATAGGTGCTATCAAGGGTTTTCTTAGGCTACATTGCCTAGCAAGTCCTAGGTTCAAAATGAGATTTTCCCATTGGTCCAAGACGGAAAAATGAGTCTCTCCCCTTTTTAGACTTTTGCTAAGTTGTCACCATGTGGAAGATGAGGTGGCATGGGACCCTTGCCATATAAGAGCAAATCAAGCACATCTTGTAGAGTTGGAACATTTGCTTGACAACTCAAGAAAAATGGACCACTAGTACGGTAGGTATTCAAATTGGCGAATCGAATTGTAGCCCTCCATTTAGCATTTGCCAGCCAAGTTTCAAAGTTGGTTGGGTTCCATTGCCCTTCAACTCACTTGCCAACGTTCAAAAAATGCAATGAAAGGGCCAAGCAAAGAGACCTGCCGCAAGTTTGAAACGGCCAAGGCTAGGCACTTTCTACCACACGGATTTATATTAGTGCTCACAAAAAACCAACAATTACAAACAATTGTTGAAATTCACTTTTTACACTTTATTTTGGATTTCTAAGTTTTTTACTGATTCAAAATCAATTAGGTTTACTTATAGATTTCAGGTTTCGAGGTTTCAGTTTAGCCTTTTACCGAGATTTCATGAAGCATCAAGTTCCAAAGGCAAGAGCAAAAAGGACAAGAAGAAGCTGAAGTGTTTCTTTTGTGGAAAAAAGAGACATTTTGCATCCGAGTGCTACAAGAAGAAGAATGCCCAAGAGAAGGACAATCAAGGCAATCTTGCGCTTGAGGAGGAGGAGGAAGAGTGCAATCTATCTTTGATGGTATCCTCACCACAAACATCTAATCAAGACATTTGGTGGATTGATATTGGGGCAAGCTCTCACATGACTCACCAAAAAGACTACTTTTTTAATCTACTTTCTTACAATAGTTCTAAGAGATTTATCTTCACTGCAAGTGATCAAGAATGTGAGATTGTAGGTGTTGGATCCATTCCTTTATGTCTAGGATCATTAAAAAAGTAGATCTAGACAATGTTCTTTATGTACCTTCAATTACAAAGAACTTGTTGAGTGTAGGACAACTTATGGATAATGGATTAGATGTACATTTCAAGCATGGAGCATGTTCTATCTTGAAAGATGAAAAATGTGTTGCTAGTGGTTTCAAGCAAGGGAGGTTATTCAAACTGGATGCTAATGTGATGGTTGGAAGTGTGAACATGGCAAGGGAGGAGCTCACTCAAGTGGAATTATGGCACAAAAGGTTAGGCCATCCTAACTACAAAGCTATGGAGACCATGGTGACAAAGGAGCTAGCAAGTGGACTTCCCAAAACCATATCCAAGTGTGGCAAGCTTTGTGATGCTTGTGGACTCTCCAAATCTCATAAGCTACCTTTCAAGAGATTTTTGACAAGATCTAACTCTCCTCTTGACCTTATACACTCGGATGTTCATTCATTTTCACATGAATCAAATGGTGGAGCTCTTATGTATGTCACGTTTATTGATGATAGATCAAGATACTCTTGGGTTTATCTCTTGTCTAAGAAAAGTGAAGTTTTTGAGTCCTTTGTAAAGTTCAAAACTCTTGTGGAAAAGCAACTTAATACTAGCTTAAAAATGATTAAGAAGTGATAATGGAGGGGAGTACATCTCCAATAGGATGAAAGAGTTTTGTGAAAACTAATGGCATTAGGAGAGAGTTTACTTGCACATATACTCCACAACAAAATGGAATAGCTGAGAGAAAGAATATGACACTATGTCTGTGTGCTAAAGCTTTGAGATTAGATGCATCCCTTCCTATTTCATTTTGGGGGAAAGCTATTTTATGTGCAAACTTTCTATGTAATAGAATGACTAATAGTGCCATCAAAGGATTTACACCTTATGAAGTATTGTATGGCAAAAAGCCAAATCTTAGTGATTTGAAAGTTTTTGGATGTACTTGTTATGTACATATTCCTTTCAAAACAAGGAAAAAAGGAAGATGCCACTTCTTTTAAAGGCATCTTTGTTGGTTATAGTGAAAATAAGAAAGCTTATAGGATATTTGATCCTATTACCAAGAAAGTTGTTGTAAGTAGAGATGCACTTTTTGATGAATCTCTCCAAGCCAAAGGAAAGGTGACTTCCAACAACACTCAACTTGTCAAGGATCATGCTATGGCCGAGGAGGAGCTTTATGAAGATGAAGACCAAGTGGAGCTTACTCAAAGTCCAAGAGTGCCAAGAAGATCAACAAGGACAAGGATTGAGCCATCAAGGCTCACTTATAGTGACAAAGGGGAGCAAAGGGAAGATTCTCAACTACTCAACTCTTATACTTTCTTGGCTACTATGCTTGAAGAACCAACTAGTTTTTAGGAAGCAAATAAGTCTCAATATTGGAGGAAAGCTAGGCAAGTAGAGTTTGATGCATTAATGGAAAATCAAACTTGGAAGCTTGTTGATTTACCTTATGGAAAGAAGCCTTTTACTTGTAAATGGATATATAGATTGAAATACCCATTCATAAGTATAAAGCTAGACTTGTAGCAAAAGGTTTTTTGCAAGTCAAAGACATAGATTATGATGAAACCTTTGCACATGTTGCAAAGCTTGTGACCATTAGATTAATCATATGTCTTGCTACTTCTTTCAAATGGGAGCTCTTCCAACTTGATGTGACAAATGCTTTCTTGAATGAATTTTTGGAAGAGAAAATCTACATGTGCCAGCCGAGGGCTTCATCAAAGATGGAGAAGAAGACAATGTGTGTTTCTTGAAGAAGAGTCTTTATGGACTCAAGCAAACACCAAGAACATGGTACTCTAGGTTGCATTCCTATCTTATTTTCATTGGATTTGTTGTAAGTTCTTATGAACCATCATTGTACTACAAATGTAATGATGGGAAGATCATTACCTTAGTTTTATATGTTGATGACATTATACTCACAGAAAATGACCTAGATGGCATCAAAGATGTAAAAGTTTCCTTGTCTAGTGAATTTAGGATGGTAGATCTAGGACTTCTTAAAGTTATACTTGGAATAGAAGTCACTAGAAGTAATGATTTTACTTTCATATGTCAATCTAAGTATGCTAGATCAATCTTAGCAAAATTTGGCATGATTGATTGTAAAGGAGTTGAAACTCCCATGGAACTAAGTGTAAAAGTTTCTAAGGGAAGTGATGAAGCATCCTTTGAGGACATCACTACCTATAGAATGCTTATTGGTTCCTTGATATACTTAACCATCACTAGACCAGATCTTAGCTTTTGTGTTGGCAAAAAGGGTGTTAAGGTACATCTCGGCTACAAAAGACTTTGCATAGTTTATGAAAGGACTAAGATTTGTTTAAGAGCATATTCGGACTCAAGTTTTGCAGGTGACAAGATAGAAGATCCATAAGTGCATTTGCTACATTCTTATGTGGAGGAGCTATATCTTGGCTTTCCAAAAAGCAAGATACCATCTCTCTTTCATCAACAGAATCCGAGTATAAAGCTATGACAACAACAACAAAGGAGGTTCTTTGGCTTAAAAGGCTTTTGGAGGAGCTTAATGTGATCAAGGATGAAGACATTCCATGCATATATTGTGACAATCAAGCAGCTCAACAACTTGCAAACAATCCAATCTTCCATGCTCGAACAAAGCACATTGAGATTTCACATCATTTCATGAGGGAGAAAGTGCAAGCAAAGGAGATCAAGCTTATTCATGTTTCATCATCAAATTGCATTGCTGATATACTCACCAAGGCATTGCCTAAAGATCCTTTTGTAGAATTAAGATTGGCTCTTGGAGTTATAGATAGATCTATGCTAGATTTACCAAGCTAGATTTTTTAGGAGGAGTGTGAAAAATGCAAAAATTATGCTTGGTTATTAGAGGAGTTTTCAATATCAAAAAGACCCTTTAAGGAATGCCATGTAGGATATAGAAAAATATCAAAAAAAAAAAAAATATTGTTTATTTGCTTGCCCGCACCACTCCCAAGGCCTCCTCAACTCCCAATGATCTAACCATAGTGTCTATAGTCACAGTTAAAAACTGTTAACAGTTCGCAGTATAACTTACTAAACTCAAAAATTCCCTCCATTGGTTATGAAAAGGGCAATATTTTCACTAGATCTAGAATATGACCGCCATCCCCTAATTCAAATTAGGAAAAATTGCAAAATGTTTACATATGCATTCCTTCCACAAGAATGGAAATATGGGTGCCATCTCCAATTATGAACGCTATCATCACTTTGGAATGGAAATATGAGCGCCAACTACCTATTGGAATGAAAAAATGAGCGGCATTTCCAAATTTGAATCAAGCATACAAGCATGGAGTTTGGATTGATCGTACATAGTATATAATATAATCAAAGATGAGTACTTTGCTTTGCTTCATAGAATCTGGTCATAGTACTTTGATGCAACTGATTACTCTATTATTTTTTTGATGATGACATTGTATCATCTACATGTGGATATCTCTATTGATTTGGCACCTTTGCAGAGAAGAGGAGGCAAAGGAATTCAAATATCTGATGAGGATCGTTCTCGTTACAGGGCAGAAGGGAAAAAAAACTTGGATTTGTGGATAGATGGAACATTATATCCACAAGATCCAAGCACTTTGACACATCCCATGTTCTCTTCAATAACTCATTTAGTTACATGGATATGCAATGGACATAGTGGATTACTAGGATATTGTGAAAGATTGCAAAACCATGGAAAACAACTTTATATGAATAAAGTTCACTTTTTAGAAGGTGAGTTAATTCAGATATCCTCTTATTGTCAGAATAGAGATTGTCATCTCCAAAAGACATTAGAAGAAAATGAACAACTTAAAAAAAATAATGAATCATTACAGAAGATAACAATCAATATCAAATCAGAACTAGAGCAAATGCAATCAGTCTTATAGTCTACTCGTATTGAAAACTTACAATTATTGAAGGATGTGGATTTGGCAAAGAAGAAGGCCAAAAGTAAGAAGCGAAAGCGAAAAAGTTGCAAGGATATTCAAACGCTTTCAAAAAAAGGTTATCGAAATAGAAGGATCCGTGCATTCAAGTAAGCATATTCTAATTTTTGTAAGTTTTTCAATGACATTTGGATTTAATTTCAGCTATGGTGTTATTCTGTTAACTATTTGTTTTTTTTGCAGATCTGCATTAGTAGCTCCTCGGAATATTAAAGACAATGCTTCACTAGGAATGTCATTGGGCACAATATTGACTTGCAAATCCACTGAGCGTATCATAATGAACAATAGGATTTCAAATGTAAAGTGTAAAATAGCAGAGTCTTTGATGATGGACATTCAAAATTTTTTAGATAAGACTATAGTTCAGGGTGCTTGTGATTTTGCAGGTATTAGCAGGGAAGCACATGCAACAATATTTAAACTAATTAGAGAAGCTTTTAAGCAAGTTCAAATTAGAAAAGTCCCAATCCCTAGGACATATCACTTGAAGAAAGAGAGGGATACATTAAACATAGGTATGCATAAGATCACTGGAACTCCATTTCATATTGAGGAGGTGTATGAAACTGATGGAAGATTGATATTCTAAAATTCATCAAACAATTTATTTGTTGATCTAAATTACTTGCTGAGATACATCGTCACATTCTATGATATAACATATGAAAAGGTGAATGGCAAAATAATCATAGTAATTAAGTTAGATGAGTCAGAAATTGTGAAAGGACAGAAGATGGAGAGGGTTAGTATAACTCTCATGAATGGTGCTCTATCACAAACAGAGAACCAAGAAGATTTCAGATTCAGTGTCCAGTCAGCAAATGATATATGGTGGTTGGCAGCGTTTCAGGTAACTAGCTTCATTATTACATTACATTCACTGAATAGTATTAATACATTGTAAATTAAGTCTGATTAATTTTTTTGGATAGGTGCTAAAAGAGGATCATGATATATTATCATGGATATTCTCAAGGACATGTTATCCTAGGATCATCAAGGACCATATGGATGGAGGACTTCTCAATGTTCCAAGAGTAGGAGACTTCAATGTTGAATGGCATTTAGCAGGTGATTTGAAAACATTAAAATGTATGTATAATGTCTCTCACGGTGCTACATCAAAACACCCTTGTTTGTACTATATGAAAATGGCAAAAGATGTAACTAGGAGCACATGAATTACTAGAGAATATGCAGATCCAAACTGGAAGCCTGTGCTGCCTATCCCCTTAAAAAATATTCATGTTTGCACTCTTCATGCATAAGTTAGATTAATAGAAAAGATCATTTATCTTCATATAGTTTTTGCTTGGAATACTAAGCCAACATCATTAGCAAAGGAAGCTATCTCTTGATTAGAAGATGTTTTATCAAAAGCAAGACGCCATAAAGGACATGTCAAAATTCAAAAAGATGAAAAGCTTTCAGGAAAGAATGGGAACATGCCAACTAAGCTAAGCATAGGAGGAGCAAAAGCATGTCGTTTCCTATCAAATCATACTGGTAGGGCTTCTAATATTCAACACTCAGTCTAAACAAATATTATTGCTGCTACTCAGGACTTTGAGAAAGACGGCAAAACCAGAGTACTAAAAGTTGATGTATGGAAAAAGCTTGATAGTATGATTGCTATTTTAAGATAAGAAAAATACTCTGATATTGATAAGAAAGCTGTCCAAAGGACTTGTGTCGAGTTTGTTAATGCAGTATCAAAAGCATGGGGAGATGATCACATCACTCATTACATGGTTAGTATTAAATTCTTAAAATGCTTTCAAATTTTCATATATATTTAGATCCAAACATAAGACCAACATTATGATTTTGACATATGCAGCACATAATAAGAGATCATACAACATTTTTTGCAAATACATATGGAAGCTTGAGTGTATGGTCATCACAAGGGATGGAGAAGTCACACTGGCAAGCACAAGCAGCATTTCATCGAAATACACATGGAGGAACCAATGAAAAACAAAACTACATTTGTCAATTGTTTCAGTGGTTCTACCGCAGAGTTCAAATTCGACATATAACAAAGTCCACACAATACAACAAGTTTAGAAAAGCATGCAAATTCATACAGGAAGAGAAAGTTAGATGATTGTTGAGTACAAGATCATCATTATCATCAAATCATGACATGTTCAGAATTGCTTTGCAAATTCATTGAACAAGAAAGGAGAAATATTCAATGTAAATGTATTGATTGTATTATACTAAAATACAAAGTGTCAACTATTCATCATCAGATCTTGTGTCAGATTCTATGGCAGTATTGTCATGAAGAAATTCTCTGCTAGCGTATGCATCTAATAGATGTGCATTATCCTTATTTCCACTAAGCTCAATATAAGTGGAATACAATGAATAATGGGAGCTCTTTAAAGGAACATTCCCATTAGTAAAGCCTAAAATGTTCAAAACATAAGATCTTTTGACAAAAATGATCTTATTTGTCTTTACAAATTTATGTCCTCCTAGGTAAAATGATAAAGCTTTAACTGCCATTATAAGAGTCTCCCCGACTGGGCTCAGCTCGGAATGAGCAATACAGATCTCATTCTTCAAGAAATGCCTAAGATAGTGGCCAAGTCCACTATCCCTTTGGAAAGACGATGCGTGTTGTCTGAAATCACCTCATCTCGCAGCAAAATCATCTATTATGAGAGCATCCTGCAATAGGAAATTTGTTAGCAAAAACACATTCAGTGATTAGAAATATCGTAATGCAAGGAACTTTAAACACTTACACATTCTTCATCATCAGCAGCAACCAGATCAGGATGATCAATATAAAGACAACGTACTGAACTGGAATCATCCGTGAAATGCAATAATGATGGACGAGGGAAGCCCATCTAGGATTGAAATGCCGTGAATTCTTCATCGGATGGTCTGTCTCGTCCATCCTCAGCTATATTTGATAAAGTCTTAGTCAAGCATTTTTCACCAGTCATAATTCCCTCCTCATCATCAAAATCAATACCAGCAACAAGATCATTTGTTTCAAAATCTACGAAGTCGGAGAATTTGGAAATTGTGTCAGATAATAAACATAGAACCTCGTCTTCACGATAGTCAAAAAATTTACATAAATCAGCAGTAGTAAAATATACATCGTCATCAATATAATATACAAACAAATTGAATAGACATTTAGAATCCTCCGTAGGGCTGAATTCATCAGCAGATGTATTTTGGCCAATAAAAGAATCCGATAGAGAATCAATATTTATATTTATAAAGTCACTTTTCTTATCAGAAGTGTTGATAAGAAAGCAACCGATGTCCTTAATAGCTGACTGAACGGAGAATGATGAAAAAGGAGGGTCAGCAACAGAAATTTCATCATCATCTGGGATCTGAACTAACAGGAAAAGTACGAAACCACTTTGATATTCAACCAATCGACATTTCTTGTTGCAATAAGGACACGGTGAACTGCTTTTGAAAAGATCAAACAACTTGGTGAACATTCTATCTAGTCTATGTCTGAAAGCTGGGAAGAAGTGAACCAGATCAGTATAATGCATGTACTGGAGTGAACCTATGGAGAAAACATGCTTACTAAGTATATCTCTGAATCTAACATAATGTTGATAAAAATGTCAGAATTCGATTGTGCAGTCCTGAAAACATGTAGATAATGGCCTGAATAGGCTGTGGAAGTAGTCCAGATTTTCAGTAATCCCAAATTCACTAAGAAATGAACTCAAGCCTGAATCTCGTGAGGATCTTGAGGAAGAGGCCATCGAAATAAAGTGAATATCACACTTGTGCGCGAGGGAGACAAGAAAGAAAACTAACTATCAAGATGGCGCATAAGAGAGATATGTACGGTGCAAGATACGGAATATCGCACTTGAGCGCAAGTAGGTGTCGTTGAGTGCAAACGGTCAACAAAGTGTGCGCACAAGAGCGATATGCTGTGAATTTTGATAACAAAAAAAGGTAAAAAAATCAATCAGTTTTTGTGCCATTTATACTAAAATTTTGCACGTGTGGTCAACGGTCAATGGACACGTGTCTACTTTTGACTTGACTACAGTACTGGCACATGCGAGGTGACACCTGGACACGTGTGAAATGACAAATGGACACGTGTTGCATGTTCATTCGTGTGCTCAAAAACACGTGTCACTCTATCATTTGCTCGTACAAATCCCACACGTGTAAAGTGTCAACGTGACACATGTCACGCTGTCATTTGTTCGTACAACTCCCACATGTGTGATTGGACATTTTTTCACACGTGCGAACCAGGATATAAAATCACAAACTTTGATGAATTTTTTTTCACTTTTTTTTTTCGCTCCGCATATCGCACTTGTGCACGTCCTTTACACTCGAATTTCCACCCACCGCCTTTCATGTGCACAAGTCCGATACACCTGCCTACGTGTCCCCCTGTATTGTACTTGTGCGCGTTTCTTCAGAATCAATTTCTTTCTGTTATAATAAGCTCGCACAGGTCCAATATACCGTACGTTCCTTCCGTACATATCGATCCTCTGCAAGATTTTTATCACCCTTCCGTTCTCATCCTCCCCGTCGCGCGCAAGTCCGCTATTGCATAGTACACATCCATGGATAGGAGAAAGCAAACCAGGAGGGACTTCTTCTCTCCTGGCTCATCCTCAGCCCCTGCGGTGGCCATTACCCCTCCTACTAGACATAGAACGCACAACCGGAGTAGGTGGCTCTCTGAGATACACAAGTACCAGAGATCAACTACGCTGTTGATCCCAAGGGCTCCATTTTACCGTGCTGTCCGAAACATAACAAGAAATGATCTCGGATAGCTGGTCAGATTTACACCCAGTGCTCTTTAGTGCCTTCAGGACGCTGCTGAAGATTACCTTAGTCTTTTTTTTGAAGATTCATTTTTGCTTGCCATTCATTCCAAGAGAGTCACAATAATGCCCAAGGATTTTCAGCTCCTGATGAGAATGAAGGATAGGTTCTGTAGGTTGCATGTATCTCAGCCTTCTGCTCCCAGGCCAACACTTGTAGATAGGATCGATCTTCCTACGCAGCGTCCTAGGAAGCAGAGTGCCCCCAAGAGAGCTCCAAAGAAAGCAAAGATCGTAGACACCATAGATTCTGTGAAACCTGTCCCAGAATCAATTGTAGATAACACTGTTGTTGATAATGTTGTAAATATAGCTATAGCTATTTTGGATACCGCTTTAATTTCTGTAGATACTACACATCCACCTCCTCCTCCTCCTCCAAATTTTTATACATATATAGATTCGGATGAGTATCTTAGATTTGAGAAAGACATATCGGATGCTATAGATAAAATTGGTACTCCTTTTTGTTTTAGACTAGATGAACTTGATTTTAATATTAATTCTAGAGTTTTAGATTGCTTGGTTCTCAAAGACAGACGGTCTTCTATCAATGATCCTGTGATAGAGTCCGGACTGACACTCTTGCAATTTAACGTTGCAAGAGATTCATCCAATGAGTTGCTGGTGCTGAGTAACTTTCTGCTCTAGGCCTTCAAGGAGAATAATGACACATTGTCACAGTGTCTGACAAGTGGATTCACACCAGCAACAAAGTATCTGGTCATTCCTTATCATACCAAGTAGGATATATTAAGTGCTTCTTCCTGTTTTATGCATTAACATTGACATTTTCAACTTAAATAGTTCTCAGAATTGTCGCTAAAGTACTTTCAATCCTATTTTGCAGTGACCACTGGAGTTTAAACCTGATCTCTATTAAGAGATTTGTAAATAATAGTATCAAAGATTTTTGTGTCAAGATGAATTCGGCAAAAAATACGCATAAGGATGTAGATATATATCTGTCATATTTAAGTAAATATATTCCTACAGATGTTTCCCATTCCGTGGACTGGGAGATCGTGAATTTGGAGGTAAACTCTATCTTTCTTAATAACATGTTGAAATCAGTATTCTAAGATAATTGTTTCATTCTAATTCATTCTGTTTCATAATTGAATTCTTTTGTGCTGAATTAATGTCACCACAGCAAAATGATTCATTCAGCTGTGGGTGGTACACGTTATACACTGTCAAATTATTTTTTGAGTGGTTCAATCTTCAAGAAGATGTTGATATTTCTAAGGTAATCAATTCTATTTATTCTTATTTTTAAAATCATGATTAGTTTTCTATTTTGTTGATGTTTTTAGCCATTACTAATACATGAATGTTCTATTTTGCAGTTTACACTTCCTGAGTACACATCAAGCCATGTGTACAGATTCAGACAAGAAATCATCCCGAGCATACTGGCTAGGGCAAGGCTTCAGCCTCCCTTTATTGATGATGGTGCAAAGGATGATGTATTAAGATCAGAACATATATAGATAGCATAGAAAAAAAAATACATGTTTAGAATTCATAGAAAAATATACATTTATATATAAAACACTGCTCCATTTTATGAATTTGGGAGCACAAAATACATGTACTGATGCCCAACTTGGGCTTTTATTTATTGAATGAAAGAGTGTATACACAGATTTCTACTAAAGTTTATTTGAAACTATTGTTCTCCCACAATGGTGATTGTTGTAGGTAGATCTTTGCAGCACGTTATCTTTTTCGCATCTGTGACATGACAAATATTAGTGAATGTGCAATTGTAAATCATGACATTGTCTATTATTTTGTTCTATTTTGACATGGCAATAAACATAAAGTACTTACGAGTCTTCTGTTGATGTTAAATCTGAAATATGTTGGTAGATTGGTTTGTAATAGCATGAGCTCTGTTCTGATAAAATTAAGCTTCCAATGTTCTTCCACCTCAACCATAGTCAAATATTCCTCATTGTAGATAATGCTTATCTCCATTCGGTTTGTGTGACCATTTAGTTCAAATTCTTGATCCAGTGGTAGCCATGTACCTTCAATTTTCTTGTATCTTTGGTAGCTAAATGTGAGACTAAGCATTTGCTTTTTGATATGATAACGAAAGATCATTGAGGACTTTTTAATCCTGCATTCTATGTCATTATTTGTTTTATTATCCCAGCCTTAATCCATGAGGTCTGACAAAGTCTCATCTGATAAATCCTTGCAAACAAATAAAGTTGGTGTCCTACGAACACTAGCACTCGAGAAAAAATCAACAAATATATGTAATGAGATAAACCAACTTAGGTGAACAATTTTCAAGCCTGTGCTTATCTTCATAGCATTTCTAATATCAATTAGTAGCTTGCATCTGAAGGATTCAGAAACATTGCTGTCAGGAGTAGGCCACTCATCACTTTGAAAACTAGGCAATGGAATTGCTTCGAGCTTGCCAAAACCTCCATCTGTTTGTGGCGTATATAAAGATTCATAAAAATAGATACCACAATCTGCAAGTTCCTTTGGACTTCTTTCTCTGTATTGCAGCTTTCCAACATTAGAGTGAATCACGTCTAATATTCTTGCAAGTGATTGTGCAGGCTCCCATTCACTTATGCATGACAGATATAAATTTGAAAAAAAAAAACAATGTTGAAGCATTTAAATCATAATCTGAAGAGCATCAATAAAGAAAATCACCTATGATTGCTGTAGAGTGCATATGTTTTAATATACTTACAATTACATTTTTGATGATCATGAGGATTGATATCATGTACTTTGATTTCTGAATGCATATATACATGTTGTACTAAGATTTCTGATATAGATTGACCTCCCGGGGTAGTCTTAAACTCCAAAATTTTTGCTTTCCAATAAGATTTGTAAGTCATTTTTGCTCTTTTCTTTTGTCGAAAATTGTCTTTTGATGATGGATGCAGCAATACCCATAAGTTCTTCATATATTTTCTTGGCTTCTAATTATCAGCGTCATCTTTCTCATTGAAAAGAATCACAGAATCGATTGTAGATCTGGGTCTCCTTTCCATTGCTATTTTCAAAGCTTGGGCGCCAAAAATCTCTTTGATATGATACTTAATTTCAATTTTTCGTATCACATTTAATCTAATGTGAATGCCAACATAGTCACCGTTACTGCGTATACCATATTTTCTATAACTGTAACTAGTATAGTTAGAAAATTTCATTATACTAACCAGCATAGTCAAGTAAATTTAACTTGAGGTATTGACGTCGGGCAGATTAGCACGTGTCGGGCAGGAAGAAGAAACCAACGGGATACGTCCATGCTGCCCGGACACAAATTTCAAAGTTTTCTATATTGCATTTTTTTTTCTAGTCAATTTGAACTACGTTACGTAGTTTTCAAATCTGTGCATTTTGATTGGGCCTGGTGACGGTCGAAACTAAAGAAAAAAATAAAAGTATCTTTACAAAGGGTCTTTTTGATATTGAGAACTCCTCTAATGCAAGGCCAAAATCATCTATATGGGATGATTACACATGTGTGGAGTCTGTTCCCACGTGTGAAATTAGTGTACTTGTCATGTACCATAATCATATAGGTTGTACATATGATTTAATTCAAGTTCTAGTGGCTAAAAAGGCCAAAAACTAGTTTTCTAGACATGACACATGTCATCAATCTATTGATTGCATGAGCCACATCCTTAGGTTAGGTGTCACATCCCATGTGTATAGGACAACTCACACGTGTGGAATAAGTTGAAGTAGGCGAGTTTTGACTTCTAGAAAATTTCCAAGTAGATCTCCATAGTAGAATTAAATTGGACCAAAAATGCTCAAAATAAAAATTTTGATTCAAGTGTCAATTTTGCATGATGATTCACCATATGACAAAGCATCCTCACACATGTGAGATTTGATGCATGATCATTACCTTGAGCTCCAAGAAGTGTATATATAGAGGCATATTTGGCCATAATCAACATGAAACATCAATCTTGATTTTGAAAGCAATTTTGTGTCAATCTCTCCATTTGTCTTCGTTTGTTTTGAATGTTTTGAGTTTCTATCATAGTGTACTTTGTTTTCAGGTTGGAGTTCGTACTCTGACAGGTCTTCACACGTGTGAAACCATCAAGTACATTTACCTTCATTAATGATTGTTCTTGTTAGATTTTCATGCCTAGAACTGATCTAGATTGATCTAAATCTTGTGTAGATTGATAGATCAATTGTATCTAACATCCAATCCCTCTTGTGGATCAGATTAGGATCCATTCTTGGTCCTATTCTGTAGGTTTCCACACCTAGTTATGAAACGAGTGAGGAAGAAGACAATTTGACAAAAGTCCCAAGGCACACAGACACACCCACGAGCAAACCGACAACAACATCAGAGAAGCAAGAGCTGGTAAAATCTATCAAGCTAGTGATAACTGAGGAAGTCAAGAAATTGGCAACCGACGAAGTCCAGCGGATTTTACCAAGTCTCTTGGCGCAATCATTACAAAGATTTCTTAGTGATGAATCTCTCAGGGAACCTGTGTCAATGACGGAGCGACGAGAAGGCAATTCAGCACAAGATATAAAGAAAAGCACACTCACACAGCCTTCAACTGGGAAGTGCAATGATCAAGGGAAGACTGAAGTTGATAATTGCCCCTCAACGAGCAAGATTCAACCAAAGTCTAATTGTTCCACAATTCAACAAACCCCCAAATCAACGCCAATTTGGGGTATGTCCATTCTTAAAAGGCCAAAAACGGAGAATCCAAGCCCAAATAGGCCTCCAATACAACAAGCACGAGTGCCTACAATGACAAAGCCTTGTCCTCAATCTATGATATTGACTGTTGAGGAAAGTCGTCAGGTTATGGCATACCACGAATACCTGGATAGACAAGAGAGTCAAGCAAGCACGTCATATCCACCTTACAATTTGGGGGAGAGGACATTGGGAGCAGTTGCGTCTTTCTATGAGAATCCATTATATCAGCAAGATTTATCTTGGGATCCTCCGATGGAATGCATCAACTACCCAATTGTCAATGGACAAGGTTACCCGGAATGGCCACCAGACCCTTATGGGTATTATTGAAAATCTAGCAAGTCCAAGTTCTTGCTGATCGCCATCATCCAATAAAGCCTCAGGTTTTACGTAAGCAAATTCTATCCACGTTTTTCCTGAAGCATCCATGTCCCAACAATAAAAGAACCGACAACAGTGCCCCTCCATGACAGTTACAGCCTAGTGCCGAGGGACCGACACTACTTTGGGCCGAGAACCCTGTTGTGAGTACTTCCTGCATAATAATAAACAAGTGGGTCCCACCATTTAAAATAATGTTGGCCAAGCCTTACCTAGTGGGCCCCGCCACAGTACATTGTACAGTTGAAATAATAAGTGCAAAGACACTGGCGTCCTGCATGTGTAAGCCCAACCCAATGAGCAAACAAAATGGCTAGGTAGAAGTTGAATAAAAGACTTGGGGCCTAAATAGAATAAATAATATTCTAAGTTGAGGGAATCTCACATGAGTCATATGACTTCTTATTGAACCATTAGATTGCAATTAGTTTAGTTTGAATGGCTAAGATCATGATTCTAGCCAATTAGAAAGGGCCAATGAAAGCCAAGATGGGCTCCCCTCTCAACTATATAAGGAGGCCATTTTCCATTGTTAAGCATCATCTCTATTCTTAATAAAGCTCTAGCTCTTTCTATTTCTAATTCCATCTCTAACTATCTCTCTCTCTCTTTCCTTGGTTGGGACCGAATAGTTTGGGGAACGTGCTCGGGCCTCCCAAGCCTTTGCTTACCAAGGCTCTCTCTCTCTCTCTCTCTCTCTCTCTCTCTCTCTCTCTCTCTCTCTCTCTCTCTCTCTCTCTCTCTCTCTCTCTCTCTCTCTCTCTCTCTCTCTCTCTCTCTCTCTCCGTTGGGATAGAATAGTTTTGGGTAGGTTCTCGAGCCCCCAAAGCCTTTCTCAACCTAGGAATTCCCTCTCTCTCTTCTCTCCTCTCTCTAAGTAACGACCAAATAGTTTGGGGAAGGTGCTCGGGCCTCCCAAAACCTCTCGCTACTTGGAACTTCTCTCTCTCTCTCTCTCTCTCTCTCTCTCTCTCTCTCTCTCTCTCTCTCTCTCTCTCTCTCTCTCTCTCTCTCTCTCTCTCTCTCTCTCTCTCTCTCTCTCTCTCTCTCTCTCTCTCTCTCTCTCTCTCTCTCTCTCTCTCTCTCTCTCTCTCTCTCCTTGCTATGCAGGTGAAGGCGAGGTTGCCACTCCCAGCGACGAACCTCTATACTACGAAGACGACACAACAACCTCACTAGCAGCAAGATTTTCTTTCAACATTTCAACCTCAGTAGTCCTGCATGTCTTACTGGTCAGGCACTTCAGTAGTTGGGCCTTCAACAGAGGTGTTTTCTTGATTCACTCATCCACCCAAACAGCATCCACACATTTTGTGGCCAACCATTGTTCTGCCTCTGCTTCTGATACCATAACATGAGTCTACAATCGAACGCCTTGCGGAGTAGTATTACCAAAATCAAACAATATGAAAGATTTTAGATTATTATGATCCAATTTACTTGAATGATCTTTGGTTAGAAAGAGAAATACACTACCAATCTCGCCAATGTAGAAAAATTAGCATCTAAACACAAAATGAGATGCAAACACTAATAGAACTTGATCAAACTTGAATGAAATGATAAAGTACTGTTGTTGTCCATACAAAACCAGCAAGCTATTGTATTTCACACGTGTGGATCCGAAAATAACAATAAATGACCATTCTACACATAGAATTGCAAGCAATCACCAAGATAGTGCACCAATGGATAGTAGAATCCAAGAAAACCATGTATAAGCATGAAATGAGATAGAGAAGAGAGAAAATAGCTCTCTCCACGAGTTACATCCTTTTATAACAGGTCTAAACCCTATTTGGCCACTTGGCATTTCCTTCAAAATGCACTCTATTATTTTTGGGTCTAGATTCAATGTACCCAACTATTCAAATTTGAATCTACTCAAACTCGCATTCTAACTTTCCCACACTTTCAAAAAGTGTTTATTCAAATGACATTTAGACTAATGAACTTTGAAAAGTCAATCTTTAAGTCTAAAACAAGTTTTGGCCTCAATATGTCAAATATGGAAATATAGCAAATATGATGAAACTAGTTGAATCTTTCACACTCCCTCTTCAACTAGTTTTAGCATAGACTTTGATAGCACTCCAAGTGAAGTCCTATGATTTATGAACAAGTCCTTTCTTAATGCTTTGGTGAAGATATCAGCTACCCATCCCCTTGAAGACACATGTTGAAGCTCCATCTCCTTTGCAATGACTTGCTCCCTCACAAAATGATATTGTATCTCAATATGCTTGCTCCTAGCATGAAAGATAGCATTGGATGCCAATCTTTGGGCTGATTTATTGTAACAAAAGATGATTGGGCTCTCTGAAAAATCCAGCAAGTGAAGATCCTTGATCATCCTCTTGATCCATACCATCTCCTTTGTGCAATGTGTAAGAGCTTTGTACTCGGCCTCACTAGATGACAATGAGATAGTCGCTTGTTTCTTTGACATCCTTCCAACAAAATAGTTTGGATCTGGTTTAGTAATGGCTAGATAGATGAGTGAACCAACTAGCTTCCTATAGAGAGTAATGTCCTCGAAGGATCTTTCATTACCTCTTATAGTTAGCTTTACATGAGACTCCATAGGTGTATCAATAGCTTTTGCATCTACCATACGAAATCTTTCTAGAATAGAATTAGCATACTTCTCTTGACAAATGAAAGTAGATTGAGAAGATCTAATGACTTCTATTCCAAAAATGTAATGCAAAATACTAAGATCATGCACCTCAAACTCCTTCTTAAGAGCATTCTTGATATCCTCCACATCTTGATAGTCTCCACCACTCAAGATGCTATATCCACATAGATTAGCAAGATGGTAACATCATTTCCAGAAAACCTATAATAAAGTGAATGATCATACTCACTCATAACAAAGCCTTGAGAGAGTAAAAAAATGTTAAGCTTAGCATACCAACTCCTTGGTGCTTGCTTAAGGCCATACAAACTCTTTTGTAGAAGACACACATGATTTGGCTTTGTTGATGAAATGTAGCTCTCGTGTTGCTCCATGTACACTTCCTCCTCAAGATCACCATTCAAGAATGCATTTGAAATGTCCATTTGCCATAGATCCCATCCATAAAGTGTAGCAAGTGAAATGATGACTCGAATGCTTACCTCTCATCATAGTCAATCCCTTGTTGGTGTGCATATCCTTTCGCCACTAACCTTGCCTTGTACTTGTTGATAGATCCATCTTGGTTTGTCTTCACCTTGAAGATCCATTTGCATCCAATAGCTTTCTTGTCCTTAGGCAACTCCACCAATGTCCATGTTCTATTCTTTATAAGAGCTTGATACTCAAGATCCATTGCTTGGATCCACTCCTCTTCTTTCCTTGCTTGATCTACACTTGTAGGCTCATCCAAAGAGATTAGGAAAGCAACGTAATTTCCCTTTTGATCATATGTGAGCCTTGAAGGTACTTTTCTTTCTACTAATATTCAAAGTATTGCTACTGAATTACATGATGGATGGTTCAAACTCATGGAACACTTACCTATGTACCCTATTATAGATATAAATATGCATGCTGAATTTTGTAAGAAAAGTGCCCTAGATTTTTTAAAGGATAAAAAAAGGATTCAAGGATGTACTGTTTCATTGCATAAAAAAGAGGCTGCCAATGATGAACGCAAATGGATTGCTAAACACTTGTATGTCAATGGAATTGATAAGGCACAACACAACCCTTGTTTTATTTGCATTTATCTTGTATGTAAACTGGCTATGGAGAGACTTGACAGCCCCAAATTTACACCTTTCCCTGATTCTACAAGTAATGTCGTCTTAAATTCCTTAGAATGCATTAATACATCTATGAGTGACTTACTTTCCGATGATTTCTTATATTCAAAAGAATTATCGTACCTACTCTGCACCTATAAGACGAATAAGAATGCATTTCGATGAATGCACATGATTGCTATTTTTTCAGACTTGCAAAATTCCTGACAGGTGCTCTTCGTATGCTGTATCCTTTCATTATGAAATATGCAGGCCTAAAGGCAAAAACATACAAGAGCGTCCTAAATGGGGATACTTCTTTACTCTGGCATTGTGATTCATCAGTTGACTTCTATCTAAATCTACCTAAATCCATATACTTGGTGAAAGCAACAGACATTTTCAAATGCTATTAAGATATACCGTTGGAAGGAGCTGACAGTCTTAAAACTATTATGACAAAACTAATTTGCTTGGCATTCAAAGTTGCCAATATCAGAATACTTAAATATGTTTAACGACTCTATGGGTCCAATGAGTTGAAGTGGGCTTATGAAAAGGCAACTTCAGATGAATGGAATGATATTGACAAGGACACTTTATGTAAATGGAACTCTTACTTGATAGACAACTGTATTATAAGATTGGGAGATCGTACTTGGCGACAAATCCAAGGAATACCTATGGGCTTTTCATGCTCATCTCTATGGTGCAACTGGTATTTGTTATTCTTTGAAATGGAATTTGTCAAAAGACTTGCAAAACTCGGGCTTATCGATTATATGAATAACTTCAAATATTTGTTCAAATATATAGATGATATTTGCTTTATCAACAATCACATGGTGGGACGCTTGTTGGATAAAACCCAACCTAGAATGGTGGATAATCCATTCTGGATATATCCTTTGGAGTATCTTGAGATTGATGCGAGTAATGATACGGAGAATTCAGCAAACTTTTTGAATATTACAATCACTTTCGACCCTTTTACAAGCTATTCACTGCTTTCCAAATATGAAAAGAGAAGAGACCTCCCCTTTCGCTTTCTGCAATATATACACCTGGCTTTAAACAGAGCTATTTTTAGTTCATATATCGCAAGCAATTGCTGCCATGTACTGTTGTAACAAACAATAAACTTTTCTTAAGGAAGTACGAACACTGGCTGATACATTTCAGGGTAACGGGTTTCCCCGTGATAAATTATGTATGATTATTAACAAGCTATTACTTCATGAAAAATTTCCTGGACTGTTATTTGAATTGCCTAAAAACATTGACAATCTCTTGGTGGGTTGTTAGCTTACCCTTAGGGGGGAGCTAGCTTCCCCCTAGGGGATTCACTAACTATAGGTATTGGTTGGTGGGTTCTCTCTCTCTCTCTCTCTCTCTCTCTCTCTCTCTCTCTCTCTCTCTCTCTCTCTCTCTCTCTCTCTCTCTCTCTCTCTCTCTCTCTCTCTCTCTCTCTCTCTCTCTCTCTCTCTCTCTCTCTCTCTCTCTCTCTCTCTCTCTCTCTCTCTCTCTCATGAATGGTACACAACTTCTTCATTCTACACTTGGCCCTTGGTTTTTGTTAAAAAAAGATATATGACCCTTTGTAATTTTTGGAGGGAAATTTGAAAACCACCAATGCCACTTCAACGGTCAAGATCAATGAAGGTATTTCCTACGGACACAATCCCTTTGCTTCTTGAGTACTCTTGTTTCAAATGCATCTATATGAGGATGGATTGGGCTTGAATTCTTTCTCCATGCCCTCTCTCCTCTTCTCTCATCTTCCTCTTTTACCTTCTGCTTTGGCTTGACAAGAAATGCAGTGTGAGAGCTTACATAGCAACGATCAGAGAGCATACTCCAAAACAATTTGGTAAGCGGGCTTGTTTACTTCTGCTGTGAAAGCTTTGTATGCAAAAGAGATAAATGATTTTGGTTGCAACCTTTGGCATTCTAGTCATTTCCGTAGTAGCTTTGTTAGCAAGCATATGAGAGGATCAAATATTGTTGTATGCATGCATGATAGCTTGCAATACTTGCTAGTTTATGTATTGGCTCTACAAGCCAACGATGGCCATTTGAGGGCACTCAAATCTGAGCCTATTTGATAGTGATGAAGGTTGTGGTAGCGCTACCATATACATATGAAATCACTGAGGTAGAATGCTACAGCGCGAGTATGGAAGCGCTTAATAGCGCTGAGAATTTTTGTTGGAAATCGCTGACCAACAAGTAGGTGTATGTAAACTAGCATAGCTCGTTGGGTTGACAGCGATGCATGTTTTATTCTTCACAAGTTCTCACATATATGCTAGAAATATGTCGTTATCACAATATACTGACGGTTGATGAAAGAAACGATTATAATCGAATGCTATCTAAGTGTATGCGTATCAATATCAGAAGAGAGCTCACTACGATTATAGATTATACACATGATTATCTCTGTCTCATACAGTTGTATAGCATGAAAGCACAAAGGGGTTAGGTATACTCCAGTTGACAACAAGTACAAGGTACGTATGACACTCGGAACATTTACACTCCAGAATTTGCTTTTAAAAAAAGACAACAAACTCATTTGGTATATGCTATAAATCAATCGGATTATTTGTACACATGTCTCTACGCTATTATGTTTTCTAGAAATGGATACAGAAGGTCAATCCTCGCATTTACATACCACGAATGTGATCACTTTGCAAGAATCGGTCTTGTCTACCATTCAGGTCAGAAAAGCATGTATTTTCACGAGTTTCTATTAGTATGGCTCAAAACACATGGTGACCGAGTAAGCTTGATAAAGGTTTTTTTCTAGAAACAAAGCAGTATGATATGATAACCATGTATATTTTTCACGTAATAGATCAATGCTTGCTTTTTGAATGATCATAACCCTGGAATCTATAGCAAGCTGATTTCTAGACAAGGATTTGCGTACTTCTTGTGTGTTCTTGTAAGTGCATGGTTTTGTACCAAGAACGAAGTCATGCATAGGATCAGAATGACAGGGATGCCCCGGTCTTAGTATGAATAGGCTTACGCAAATATTTACTTGCACTATCTTATAGCAATTTCTCGTGTAATGTCTTAAAGCACTAGTATGACTTAAAATTGTAAGAACGGTAAGTAAGGTTTGCAGACTCTTGTATAGCATGGATTTGCTCAAGAAGTCACGAGCACCGTACATTGTCGGTGTACAGACAAGAGTGATGGGATGGCATGGATTTGTCGCAAAACTCATGTACCGGTACAAACCGCTTACACGCTCATTAATTGCTATGCTCTTTTGGCTTGTTTCAAATGCGTAATGTGGTTTATTTAACGACACGGACCAAAAACCAGCAAACTAATCAGTATGGTGGATGCCTTGATACGGTGCTAGAATGGATTGGCCGTAGTACTCATAACAAAAAACTAGTAAGGGAAGATTGGACTACAATAAACTTTATTTTACTTTGCAAGCCGATTAGTTGAGCTTAGCGTACTTCGCATTTTACGTGAAGTGACTTTCTCTCACTTCGCATTTTTGGAAAGTGGCTGGGAACGTTCCTCGTTGAAAATAGACGACTGTCGATATTTTTTTCTCTTCAGGAATTTGCGAAAAAGCTGACAGTGCCCTTAAAAAGGTTTAACTTCTTCAAAATAGTTGAAAGGAAGAAGCTGAAGCCAAGTGTCGCAAAAAGCCGACACTGTCGCAAAAAGCAGACATTGTTGCATTTCGGGGAAATGCAAAAAAATTGACACTGTTGAAAATAATTGAACTGTTGAACTATGCTGAAGTGTCACATTTCGAGAAAAGCCGACATTGTCGCATTTCGGGAAAAGTTGACACTGTTGCATTTCGGAAAAAGCCGACACTGTCGCATTTCGGAAAAAGCCGACACTATGGAAAAACATAGTTCATTTCTGCAGACTGTTGCGACACTTAGTGAATTTCTGCAGAGTGTTCTAAATGCTAATTCGTGGAAGTTCTTGAAGATGGCCAAGTCTTCAATGATCTTCAAATAATTGAACTTACCCTCATTTGTTGCTTGTTGCTTAAGGGTAACACCCAATTTTTTTTGGGATTTGAAAGTATGTGTCTCCTTTCAAAATGAAGGCTTTTTTAGTTTTGAAATTCAAACAATTTGTATGTCTCATGCACCATGATTACCTTTCAAACCAAAAGCATGAACCTTATAATGACAATTTTCAATTTTAGATCCTCGCAAAAAATCAGCTTTTAATTTTGCCTTTCGAATTAAATTTTCCTTTTTTGAAATTGCCTTTAAATTGACACTTTGCTTAAGTTTTTTAATCTCTTTAAAAGGCATATAGTCCCTTGACATAGTAGGACTCGGCAAACAAAAAAGTGTAGGCCAAAAGATGGAGAGCTTTCACTAGAGTATGCATAGGCTTTAAATGCCACGTTCCCATCCAAGGATGCACATTCAATAAGATTGTCAAGGGCATGTTAGCTTGGAATTTGACGTGCACTCCTACCTTTCATCACCGTGATGGTTTTTTTTTTAACCTTTCACATGACATGTATAATGCAATGGTACCTTTCAAATAAAATAAGTTTGAACCTTTCAACCACACATACACATATTCTTGCTATATTTTACAATAGAGTTTTGAATTTTTCAACTAGCATGTCATTTGATTTTTTAAAGTTACCTTTCAAATGAAAGGGCACTTTTTAAGTTTGTCTTTCAAATGACATGCTTTTGAAATTTTTGCCTTTCTTTGACAGGCAAACTAGCCTTTCACGTGCATTGAAACTTGCAAATGCCAAGCCTGGCCCGGCCTTTTCATTGTGAGTATGCTTTTGAAATTTTTGCCTTTCTTTCAAAGGCAAAGTAGCCTTTCACATGCATTGCAACTTGCAAATGCATGTGAATGGCTAGTTTTCAGTCAAATAAATGCAGGCTAGCCTTGGCCTGAGCCTTTTCATTGTCAGGTTCAGAGGTCAAGCCTCAACTCCCATGGTCCCACAACGAGTCACTCAACCGCAAGGCTCAAGAGTTGAGGATAGACACTAGATCTTGTCTTTGTCACGGTTAGTTGAATTGGGCAGGTAGTGGGTGAGCGAAGAATGTCAAGAATGGATGGGTAGTCACAGAAAAGCAGATGGGTAAGCATGGATGTTGTGACAACAAACGACCAACCAAAGAAGAGTACGGAATGCTGGAAAGGGACGGAACTCCAGATGAGAAAAGGTAAAAATAAAAAGAAGGGGTTCGAATGGACCTGGTTTTCGCATAACAGCCAAGGTAAAAGGGGAAAGGGTGTCGTGGCCTGAGGAAAGGGAAAATGGAGACGATGGAGGGTCGGAAGAGGAGGGGACGGCGCAGCAGCACAAGCTAGGACGTCTCTCTGTACGGCATTGGGCAGCTTGGAGAGCGAGAGAGAGAGAGAGAGAGAGAGAGAGACCTCAAAGGCCATGTCAATGGGCACCACAACAAATCCAATTGACATGGCCTTTGGGGTTTAACGCCATCATCATACAAAATTTAATTTTAAATTAATCTTATAAAAAACTCAATCACATTCAATGAGTGTAATCATCACTTATCTAATCCATTAACCAATGAACTAGGATCACGATAGAGAAATCAGACATGAAGAATAAGACACAACATAGCCGTTACAATCTTCTCCACTCTTCTCATTATGAATGAACAAGACAATGAATACAAAACTATGTATAGGGACTGCTTGCACCCTTTGGTATCATACAGGACATTTAGGCCTATTACCATTATTAAATATTGCGAGCACACAATACTCGACAAATGAGGATTCCATCAAGTGTTTCCAATTGCACAGGTCCCGATTAGGAAAGATTTTATTAATAACGTATGGTCCTTTGCTTCTGAATTTTAATTTCCCTGGGTGCTTCTGTATAGAGAAGCACCTGATCACCTAGGTGTAGATCTTTATTACGCAGTTGACGATCATGCCAAGCTTTTTGGTGACGACCACTAATTGTGCGTGATACAATACGGGTCGAGTCTCACACAATAACGTAAATAGCTTGTTATTTACTTGTTGTTCAACGGTAGCTTTCTCACATACATTTGTAGAGAAAGCTTGCATGACTCGCAATGAAGGAACTAGAAATTCAACTCAACAGGCATTACTACCTCTTGACCATATACGAGATGGAATGGGGTAACCCATCATGTGGCCTTCTTGGGAGCTGTGCCATATGCCCAGATAGCGGAGAATAGTTTGGTTTCCCAATCTGATCGACTTGTTTCGACTATCGTGGTTAACATTTTGCAAATCGTCTTGTTGGTGGATTTTGCCTAGCCATTACATCTAGGATAGTACAGAGTACTTTTGTGGTGGACAACAAGGTAATGGTAGAGGAGATTATCGATCACTTCATTTAAGAAGTGAGTGCCTCGGTCACTAACAAGCTCAACTGGACACCCAAAGCACGTAATAATATTTTCATAAAGAAAATGTGCTACGGTCTTCGCATTGGCGTCCTTTGTTGCACGTGCTTCTACCCACTTGGTTGCATAATCCATTGCGATCAGGATATACCATGCTTGGATATTCTTTGTTGCTAGGCTTATGGGCCCAACAAAGTCCATACCCCATTTATGGAAGGGTTCACCTTCTATAATGGGTGTCAGCGGGGTGAAGTCTGCTTTTGTATTCTTTTTGGCTCATTGGCAAACATCACATGTTTTAATGATTGCAAAGGTATCCTTAAACAGTGATGGCCACCATAAGCCCGCTCTGAGGATGATCTTAGTAGTCGCTTCAGCTGAGAAGTGACCGCCACGAATGCCCTCATGTGCTTGAGATATGATAGGTTGTATCTCAGATTCATAAGCGCATCTGCGTATAATACCGTCAGTGCCTCTTTTGTATAATTGTCCTACTATGAGTTGAAAGGGTGATGCCTTAAGCAAAAATTTTCTTTTACAGTACTAAGGACCATAAATGGATCTTTGAATGATCCACAAGGTAATTGTATGCTTGTTAAACAATCTATCATAAACTAGTCATCAGAAAACAAGATCTAGTTTAGCAGCTTGATAGGAAACAAGTAGAGACAATCAAAGCATTGATCAAATAGTATAATCCAACTCCACACGTGTGGAAATAAGGCTGTAGTACGGCCTGTAGACAATGTTTACAAAGTGCCAAAGCTGGGTTTCATTGGAAATCAAGAATAATCACCATACAATAAGAGGAAACTCGAGTTTCTCCTTGAGGCTCCAAAAAGTTTCTATCTTCTCACTATGGAGAATGGGAATACATAGTAAAACACACTTCCTTTGCAAAGTTAGGTGAAAATCCAGCATGTAATAAGAAAGTAGACTCCACTTTCTTGCCCTAATGTGAAAACCCTAGCCTAGATCCAAGAGTCATGCTTGGTAGGTGCATGGTAGGTACAAATCTCATCATAAATCATGGTCTAGATCCTACAAAGTAGGAATCACTACCAAATAGACACAACCACTCCTCTTGACTCGTGGTAACCTACTTTAGGTGTGTATGTACAAGTGGCACTTTGGCCATTCAAATAACCAACAAACAATATCGACAAAATGTACAATATTCTACATGGCTAGATTTGCCAATGTAGGCAATTTTTCACACTCCTCCTCAAATCTAGCCTTGGAGATCACAATGCTTTTATCAATAACTCCAATTGAAGATCTAAGCTTGACAAATGAATCTTTAGGTAAAGGTTTAGTAAACAAATCAGCCAAGCAACTTGATGATGGCACGTGTTGGAGCTTGATCTCTTTAGCTTGCACTTTTTCCCTCACGAAATGATGAGCAATTTCGATGTGTTTGCTCCTTGCATGGAATGTAGGATTAGTTGCAAGTGATTGGGCTGATTGGTTGTCACAATAGATGATAGGGATCTCCTCCTCCATGACATGAAGCTCCACCGATAGCCTTTTGAGCCACAAGACCTCCTTGCATGTTGATATCAAGGCCTTGTATTCGGATTCTGTGGAAGATAGGGAGATGGTATCTTGCTTTTTGGAAAGCCATGATACTACTCCATCACATAGAAAGGTGGCAAAGGCACTTGTTGATCTTCTATCCACTTTGTCACCTGCAAAATCCGAGTCACTATAGGCTCTTAAGCCAAGATTAGTTCCTCTATACAAAATACCAAAATTCTTAGTGAATGAAATGTATCTAAGAACTCTTTTGTCCATCTTCCAATGTGAAACTAGAGGACTTTGCATGAATTGGCTTAACTTTCCAACACTATAACTAATATTAGTCTAGTTATAGTTAAATAGATCAAGGAGCCAATAAACCTTCTATATAATGTGATGTCCTCAAAGGATGCTTCATCACAACCAATAGATGCTTTTACATGTTGCTCCACTGGTGTCTCAATGCCTTTACAATTCTTCATTCCAAATCTATCTAGGATGGATGTAGCATATTTAGATTGACAAATGACGCTAAAATCACATCCTCTAATAACCTCTATTCCAAGAATGAAGCTCAATAGGCCGAGATCTACCATCTTAAACTCTTTTGCTAAAGCAATTTTTACATCTCTAATTCCATCTAGATCATTACCACTCAAGATAATGTCATCTACATACAAAACAAGAATAATGATCATGCCATCATGAAAACTTATATACAATGATGGATCATAGGCACTCATTACAAAATTGATGAAAAAGAGAAAAGAGTTTAGCCTAGAGTACCATGCTCTAGGTGCTTGCTTGAGCCCATAAAGGCTCTTCTTCAAAAAACACACCTTTCCTTCATGCTTTGCCTTGATGAAGCCCTCGGGTTGCCTCATGTAGATCTCTTCTTCCAAATAACCATTGAGGAATGCATTTGTGAAGTCAAGTTGGAATAGCTCCCAATTGAAGGTTGTAGCAAGACTAATGATCAACCTGATAGTAACAAGCTTAGCCACAGGAGCAAAAGTCTCATCATAATCAATGCCTTTGGTTTGTAAAAAACCTTTGGCAACAAGCCTAGCTTTATGCTTGCTTATTGATCCATCTTGATTATACTTCAACCTAAAAACCCACTTGCAATCAAGAGGTTTTTTCCCTTGAGGAAGATCCACAAGATCCCAAGTATGATTCTCAATAAGAGCATCATACTCTACTTGCATAGCATCCATCCAAGTTTTAGACTTACAAGCATCTTTATAGCATGTTGGCTCATCTAACATTGAAGTAAGAAAGGTGTAAGATGTGAAAGATGATGAGCCTTCCCTTTGATCACCTTGACCATCATAGGTGAGCCTCAATGGCTCGGATCTTGCCCTTGTAGATCTTCTTGGAGTTCTTGCATCTTGAGGTGGATCCTCAAGTTCTTCTTCACTTGGAAGCTCCTCCTCCATCCTAGCATGATCCTTGGCATCAAGATGATTAGTAGCATTATCATCCAAATCACAAGCATGTCCTTCATCAAAAATAACATCCCTACTCACTATCACCTTGCTAGTGATGGGATTGAAGACTCTATAACCTTTGCTATTCTCACCATATCCCACAAAGATGCCTTTGATGGATGTTGCATCATCCTTCCTTCTCTTATCCAAGGATTGGTGTACATAGCAAGTGGATCCAAAAACTTTGAGATCCTTGAGATTGGGCTTCTCTCCAAATAGAGCTTCAAATGGTGTGATTCCTCCAATGGCTTGGTTTGGCAATCTATTGCACAAATAGTTAGCACAAGTTATTGCTTCACTCCAAAATGGTTTGGATAGAGAAGCATCTAGCCTTAAGGCCTTAGCACACTCACAAAGAGATCTATTTCTTCTCTCACTCACTCCATTTTGTTGAGGGGTGTATGGACATGACAACTCCCTCTTTATGCCATTAGAACTACAAAAGTCAATCAACTTATTGGAGATATATTCACCTCCATTATCACTCCTTAATACCTTAATCTCGGTACTAAGTTGATTTTCTACCAAAGTCTTGAACTTTACAAAAGAATCAAACACCATTGATTTGCTAGACAAGAGGTACATCCAACAAAATCTAGAATAGTCATCAATGAAGATTACATAGTACTTGGCACCACCATTAAACTCATGTGAAAAACTATGAACATCCGAATGGATGAGTTCAAGAGGAGAGTTTGATCTTGATGTAGATCTTGAGAAGGATAGTTTGTGAGCCTTTGAGAGGCTGCATGCTTCACATCTCTTCCCACACTTTGACAAATGCTTGGGGAGTCCAACTGCAAGCTCCTTTGCAACCATAGATTCCATGGCTTTGTAGTTGGGGTGGCCCAACCTTTTGTGCCACAGTTCCACCTTTGATAGCTCCACCTTTGCCAAGTTAACACTCTCCACTGAAATATTAGCATCAAGCTTAAACAATCTACCTTGCTTAAAGCCTTTGGCTATACATTCATCATTTCTAAGGATGGAACAAACTTCATGCTTAAATTATACATCTAGGCCATTATCCATTAACTGGCCAACACTAAGCAAATTCTTGGTTAACTTAGGAGCATAAAGAACATTATCAAGATTCATCCTTTTGGATGATCCCACATACAAGAGAATTGTTCCTATTCCAGTTATCTTACATTCTTGACTACTTGCAGTATAGATTGATCTATGTAAATCATTGTAAGAAAGTAAGGTGGAGAATATGTCCTTTTGATATGTCATGTGGGAACTTGCCCCACTATCAATCCACCAAGAATCATTGGTGTTGCTCTTTGATGATGGTGGTTTGTTGGAAACCATCAAGGATGACTCTTCATCCTCCTCCTCCTCCTGATGTGCAATGTTGCTTTGTTTGCTCTCTTGTGCCTTCTTCTTCTTGAGACATTCTGATGCAAAATGTCCTTTCTTTTCACAGAAAAAACATTTGTACTTGGACTTGTCTTTGATCTTGCCCTTTGAGCTTGAAGCCTCATCCTCCTCCTTGGTCTCCTTGAAGTGCTTCTTCTTGGCATTGGTCTTCTGCTTGCTTTTGAATGAGAAATTAGCTTTCTCATCACCATCCTGTAGAGAAATAGCATTCATTCTTGAATTGGTATGCAACATCCTACACTCTTCAGCTACTAATACATTGTGTAGCTTTTCTATAGTAGGCAAAGTGTCTTGGATTGCAAAGCTTTGGACCAAATTTGTAAAGCCACTCCCTAGACCATTGAGGACAATCTGAACAAGCTCACTATCTTGAATCTTCTCTCCAATGGAAGCTAACTCCCTATTGAGAGACTTGATTCTAAGCACATAATCTTGTGCACTCTCATCACTCCTCTTCATGCTTTGTAGAATCTGATTCCTAAGCATGAGAACCCATGAAGTGTTACTAGACTCATAGATAGATTTTAAATATTCCCAAGCCTCTTTAGCACTCTTACATGATGATACTTCTCTTAAAAGATCAGCTTACATTCATCTTAATACAGTGAAGTGCAAGCCTAGACCTCTTCTTGTATCTCACTAATTCCTGTGCACCTAGAGGTTCATCTTCATCATCTAGTAGAAACTCATAAAGATCCTGGAGCACCATTAGTGACTCCATTCTCACTTTCCAAATAGCATAATTGGTAGAATTTAACCTCTCACTAGCTTTTAGAAGGTAGGCTCCCACTGATCCCATCTTACTAGCAAGATTCTACACACAAGATATAGATTTGTTTGGACCTGAAACTCACAAAGGTTTCTAACTTTCAGTGTTTCACTCAAATGTTGACTTCCAATCCAACAGATGGATTTGTAATCACAGTTCTATCACTCCCTCACAAGCTGGAATGAAGATAAGATGAGATGAAAACTACACTCAAGCAAATCTTGCCAATCTTGGCTATTCTTGGACAAAAACTGACTCTATCTCTCTCATTCACTTTGATGTACTTTCAAGACCTGGTTTCCACTTTAAGAAGTTCTGAAATCAGCCTAGATTAATTAGTTATCATGAAACAAATTCAAAACTAATCAATGGCAAGTGATCTTGGTAGCTTATCCTAGGATTTGCACCAGAAATTACATCAAACTGACACCAGATGAATTTTCTATGATCCAATGAATATGGGTTATTAAATGTTGGTTCAGAGATGCCCACACGTGTGAACCGTACGGATTTTGATCCTAAAAAAGTTTGGGATCAAATCCCCTCACCAAAACCCGGATACCAACTCGCCCTTCCAATACTAGCTTTTTGCACCAAAACCTGCTAAAACTGGATTAGATTCAAACACAGATCAATGGCCTTGTACTTGGCTCTGATACCATGTGAAAAGTACAGTACTAAGGACCATAAATGGATCTTTGAATGATCCACAAGGTGATTGTATGCTTGTTAAACAATTTATCATAAACTAGTCATCAGAAAACAAGATCTAGTTTAGCAGCTTGATAGGAAACAAGTAGAGACAATCAAAGCATTGATCAAATAGTTTATTCCAGCTCCACACGTGTGGAAATAAGGCTGTAGTACGGCCTATAGACAGTGTTTACAAAGTGCCAAAACTGGGTTTCATTGGAAATCAAGAATAATCACCATACAATGAGAGGAAACTCGAGTTTCTCCTTGAGGCTCCAAAAAGTTTCTATCTTCTCACTATGGAGAATGGGAATACATAGTAAAACACACTTCCTTTGCAAAGTTAGGTGAAAATCCAACATGTAATAAGGAAGTAGACTCCACTTTCTTGCCCTAATGTGAAAACCCTAGCCTAGAGAATCACTACCAAATAGACACAACCACTCCTCTTGACTCGTGGTAACCTACTTTAGGTGTGTATGTACAAGTGGCACTTTGGCCATTCAAGTAACCAACAAACAATACTGACAAAATGTACAATATTCTACATGGCTAGATTTGCCAATGTAGGCAATTTTTCACAAGGCCGTCTTTGATTCTGCCTGTGGGTAGGAACTGAGTGATTTCCTCAACCCATAAGGGAGTGGCATCGATCTGAAAAAGGCATGCATCAGGAAGATCGTCATTGACTGGTGCATCAGCCTTTTCAGCATTGGAAAGTTTGGAAAGGTGATCGGCCATGAAATGTTGTGTTCCGTTCCTAATGACTACTCGAAAATTGAGTTCCTCTAGTATTAAGAGCCATCGAGCTATGCGTCCCGTTTTACAGGACTTATTAACAATATATAACAATGTCTGATGGTCTGTGTAGAATGCAAAGGTTTGGCCTAGTAAATAGTGTCTGAGTTGTTGTACGGCGTAGACCATGGCCAGTGCTTCTCTCTCGGTTGTTGTATAGTTTACTTCAGCAAACATCAATTGCTTGCTCAAGAAATGTATCGGAAAATCCTTTTCATATTCGTCCAGTTGTGCTAGGAGACCCCCTATGGCATACTTACTTGCATCGGTATGCACATGGAATTCATTCATGTAATCTAGGGAACGAAGTATGGGTACGGTAGTAAGTATTATTTTCAAATCCTCAAAAGCTTTTATGTGTTCCTCAGTCTACCACAACTAAATAAACAAGTCTCGCCTTACCGGCGTAGTCGATTACGAAGATGCAGTAATAGTTAGTGTGGTGGCCTAGGAAGACGTAAACTTCCTTCACTGTTGCAGGTAGAGGCATCTCAACTACAACCTTGATCTTAGAAGGATCGGTAGAAATGCCATCCTTTGAAATGATATGTCCGAGCACAACCCCATGGGTGACCCAGATTTGACATTTTTCAGGGTTTAGTAAAATACCAAACCTACGACAACGAATGAATATCTTTTCAAGGGCTTTGAGGTGCTTATCTGTAGAAGAATGTACACCCAAATCATTGAGATAAATCTCGACAATTCGATGTAACAAATCTTGTGACACCATTTGCATGATGCGTTGGAACGTGGAAGGGGCGTTGCATAAGCCAAAAGGCATGACATTATAAGCATAAACACCGTTTTCCATGGCAACTCGGTTTTGTGTAGCAATTTGGACCAAAAAATAGCCACTAAACCCATCTAAGAAGCTGAAAGCTTCAGCTCCTACCATTTCCTCAAGGATCTGCACAATTAAGGGTAAGGGAAAATGGTCTTTCTTTGTAACCGCGTTAAGGTATTTGAAATCAACGTAGATACAAAGCTTGCCATTTTTCTTGGGTACTACCACAATGGGCAATACCTAATCAGTATGTTAGACTTCATAGATGAAGCCAGCATCCAGCAATTTCTTAATATCTTCATCGATCCGCTCGCGATAAACATGGTTACATTTGTACATCTTAGCCCGAATAGGCTTCGCGTTCTCCTCTAATGGTATAATATGGACCACTACTTTAGGAGGGACTCCCTTCATTTTAGTATAATTCCAGGCAAATACATCCATGTATTTGCATAGTAAGGTTTCCAGATCAAGAAGTTGACCTGGCGTGAGGTGAGCACCAATATGAACAATGTGATCCATGTCCTCATCAGGATCTTTAAGATTTAGCTGTATGGTTTTGGCTAGTCCTTCAAAGGATTGTGGGACACTTGTGTAGGTTCCTGTTGTGGTTGTGGCAACTGGATGACTACATCATCAAGTGTGAACTCCTTGAACTTGCTTGGGAGATCAATTGGAGGTTCCACAAAGTTCTCTGAAACTTTGAGAATCATCTACGTGGATGTGCTACCATATGTGGAAGCTTGATCAGAGGGTTTGTCTTTGTGATGTTCAGACAATGGCTTGATTGCTTGCTTAAGCTTCTCGTGCATATGTTTTTGTCGCTCGGTTAATTTTGTGTCGATGACTTGATTTTTTTAAAACTAAGATCTTTTGCTTTGTTGAGGAGGTGGTGTGGTTGCCTCTTGAATCAATTCTTCATCTATTGTATCCCAGACTTCATTTGGATACATGTCCCATTTATAGACCTTGGGTTTAGAGGCTCTCTCACTGCCAGGTACATCTGAGTAGGTGTTTACAACCATGCATTTCTTGCCTCTCCCGAATATCAGGTATCCAGAAGGTATGTTGATCAGGCTCTATGCTTTGTAGATCCATGGCCTACCAAGCAGCATCTCATACGCCTCCTTGCCCGTCTGCATCCGTACAAAAGATATATCTTCAAGGGACCTGGTGGCTTAGGTGTAGGATCCGAATAATCAGACATCAACACGGCCTACCATTAGAAGGGTAACTTCAACATTTTGTGTTGCATGTGCAAGTATTGCTGTTGCACGATAGCTTTCGATAAAAGCTCGCCGTAGACACAAGTACATGAGCTAGTTTCTGTGTCCCATATCTGTTTACTATTCTGTTACTCGCGGTTGTTATGTGCAATCTATCCCACTTTATGGTTCCTAATATGTGAAACAAAAAGTTTGTATGAGATTCCGTTTAAGTGGGTACAAAATGCTGCTGTTTTGGTGATTGGGATTTGCGTCTCTTACCCTCTGAAGCGTTGATGAGATCTTTTAAACAGTTTCTATGACTGCTTCATCACAAGGTCGTGGATAACCGTATTGAACGCTTTCAAAAGTGATTTTCAACGTGCAAAGCACGACCAGCAGACTCACAAACAATATTGGATTGAATATTGCTGTCTCTGGATATTGTAGTTTAATCTGAGGGCTGCGCAAAAAGTGATAGGAGGTAAGAACTGAAGCGAGAGCTTCAAGCAAGGGGGTTCATGCAGAAAAGGCAGATGACGAGGGTTGTGCAAATGTCGGTGTCCTGCATCTTGTTTGCATATGCATTCATTTGTTTAATCATAAAATCTGTTTCCTCGTTCAATCATCATTGATCAAAGCCCAGAGTAGAGGTGGCACTCCATGGTTTTTGCTTTTCGTGCAACTAGTCTGAAAAGTAGCTCACTTGATGCATGAGGGGGAGGGACGCTGAATGGAAGCAAAATTATTGCACTCTTTTAAACTAAAAGGGAGGACATATAGTTTAAAACACCCAAGAGGGTGTTTTCACACACGAGAAGTGACAAGTAGTAATTTTTTAGCTTTGCCTTGCTTTGAAGACTTGGGGGGTGAGAGACCATGCATAGTGGGTGCCCTACAAGAAGGGGAAAATCATGTTATGGCCTCATTCCTGCATTTAGACTTCTAGAATAGTTCTTCGTGCTCTCTTGGCTTCTCCTTAAGTTGTAGCTATAATATTGTACGAGGGAGATGGATCTTGGTTAGATTGCATCTATTGGAAGGGAGGGTTGTCCCATGGTAGCTCTCTAAGATGTTATGCAAGTTATAGGCTTTCCATATTATATATATCTTGATTATTGCAAGTTACCTTTGAGAATTTTTATAATGATATCAGGGCCAAATTGTTGTGCATCTAATCAAGATAGTATGGAAGTAATTTTCATCCTTTGGTGATTGGCATGAATGATTTAGAAGCTTATCTCAAAGTTTACAAGGTGACGAGCATAAATCATAGTCTCACACTAACAAGATGTACTTATTTTCTTTTTTGAAGCGTTTTTTTCTATGATTAGTGGTATCAGTTGACTGTAGCATGAATTTGAAATTGATGTTATGCTTGAAACAGTGGTTTCAACGTGTGGTCAAAATTCTAATTTAAACAAAGTTATTTGTGTGGTACGTTTTTTCGAACTTTCCTTACATGAAGTGAGTTGTGATTTAGTTATATCTTTCTAATTGCTATAGATCATACTTCAGAATTTAACTATGGATTCTTGATGGTTAATCATTATAATTCAACAAGATAACTCATTCTATGTTTGTCGTTTGGTGTCTTGAAGTTAATATAGTATACTTGAAGCAAAATTTTGCCACATTTTTCAAACATTTGGATCTTCCCACATACTCCATCTTTTGGTGCATGGGATAGCTACAAATGTTTGGATTTTTTGGGCAAAGTTTTGAATTAGAGGATTTAGCAAAATTGTTCTTCCAAATAGACAAAACAACACCTAGAGTAGGTGCCTATTAAATGACAAAAACTATGCATGGACTCTAGACACATACAAGACTCCAAAGCAAAGGTTAAACAATCTAAAAGCAATACATCTTGAATTGAACAATTTCTTTCAAGTTTAAGTCTCCACACATCTACTCATGAATAAGTTTGAAATCTCAACATATCTATTTATAAATAAGTTTAATATCAATTGTTGTTGTTTGTCACACTTTTGGTAAGAGTGTCATATATTCGAATAAATTCAAGACATCAGCTAGCTACAAGTATTACCTTGGATGAAGCCGGGGAACTAATTACAACCTTAATCACAGCTGCATATACACTCCTTCCATTGTTGTGTACAAGGCTAAATACTAGCATTCTATATTTAATTCACAGAATAATATTTTATTGAATATTTATTGATTACAATATCTTTTTGAGGAGTTCTTCAAAATATTTTGCCTATGCTTGCCCCCCCACCCTCAACCACAACAATTTTTTAGTCAACTCATAGAATTCAACTTACATAAGCAATCAAAACAAATGTTCTTTAAATAATACTTAGAACTATTGCATGCTAACTCAACAAGCAAGCCTAGGAATAATTATTGAATAAGAGACTATATTGAGGACTTTGACAAAAAATTATCATTTTATTCCATAAATACCTTGATTGGCATAAATAATGTATAGGAGAAGGCCCTAGGGCGGGGGCCTTCCGCGTTTAGTAGGGCGGGGGCCTTCCGCGCCCGAGGGCGCCTCTAAACGCGGAAGGTCCCCGCCCCTGGGCCTTCCTGTCAAAAATACCTGCAAGTTTTTTTTTTTAAAACATGACTTTCCAAAAATAGTAAGTTTGGATTTGTGCACCTTTCTAAAAATAAAAAGTGAACATTGCACTTTTGTAATAATTTTCAAAAGTACAAAATTATGCCATTTAAGGCAACCTTCAAATACACTGCAAAAAAATCTGCAGGTTCCTACGTAGGCAAAATTCAATCTGCTCAGAAAACTCCCATGCCTTGCCACCTGTGCAGTGATTCATTTGTAGCCATGTAAAGTCGGCAAACCAAAAATGTAAAGTTCTATTCCACAGGTAGAATATCCAAAATACGTAAAAAGTACATCTCTTAATAGAATGTCCTCATGGTCCACCCAAAAATGTAAGTCCAATGCTTCTGATAGAAATCTCCTCAATATATGTAAAAGGTAGGTCTCTAAATTCAAATGTTCTTAGTAAGTTCGAAGAAAAAATTTGGCTTTACGCCCATAGCTCTAACCAGTGTTATTTTTTTTATATTGAATGATTTTTTTTTTTTTAATTCTATTAAGCTGTCAAAAATCCATCCTACACGGCAGAGTTATTAAATCTTTTGGATCACCTTGTTTTATATTGAATGTAAAATTAAATTTTTTGGGCAATGTAGACCCCAAAATAATGAATGTTGACGTGAGTGTGAATTTATATCTACTTTGGCTCGCCTTTGTAGTAATAAAAGGCTCACATTAGCATCCACGAAAGGACGATTCCAGCAAAAGAACCCAAAGGTAGTTTTGAATTCCGCAAACATAGCAAGCTTTTGAAATGATCTGAATTGCTGGAAGAAGTTCCACCAGAGGATGGCGGTGGCGGAGATGAAGAGAGAGCTGGGTTGCCTTTTGTAGGAGTTCCTGGGGCTGTTGGGACTGTTATTCCTGGCGGTGGTGCAGTTGGAAGACTGCCATTTCTACCAACAGCAGCAGTGGTATTGCAAACTCCTAGAGCTAGATTGGTCTGCAAATACAAGCAATAACATTAGTTATTTCCGTCACACTTGAAACGGGTCCACAATCATCGCATAACAGTATACTGTTTGTCTAATCTCTTCTTAATTTTTGCTGTCAGAACTACAATTGCAAGAACGATTTCCTCTCCTCTTGTGTGGATTAATTTCTCAACCGAAAGTTTGTCTTGAAAATGCTTCATGACAGAAACCAGATGATTTCAATTTGTCATGAAGAAATTATTGAATCATAAATGAAATTGACACACATAACATATAGAGAACTCAACAGGGCTGGCTCAGTTGGTTAACTTGACATCCAAAGTTTCTTTGGTTCCAAGTTCAAGCCCCTCTTGGAAACCAAGATGCATTTTCATATAGAGATCATTCAATGGGGTTGGCTCAATTGGTTAGCTTGGCATCCAAAAAACAATTTGGTCCCCGATTCAAGCCCCCCTTAGAAACCGAGATACACTTTCATACAGAAACTATAGTCTTACCTGACATTCATGAACATCACCACATCCACATAAAAGCTTCCCATTCAAAGTATCAACCGCCTGAAACGCACCTCCACCATCACTTCTCTGTAAAGACCATGCTTTGTGAAGTCAGAATTGTCTCAAACACACATTCAAACAAAAGCTCCATGTTTGTGTCCTTCAATTTTGCATTATTAAGTTGCTTGCAGGAAACGAAATTCTTATCAGCCAACAATTAATTCTAAGGAACAAACTTGGTAATTCTTTACGATACTAGAAAAGAACACTTAAGGCCATTTTAAGGAGCAATAACATACTTACCTGGATTACAGGTTTATAAACATTGCTACAATAGCTCTAGTCGGATTTCACTCTATTCTAAAATGCTGAATCACATTGATCCCATAGTTTACTACACACCAAATCCCTTTTCTAAGAGAAATAAATGACATCAGAGATAATGAGCAATCAATCTCTCAAGAAAGCATCAGATCTATTGCGAAGATAAGAAATAAGTACACAGCTTCAAGACAACATGTTATGCTTCCAAGAAACTGGAGTGAGTCCAAGTGGATAAAGAGTCCATCTTTATCAACATTCATTAAATCCACATCTTTTGATCTAAGTTTAAAAGAAGCAATATGAAAGCTACTCTTCTTGACTTGACCTTTATTAACTAGCTTCTCAAAAAAATTTATTATAACCATATGTGCCTGTAAATTTTAGGCCTATAATTGCTCAATTCCAGCACTCTCATTATTGAAATATTTTTTCTCTTCTCAAATGGCTTATCAATTTTTTTCTTGATTCAACTAACTTCCTTATGAAGTGGTACCTGACTGAATGTGTTTCCTCTACTATTCTTTGCATGTACCACTGTCCCTTGAAATTGATACCACAGTGAATACTTATTGCACCCGAATAGGACATTTTAACTGTTCAAGAAACTTTATCTACTGTGATTTGTGTCTTACAGTTCCATCTACTATAGAACAACCCAAGAAGAAGATATTTTTTGTAGTCGATAGCCTTGTGTCTAAATTCTCAGCTGTCGGAATAAAAGTATCCATCTAGATGATCTTCTATTGCTCTATAGCAATTAGGGCATACGCAAGAAATAGTCTAGTAGCCCCATGGCATACACGAGACTTTCAACTGCCTGTAAGGCAATGACCTTATAAATTCCAGCTGTTCTGGACTCATGGGACTGTCTTAGGTTACTTGATCATGACAGGTGTAGAAATCACCTTACATTCATACTTACATCGAAATGTGTTCCCAAGATAGTAGCCATAATAGACGCGTGTTCCGTACTACAGAACGTAGTATGGAACACTAAAAGAAATGCAAAACGGGCCAAGGCCCTACATTTCTAGTCACACATTTTTATGGCGCATTGAATCTTTGCTAACGATAATAAGCAATTATTATAATAATTTATTGGACACCCTATTTGGCATAAATGTCCCAGAACTTTAACTTGAGTTAGTAACATAACCCAACAAGAATTGACCCTCATAACCCTGGTTTGATAGGTCATTCATTATTGATCTATCCCAACCTGAGCCCAGACCATAGTTGCAGCGCGATTCCCGAATCGCGATTCAGAGCTCTGATCGAGGGGATTATGATTGTGTAGTTTGCCGACTGTTTCGGGTGCGAAACACCAAAAAGTGTGTTTTCACTCGGGGAGTTGGAAGGCCAAATCATGAAGAGGCCTTACCCCCAAACCCCCCACCAGGGGGCTACCGCCCCCCGAACCCCTCGTTTCCCGGGGGGCTACTTTCCCCCGAACCCCCTAGAGCTTCTTGCTATATAGACACTGTAGATAAAAATGTCACCGCCCCCCTGTAGATAAAAATGGGGTCCAAATGCGCGCCGAGAAGGGCCCAATATTTATGCCCCCAACTGTATGTACATTGCACTCACATCTCCAGTGAACCAATTGCAAAAGTGATCATCATCCATACAGTTGATAGTCCAAACTGTAGCATTAACATTTACCGAAAACCAGAGCAAATGACAACTGGATAGCTACTGAAAATAAGATCTGTTTGTGCCTCATCTACTGCACTTCTGAGAGGCAAAACGCTGGTTTGACCATTGATCCCCTAAAAAAATTTCAGCAATAAGCTATTTTTCCAAAAAAAAAAAAAAAATTTTTTTTTTTTGCGATTCTGGGTCACGAATCGCGATTCGCAGAATCGCGACCCGCGAATCGCAGACCCAGCGAATCGAGATTCGCTGCAACTATGGCCCCAGACTAATAACCGTTAGTATGTCATTAGTCAGTTCCATGGGTGATCAATTGCACCGAAAATGGGTTATTAGGATCATTTATTTACTGCGTCCAAGACTGACTTGACAGGTGACTCATGACTGATGTATCTTGACTTTGATTTGCTTTATTCAAATTTACTTCCAGTCATATTTGTATCATGATCAAAGGTCTTTCATCTCAAACGTTTTCAGCAATGATCTTTTACTGCTTTCTACACCCTCTATACTACTTGTAAGTATAATTTCATCCCCATGACGAGTTAATATGGTTACTCAACTGCTTCTTTTAAAATAGATACCTGCATTGGTCATACTCTCTTAAAGCCGGAATGAATTTATTTTGATGTGCTTGGTAGTTGCTTCAGTCCAAAAAGCACTTTCTACATCCTGTTAACCAGTTCTTGTTGTCCCCGTCTTGTCTAGATCCCCTTTCAGATATACAATTTTCACGTCCATTCGGTAAACGATCCTTTCTTATAGCAGTTGCAGCAAGCATAACTCTTATCGAAGTTAGTCTCACCACTGGTGCAAAGGTCTCCGAACCGTATATCCCATTCTCTTGTGTGTTTCCAATGCAACTAGAATTGCTGTGTATCTATCCATTCGCTTTTGAATTATGTTTCAGTTTGATGACCCCCACTTAAATACAGAATTCTGCCTCCATGATGAAAGATCTGTCAAGGTCCAGGTCTTATTTTTCCCCACTTCTACAACATATCCTATTTATGAAAATCATTCAGGTGATTTTCTCATTACATTGAATCCTGTTAACATGGGAGCGGTTCTTGAGGAATGTTCCTTTTGAATTGAATCGTTAGGTACATTATTTTTTCCCTCTTCAAGGTATCCCTTTACAACCCTGTGCACTCACGCTCCAGACTTTTAAATCCAACTTACGGCCTTTTTGAATCTGGTATATGAACATATACAGCACATTCAAAAACCCTTAGTTGCAATACATATAGATTTTACCAGTACAAACCTTTGCAGGATTCTGTGTGTCATGATTTTGGCTTTTTTGATATGGGTGGAGCTCATCGAGAATTCTTTCCCAATATTGATATTCACCTAATGCTCATTCCTTCAAGCAGCTTCATTGTGCTAAGATGCATAACGCATGGTTTCCTCCCTTTCAACAACTTTCATTTGGCAAAATTCGATAAGCTCTGTTGAAAATCTCACTCCATTATAGTTCACATGATCCTTACTCATGTTTGTGTTTCAAATTGACTTATACTCAAACTTTTCAAATGCTTCTTATTGCGTTTCATAAGGTACCTGAGTCCTAACTATCCTCTTTTTTGCTTTACCTATGGACATGATATAAAAAAGAAATTTGCACTTGCAAATGTTGCAGTAGGCACTCATCCACGCAATCTGATCAAGAAAGTGTGAGGATCTGGAGGCTTGATGCCCCTTGAATGGTTGCCATGCTTGCCTCCACAATATATGTATCTTGCATACATCTTGATTCGTCAATTGCACTGACCGATTCCAGTCACAATATCTTCTTTATGTAACAGCTTTAATTTCCTATATCCCAGATGGGCAAATCTTTGGTGCCCAAAACTTACACGATGTAAGTTGGTGCCTATAGAAGTAATGAAGGCATGCGCCATCTATCTTGTGTTGATCTTACAAAGGTCTCCTTGTATATTTCCTCCTTTATTTGCAAGCATACAAACTGGTAGATAGCCTTTCCTTATCCTACATAAGTCATCTCTGATCAGTCTGTATGCTTACCAAACATTAAAAAGTTCTGTTATGACTTTCCTCTTGTTATTTTTCATATGTCCCAATTCTTGATAATTTTTCAGCCACTGTTTGTGGTGAGCATGTGTTCTGTGTTTCCTAACAAAGTACTGTCATCACGTGTTGATGCTGCGAGGAAATCTTCTACTTCATGAACCTCCTACTTTGCATAGTTTGAATCACAAGTTGAAACTGCTTGCAACAACAGCACTTTATCTTATTGAGATCACATCTAAATCTTCCCTCTCTTTTACCATAACTTCTTTCTTGAATTCTACAAGTCCTCACTACAGTCATTTCTCAACTGTTATCTTCTCACTTTCCTGCCTTTGCAGTGATTCAAGATGAATATAGCTTTTTTTGCCTCCTTTCTCTTGATGCCTTTCTGCAGCAACCTTGAAATGACAGTATCAAGTCGCAAGGTGTCAAATCTGCTTTCCACTAATACTGCTAGATTTTAAAATAAAATCTGGGATTCCCAACTAGCATGTAAGGAGATTTTCTTCTGAAACAGGTGCACCAACTGCAACAATCCACATCGGTGATTGTATCATTTTATGATTCAATCTCCTGCTATCACCTGCTGCTTTCTAAGGTATACTCTATTAGACAAATTCTTGGTCTCACAGATGCAGATACATTCAAGCTTCACTGACTTCCATCATGTTTTTATACTTTGACTTGCATGGTCAGTGCTTGGTCTCCTGGCAACAATAGACCGAAGGACCTTTTTTTTGAGAATCTTTTGGATTTTCCACTTCAGAGTTGGAAGTCTTTTCTATCAAACTTGTCTATTGGCCTGACATCATGAACATTTAAAGCCAGATGCAGTCGAGTCTCGGTATGTTGGCCCATAACTACAATGAATCTACTAAGACTTGATTCTGATATGCAATGCTCAATCAGAAGAATTCCCATAGTCCAAAATTGCTCTTCTCAGAGGAGTAAACATTAGAGCATACCATGACCAATCAATCTCTCATGAAAAGCATTAACTCTTTTCTAGAAACAAACAGTACATAGCTTCACAAAGACATTATGCTACCGAGAAACAAGAACAAGTGGGGTGGGAGTCCTAGAGCTCTAACATTCAGTTTCTTCACATCTTCTAATCTAAGTTTACAAGAACCATTATGATTGCTTAACTTCATTGCCTTGGGACTTTATCAACCAACTTCTAGCTTTGTAATTGTTTCCCTATAACCATACCCAACTTTAACTTTGAGGCCTACAATTGGTAATTTCCAACACTTTCTTGTGATATAGTTGAAAAAGGCTGGCCAAACAGAAAAAGCAATATCTTAAGCTGCGTGAGGCCAGGTATCCATCCATCTATGCGGATCCTGTGTGGCAAGGGAGTGGCGGGGGAGGAACTGGGACCTGCTCAAGGAGCTCAACACTCCACCAACTTGAAGCACTAGCCTCAGATGATCCGCTACCGTTATTTGATTCATTTATGCATACCCACCTTATACACTGATAATTCTGGTCAAACACTCCGAACCAAACTGATTCCATCTGTGAATAGTCTTTCAAATATACTATTGTTGCAACTGGGATGTCATCATAGCCACTGTAATAATCCACGAGCTCTTCCATGAAACCGACTACATTAAAAACTTTCCAATAGTTAACTTTTTAATGATAGCAAGGTACCTTGTAAAAGTCGACAGCCAAAAAGTTGGACCACCTTTTCCCAGCAGCAGAATAACAGACACTCAGCATGTCAAGGAGTGCTTTGGAGTTGTCGGTACACGCTTCTGTCTGATTTGGGTTATCAGGAAAATAGTTTTCTAAAACTAGCGAACTAGTCATTGAGTTCAAAGGCAATGATTCTGCACGATTTGTGCACTTTCCTGGCAACAGTCCGCCATTACCATCTACAATCAAATTTAGTATCCATTACCTTAGTCCGGATCTCTCTCTCTCTCTCTCTCTCTCTCTCAGGTTGACTAAGATGTTGCAAAAGGTTCAGGATGAACTTTCTTGTACATACTACGTAATATGAGACTTATTTTCGGCAGAAACGAAAACAGTAATACTGGCAGCTGGAATCTAGATAAAAAAAGATCCAAAATAAGAATACTTACATTGGTTTTCCACCAAGTAGTTCCATTCATATGCTATTCCTTCACTTGCCTCCTTCGACGCAATGGAGGTAAAGACAAGCAAGCGCTCATTATTTGCCACCATCGCACTCACTGTAGGCCAATCTTGTCCGTTTTTAGGCATTTTTGCTAGCGGGTACCAGTACTTCATCAAGCCAGCAGCAGTAAACACTTTTGTCAACCCATTTGGTGCATGTACGTAGTCTTCAATGAAGATAGTAACAATTTCGCTGGGATTGGAGGATAGAAACTTCTCAATCTCCTGTAATGTGTTAATAGCTGGTTCCTGGTAAAATCAACAATAAGCCTTAGGACTTTCTTGTAACAATAGCATTTTCTCAATCCCAGCAACATATACTTGGAACAAACACTCCACTATAAAATTGAGTCGTAAACTTGATTTGCTTTCAGGATGGCATATTAAGGACTTCAATAGTTAAAAAGATTACTTACTATCCATTTAGCCATCTACCTTTGGTAGCAACACTGTGTTTTAGCATCTCTTCAATGAACCTACAGAACATACTGACAATTAACTTATCATCTCAATGAAATGTTGTGTTGATAGGGTCAGGACTCACAAAGGCTGTATAGTTGTAACACTTGCCTCCAAATGAGTGACAGAGCCACACATCATTCAAAAAATCGTACATGTCCAACATTAAGCCCCTGACACCATTCTACGCCACAGCAGATAGTCAGGTTTGCTACAAGGAAAACAGGCATTTACCTCTATTCCTTTTCCGCAACAAAAACCAAAAGGAAAAGCGTAAATAATAATCAATTTGCACAACTTAAGCAGTGGGAACTGCCAAACCCTCTGAACAATATCCATCCTTAATGCTAGACCTTGAGAAAGAGATTTTATGGAAACAATGTTTGAACAGGTAAACAAAATATATGCTAAAAGGATATCCATGAGGTTCCTTATTTTACAAAGCAACTCAGCCTGTGTTGAAATAATAAGTGAGTTTCTAACAAATGAACCCATCCATATGCTGTCTTTCTAATTCAGCTTCAAGTCGCCAAGACTCAAGGAATTGGAACTACAACATAGTTGAAAGGGCAATGAAGAAACATTATACATCAGAAACCACTTTTTTAATCTCCTGCCATAAGCTTCCTAGCAGAATCTTGTTTCTGAAACTCAACTTTGCTCAATGTTCATGAAAATGAGAGAAAAAAATTTCAAATGAATAGTCGGAGTCATCGGCCCATTTGTGGTGCAGTGGTGTAGTAAGTTCTTCCCTGCCCACATGTGATACCCGAGCCAAAGGCCAGTTTAAGATTACAGAAGACGAAATAGTAGCAGTCATGATCATCTTTAATGCTTGGAGAAGCCACGGGAAAGACATTGGAGACAGTCTAGAGCTAGATAAAGAAATTTGTAATACATGGCACTTACATTCAGCTGACTGGTTACGCTATCCTCTTGGTTCTCAAACGTCAAACGCGCACCGGTAACAGATGGCTCTCCAACAATTGCATATGAGTTATGTGTTGTCAACCATGAATATTTGTTGAATGGCAAAGAAATACTCTGCAAAGCCAATGTACCAAGCATTTCTCACCACCAAACTACATGATTCAACTCCAGATTTGCTGAGATTATAAATACTTTACTTTTGAAGAATGTACAAGTGAATAGAAAAGCAATCTCTCTCTCTCTCTCTCTCTCTCTCTCTCTCTCTCTCTCTCTCTCTCTCTCTCTCTCCATATATATATATATATATATATCTATCATAGAATTTATGAACCGTGGACGGTTCACCACGGTTCTCAGTTCACCACGGTTCTGAGAACCCTACAGTGAACCATACGATTCTCAAAAAAATTTGGGGGAACCGTGGTGAACCGTATAATTAATTAATTAATTTTTTTTTAGTTTCCCACCCAAAAATAGCCCAAAAAAATGTCAAAAAAAACCAAAAATGAGAACCAAAAATGACGAATCTCTGAAATAAGTCAGATTTAGATGTAGAATAAGTCAGATTTAGATGCAGAATAAGTCATTTAGATGCAGCTATTTGTCTGGGATGCTACTAACAGGTTTGAAATGATTATAAATCTAATCACATTGCCCAAAATCTAGTAAGTCCCAAAGCCATGCAACTCAGATATAGATTATTCAGATGCAACTAATTCAGATAAGTCAGATTTAGATGCAGAATAAGTCATATTGTGAAACCTGTGAAATGAGGACCAAAAATAACATTGGGAGGGGTTTTGGGGAAATGGGTAATTAATTAATTAATCGATTAATTAACTAGAGGGACCGTACCACGGTTCATGAACCGTGGTACGGTTCACCCACGGTTCCCACGGCCCACGGCCCACGGTCCTGAGAACCGTGGGTTCTATGATATATATATATATATATATATATATCATAGGTCCCGCGGTACTGGGTACCGCGGATCCCGGTACCGCGGTACCATGATGGTACCGCGGTACCACAATATAATAATATATTTATTATTTAATATTTTTTAAATTTTTTTTTTTAACTAAACCTACCCGCCCCCCTCGCATTTCCTCTGAAATTTTTTTGCGCCCTCTCCGCCCTGCCATCGCTACTGGTTTTTCTTGCTTGCCTTTGATTCCTTGCGTCGCCCATCGCCCACGCAACGCCCTGCCTTGCATCTGATTTCCTTTGCCCTGCATTCGCCCATTTTCAGCGTCTCTCCAACAGTGAACCCTGCTGTTTTTTTTTCCAGCAATCCATCCCTCATTTTATCTGCAATGGTGCAATCCGACCTTTCCGGTCTGTGGGACGAGGTAGACATTGTCAGGCGGGTTGCCGACAAGGCCAACAAGACCGGTCAGAAGATCGTGCGCTGCCGATACTGTCTCGTCGAGTTTGCTGCATCCCTCACTCGCCTTAAAGGCCATCTGCTCGGTGCACGCACCAAAAATGGTGCCACCTTGAATGCTGCCCCTTGTGGCAGCATGACCGTCCCCGACAGGCAGCGACTACTGGACACCTACGGGCCGCGGCTCGTGGCAGGGGAGAACACCATTTCGGAGGGCGTTCTCCGATTTTGCACCGCTCCTTATGTGACTAACCCAGAGTTGCTGCCTGCTTGGCTGGCACGCACGAGGAGAGGGAGTGCATCCTCCGCCGGTCCCTTTACCCCTTAGACAGTTCTGCCTCATGCACCCCCATCTGCTCAGATTCCGGTGGATCCCGTCCCATCGCGTCCGACAGTTGCCAGTGCGGTTCCACCACCACCCACTGTTGCTCACACTCCACCAGTCTACGACTTTCTCATGGACTCTCCGCCACCCGAGCAGGCCCAGGATGGTACTGGGCGGGCCTTCGAGGATGTGGAAGAGATCCCTTCTTCCTTCCCTTCCCATCCGGATGACCTCCTCAGCCAGCAGTTTTCGTACCCCATGCCAGATGTTGCCCCTCCACCAGTGCACCCCAGCTATGCTGCTGCACCCATCCCTGCCAGTGCATCCCACTCTCCCCATTCCACGTCTACAGCCGATGCATCCACCAGCGCCCAGCCTGTAGCGTCATCGTCCATTCCCGTCACGGTTAGTGCACCGTGCTGGAGGTCCACCACCCGTCGCCCACCAGGGAGAGCCCTCGTGCAGCAGACCATTCGCGGCACGCATCAGCTGCACATGGACAGAGAGGCCACACAGGCCGTGGCCAGTCTGGTTTACGAGCTGAACCTGCCCTTTGCCATCACCGACTCTGAGCTCTTCAGAAGGGCCTTCCGCCTTGCACAGTCTGTCAGCCCTAGCTGGAGAGTCCCTAGTTCAGAGGTTGTCCGCACACACGTGCTGAGGGATAGGGTCGAGTCCTTGTCTAGAGAGATGGAGCCTCTGCGTCGGCACTGGGCCACTTACGGTTGCAGCATCATGTCCGATGGCTGGACTGATGTCAGGAGGAGGCCGATCCTCAACATATTGGTCTCCAGCTGCATGGGCGCACAGTTTTTGAGGGCAGTGGATTGCAGCAGGGGGGGGAGAGTCATATCTGCAGAGTTCATGTTTGATGTCATCAGGTCTTCCATCCTAGCCATAGGCCCACAGCATGTCGTCACGGTGGTGACGGACAATGCCACGAACTGCATTCAGATGGGTGTACTGCTAGAGGCCGAGTTCCTTCATATTGTTCATACCCCCTGTGCAGCCCACTGCATAGACCTTCTGATGGGGGACATTGGAGCACTTCCCTGGGTTAGAGCCATCGTCCGGGAGGCCCTCTTCCTGGTGACTTTTGTCACCAGAAAGAGGCATGTTCTTGCCATGTTCCGGGTGTTCAGCCATCTGGACCTCCGTAAGCCAGCCCCCACGCGCTTTGCATTCGACTTGGTGGTCATCGACCGTTTGATCAGGTGCAGGGCCCAGCTTCTACAGATGGTTGCCAGTGATCTTTGGGGTGCCAGTACATTTCCGCACACTGAGGATGGGGAGCACTTTTCTTCCACGGTGAGGGGAGACCAGTTCTGGAGGGATGCACAGACATTGTCAGGACTGCTTCGACCACTCTACATTGTGCTCCGCATGGCTGACAGCGAGGGGTCGACACTTGGACTGGTGTATGAGCTCATGGACCGGATTGGACAGTTCCTGCAGCTGCCCATCTTGCAGCCAGAGAGGTAAGCGATACAGTGTTGCAATTGACCTTTATCTTTTTAGTACTTGCTAGTTTGTTTTTCTGTCAGTGTTAAGCTTTTTCGTAATGCCCTAAACCACATGCCCCTCACCTGCAGGATGACAGAGCTGAAGTTCATATGGGAGACGCGGTGGAACTACTTCCACAGGAGTATCCACAGCGTTGCACACATGCTGCATCCCCTCTTCCTCTCTCCGACACAGATCGCAGACAGAGAGCTCGAGGCCGATTGGCTTCAGTACATTCACAGGGTGGGTCCACACATAGGTTTGGATCCTATCAGGCTCATGGAGGAGCTCGCTGCATTTCGTTTCGGCATGGGCATGACATTCGGCCACCCGGCTGCCCAGGATCCAGAGAGGAGGCAGCTACCAATTACCTGGTGGACCATGTTCGGTAGCACATACCCATCTATACAGCGTCTTGCACTGCGTGTCCTTTCTCAGGTATGCATCTCATTTTATCCTCCATTTTTTGTGTTTCGTTGAAGTTTCACCTCTGCCACAATGTGCTGAAGTATTTCAATGCACACACATGGGCACTGATTCACACGAGGAGAAGGAACCACTTGTCAGTGAGTCAGTTGGAGCGGTTGGTGTTCTGTAGCACCAACGCACATCTCGCCAGGAGGCTGCCGACCATTACGAGCGCATTGCAGGTGATAAGCTAACCTTTCATAGCATGTTGGTTGACTCCTGGTATGTTGGTTTCATTTCTTGATAGAGTTGTTTCTCTGACATGCCAATTTTAAACCTTGCAGACGAAGATATCCGATCTGGAGCGCCAGGTTGACTTGCCTACGGACAGCACCCATCCCATGCCTGCAGATGACCTGGGCACACAGTTGATGGCAGAGAGAGAGAGGGAGCTTGCCGAGATGAGAGAGAGAGAGAGCTTGGGCTTGAGCACAGAGAGCCCCCATTGTATGAGGCAGATGAGCCAGTGTCAGAGGATGAGCATGATGAGGATGAGCCCATTCAGGTTGTGTTTGCCAGACCAGAGAGGGATGAGGCAGATTATACAGGTGCAGGGCACACGCCACGGGCAGGGGTCACAGGTGCATCACGTGGCAGAGGTGGGACGAGGCCCAGCAGATGCCGAGTGTCAGGGCGCCCCCATCATCTCTTGCCAGCATGCCACACACAGAGTCCCAGCCAGAGCAGCCGCATGAGGTGCCTACAGTTCCTCCAGCTCCTCAGAGGGTGTATGTGTGTCGCATAGCTCCTCCAGTGCCACCGATGCCATTTAGGCCTGCAGCCCCTCCATCGCCGTCCACTTCTGCAGCACCAGATCTCCATGGCAGGCCACCATCTGTGCCCAGGTTTTCTCTTGCAGCGCCCACATCCACAGTGGCTCCTCCAGTGGCAGCACCCACGTCACATCCTCCTTTGGCAGCACCCAGGATGTACCAGTACCGGCCACCACAACGCCCCTTTCAGTACATATCGCCACTGTACTCACCTCCTGCACAGCCAATTCCTCCACCTGCAGCAGCCCCACGGGCACACACTCCACGAGCTCATCCTCCTCGCTCAGTTGCACAGGGAGTTCCCTCTTTTGCTTCCCTATCCCAGCCGGCCTCAGCTTGGGCCCAGCCTAGCCAGCCAGGTGATTTGCATGGGGGTGACGAGGCATTGACAGCTCCTCTTGTCCGCAAGAGACCAGGCAGGCCCAAGGGTGCACCGAACAAGAAAGGCAAGGCACAGAAACTGCCAGGGAGGAGAGGACGACCACGCAGGGCTCTAGGTACAGGTAGAGGTGCAGTATCACAGCCAGTTGGAGCAGGTGTTGTTGGTTTGGCCTGCTTGGGGGCTGATGCGGAGGCTGATTGGGAGGATGAGGATGACGAGTCTTCCCCCTTGGATACACAGCCCATGCCAGTTCCAGACAGGCAGAGATATCGGCTGCGAGAGTCAGCTCGGGGCCCTGAGTTGTCTCCAGAGCATTCGTCTGAGTCAGAGCCAGAGCATTGATTGTGGCTCTGTTGTTTTAGTTTCAGTAGTTTGTCTCTAGCAGACGGTCTACCATTGTACTCAGATGATTTTTCACATTATATACAGTGTTTGGCCTACATTATTTGCTGCACATTGTGCGTATGTCGCTCTGTACATGTGATGCTTTATTTTATGTTGAAGAATTCTATGTGCGTGTCTGAATCCTATTTTCATTTAATTTCGTTTGAAGTGAATGCTAGCTTCACATATATGCACCTACATCATGAGCACAGCAATCACCCCTACACCCCAAACGACATTTCATAAACACATGTAATACATCTGCATTTAAAAAAATTACAGACATTGCATCTTACATGACCAGGCTCGCGTTGCACAAAAAACAACTACGTATATATTCAACCGTTGTATCAGGATAACATCACATATACTGTCATTTTTTTAAGCAGCCATCTAGTTATTTGCTGCACCATAAACTGTCGAAAACTACATAGCAACAGTCCGCCACATACGGGTGGACCTCATCTATTCTAAACATCCCTCACTGATCCTCCACCGACTCCTCGCCCTCGTCTGGTGCATTGTTTTGTCGCTCTTGCTCTACCTCCCGGTTAGCCCGAGCTGCCTCCTGGTTAACCCGACGTCTGGCCGCCCTTTCCCTGACCATGATGAGCTGCCGTCGTGTGAAATTCATTCCGATCTGCTCATCCAGATCCAGCTCGACAACAGGGACATGATCCACAGCGGGGGCGGGTGGCTCCGGTTCCGGATTTCTCTGTCAAGTCTGTCGCAGCATCTCTCGGATATCTGCCTCTTGCTTCCGATGCCTCTCGTTGTGCCTTCGGATATCTTCCTCAAGCTTTCTCCTAGCTTCGCCCTCGGGCTTCGGTGGTATGCGCTCAGCCATCTCGATCGACCTTCTCCTCAAAGCACCCTGATCCTTGAACACCCTCTCACAGCACCCTGGCTCTCAAACAGCCTCTCACAGCCTGTCATCGGCTCTCGCTTGCTCTCTCACTGTCTATCACTAGCCCTCTCACAGCCTCTGAAAATGCTGACCACAATGGCATTGTGAGTGCCTATTTATCCCCACAGCCTGATCGGCCATGTGGATCCCCATCATCCCTCCATGTGCCTCTGTACCTGCCCCCATGTGATGCTCCCCCCTGTGTTGGTCTCCCATTGGGCCCATGGTCTGCTCACCCACAATGCCCATGTGCCTCTATACTTGCCCCCATGTGATGCTACCCCCCTGTGTTGGTCTCCCATTGGCCCCTCGGTCTGCTCACTCGCAGTGCCCATGTGCCACTGCAACAGTCCCCTGCACCATGTACTGTACCCTCTTTTTTTACACCCAGAACCCCCTTTTTTTACTTTTTTTTGTCCTTTTCTGGTAGTTAATATGCAAAAACAAATTACTAAAAATATATTAAAAAATAATAAAAAAATATTAAAAATGGTACCGCCCTGGTACCGCGGATCCCAGGGCCGGTACCGTACCGGCGGTACCACTGATATGGTACCGGCGGTACCATACCAGCGGTACCAGAGGGTACTATGATATATATATATATATATATATATATATATATATAGATAGATAGATAGACCTAAGGAAGCGGACCCCGGGCGCGAACGCGCGTCTCGCGTCCGGGGTGGGACGCATTTTTTTTTAAATTTAGTGTATTTTTAGTATTAAAAAAACGGACGCGATTCTGAGATTTGAGATTAGCTGCAACGAATCGCCAAAAAAAAATTACTTTCCAAAAATATTTTTGGACCTGAAATTTCTCTTATGTGAGTTGAGAAATGTTTCGAGAATATAGAGCAAAACTTGCAGTAATAATGGACACCTTAAAGGTAGCCGCTAAGATTCCTCAACAATATCCAAGTGTTAGTGCCCGATAAGTAGAGTGTAGAAGGTTGATAAGAAAGAAGCACAACAAAGTATGAACCTGTGATCCACCACTTTCCTGACATATTTACTCTAGTTTTGTTGAAGTATTGCTAGCATTAGCAGTTGATTTACTGAAACATTCAAGCAAATACTTGAAGAAGACACGGGACAATAACAAGCTGGAGCTTTTGTTCATGATCAAAAAGTTCCAACCATGATCCAAGATTCAACGACTTGGGCTTCTCACAATTGCTCAAAATTTGACCCTAAACCCTAAACCCTAATTGCCCTACGCCCTAAACCCGAAACTACTAGAATCGTAATCGTCTTTTTTTTCTTTTTCTACTGATACCCACATTGTCTGTATTTTTTGAGAAAAAATTCAAAAAAAAAAAACATTTTGCTAGAAAACCAATGAATCGCTAATTTTTTGGGCAAGCGATTCGGTTAACAACTTGATTTGCGATTCCGGAATCATGGCTGCAACTATGATATATATATATCTAAGGAAGCGGATGGTGCATCCGGACCCGGATGCGCTAGGGGTGCGTCCAGAGGGGTCCGGACGGGTCCGTTTTTTTTTTTTCTTTTTAATTTTTACTGTTATTTAGCAAAAAAACTAAAAAAAAATAAATACGCGTCCGACTTGCGTCCGGGGGTCAGACGCTTTTGGGTCTGGACGCCGGATGCGGACGCAGAAAGCCCGCGTCCGACCCGGACCCATAATAATCTATATATATATTTAAACTTATGTACACTTTTGCGCATGTGTATGGGTGCACCACTGTTCTTTACACTGTGTTAAACACTAAATGATGCCTCATTTGCTGCCGAAAACTACATAACAACAGTTAGCCACATATGGCTAGATCCTATCTATTCTAAACATTCCTACGGATCCTCCACAGACTCCTCGCCCTCGTCAGGTGCATTGTTCTGTCGCTCTCGCTCTGCCTCCCGGTTAGCCCGAGTTGCCAAAAAAATTTTGAAGATGGGGGGACGCGTCCGGACGCGGACGCACCCTTGAGGCGTCCGCGTCCGGACGCGGACGCAGACGCATGTCCGGACGCGCGTCTGCGTCCAGCCCCCGCTTCCTTAGCACAAGAGTTACTGGGTTTTTAAGCTTGGAATTTGATATGCACGGTTACCCTTCAAATTGAAGCTTTTTTGTAATTTTAACTTTGACATGACATGTATATTTAAAGGTCATCTTTTAGAACGTAAAAATGTAGTCCAGCAAAAGGGTAATAGTTACTTTGGAATTCATTCACATTTTTTGATATTTTTGCCTTTCATTGAGGCATGCATTGCAGCTTGCAAATGTCAAGCCTGGGTCACAGCTTATTTGCAATACCGAGGGCAGAGCAGCAGCATTGTTACATTGTAGCTGACATATGTGGAGGCTGAACATCAAGGAGGTGATAATTGATATGCTGACTGCTTCAAATGGCACCATGTGCCTGCAACACCCTTACAAGAAGAAGATTGAGGCCATAATTTGGGAGCGTTCTTTCCTATTGTTGAAGAGCATTAAATGTTGCAAAAGCTTGATTCCTCAAGAAAAATTGAGTTGTTGAAGAGCATTGAATGTCGGAAAATTTGGCATTCTTTAAGAAACTGTGAGTTAAGTGGGGGGGAAGGCCCTGCCTGAGGGCCTTCCTTGCTAGGAGGGCGGGAGCCCGAGGGCAGGCCCCGACCAGCAAGGAAGGCCCGAGGGCTTCGGGCCTTCCCCTACGTAATGCCATTGTGCGAAGGTTTTTTTTTTTTTTTCATTTTTTGGCCGTACGGTACGGGCGTACGGCCTTACGCGTGGACCAGTTGTTTTTTTTTTTTCGAGATTTTGCCGTTTTTTTTTCGCAAATTTTTTTACGTTTGTGGTGGAATGTGGATGTGGACAGCCAATGACGGACTGCCACATAGCACATGTACATTCCAACGGAGAGAGGAGAGAGAACGTGCATTCCACCGGAGAGAGGAGAGAGAACGACAGATTCCTAGGAGAGAGAAAATTGGATGGACATTATGCTCCTGAAGGTGGTCCCAAAATACAAAGGACAGCTGAGCACAAGGCATTACGTTCTTGTATGCCAAAATTTGTGAATACAATGTTGCTTGTAAAACGTGGAACCACATAGTATGAACTTTGATGTCCCCTATTATTTTGGCATAATATGAACTTTGAATGTGACACCACCTTTTCTTGGGCATATTATGAAATCTCTATGAAGAAATGTTCACAAGAACATTGTTCTCAAAAAAGAATAAAATTGAGAAGAGAGATTATGATGCATAAGTGACCCAATAAAATGGCCATTCAATGATTGCCTGGGCGGCGTAATGGCCTCACCACAATTTTACAACCATTCTAACAAGTGCAAACATCACTAGAAAGACTATTCCCCAAGTGTGAAGGTGTTACGACCCTAACTATAGGTTAGGCAACACTAACCTTGAGTTCAAAAAGACTGTGGGTTAAGACATTAGGATTGAATGGATGGAGTCAATTCATACTCAAATAAAGTTGGACCATGATTTAGTGGGACTTGGGAGCAGTTATTGAGCAAGTATGAGTCTACATTTAGCCAAGTGCAAAGGTCGCTGCAAATACCACTCTCCAATAAGGAAGAGGCTATGAATGCATTCACCTAGTTTTGATGCAGCTTGTCAACTAACTCTGAATGTCATAAGTTGTAAGAGTGCATTGCACATGAAAGGCATGTGGGTTTTACATATGCCCAAAAAGCTTTTCTGCATCTCTCTCTCTCTCTCTCTCTCTCTCTCTCTCTCTCTCTCTCTCTCTCTCTCTCTCTCTCTCTCACACACACACACACACAGCATGTTAGAGCTTTCTATAATGGCTGTAACAAAAAGATCATCCTGTCTTATTTTCTCATTTTCACTGGTTTCCAAGACCGATCTTTTTCATAATTTCTTGTTCCAGTTTGTGCATATTTTACGCTTCTATTGCACTTTACAACTCATCAATTTGACATCTAGAGGGTAGACGGATAAACAGGTCATCTTTATAGTCTTTTTTTTATGGATTTCTTTCAAAAAAATCACAACTTTCTCATGATCTTTTCCATTGGTGTTTTTCCTACAGTAACTTGTAGTGTGCTATATTTGTTCTATTTATATGGGCTATGCGGCTACTCACTGCATATCTGAGCATTGTCATGCACATAATCTTCCCAACCTTGCAGTTGAAAGAGCAATAGCTCTTACTGAAAGGGTTGTTTACTAAAACCAACGAAGAGATCTTAATGTGAGGGTTATATAGAGACAGAGGCATGAAGATGAGTATCAAAGACCTGCACAACAAAGATAGAGTAAGCATCGGATACTTGCCAAAAACATAGAGAGTGGTTAGCTTCCATGCAAAGCTTGTTGAGTCTAGGGTTTTGATAAATGAGGTACATATATGTACTCAGTCTCCGATTATTTCAGATGAGGTACCATATTGCTCCAATGAGGTGCAAGTATGTATGGATCAGATGCATTTAGAACAAGATCAGTGGTACATGAGGTGCAGGTTCCAAGGATCAGATGTATGAGGCACATCCATGTCTAGTTGAGGTACACCCACTGGTTCACTCAGTTGATCTTTTGGTTTCTACAGCTCTGGAAGAGGCACGTGTTCCTCTGATTGTTCTCATACATGATAGTGTTACAGCAGTCCTATAGCAACTTCTCAACTAATACCAGAGTTTAGTGCTGCCAACCAACTCAAAATTGGCCAATTTGCTAAGTTGAATGGGTCTTAAATTGGCCTTCTGGATTCCTAATCAAAGAATCAGAAAGAACATTTCATCACAAGTTATGTTGCATATATGTTGTAGAAAAAGGAATTGTAGCTGAAACTTGGTTAAGGCTTTAAGGTTTTCAATGATGCAATTATAGTCACCTGAGTCATGACATACACAATGCAGATAAAAGTTACATGTTCCATGATTTTTTACAAACAATGTGCATATAATATATTATTATTATCGATGATACGATCAACCATGATTTGCCATGCATCTGAATTTCAAAAAAAAGTTACGAGTTAAAGCACTAGACAGTTTCAATCTAGTCTGTAGGGTTTAGGAAGCCGCATTGCAGAGATGTGAAAGGGGATGGCGGTGAGGGGAGAGAAATCAAAAGGATCAAACACTCAAATCTAAAGGGCCATACATTCAAATTCAAGAAACGAATAAAGGGCAAAAAGGCTTTAAGGGGAAGTGATTCAAATTGGTTTGAATCAGAATCATAGTTGGATCTCGATCGAATCATGATCCAGTGAAACATTACCAAAGTTCCAAATGACAGATGTGAGCTTGGTACCGGTGAGTTCTTTGCATTGTTAGATTATATCTTACGAGTCATCTGTTACACCTGGTATTAAAGCACTTATGTTCCCCTTGAATAGCTTGGGATCTATTTGGTTGGTGGTTCTCTACGTCTTTCATTCCTTCTACTCACACTAAATAATATGCATAGTCTATTATAGTGGTTTGGAGTAGATATTTAATTCTATAGAGCATATGTTTTCTACCATATTTTGCTTATATTTTACACCGCAGAGAATACACTTGAAATTTTATACTTCTGTAGAATATAAGTTCTGCATTTAAATGAAGGATATGACAGCAAATTGATTCTGCAAGTAAGTGGGTTGACTCTTTTCCAGCACATCTCAAACACAGTTCACATGGTTAGATACATATGAAGCTTTCTAACTTTTCTAGCTTAATTGTAAACTTAAATATTCAAGGTCTTAGCATTATAATCAACCTGCAACACATTGCCTATATAAAGTTATTTCGAAAGAGAAGCTAAATTCTGTTTTAGTACTTTCTGAACCTATCAAACCTATCCCCAATGGATATACATATGTTAGAACAGGAACTGCATATAAACAAGAGAGATTAGTTACCAGTGGAGTAATATTCGTTGCCAAATCTCGTACACAGCTTCCAACTGCCCCTGAACAGGAACTGCAGTACAGCCCTGATGCACAGTCCCCATTTGATGTACAAGCATCCTGAAGCTGCTTTAAAAAGAGATGAAAGTGAGGTGCGCATTTTTGCCAGCTGGCTATCGGCCTTCCACAGCTTATTTTGATCTCTCTATTTGGCATTTGCAACTTGAATATTGAATGATAAACACGCAAGCCTATTACGAATTTATTTCAGTATAGTAGTCTGTGAAACTTGCAGAGAAAAACGAGAATACAAAAGCGATATACGATTCTGGCATACAGTAACTGGCTCCACGAAAGCCATATTTCATGCAGCAACTGAGTTATGCTACGTCATATTTAGGATACTCCTAAGAAAAACGGTATCATTCATACAAGTCTTTAGTGCTCTAAGCACTATGATTTACAGTATTGGCTATACTCATAAAAAATATGCTCTCTCTCTCTCTCTCTCTCTCTCTCTCTCTCTCTCTCTCTCTCTCTCTCTCTCTCCCTCTCTCTACAAGTCTTTAGTGCTCTAAATTTGGCTTGTGGCACTATGATTTATAGTATAGGAGGCTATACTCATAAAAAATATGTTCTCTCTCTCTCTCTCTCTCTCTCTCTCTCTCTCTCTCTCTCTCTCTCTCTCTCGCTCTCTGTGGCGCGTGAATTTCTGCACACAGCTTCTCAAGCTTCTATTTGCCTTAGGGCATGGCTATCAATCAAGCTTAGACCTTAAAACCCTCTGCATTTTCGCTGACGTATATCATAGACAGCAGCCAGGAAGTTGATTATCGAGCTTAGATCTTAAAACCCTCTGCATTTTCACTGATGTACATCATAGACAGCAGCCAGGGAGTTGATTATCAGACTTAGATGTTAAAAACCCTATGCATTTTCATTGCTGTATATCACAGACAGCAGTCAGGGAGTTGACTTTGTATCAGATGTGATGATAGTTCAGAGAGTTAAATGTCTTATGAAATCCTACTATCCAGATTAGAAAAAACATTTTTCATCTTCACGAACAAAGGTTTACTGAAACTCGCTCCACTTTCATTCCTTAAGATGGAAACTTCGTTGAGCTTCCACTTCTCTGCGGTCAATACACTATACGAGAGCTCTTTCATAACGTTCTGATTACTTTTTGGAAAATGCATAATAGTTTTCAAGAGCAATTTTACTTCTAAATGACAGATTGATTGTAGACTTCTGATCTATCTTGAAATGGATACAGAACGTACATACTATGAACTTTGAAGTATGAAAACAGGCCGTATAGCTGCCAATTGGGAAGAAAACATCTAGTACACTTGAATTTTAAGTCTGTGGAACCTTGAAGATAAAAAACAAGCCTTTGCTTTCCACATCGTCTTCTATATGGATTGTGAATTCTGAGTCCAAACACTACTTAACGGTTAATGAATGCATTTGATATTTCAACAATTAATATAAACTTTATAGTTTACACTTTATATTATAAAGTGTAAAATATGACCAAGGGAGTGACTACGCCGGACATTTGGTTGCTCTTAGCTGAGTTCCTTCATACACGACACGCATTTGGCTATCTCATTAAGAGAAACCCCTGCTTATAAAGCTTATTCTCTCTCTCTCTGAAGGAACATCATCTATTTTTGTCAGACGCCCATGCCCACTACTTCTAGCTTTGTGTGTTCGTAGCTACCGAAGATAGTCTGATGTTGCAAATCGACAACCAAAAGCTGAAGTAGCTGAAGGTCGATAATGGAATAGAAGCTCTTACCTGACATTGTCCATTTGAGCAAGCATGAGCCCCCCGAAGAACGAGAAGCACCCAAAAAACCATAGGATTTAATCTGTACTTTTTTCTCGTTACCTGGATCATGGTAGAAACAAGATCATCCGATCAGTTCAAACGTTAAACTCATTGTTGCTTATTGAAATGGCACGCCGACAAGACGAGGGAGAAATATAAAAGCTGCATTTTTAACGAAGCTCCAACTATGAACACTGCTTCCGAAGGCAGCGCTCTCTCTCTCTCTCTCTCTCTGGTTGAAGAATTTATGTCCATTTTGCTATTTACGATACGGATTACGCTCACAGGGTTCTAAAGTCAAGACTTTCAGCAAGATTAAGGCGGCAAAACAGTTTCAGATGGACGATTCTGTCACAAATGGAATGTGTAAAATGACGCCATTTAGCTCTCGAATCAAATCAAACTTGTTCTTCAACAGAACAACGTCTGAGCATTGAAGCAAGACCGGCGAAATCTGCTCTAGAAGCATATTTGAGAACGAATATTCTAGATCGGCATTCATGAGAGACAAGAAATGCTGCAGCGGAAGGAGTTCCTATCTTTTATATTCTATGATCCTATCCAGACAGCGAATGGAGAATAGATATGCTCAGTTTCTATATCGCTCAATCTGGAGCATCTAGAAAATCTATTTTATAACGAGATCCGGCATCTACTCCGAAGAATAACATCAGAACATGATTTAGAAGATAACAGCTGCAACGCTCATCAATCTCTTTTCACAGATTACAGACTAGCACTGAACAAACAAACTAAGTCCTCGTACCATTTTTCTGGATATTATCTGTTCGAGTTAGATAAACACCAACGCAGCTCACAAATCTAACTGCAACCGCACATCAACGATCAGCAATGGCAGCTAAACTGAAACTCCAATGCAATGTCTATTAATTGCGACCGGCCGCATCAAAGCAAATCATCCATTACCCGAAGCAAAAACTTGCGATCCAAAAAACTGATCTCTGTGCAACAAACCACGCCAGACTGATCTCTGAGGCACAATACGGAGACTAGATCATCGCAACACACAGCCTTGGTTGCAGATCCAGAGTCTGGCATTGAATCTACAGATTACGAAAAAGCTTGCCACCGAATCCGATCCTCATGAATTAGTCAGATGATCGATCCTTTTTGGTTACGTCTCTCTACTTTTTCTTGCTCCGCTCATTTTTCTTCGATTCCGTGTCAGAGATTTGCTGCCGCTGTCACGTCCATTTCTGTGTCAGAGTCAATTTTATCTACAGAAACACTCGTGACAGTTGAGCCGCGTCTAATTTTCAATAGCACGCGATGAGCCAGAACCTCACCGTTGGATCTCATCATCATCGTTTAGATTCAGCCACGTTTCTAGGATCAACCATTGAGAATACTCCAGGTGGCATGACAACACGTGGCAATGATCCAAGTGGTATGACTTTCAATACTGCAGAACCTTTGCCATTCTTTACGCAACTAAAGACGCACTAGTTAAAAGTAGTCACAAAAGAGCTACTCTCGTACCTTAATGGCCTTGGATTCCCGTCGCCTTTAAGTCTCATCGTCGAGGTTAGAGCAAGGTAATGTGGCGAGACTGAAGCTCTTCTTCCTTAGCAAAAAGGTCAGCGTCCCAAGGTGGACCAGCCCCTTAGAGGGTGCCAGAATCCGTGGACACAAATTTTCTTCCTTAGAAAGAGGGGTGTGGGTGGTTGCCACTCCTTGGGTTTACATTTCCACCTCATAACTATTGTTTCAAACCTGGTGGGCTTCCAAGTTCGGACCGGAACCCAAATCAATCCCTTGTGACGATTTAGTCCAGAGCAAGAATCTTACCACAGCTATTGACTTTATGTTCTTGTGGAAGGAGCCGGCGAACGACATTATGTTTGATCATGAATCCTAGGCTTCTTATGGAGCAGAATATCATTTGCCTCCCTACCTCTATTGTGTAATGAGCACGTTGGCTTCTTCTTTTCTTTTTTATGACGACCATTATGAAATGAAATCCTCATCTAAAAACTCTCGACTTTCAAAATGGGACTTCAAAAACTCTCTCCAAAGTTCTTTATGTACCTGGAATAGCAAAGGATTTATTATCTATTAGCAAAATTGAAGATCAAGGTTGCAATATAAAGCTCAAATCAACTAAATGTGTAATCTATGATAATAAATTAGATGTTCATACAAAAGGAGTAAGGCATAGTTACTTGTACACACACTTTCATGAATGTAAACACACTTTCATGATTATGCCTGAACTTCAGGAGCGAATACTTCTCAAAATCAAAACACATTGTGGCACAATCATCTTGGTCATTTGAATATAAGATCTATAATATATATGTATCACAATGACGAGGTGAATGGCCTAAAACTTTATATTTTCTCATATAGCAAATTCTCTTGTGAATCTTGTATATTTGATAAACATGCTAGAAGAAGATTTTCTAAAAGTTACTAATTAAAAACTAAAGGCATATATTAGATCTTGTACACTATGATCTTTGTGGCCCCATGCAAACGACATCATTAACTTGTTATTTCATTACAGTTATTGATGATGTTTCCACATGGACTTTGGTCGTGTTCTTGAAGAACATATTTATTTGAGACATTTTCTTCAAAGAGGCAAAGGTTGAAGTTAAAAGTGGCAAGAATATAAAAGCACTCAAAACTGATGGAGGAGGGGAGTTCATTTGTGGTTAAATGAATGACTTTTTTGATGCCAATGGCATCGACTCTCATCAACATACAAGTAGCTATTCACCATAGCAGAATGCCATAGCTAAGAGAAAGAATCGAACTGTCATGTCCACGTCCTGAACATAGGATTCAGTATAATCCTAGACTTGGATACATGATAATCCAGTGAATCGACCTTATTAGTTATGACACGTCATACTGGATGTGACCCACAAGTAATTAATAACCTTGTGAAGCCCAAACACACTAATTGGAGTTAGTATAAGGTTTGGGACCGTATATGCATGTGTAGAATACCAATAGCAGTCTATGTATAGAGAATCCATGTATAGGAATTCCATGCATAGTGAATCTATGTATAGGGGAGTTAGGACCTTGTATTAGCACATGCACAGGGGGTTCTAGGGTCCATATAAGGAGGCCAAAGTCGTCCTACTACACCATCATTTGGTTAATTCATTGCCAGGATCTCTCTCTACTCTCATGTTTCCTATTCCTTGGCTTGGGAGTGAAGCTTCTAGAGATTGATTGGTTGCTTCTACTTGGTTGAGAGGTTTCTCCAACAATGTGTTCTCTATTATTTTGTCTTGTAAGCAGGATCTAGAGGAGGCTGCTCTAACATTGGTATCAAAGCAAGCCTTACGAAGATAGGAGAACTTGGAGAAGTGCTACTTTCCATCGAAATTTCGGCTAGGATCAATTGGAATTCTCTTCCAAGAGGATAGCAAGATGGCAAGTGGGTGTACTATCCCGATTTCCATTTGCATATTGCTAAGATCTATGTCTTTCAAAAGTTTTGGGGCTTTATGGAGAAATGTCCTGGGAAGCCAATTTGTGATGCTTTTTTGGAGCTTGAATAGTAGATGCCTGTAAAACACCATGTAGAGCTTGCAGAGAGGTGAACCAAAGTCTTTTGACAAATACGACCAAAATGGGAATCATTTTCATATCTCTCATTGAAAGATATAGGATCGTGAAAATTTGGGTGAATGACAATTCGTTCAATTTACCAATCTGACTAAGAGCATACAAAACTTGATTCGAGTTGCCTCTTATACAACAAATTTCATGATCGAATTCTTGCATCAATTCGGCCCATCGGGCTTTCTTCCCCTGAAGATCATGTTGATTGCAAAAATACTTAAGAGCTTTATCATGTTAAGTTTATTTGGCAATTTTGAGGCCAATATTTATTTTAAACTTAGAAATAGACTTTATAAAGTTAGTAAGGCCTAAGAATAGTGGATTTACTATTTTTGACAAGTTAGGCAACTTGAGGTCGAATTTGGACCTACTCTAATTGGCTAGTAGAGATGCATTGAATCTAGTCATGTTAAATATAGGGTTTGGAAGAGATCTAAAACCTTTTATAAGTTGATAAGCTTGTGTAAGAGCATCCAAATAGGGCAATAGGCTGTTATAAATAGGCATACAAGTGTGGGAGAAATTCATCTGTCTCCCTCTTCTCTAATTCATTCTTATGGAAGACATCTCTTTGGGTTCTACATACATTTTTTGCATATTTGTGATGATATAGTGGATTCTTGTGTCGTATATGTATGAGTTCCTACGTGTGATTACTATGGTAGTACGGCCATTGTATGGACAAAAACAGTAAATTATCATACATAAGTGATTTTGACAAGTTCTTATTGAGTTTTCATCTTCTATGTGTAATTAATGCATGATACCTACATTTGTAATGATGCTAGATGTGATGTCTTACTAAGCCAAAGATCAAAGGGCATAATTAGATATTTGTGATCTGATTTTTTTCACATTGACTAGTTTCAGTTTCCAAGCTGAGTTTCTGCACAAGATGAGAATTAACGAAATTATGAGTAGAAACCACTATCTAATAAAATATTTACTTCTTAATCTTTAATTGTGCCTATTAAATGAAACAATTCATTAGGCAAGAAAGAAGCAGTACTAAAAGAACATTGTAGGGTCGAAGATCTGTGTAGTAGTAGCCCTCCCTCTTGTCAACAAGGGTTAGAACACTGGATAGATACCTAACTATGTAGAGATGCTACTTTTAGATAGTTCTCTACTTCTCACACTAACACTGCCACCTTTAACACTACTCCCACTAACTCTATTCCCTAAACTAGCATTCCACATGATTTGTAGTGAAAGAGAGGGAGAGAGAGAGAGAGTTAGATGGATATTGATCCGATAAGGACCTTCTCCTGTGAGTGCCATGCCTCGTATCTTTCCTTTTCAGCTGCCAGTGCATGTATAGCTAGTAAGCGTGTTTCACAGAGCTTATGCAGATTTTCGTGGCATAATTGTAGAGATTTGGATTCATCAAGACATTGCGTTGTGGCAATCCTTAATGAAGGGACTAAAAACACTACTGGCATTACAACATCCTGACCATAAACCAATTGGAATGGCGTTTGATCAGTGCTTTCCTTATATGTTGTCCTATATATATATATATATATATATATATATATGGACGACTCTTCTTGCCCATTACCGCAAGGATAATAAGGCATAGTGGTTCTATGGATCACGAAGAATTCCTCCAACAAGACCTTGACAAAGTGTGTGGTCATCAGGTAATGCCGAGACTTCTTAACCGCATATATCATTGCCAGTGCTTCCCGCTCTATGGTTGAATAATTCATTTTTGTATCACTGAGTTGTCAAGGGTTTCATGTGTGGCTTGTCTTTGCCTTTGATTACCTTTTGAAGACAAATTCTAAGTTGGCTTTCGGGTTGGTTGGGATTCCAGTTTTCTTAAGTTTGAATTGTTAAGCTTGTTACATTTCTAAGTTGGCTTTTATGTAAGTGCATGATGGATGAATGTTAGACTTAAGCGCGTGTTGGAAAAACCGTGCAAGTCCCAACGCCCTTTGAGGCGCCGGTGCAACATGTGGTATCAGAGCTGACTAACCGGTTAGCTACACAAGTCTCATAGGGAGGACTACTTTTTGGGTTTTGTCGGGACAGTCGGAGTTTGGCCTCTTTATATAGAGCCATGAACCACCTGCGCACATAGACATGCAAGGTCCTAACTCTCCCACACATAGATTCCTCCATAATATAGTCTCTATGCTTGGATCCTCTATTCATAGAATTGCTATTGATAACTCTATACATGCACCGGTACCAAACCTTGTACTAACTCCATTTAGTGTGTTCTAGGCCTCACAAGGATATTAGTTACTTTCGGGTCACGTCCAGTACGATGTGGCATAACTAATGTGGGATCGGATGAAATGTGAATTTATCAGCTCTGATACCACTTCGGTTGACGTTTGGATTGATGTCAACCGAAGAAACAAAGAATTTTTGATAGCAGAATTGTGGATTACTTAAAGAATGGATTTTAATCTTTACATTTACAAGATTATATAACAGCTGATTAACTGCCTAATTAGACGGTTGTTATTGGAGCGTGAAGACGTAGACAGTCTATACATGGAAATACTGTGTATTTCTGCAGAGTGTTGTCTGTGTAAAATCCTGTGTAAAACTGTAGTGTCGCCTATGTAGTATCTCGTGTAAACTAAAGTGTCGGATTTTTTGCCTTTTTGTCGCCTATGAAAAATGCAAAAATTATGCTTGGTCAAGGCCAAATCTATGTATATAGGATGATTACACATGTGTGGAGCCTATTCCCACGTATGAAATAAATGTACTTTTCATGTAGTACAATCATATAGCTTGTACATATAGTTTAAGTCAAGTTCTATTGGCTAAAAAGGCCAAAATCATGTTGTTTAGCCATATGCCACATGGCATCAATCTAGAGATTGCATGAAGCCACATCATGAGACTAGGTGTCAAATCCCATGTGTAGAGGTCTTCTCACACATGTGGAATAGGCTGAGGAAGTCGAATATGCACTTCTAGAAGAGTTTTCACTAGTTCTCTATATAGTAGAAAAATGGACCAAAAGTGCTCAAAATAGAAGGTTTTGTCCAAGTGTCAATTTTGCATGATAAATCATCACATGACAAAGCACCCTCACACATGTGAGATCAAAGGGATGATCGGTACCATGAGCTCCCATTTTTTGTATATTAGAGCCACATTTGGCCATAATCAACAAGCAACACCAATCTTGGTTTTGGAGGCAATTCTTGTCAATTTCATCATTTTCTTGATTTTTTTTGATAGTTTTGAGTTCCTATCATATTGTACTTTGATTTCAGGTTAGAGTCCGTACTTTGACAGGTTTTCACACGTGTGAAACCAACAAGTACAATTCCCTTCCATTTATGATTGTTCTTGTTAGATTTTCTCATCTAAATTTGATCTAGATTGATCTAAATCTTGTGTAGATTGATAGATCAATTGTATCTAACATCCAATCACTCTTGTGGATCATTTTAGGATCCATTCTTGGTCCAATTTTGCAGATTTCCACATCGCCTGTCAGAAACTGCGAGGAAAAATGTAGTGTCGTATTTTTCACCTTTTTTGTCTGTTAGAAATTGCATGTAAAAATGCAGTGTCATTTTTTGCCCTTATTGTTGCCTATCAAAAACTGCATGTAAAAAATGCAGTGTCGCATTTTTTTGCATTTTTCGCAAAAAAATAGCGACAGTGCCAGGTGTCGAGTTTTCTGCATGTGGAAAAGCCCAAGTAAAAATGCAGAGTGTGGCGACAATTTGTTCAAATATGTAGACTGTCGGAAAACACTTCATTTTCTACAGGTTGCATTTGAGAGAGTAAAAATCAGAGAAGGAAGAAGGGATGTTGGGATGAGTAGGAGTTAGATTAAATTCCAACACTCCCCCTTAAGCTAACTACTATGAATCTGATCTGCAATTGAGATTTATCATTTCTACTAACTTGTATGACAGTAACTTAGTACTAAGAAAATGGAACTGAACTTCTATGTGTTTAGTTCTAGCATGAGTACGTGGGTTCAGAGATAGAGTTATGCAGCTTTGATTGTCGCACTGGAGTATTGTTGGACCGATCTGTGGGAATTGCAGATCCTACAACAGCCTTCTCAACCAAATGATCTCCTTCACTGTTGATGTAGCTGCAACATATTCGGATTCTGTAGAGGACAACGAAATGCATTTCTGCTTTCTATTGTTCCATGAAAAGGGTCCTCCTGCAAGGAAACAAATGTAACCTGGTGTGGATTTTCTGGTATCCACGTCTCTTGCCCATTCTGAATAGGTAGTCAGTGTGAGTGCAGCTTCTGTATTTCCATTGTAACTCAAGGCATAATGCTTTGAGGCTTGAATGTATTTCAAAACTCTTTGCAGGGCTTTCCAGTGTTGTAGGCCTGGATTGGACATGAATTGCGACAATGTGCTTACAACATATGCAAGATCAGGTCGTGTGCAGATCATAGAGTACATGATAGAACGTATGACGATAGGGGTACTTGCACATTTCTTGCTGATCTGTCTTCATTCTAGGACACATGTCTTTGGATATCTTGCATCATGGATTCATAGGCGTGTCTATGGGCCTGCAGTCCTTCCATGTCGTATCTGCGAAGTACATTGATTAGGTAAGATTGTTGGCTTATGGTGATCCTTCTGCTCGCGCGATCTCTATGAATCTCCATTTTAAGTAGGTAATGAACTGGGCCTAAATCAGTCATCTCAAACTCTGACGAAAGCAGAGATTTGGTTTCCTATAATAACTAATTTGAATTGCTGATAATTAAAGAATCATCAACGTATAATGCTATCATAACATAGCTTGACCCTTTACGTTCTAGATACACATTTAAATCTGCGGAACAGGAGGTAAAGTCATGCTGCAACAAGAAACGATTTATTCTATTGTACCAGGCCCTCGGAGCTTGCTTCAGATCGTATAATGTCTTATGCAATTTGCATACTAGATGCTCCTTGCCTTGAAGGACGTAACCTTCTAGTTGATAGATAAATACGTCTTCTTGTATATATCCGTTTAGAAATGCCGTCTGGACGTCCATCTGGTGAATGTCCAAATCTTCTGCGACAGCTATAGCCAATAAGGTACAAATAGACTAATGCTTTACCACTAGACTAAAGGTCTCAGTGTAGTCTATCCCATATACTTGTTCAAATCCTTTAACAACCAGTCTAGCTTTCCATTTGGATATTGATCCATCTGGTTTAAGCTTCAGCTTGAAGATCCATTTGGAGTCAATTGGTTTTACACCTGTAGGAGGATCAACAAGACTCCAGATCTTGTTCTTCATTAGAGACTGATACTCAGCACAACATCGTATACACGATATGCTTTGTGTGATGTTGAATAGCCGATGAAAATGTTTTTGCAGCTTACTGGGTCCAGTTTCTTCCTCAGATCAGATGGTACTTGTGCATAGCAGAGACATCCGAAAACACGTAGGTGTTTCAAACTTGGTTTGTAGCTGTAGTAGGCTTCAAACGGTGTTTTGGAATCAACTGCTTTAGTGCTAGAGTAATTTTGTAGATAGCACAATGTAGAGATCGCTTATGCCCAAAAGGTTTGAGGCAAATGCGCGTTGACTGTCATGGATCGTGCAGCTTCCAATAGTGTGTGGTTCTTCCGTTCAGCTACTCCGTTTTGTTGTGGAGTATAACTCGTAGTAAACTGATGGTGCATGCCACATGAAGATAGGTAGTCCTTCATTTCATTTGATAAGTACTATCCCGCTGAATCAGACCGTAGGGCCTTAATTCTCTGACCAATTTGATTCTCAACGTATTGCTTGAAATCTTTGAAGCAACTAAATGCTTCTGACTTGTTCTTTATGAACATGACTTTAGTAAATCGGGAGTAGTCATCCATGAATGTAATAAAATATAGAGCTTGACCCAAGGAAGGTACGCTCATAGGACCACATAAGTCACTGTGTATCAGTGACAAAATAGACTTTGCCCTTGTGGCTTGTCCTTTTGAAAATCTAGTTCTAGGTTGTTTCCCTAGTAAGCACCTTTCACAGACAGACAGACTGGCTGTAGTAACAGCGTTTATATTCATGTCCTTGACCATTTTGTTATGATGCATATACAAGATTGAACGCATGTTTAGATGACCTAATCTTTGATGCCATAAATTAGCATCTAAACAGCTAATAGAAAGTGAAAAATTGTGACTCAATATATACAAATTTCCTTCTCTGGAAGTAGAGAGGATTTATTATAAATTTTCATCTAAAATAGTACATCGGCTGGCAGTGAACATGGCTCTATAGCCCTGATCTGTGATCTTCCTAATAGACAATAGGTTCTTAGTTAATTTGGGTACACCATTAAGCTGCCTAGTGATGCCATCAAAGAATTGTAGTCGAATAGAGCCTTGGCCTTCGACTTGATGTGAACTGGACTCACCAAAGAAGATATACTTTGATTTTATAGCTGTAAGTGTAGAGAAGAGGTCTTTGCATGGCGTCATGTGCTGAGAAACACCTGAATCGAAATACCATTGATGGGCATCTCTACTGGGTTGATCTTGTACCATCAGCGCTTTATCATCATCTTGCGAACCTCTGACTGTGTCAGAGTTGCCTTCTTGCTGCTGCTGCATCTTTTTCCTTGCTTCATTATGTTTGAGGATACGACAGTCTTTGATGTCGTGGTTGGTTCTTTTGCAGTATCTGCAAAATAGCTTGGTCTTGGACGATGATTGATTGTGCTGCTGCTATTGTGGTTGCATTGCTGCTAGCTATTCTGCCTTTATCTTCTTATCCTTGAAGCCTTTCTTCTTCTTGGACCGCTGCTTGTTTGAGTAGAGTGCCATAGATTTGGTACTCGTTGTTGTGGACAAGCTTTTCCTCCTAACTTCTTCCTACAACAGATTTGCTATCAATTTTTGGAGAGACAGTGCAGGAGTTTTGCTAAGAAGCAATACTAAATTGTCATAGGAGGATGGAAGACTGGCAAGAAGAGACATGGTAGAGTCTTCTTCTAAGATAGGCGATTATATTGCAACCAATTGGTCTAGCAACTGTTTGAACTCATTCAGATCGTCGCTGACTGAGGTGCCTTCACTCGTTCTGAGTGTCAGTACCTTCTTCCTCAAGAAGAGGCAAGTGGAAACATCTGAGGTCTCGTAGATGTTTGTAAGTGTATCTCACACTTCTTTGGAGGTGGTGCAATTGGATACATGAGCGATTTTAGTGTCTTTTAGGTTCAGAGATACAATGGCAAGAGCCTTGCCATCCTTTGCTTTCCAAGCTGAAAGTTGTTCGGGTTCTGCCAGTTTGGTTATTGAACCACTTATGTATCCCAAAGCTCTTTCTCGATCAAGACCATCCTCATCTTGAACTTCCACATGTGGAAGTCATCTCCGTTGAATTTGTTGATCAAGCGGATCTCTGAGGTTGAACCTTCCATTGTAGTCGAGTAGCAGAGATAAAACACAAACTAAATGAATCAGCTCTATAGAATCAGAACATATTAAGTTCTATTACAAGTCCTAGACTCTAGTAGTCCAATAAACTTGGGCTCTGATACCACTCTATGGGATCGGATGGAATGTGAATTTATTAGCTCTGATACCACTTCAGTTGATGTTTGGATTGATGTCAACTGAAGAAACAAAGAGTTCTTGATAGCAGGATCTTGGATTACTTAGAGAATGGATTTTATAAGCTGTTCTTTGCGTTGAATCAGATTATCAATGTAGGAGTCTTAGACTGCCGTGAAAGAGAGATTGTGGAACAATGATTAGGAGTCTGAGACAGCCATGCAATCCTCTAATACTGATAACCTGGTTTGAAGAGAATGTAAAATCAATTTAGGCATCAGAGACAGCCATACATTTCTCTGATAATAGTGTTTGTGTAAGAGGAGTGAGAGTTATCATTCAACAAGAATGCAAAGGAATATAGAACAATAGCGAATCTGTATAATAATGTTGTAAACACAACAATCAGATCACAATACAATCGCGTTGATAAGCGTGTGATCCTACTTATAGACTCAAAACAATCGCTAAAGTTCTGAATATCTATCTTTCTCTCTATGATCACTAACTCTAAGGAGTCAGCTACTATAAGGTTCTGTTCGTTTGATCTCTTACAGATGACTTATGATAACACTTACAATGACTTCTATCTGTTCTCATTACTTGTCTTCAATCACTCATTTACATTTATAGCAGCTGGAAGATCTTGCATTATTCAATCTTTACATTTACAAGATTACTTAACAGCTAATTAACTACCTAATTAGACAGTTGTTATTGAGCGTGTAGGCGTAGACAGTCTATACATGGAAATACTGTGTACTTCTGCAGAGTGTCGCCTGTGTAAAATTGCAGTGTCGCCTATGTAGTATCTCGTGTAAACTGCAGTGTCTGGTTTTTTGCCTTTTTGTCGCCTGTTAGGAACTGCGAGGGAAAATACAGTGTCGCATTTTTTGCCTATCAAAAACTGCATGCAAAAATGTAGTGTCGCTTTTTGCTCTTCTTGTCGCTTGTCAAAAGCTGCATGTAAAAAATGCAGTCTCGCATTTTTCGCAAAAAGTGTCGCTAAACACTTAGTTGCTCAAGAAGCTAAAAAATAGCGACAGTGTCGGGTGTCAGGTTTTTTGCCTGTGGAAAAACCCGAGTAAAAATGCATACTGTGGTGACAACTATTTCAAATATGCAGACTGTTGGAAAACAGTTCATTTTTTGCAGGTTGCATTTGAGAGAGTAAGGAGTTAGATTAAATTCCAACGACTAACAGCTTTTTTCACTGGAGTACCGTGTATCCAAGACTAGGAGTATACTGAATCCTATGTATTGGTCATGGACATAACAACCATAGCTTCAATATTGGAGATCAATTATGGTTCGAGATAAATAAGAAAAGTACGCAGGCAATTCAAAAGTGATATGTTAATTAATTATTTCCCTTGCTATAACCTATTGGCAAATTTAAACTTTCTTAGAGCCAAATAAGGTATTGGAAGGGATCCATGGGTGAGAGAAGGAGGGTGTAGTGCAAGATAGATCCAATGAGAAAAGCATGGATTAAAAAAGAGAAGTCTGCACACCCTACCAAGGCAAAATTAAGAAAGGTGACAAGCTTTCAGATAAATTGCAAAATATTCCATGTGAATCGAACATTGGCGAACATTGGAGGATCCAAAACTTGTAGATTTTTCTCAAATTACTCTAAAAACAAATCCAAAATTCAATACGCTGTTTGGAAAGAGGTAGTAGCTGCAACTCAAGATTTTAAAGAATGAAATTCTACTCAGCTACTCTATGCATAAGCAGGCCCCTGAGCCCTTTTTTATTCATGCACTGGCCTTTGGCCTCATTTATTCATATATTAGTGATTGCTCATTACATTTCAGCACAGGATTTATTGGCACAAAAGGACTCTAAAAAAGCTACCGCACAAGGAAAAGCACCTACACATATTATTCTATGGTCTTTCCAAGAGATTGTGTGTGGCTTGCTAGGCCATATGTTATTTTTCTATTTCAAGATGGCTCTCTAGACATTTTGCAAATAAGGGAACCTAAATCACCTGCCTAAGAAGTCTAATGCCCATTCCTTGAAATGCTACTCATGGTAAATTGATTAGAAGCAAAGAGTTAAGAGAGGGAGAGACAAGCTTTGAAACAAGATGTGGACAAGCCACTCTATCCTCCTCCAAGCCCTAAGCAATAACCAACAATTGATCATATCAGGATGGCAAGATGATGGGCTATCCATCTACAAGGATGTTAAGACATCACATATTGAAGCAACATTCACAAGCAAATAGCATAAGGGAAACACTCAATTGTAACACACACATGAATGCAACCTACTAGTCCACTCACACTTTTTAGGATTGAATCCTACTTACCACATCATGAACTCATGAACATGAAGCAACGATGAGAGAATTTAGAAAGTAAAACATCACACATTGTGCATTCCATGGTCTCTCTCTCTCTCTCTCTCTCTCTCTCTCTCTCTCTCTCTCTCTCTCTCTCTCTCTCTCTCTCTCTCTCTCTCTCTCTCTCTCTCTCTCTCTCTCTCTCTCTCTCTCTCTCTCTCTCTCTCTCTCTCTAGTTTTGGAGGAAGCTATTATGATTGCATTTCTCAAATGAGCTCAAAAGACATAAATTACAAAGAAAATGGCCTTCAAATAGTTGGGCCCTTTGTAGACAAGGTGGCACATTTTTTATTGGCCATTTTATTTAGCTTAGAAAGACAAAGGTAAATTGCGCCTTTTTTATTGTTGGCACAAACCTTGTCTTTTACAAGCTTTTGAGCTCTTTAAGTAAAGTAAACAACATTAAGAGTTCCCTAAGTGCTCGTGACAAATGCTTGGAAATATGTGATAAAATTAAAATCTTGAGTCCCCATTTTTTATGTGCTCGGATTTCAAAATTGTGAGGAGGTAGTTGGAGATGCTAATGTGTGTTAGGAGTCTCCCAACATTAAAAAAATCCCCAAAATGGTCCATTGTAGCTAATGGAACAAGTCGAATAATTTGAATATTGGTACTCTCACATTTGGAAATTCATTCAACATTTGTAGTCTTCATCCTACAACATTATGTACTCTCAATACTCGATGACAACATATTTTCATTTAACCATTTATTTTATCAATAAACAAACATTCAAAAAGAACTTGCTAAAAATATGGTTTCTAAATGCAATCAGTGACTAAAGGGAAAGGTATCAATATTTGGCATCTTACTAGAAAGAGAGAAACCTTTCCATCTAAAGTCAAGTGCTATTATCAAGAGAGAAAAAAGGTTTTTAGCCTTTTTCACATCTAGAAATAGTAAAAAATGAAGAAGTTATAAAGAAAAGACTATGGATGCTTCGCTAGCTTCTAGAATACACTTTTTAGCTAGTTAAATTGCCATATGTAATAAGAAATAGAATAGTTTGTTATGATATACCTTTTAGTCACCTAAAAGACTAATCACCACCATTGAATATTCTAATTCATCCATGATAAAAAAAATTAAAAACACATTTCACCTACAATTCACACACATTTTTTATGGAAAAAAAACTAAAAAACTAAAAGACTTATCGTCCATTATCAAATGAAAGATGATCTTTCAATTGTCAAAATTGAGTTGTACCAAACTTGAATGGTTCTAAGTCAATATGAAAAGAAGGACTAAAAGCTACGGATTAGAAAGTTTAATGGCTTAATACTTTGGTATACAACATAGAGTACTTCGCCACTCAAAACATTAATTTGCAAATGATAAATTTCTACCCAAATTTAAGTGGCTCAAGGGTAACATACTCTACCTGAAAGATGAGATTTAACTCAAAATTTGCACCATAATTCATATTGTTTCATGTGTCAATATGTGGGCCATGTCATGAGGCATCACAATGACAACATGTGATAGTGAAAAAGAAAATTTAAGTATCATATTCACTTTAGATTTTTCAATGCTTTTTTTCTTACATATGTTTTGTGTTTAACCAAACACATTGATTTGCCAAACTTTTTCACAAGCTTGAAATTTGTATAGTTTGGAGCAATGAGTGGAGTGACAACAATGAAACTTAGATGCCAAAATTCAAACTAAGATTGTTATTATAGTTTTGTAGGTGTGGTATGATCGTTTGTCGGCATTAACATTTGATCTGAATAAGCCAATGGCATCCAAGCAAGTCCAAGATCAATTACCACTTGCAAGACTATATTACCCGTGCGGCGCAGGTTCTTGGGAGAAAATACTCATTACTTGGACAATTTCCAATTGGTTGTCTAGAGCAAATAAGTGCTTTTTGCCGCATTTGAAATTTATGAAGAAAGTCACCTACCATTTCAATTTATGAAGAAAGTCACCTACCATTAGCATTCATCTTTAGCATGCATGCTTCCTTATCAACGAGCTACCATTCAAAATGCTCTCACCTTTGTTTGCAATATGATTGTTCTTCCAATAGCATCCACGAATGTTCTCCTCAATCACAATCACCGTACGGTAGAGCACCAAGAAAGCAAGAATGAGGGGGAGAGAGATAGAGAGAGAGCAAGACGACATGAGGGAAAGTGAATAGGATTGTGTGAATTCCCTCTTTATAGAACCAGAAGACACTTAGGTGTACTAAGTGCAAATTGCTGCTCACCGTTAGATTGACTGTCCATAAGATGCATAGATCCTGGCCATTGAAAGATTCACCACTTTACCGCCATTTAAAAAAAAAAACTTTTTCTCTTAAGTGGGGTCTTTTATCATACATAGTAAGGCATTTTTTTTTCCACCACTAGCAAATAAGATTAGTATGCAATGTTTACATTCCACAAAGGTTTGCAAAGCGAATAAAGTGATATATGTATGTAACAGAGCCCATGAGAGAGAGAGAGAGAGAGAGAGAGAGAGAGAGAGAGAGAGAGAGAGAGAGAGAGAGAGAGAGAGAGAGAGAGAGAGAGAGAGAGAGAGAGAGAGAGAGAGAGAGAGAGAGAGAGAGAGAGAGAGAACCCACCAACCGTACCCACTGCTAGCAAAGTCTCTCAAGGGGCAGTTAGCACCTCTGAGATGGAGTCCTAACTGCCCACCAAAATAAATTTAGCATTTTTTGGTAAAGCAAACTTGATTCCAGGGAACAAATTATGTAAGAATAGGTTGTTAATAATCTCATATAATCTTCCTCTCATGAACCCATTACTTTGAAAAGCAAGAACAATGTTTCTGACCTCATCCACAAAAGTATCTTGTTCGCTACAACAATACCAGCAATAATTTGAGCGATAATAACTTTATATGAGTTCATAATCGGCCTATTGGCAGTTAAGTGTATATACTGGAAAAACGAAAACGGAAGTACCCTTTGCTTGTCAAATTTTTTCATATGAAATTTACCTGAAAGAGAATCAAAGGTAGTGGTAATATTCTCCGAAGCGTCTTCATTTTCTTTGGTGAGGTACTCCAAGGGATAGATCCATAAGGCATTATCATCGACACGAAGTTGCTCATTGTCTAGAAATACAAGAGCATCTGTATTGTTTATGAAACAAATATCATCATTATAACGGAAAGTATGCTTGAAGGCACGTAGGTATTCCACCTTTCCAAGTCTGGCAAGCCTTTTCATAAAATGTAATTCAAAGAATAACATATACCATTTACACCATGTAGGGGAACATGCAAAACCCATAGAAATACCACAGACCTGTTTCCAAATCCTGTTTCCTATTCTTACTATGCAATTGTCAATCAGTATATCATTATATTGGCAAAGAGGTTTCATGTCAATCACAGTCCAATTATCAGTTTGATTAGTAACCCATTTCCAATCAAATTGCTTAAGGCTCGATTTCCATTGATAGGCAAGTTTTTTGTTTTTACAAGACTTGAATGCAAACCCTATCATTCTCCGTATTATTATTTTTAGCCCATCAGGACCATTAAGAGGAATATTTTCATAGCATTTCGCGATGTCAATAGACCACATCGAAGTGATTTTGTTAGGCACATTAAGATAAAATTCAGTAGATGAATCACACTACTAGAATAGGTTGGTATGCACATTTAGGATACTTCGGTATGAAGTTGCCTTAAGGCTTGCTCTCTCCATAAGGAGCGGAGTCAGCATACCAAGAGCTCCAAAAATAAATGTGGCCACTTTAGAAAAATAGCAGTCATGTGCGTTTGTAATCCATCTGAATGCATTAAGAAAGGTAATTCTTCTTTTCCTATTTGAAAATCAGGTATTTTAGTAGTAAAAGTATCTCGGATCTCAATCATAGCCATGTCTAGTGTATATCATTTTCTTTTGGAAACAGGGCAAAATCTGGACTCGACAATCTCACTAAAGCCAAATTTCTTACAAAATAGATGCACATAAAACATGGGTTATGTTGAGCCTTATCCACACCATTCACATATAGATTGGTATAATCCAATTACGCTCATCAATGGCATTTGTAAGTTTTTTATTCATAATACTTTTTCCATGTAGCCACTTGGTATTTTTCAAAAAGTTTGTTACAGCAACTTTGCAAATCAGGGCATGTTCCATAACAGTCTCATGATCAATATTTTGATAAGTAGGTAAATAACTTGCCAATTCAAACCATCCACGATAAAGTTCTAAAGCTACCTCATTTATATTAGACTGGCGTAATGGGATGTAATTAAGTCCTTTGTTCAAGTCATTCTATTAAACTTTGCTTCTAATAATTCCAGTATCCATCGAGACAACATGCCCAAATTTTTTTGAAATGAACTCTTTAAAACGTTTATTATAAGCGCAAGTACAAGGTGGAATGTTGTCAACATCCAAATCACAGAAAACTTGAAAGGGTTTATACCATTCATGTTTCAAATGTGGAAAGTAAGACCAACCAAACATGATAAGCTCAAAAGTCTCATCAGTATGACAAAAAATCTGAAGTAAGGTTTCAGCATATAGTTGTTTGACATCAATCCTCTCAAATCATCTATTATAATAACGTAAATGCAAAAAAAAACTTCTCTCTATCTCTTTTAACCACTAGTCATCGTCTACCAGTATTGTTGACCTTCAATATCCTTGTTTCTTCTAAGTCCTCCTGCACATGGATCAATCACGGTAAAAGTTCAGCTTTCTGATAGGAAGATCCCCCTTTCCACCACTGCTTTGCCCCTCTTTGCCTTTGTTTGCAAAATACTTTCTTATCCTGTTATTGCCACTGCTGATATGACTGAGCTTGGATTGTTCAGATTGAAGGAACCCGTCTTTTGCTAGTATTCTGGAAGTATTTGTCTTGCAAGGTAGAGAAGCTAGGTTTTTTCAAAAGACATTCAATTTCTCGAATGTTTTCAGCATCGCCAAGGTGTGCAAGGAGTTTAGCAATAGGGTTTATGGAAAGTTCAATGGCAACATTAATCATGTATTGTCGGATATACAGAAAGACAATGTGGGACTTGACAACCTCTCTAGCAGGTTTATGCAACTAAAGGAAGAAGACATTAAGCTGATTTTGCAGAGATGCACCAGGAAAGAAAATGGAAAGATGATTCATTATATACCAGATAGAGTGATCAAACTATATGATAGAAGATTTGTTTTTGTACTTATCACCACATCTGCACTTAAAGAAGGGTCTTTTCCAGTTCCAGATTCTAGCTTGATGAAGGCTCATTCTGTTAAAGCCGGTGTCAAAATGGCCTCTAGTTCTAGCCCAGGTCTGCTCAAAAGGACATCTTGAAGATTCAAATCTACTCATCTTGATAACAGTATCAAAGGCAATAGAAGTATCAAAAGAAAGATTCTTATGCAAAGCAGCAAGCTTGCATGCTTGGACTTCTTCATCAGTGAGATGAGCAAGAGCGATCCAGAGCTCAATAGAGATAGGTGCTAGGAAGTTGACAGAAGGAAGGCTCCAAAGTTTATAAGCAGTTTTTGCAGATTTAAACTCAATGACACGACTAGGTACCAATGGTACTTGGTAGCTATTGGCTTGACAAAATTCAAAGGCAGATTGATTTCCCACATCGCAGATTTTTTGCAAGAAAGACTCTAACTGAGAAGCATTGTATTTATCAAGGTCTTAGGTAAAAATCAACGGGTGAGGTGAAGTAGGAGCAGTATCAATAGAGTCACCATTTTCTTTTTCCAGGCAAGCAAATACTTTTCGAACATGCGTATTACAGAATTTTTCCTCAGCAGCAATTCGTTCAGCATAGTTTGAAAGTTCCATATAATTTTTTTCAACCATGCTAAGGGATTCCTTCTTTTTAATAAAATTCGTATAGATTTTGATCCAATCCATGATGCACATCAAATCAACAAGGCAAAGAATTTTATCATCTGAGCCAGCAGCATTACAAGTAGTCATATCATAAGTAGTAATCAAATTGTGAACTTCAACAGCCTTCTTCATGCAACATATAATAGTCTGAACAAAAGGACTAGGAGGAGGAAGGGGCTCCCCATAGCCAAGACTGACTGCATCATGAAACCATCCTATGGACTACATCATACAACAGACCTTGTTAGCCATAAAATACAAGTACAGGTAAAGGTTTGGTGCTACCCCGACCAAAGGGTGGCCGGAGTGGCATCAAAGATGCTAGAGAAAGAGAACAAGATTTCACATAGTCCGTCTTGACAAGTCAAGACCAAACCCTTTGAACCCTTCAATTTATAGCATAACAGGTAAAGATACAGTTGTATAAAGTTTAACAGTACAGAGAGTACCATAAAGCGAAGCAAGTTTTAAGACACCCAGTTGTTACCTGCCATCATCCCACACAACAAAACCGCACAAGTTAGTTGCATGAGGAAGGCAGGTGTCATAGCTAAGCATTAGTTGTTATTCATGTCTGAAACAGGATTCACTACTTTATTAGCTAGGTTGCATTAAAAACAAGTACGTCTAATCTTCCCAATCATTCATTTTATAACTTAGCAATACGTTCTGCCCTTTAAACGAAGCCGTATCAGGGCAGACGCCATATTGATCAGTAAAGGAGCAAAAAGAACGTATTAATTTCACATATACATTCTTCATGTGAGCAGCTATCTTTCAATACATAGATGGACAGAGACTGGGCGATGGTCACAGCACTAGGTACTAGAGCACCACCATGCTATACTAGCCCCCACAAGCCTCTCGTATCAGTTTACCAGGAGTCCAAGCGCCGAACTACTTGGGCAAATCTATGCCGTTCAAGTGTACCATGGTCGAGCTCTATATAATTACTTGATTTTACTTATATTAATTGGACACTGGATGTAGAGAAAAAAAAATTTAACTCATGCCCATGTTATCTACTGCGCATGCAGGATCAAGCTATATAATTTATTACGTAAAAAAATATTACGGGCAAGGTTTGTAAATCATCATACATACGTGAATAAAATCATGGTACCAAGTTAGGTCACCCACCATATTGGTGATATTCCGTAAAGCGTCATACCTGAATGAGAGTTGAAGTCATCTCTTGTGAACTATCCATCTTCAGTTGCTTAAACGAATCACCCACGTGGTAAGGCATTCACACCGATAATATTGGATTAAGTATAGAGTATTCTTGAAGCCTAACAAAGTCATTATCAATAGCTAGCCACTTACTTATCCGTAGATCAATCGTATAGCTTTTCATTCTTTTGAGAGCATTTTCCACCATATAAAGTGCACACGATATGTATATTCAACTCTTTTGTATTCTTGCTATCTGAATGTTCAGTAGAAAAACATATTACATAAGTTTTGGAAGGCGCCTCTTTGCTGCTAATGCATCGCAGTATAGGCTACTACCTATAAGAAAGTTTGCATGAGATTACTTTGTATGCAATCGCTGGTCAGATATGGCTTTTTAGCATCCATGCATATGTGATTTTGCACTGCTGGCCAAAGTAGTAAGCTAGGCCATCACTGGCCAGAAATCGTGTTTGAAAATGAATCCTTTCAATCGCTGATCAAGAGCATAGTATGTGGGCAACATACATTGCAAATCGCTGCTACGGAAGATATATAGATGCTACTCAATCGCGATCCCACAAGATATCGCTGACCAGAGAAGTACTTGCTCTCTTTATGTAGCTTGCATGCATGATACATGAGGTATCCACGTTTCAATAGCATTCAATGCGGTTCAACGCTGCCTATCCAGTTTACTATCCTACGTATAGTAGGATAGCTTTTTAGAAATTTTGATATGGAGAAGTATATTATGATGATAAACCAGCGATGAGCTACGATACATGTCTCATTCCACGTTCTGGCTATGAGCTCATTTAATGATGTTTGAATGTATGATTTTTATTATCACAATGAGCACTTGAAATACGTTTATGTTATAACCAGATATGCTATCGTATTTGGCTTTCAACAGTATAGCAGCAAAATCGCATAAGCTCTAAGCTTTATACCATTAGTTTCCAGCATACGAATAGATAAGGTATGATCTCTACTACCTGAACGGTTGCCATGCACGATTTGCAATGGTAAGAATGCTCCGATAATGGGTTATATTAGATAGTATGGATCACAACCATAGCATATATTTCATGTGCATTAATATGCATTGTTATAAATAGACTTGCATATGGACTTTGAGGGTTCTCAAGAGCAATCGAAAGCTTATATGGCCAGATCACAAGAATCACCTGCGTTGACCATTCAGGTTAGTGTTTCTCATATATTTCGGAGTTATTCTAAGACAAAAGATTCAAAGTTGGGTATATGGAATACAATAAAGAATGAATGCTATAATATTCACGAAAATTACACTCATCTTTGGCATGATTGAATGTAGTATATATGACTTTTTTTGGTATAAACAATCCTCCTCATAAACGGCATAAATAAAAGGATTTGTTTATGATAACAAGTATTGTGCTCTATTGCATAGTAAATTACGATCATAGTTCTTAAGCTTATCTAACTATAAGATTGCTTGCAGACTCTTGTATGGCATGGATTTGCCCCAAATTTCATGTGCTGGTCCAAGCCACTTATATGTTAGTTACTTGCACTATATTTTACTGTTGTTTTCATAAATGCATTATAATATACTTGCTCAAACAATAAATAGGAACCTGTACCATCAAACTGATTAGTATGGCACTCGCCCTGATACGGTATCGATATGGTTAGGCCTATCACCTTAAATAACTTTCAACAAGGGAAGAACAGACTATGAACAACCTTATTTACATTGTAAACTGATTAGTTGGGCTTAACGTATTTTGTACATGGATAATAACTGACATTCGGCGCTGACACCTGTCTTCCTCACTGTGCTAACTTGTGCAATTTTGTGTGGTGGCAGGTACCAGCTGGATGTCTTGAAATATATTCTGCTTTACGGTGCTTTCTAATACTGTTTTGTGTACTTTTCAGCTATGTTTTTCCTTGTTGGTTTATGAATAAAGGGTCTTAAACGGTTTTGATCTTGACTTGTCAAGAGGAGCTTCGATATCTCTCTCTCTCTCTCTCTCTCTCTCTCTCTCTCTCTCTCTCTCTCTCTCTCTCTCTCTCTCTCTCTCTCTCTCTCTCTCTCTCTCTCTCTCTCTCTCTCTCTCTCTCTCTCTCTCTCTCTCTCTCTCTCTCTCTCTCTCTCTCACATGGGCTCTGTTACGTACATATATCACTCTATTTGCTTCACAAACCTCTATAGAATGCAAATGTCGCGTACTAACCCTATTCACTTGTCGGGGCGTAAGAAAAATGCCTTGCTATGATAGAAGACCCCACTTATAATTTTTTTTTTAAAAAAAAAAAAGTGGTGGGAAAGTTGGTACTCTTTTCAAGGGCCAAGATCTGTGCACATTTTGAATGGTCAATCTAATGGTGAGCAGCAATTTGCACTTAGTACACCTAAGTGTCCTCTGGTGCTATAAAGAGGGAAGTCACAAAACCCTATTCACTTTCATACTTTCTTGCCTTTTTTTCTCTCTCTCCTTCAGCCCTGCTCTACTGGTGTTTTTCTGTACGATGATTGCAATCGAAGAGGAATACTCATGAATGCTACGGGATGTGCAATCGTGTGAACGATACTTCAACCTAAGGTGAGAATGGTATGAGGAATGCTAGCTCGCTGATACTAAAGGTTGTGTACTGTGCTTTATGATTATGAATGGATGCTTACAACTTGCTGTGATTACCATTGTGTAGTAGCAAGTTGTGACTTGCAAAATTGTGATTCGGCATTCTTACAAGCAAACGCTACCTCAAGGAGCAATAGTGGGCACCTTTATAGGTATTTTTTCTACCAAAAATTGAGTTCTGGTTGGCGCTGGACAACGATCCAGGTGTATACCATAAATAGCACTGATTTTTGTTGATAAGTAGTCGCTGGCCAACGCTATCTGTATAGCGGAATGGGCCGCTGGCCAGCGCTCCTTTTTTAGTGTGAAATCCATGTTACTATAGTGATGAAGGATGGCCTTGCATGCATGCATATTTCCACGCATTTTACAGTATGTAAGGATTGAGAAAGTGCGATGGACCGCTGGCCTTGCTTATGGTTTCCAGAGATAACAATGATGGATACATATATGTTATTGATAAGAGCATTCCTACTACTCCATTTGGCTGTAGCTTGCTATGATTGGTTGCTCTGGATGATTGCTATGATTGTATGATAGATTGCTGCCTCTGATAAAGAGTAGAATGACTTCTTAGAAGTGTAAACACAAAGGAAGCTTGGTGTGATTGTTTATTCCTGAGAAGATGTATGTACAGAACATGAATATCTGTATGATGTGGGTATTGTGGGGAAGGAATTGCTCTCGAATAAAGTTGAATGATAAGCTAGTAATCTACAGCTAAATGATGGATTAACTATTGCTAAAGACTATGAGGGTGATAGAAGTACTATACGCTTAACACAATACTTTGGGTTGGAATCTTCCAGCACGTAGGTGATTTGTTAAAATAGCTGAAGATGGATAATTCGCAAGAGATGACTTCGTCTATCATTTAGGTACGATGCTATACGAAACTACACCAATATGGTGGGTAGCCTTACTCGTTACTACAGGAAGTCTTATCCATGCATGATAATTCTAAAATTTCTTTCTTTAAAAGTAGTAACTAATGAAGTTATAGAAGTTTGATCTTATGTACATTAAAATAGACATGAGCTTGTATTTTTTTTAACTAAGTTCGCTTGCATCATGTGTCCTAGTGTTGTTTGTAAGGTCACATACTCATATAGAGCTTGACAATGGTACACTTGAATGGCATGGATTTGCCCAAGCTGTTCGATGTTTGGACTCCCAAAAAATAGTTACGGGATATCCATGGGGGCTAGCATAGCACAGAAGTGCTCTAGTACCTAACGCTATGACCATAGTCATACCTCTGGCCATCAGTATAATGAAGGATAGTTTCTTACATGTAAAATGTAAATGTGAACCTAATACATTTCTTTTGCCCTTGTACTGATCGGTATGGCTTGTGCCCTGATACGGCTTCGTTAAAGAGCAGAATGTATTGCTTAGTAATGAAGTAAATGATTGGGAAGACTGGACGTATTTTTTATAAATGCAATTTAACTGATAAAGTGAATCTTATTTCGGACATGGATAACAACTGATGCTCAACTATGACACTTGTCTTCCTCACACGACTAACTTGTGCGGTTTTGTTGTGTGGGATGGTGGCAGGTAACAGTTGGGTGTCTTAGAACTTGCTTCGCTTTATGGTACTCTGTACTGTTATACTTTATACAGCTGTATTTTTTACCTGTTATGCTTTAAATTGAAGGGGTTTGGTCTTGACTTGTCAAGAGGGACTATGTGAAATCTTGTTTCTCTCTCTCTCTCTCTCTCTCTCTCTCTCTCTCTCTCTCTCTCTCTCTCTCTCTCTCTCTCTCTCTCTCTCTCTCTCTCTCTCTCTCTCTCATGGATGCTTCTTCATTTATATTTACCGCGCTTTGCTATCAAACGAGTGGAAAACAACAAACATACTGCCTCTTCAAAAACACAAGGTTTTTTAATTAACCTTCTACACTTACAAAAAGTTTTTTTGATTAAAGAAACTCCCCACTTTTTTTTTTTTTAAAAGACTCTACAAAACTTTTAATTTTAAGACCCTACTGGAGGAAAATTTATTTTCCTGTCCTCTTTAAATTGAAAGTCACCTTACGGGAAATTTCGTTGCATGACACTATATAAACATGTAGCTTTCGACAATTGACTCCTCACAACACTGTGAAGAGTTTTCCTGGCTCTCACCTACAAAAAGTGCGCCCATACCAGTTCGATGCTTTGGAAAAGATCTTATGCGGTAAGTACTCTTCATTTCAATGCTTTGCTATGGTCGCTCTCTTCTTGCCTGGTTGTAGCATTCGATATGATACTCTTTAAGATAACTCTCAGAGATCCGTAGAGTTTATTCATCAAATGAAGCTTTTCACAAAGTTTTTTATGTTGGAATAATAGTTGTCCACAGTGATGGACAAGTTACGCATGTATCCTTGAGAAAGTAGGCATACATCCTGCCCAAAAGGTAGTGATGGATGTATTCTGCTTACATACATGTCTTTAATGATACTTTGATTGCAGCGATGGTATACTAACCACATCTCTATCTATGAAGATGCTTGTTTACTTTTGAAATACAGCGCAAGGATGGCTCTATCCCTAGTAGATTTCTGGCTACAGTTTAAGCATGAAGTAACAACGATGGATAGTTGGCTTTTTCTTTCACTGTTTATAAAACTATCAAGAGGTTAATGAGCATGCAACCCAGCGATGGATTGCTAGCTTCATCAATTCTTAAAAGCTCTTTCGAAAAGATACCTACTGTCTAGAGATGAACAATAACATCATCTACGCATAATTCTTTGAAGATTTGTACAATTCTTCGGCTTATATGAAAGATACTACTTCCCAGAAAAGCGAAATTAACTAAATTATTCTTAAAAGAAATCCTTGTTAAAAACCTAACAATAGGAACTCCAATGAAATGGTCTTAGACATCATGGAAATGCCTAAGATACGTAGTTTTTACGAAAGGATTAGAATGGCACGGATCTGCCCTAATATCTAGTAAAAACATTGGAAATTTCTTACTAATAACTGATCATGTCTATATGAAGCAAGGCTCATATACCATGGTTGTTATATGATCTATATATAACAATCACGACAATACTTAACCCTACCCTATTAAGTGCTACTTTAGACCTTTGATGAGATACAACTGAAAAGCATGGATATGCTTAGGAGTATGGACAATAGTGCATGACGTACCTTGCTTTGTAAGGGTCACTTGGGTTAGCATAGCATGGATTTGCCCTAATACCAGCACACGACCAAGTTTTTTGGCTAAGCAAAATGTAAACGATTTAACCTACTCATACTCTTCTAATAACTAAAAATGAACTGATATGGACCAACTGCTCGTAAGCTGATCAACATGGCACTCGTACTGATACGGTGATATAATGGCTTGGCCTATTGCCAAAACACTGTTTGTTCGGGAAGACTGGACTATGTTTTAAGATGTTATGCAAAGCTGTTAAGTAGTACAACTTCTTTTGGACATGAATAACAACTCACTCTCAGCTATGACACATGTTGTCCTCACTAAACTAGCTTGTGCAGTTTTGTTTTGTGGGATGGTCGCAGGTACCAAGTGGACGTCTTGAAAGTGGTTATGCTTTATGGTACTATTTAGTATTGTATTTTACTTTTCAGCTATATTTTACCTTGTTGGATTATAAATAAAGGCTTCAAAAGGTTTCAGTCTTTCTTTGTCAAGAGAAACTAAGTGCAGTCTTCTCTCTCTCTCTCTCTCTCTCTCTCTCTCTCTCTCTCTCTCTCTCTCTCTCTCTCTCTCTCTCTCTCTCTCTCTCTCTCTCTCTCTCTCTCTCTCTCTCTCTCTCTCTCTCTCTCTCTCTCTCTCTCTCTCTCTCTCTCTCTCTCATGGGCTTTGTTACGTACATATATCACTTTATTTCGCTTTGCAAACCTCTGTGGAATGTAAACATCGCATACTAACCTTATTTGCTAGTGGTGGCAAAAAAATGCCTTACTATGATAAAAGGATCCCACTTAACAGAAAAAGTTTTTTTTTTAAAAAAATGGCGGGAAAGTGGTGAATCTTTCAATGGCCCGGATCTATGCACATTATGGACATTCAATCTAACGGTGAGCAGCAATTTGCACTTAGTACACCTAAGTGTCCTCTGGTTCTATAAAGAGGGAATTCACACAATCCTATTCGCTTTCCCTCATGTCGTCTTGCTCTCTCTCTATCTCTCTCCCCCTCATTCTTGCTTTCTTGGTGCTCTACCGTACGGTGATTGTGATTGAGGAGAACATTCGTGGATGCTATTGGAAGAACAATCATATTGCAAACAAAGGTGAGAGCATTTTGAATGGTAGCTCGTTGATAAGGAAGCATGCATGCTAAAGATGAATGCTCACAGGATGTTGTGATTACCGTTGTGTAGTAGCAAGGTTTGACTGGCATATTGGGATTGGATAATACTACAAGCAATCGCTGTCCCAGCGGGCAAACATGGGCAGCTTTTCAGGTATATTTTTCAACCTTTGTGGCTTATGAAAAGCGCTAGACAGCAAACCAGTTGTTGAGTATCTTTATCAACGTTTTGAAAAGTGGTTGATCGCTAGTCAGCGTTGGAGCTTTTCTGCTTCTGCCGCTTAGAGCCTTTGTTGACATATAGAGCCTGAGAGGAAGAAGTAGACAAAGTGTCTTGACTTCTTCTATTGCCTTCTTGCAGCAACATAGTGATAACTCTAGTAAGAGTTAAATCTGAGTGTGTCAATATGATCATCACCCAGTTCTCATATGTAGAGGGCAAGCTTGAAAGCAATGTCATAATTGCATCTTGATCGGATTGCTCTTTTTCGGATATTTGGGCGGATAACAGACCTTCCATATTTTCTTCCTCTCACAAAAACTCATCTCTCAGATTCATTGTACTGCCTTTGTTCCACTTTTGGGTCTGGGTAATCTTTGGGTAAAGTGGAAGTTGTCAAGGGGCTTCCTTGATGGTCAGCTGATTTGTCAATGTGTTGTTGTTGTTCTTGGTGTTGGCGCTATGCTCGGGTAAGAACTCTAACAGGTTCTGATGATATATGACGCGCTAGAAGGATCCTGTTAGGTTGTTTAGGACAGTCTTTGAAACTGTGTTTGTGAACACAATCTGGACACTCCGCATGGTATTGGTTCTTAACTTTACAATCAACCATGAAGTGGCCAATTTTGCCACAAATAAAACAGCAGTTGCTCATTGGTCCGGTGGCAATAGCAAATGCACAAGCTTGATGATGATGCAATCGAGCCTACTAGCAAGCCTATTATCAAAGAAATAGTAGGAAAATCGTGAGGAGCAAGTCTGTGTACTACTATTACACCACAATCATGTGTGCGTCTTTTTTTTATTAACAAAAGCCCACACAACATTATACATTTTGCATTGCCACATGACAAACATGAATTTCATAAATAATCATGGTGAATGAACATGGTATTTCATAATGATTAAACAAATATTGTTATAAACAAAAATGTTATAATAACAAAGTATCTCTTGAATAATACCTTCCATTCACATCCTCTAGCAAAGTCCCATTCTGCATTTGATATTTTTTGTCCCTCCTTTGATGTTATTTGTAGTGTGCCATGCATCCACTCTATAGTGCATTGCTTGGGAAATGGCTCAATATCAAATGAACTTGTGGCCATGTGTCTACTTCTATTATGTCGTTGGTGCTTTCTAGCCAAGGTCCTCTCTTTCTTCTCTTTTTCCAATGGGTTTAGCCATTTATCCATAATTCCACAATTATAAAGCATGAATGTGGAATTTTTTCTCGTTGGAATGGTGTCAACCTATGAACCTTTCCCATCCCTTGAGGTTTTTCACCTATTACCTCTTCGGATTCCTCCTCATGCCACAATTGTGGAGCAAATGGATGTAGTTGTTGCAATATTTCAGTAACATAAAAGAGAGATTCATGTACTAACCATCCCTCTGACATGCTACCTTCAGGCCTTGCCTTTCGACGCACAAAATCTTTTAAAACTTTCATGTACCTTTCCATAAAGAACATCCACCTAAAAAACCAAAAATTGTCAAACATAGGAGTTTTATTTAATGAGTTTAATATCAATTGATTTAGTTTACAATACAGATGCAAAAAAAAAGCTATGCACTTCTACCTAGTGTGCACTGGACCCAGCAATAGAAACTTCTTCAACCAAGTGCACCAATAGATGCACTTGTAAGTCCATGATGGAAGTCAAAAAGAATTTCTTAAAGATGCACACAATCTCCAAAAATGTCTCTTACAAAGATCTAGCTCACGAATTTCTTTTAAACAAATCCATCTGCTGCATATTCAATTCATTTTATGTCTTGAGTTTCTAGTCAATATCGCTCACTTCTTATTTGTCATCTCGTCGTTACATGTAGCCCTTTGTACAATTGACAATTGCAAGTGCTTAATTCCAGTTAACATTATCAACTTGAGAATCGTAATGGACTCCGAAAGCTTTTTCTACTTGGTCACAAGTATGATCCATTGTGGAAGAATCATCATCTCCCTTTTGAATTCTTGGCTTGATAGTCCAAGTCAATGGATCAACTTTGACTACTCGATCACGGTTCTCTAATGTGATTTTGCATGTACCCCAGTTATGAATTACTTGTGCAACTCGTAACCAAGGGTGTCCAAATAAAATCTCATAAACTGATGGTGCTTCTGGTAAATGATAATAGATCGGCCTAAATCTAAGCATTAGGTTTTCCATCATTAAGTCTTGACCTAATCCTACCATATGAATCCCTATTCTAGAAATCACATTGATTTGATGATTAGATTAGGTGAGGCATGTGCATTGTCACCAAATCCCTTAAATGTTGCCTACAAACTAGGACCTCAAGTTTTGGCCTCAAATTGGCCACCCGCCACAATCATATGGATTATATCTGTAAGTAACATAAATATTTATTGTGTAGTATTATGTTACAAAAATGATTTTACCAAACACATATCAAAACAATTACTAATTTCTTAAAAAATATATCCACGTGTGGATACCTTTGTCGTGGACGCCGCCCAACTTCCCTTTCAAACTGTTGCGAGGATTTACAAATTTATTGGCATGGATAATGCACGCGACGCCGTTGACCGCATCCACCGGCGACATTGTTGGAGAAGTTTCAAGAAAATAGTTTTGCGTGGATAATCCAGGCGTGGATATTCCATGCGAATATAAAATTCTGAAAATCGGCTAAGTGTCGCGAGTCGCTTGGATAGTCCGCGTGGATAGCTAAATATTTTTCTAATTGTGAAATGAGGTGTAGCTTCAATTCTCATGCTTGTTTCACCTTCGGTTCTTATGTCTTCGACATTTTCTTGAGTTGTGAAGTTAGCTTCTTGTCTATAATTGTGTTGTGCATCATTTCTATCGATTGGAGTGGTCTCATGAGGAGGATAATACGAATGTATCAAATCTTGCATTATATCATATTCTTCTTCAAAAGAATGAATGTCAATTCGTGTGCTCATTGATCGTCGATGAAGATATTCCAAAGATGCTTGTCGCATTTTTCGAACAGTTTCCCTACGTCATTTCGAAAACGCAATGGGTCCAGGCCCTCCAAAATCCTCTTCGTCTCATAATACTATAAACGTTGAAAACATCATGCAATATTTAATACATGTTAAAACAAAACAAAAACAACATGGATGATGATATGGTAGAATCAATATGGTAGAAACAATACTTCATTATCAAACATCATAAAATAGATTCATCAATGAGAGTGTAAGTGATAGAACTGCATCTTAAAAGACATAACCTTGAATTAACTCTTGCCTAACTCACTGATTACCAAACATAGTATAAAGAATTGATTGATGACACTAGTGAAGGTTTTCCTTTGTTATATGATATTCTTGTAAAAAAGTGAAGTTTCCATGCAAAAGGTTATCAGAAACTTAGAGAACAATTCCTTTACCTCCTATGTTCAGATCTAACCGTCATCAACCTGGCTGTGGATAGGTCCGGGTTAGATCTAGCTACAATAGAATAGATGAAGGTTATTTTTTAGTATTTTTTAGTATTTTTTGGTTTTTAGGGGTTTTTGGCAGTTTTTTCTTTAGTTTATGGAAAACGACTGGAAAGTAACCTCGCCCTTCAAACTGTAGATTCTCTACATCAGGGTGGTCTTGCCTACAAGTCAGTGAAGGTTGGTTGCAAGGGAACTGAAAGTTATTAGTGTTTGATGAAGAATTTACCTGCTTTTGTCTCCAAATTGTAGAAAATGAAAGATTTTTATGGTTTCTCCTATTTCTTCAGATCCAAATGGATCTTAGAAATGGTGTTCTGTCTAACCCTCCTTGCTCATTAATTACAACTGATTACAAGCAAGAAATCCACACAAAACATGAAAAATTTATCCAAAATTAATCCAAAAATGCAACTTTAACACTACTATGCAAAAACCACAATGCCTATATGCAAGCTAATATCCATCCAAGCATCACAAACATGCTAAAAAAAAAAAAATTGCGTAGCTCTCGGTGTCAAAATTGTACCGGGCTTTCTTATCCACCTTCAATCCTAAATCTAAGCACTTGCAAAGCATCAAGAAATGAAGAGGATTCTTTACATGTCATGTGAAGATTCGTTCCCCATGAGAGCAATAGCATAAATCAAATTCAAACACATGCTTGTGATTCAACATCTAACACTACGATCAGTTAATCCTAGACTTCAACATCAAGCTTACTTTTCTCTCTCTCTCTCTCTCTCTCTCTCTCTCTCTCTCTCTCTCTCTCTCTCACACACACACACACACACACACACAAAAACCATAACAGGATTTAAATCCAACAATTAGCAAATCTAAGTAATAACAAGATCATAAGAAAACATGAGAAATGGAACAAGAAAGAAATAGCAAGGACATCCAATTGCAATTTGGTAGAGTTTCCACCTTCTTAATTGAACACAAGAAATGAATTACAAAGAACCACTATTTATAGTGGATTGTAGGGCAGTTGGCCTCAAAGCCTATTGGCCAATTACTAACTCCCTCCTTATTTGAATTTTGAAATTAGGGGGAACCCACTTTTATTCACTAGCTTGACTAATAGGCCCTACGATATTTCATTCCCACAATTTGACCTAAAGTCCTTTTATTAACTTCTAATCAATTAAACAACTATGTGATTATCGGGTTGGACTTACACATGCAGGTGCCAAATCTCTCACACTTATTAACTACTAATAAATGAAGAATCTAATTATGAAGTAGGGTTGGCTCGATATCCGCAAACCCTCCAACATTGTTAAAATGAGTAAATTGGACATATGTATGTTATTAACTACTTAAGGTCAAAAAGCTTGCTCTTTCCTTCTACTAGAAACCTACAATGAGAACAACATACAACTATTTTACAGTCCACAATCATACTTGTATTTTAGAAAATGTATAGATTGAGCATTGATCCTATAATACAAGGATTGCTAGTTATAGTACTAGTTTCTAGTTTATGTCAACAATCTTGGAAACTAAAGACTAGCATTAGTTTACATGGCAATAACATGTGTCTACTCAACTTTTGAGAGAGATTATTACGAATTATTTGTTTGGATTATGACTAATCCAAGAAGCATGCTTCTGTATTTTCATGTCATTACCATATTTCATATGGTTTTCTTTATTGCATGTTATAATTCCATTTCCGATATTCAATAGGACAAATTTTTTCTTTGTTGTATGGATGCCTTGCATTGTCCATGCAATTCTTCATCATGTTCTAGACATCTTTATGTGAGTTCATGGACACTCATTTCCGATACTCCAACACTTGGCATTCAAGTAATAGTCAAACTTAGTTTTTGAAACTCTATTAAAAATTCTATAAGGACAAACAGGCACTATGGCGGAGCAGGAGCAGGAGCGATGGCGATGGCGATGGCGATGGCGATGGCGATGGCGAAGAATTTACTTTATTTTTTATGGCCGCTTCTTGGAATTCATAGTGTTTTCTACCACTTTCTTACTATCTTGCTGACTTCTTGTTCCAGCGACGTGCTTCTGCCTCTCTGTCTCCCTGCTTTTCGCCTTTCCTAAGTTCTAGATTTTGGTGCCTTTCCTGTTTTGGTTCTGCAGCCTGTTGGGAGTCGGCTTACTCACGGTCTTCCATGGCTAATAACCTCGCTTCTCAAGCTCTCAACCTTCGTGACAAAACGGCTCATCCTCCCCGTATAAATAGGTTTATTCGCTCTGCCTCCCCTTCTGATAAATCTGAAGCTATCCCTCCTTTTATTAGTTCTCCTAATAACTTGCCTATCAATTCAGGAGGCCTCCTTCCCACTCCGTTAACATTCAACCCCTCTGTTTCTTTTGCTGATATCCTTAAAGATAGATCCCTTTCTTTTTTTATGGATAAATGGTCAAGTTTGAAAGAAGTGAACGTAACCAAGGATTCCTGCAAGGCTGTAGAAGACTCCGCCTCGCTTGCCTTTCTGCCTGACCTTGAAGCCCTTTTTGCTTCACATGCCTCTCTTTTTGACACCTCGGTGGTCTTCTACTTTGGCGCTCACTCCCCGGACCCTTCTTCTTTCAATGATTTTGTTTTTCAGGTCATCGCCTCTCATTCCAAATGCTTTATTTCATTCATTGGCTTCCAACTGTTTCTTATTTCACTTCAGCTCTAAATTGGGTGCCATGGAGGTTCTTCTTGCTTCTCCTTTTAGATTTAAAAACTCAGCTGTCTTTGGTTTTAAATTCAGCAAATCTTGGTAGTTCCCGCAATACCAACTGGGCTGAGAGCTCCCTCAAAGACGATCGCTCTCCTCCTAGCTCTCACTTTTACAAATCTGACCCTAATGAAGATACACTCTGCAATATTGCTTCTTCCTACGACTCGGACAGCCCTTCCACGTTACAACTGAGAAGGCTCAGTCTTTCCTCTTCGGCCAAAACTGTTTCTTCGAGTACCAAGAGCACAGCGAGCAACTCTAGTGCTGATAGGGTACTGTTGGTCGACCAAGAGAGAATGGATGAAGCTATAAACAAGCCCACAGTTAATGGGAATAAAGACAGTTTTCATCCCCTGACAGAAACAGAGATCTTGCTCCTACCATCAATGTACACTCAAATAGAGAAGCAAATTAGCAGCGATGGCAAAGACTCAAAAGCGAAAGATCATTTAGTTACATGTCTACATGAACCAGCGCTCCAGCGCTTGTGGAAAACATTTTTTCAACCTTACATAAAACCTATTGGGCATTACACCCATTAGGCTTTTGAAAATGTTGAAAGCTCGAAACCTTAAAAGAAAAATTTAGGTGACCAAAAGCCTAAAAGTGAAAAATTTAAGACGGCCAAAAGCCTATAACTGACAAATTTCAAATGTCGCTAAAAGCTTTTAATATTAAATTTCTATCATATTGGATGATCACAGCGTCAAACGTTGCGGAAATCCGAGTACAGGTTTTTCTCAAATCCAAAATCTACATTGTTCTGTGCTCTAAAAAGTAAATATCTTTCAACAATTTTAACTCACAAATAACCTAAATAGAATGATATCAGTGAGCTTCTAATGTTTTGAAAATTATCCTTATTGATAACACAATGTAACATAATGCAAAATATCACATATATAGATACTGGCCTCAGAAGAGCATTGATTATGTATGTGAAACTTAGATATCACGTTCAATTCAAAAATTTCAGCTCAAGCCTCAAACATTATTGCCTCAAGTCTCTAGAAATCAGCTAACTAACAATAATCATATGAATGTCAAACAAATAGGGAATACAAAATTGATAAGACATTAGCTAACAAAAATATGAGAAAAGAAAATATTAAATATTTTATTAGAGTGTTAACTGCATTGCATATAGAACTCAAATCCACTACTAATGACATTTAAATGTGATACTAAGATAACCACTTACATTATTCATATTGATTCTAACAAAGTAGACAAAATGTGAGATGAAAAATTCGTTTGGATTTTTCTTTGGTGGCGGACCCTTGTGTACAATCCTCTTACGAAAAATTCTCAGATTGCCCTAAGAAATGTGCCTAGGCCCTAATCCTTCTGAATTTTGCCTTCCAAATCTGAGGGGAGTCTTCTCTATTTAACATTGAAATTTTATTTGTTGGGATCTTATAAGATACTTGCATGCACGTTTTTAGTCTTTGACCATGAGCAGAAATCAGATTATTCTGTGTACAAAACTCAGCCAGAGCCTATAAGTATCAACCTTTGTGATTCATACGTTGCATGTAAGTTTTATTTAGAAATCTTGAGTTGCATGTAGGGTTTGTTGTTAGAACTTTAGGAGATGGAGAAAGTTGTCTTGGGCAGAAGTCAAGTCATCCACCTACTATCTTTTCTCGTCCAAATCCACATTGAATATTGAAGCAAAAGCATGTAAGATATTCTGCCTAATTTCAGCAAGTTCCTTGGCCCAATTATAGGCGATTTTCAACAAGATTTCTGTCCTTAAATTAGAGCGTCAGTTGGCCACCAGATCCTTCATTCTTCAACACGTACAGGTAAGGAGAATAGTGATTTAAATTCGGCGAATTCAGGTCCCTATCTAGCATTTGGAGTCAGAGCAGAATCACTTGACGACCATTTATAAATTTTACATGTTTAAAAATTTGAAAAACTATTATGATGAAAAGTTATAGTTTTACATAGCATAATGTAGAGAAATCATACCTGGACTGAAGAACTAGGTTCACAATAACCATATATATGTCGGCTTGTTGACGTATCTTTTTTCCACAATTTGATAGCATGAGAAAAATCCATGGAATCGTCTAATGGAGGGCCTTCTATGCATATACGCATAAGATCATCAACATTTGAAGTAGACAAAGAATTACGTAATTTATCTTTGATCCAGTTTTTCATACTAAACCCTCTCTCACATGTTGTAGTGCTAGAACATTGTAACAAAGCAAATTTACCTAATTTTAACATATTAGAGTATTTTTCTCGCCAAGTTTCATTAGATCCAATGTTCAACCAAGTTTCTCTCAAACTCTTACCTTTCCATTCATTTGAAACTTGCATTTTAAATCTGGTAAACTCTCGTCTAAATGATAAACTATCTATAAAAGGTTCTATAGTTTCATTATTGTTGTCCAATTTTTTAGATTTTCCATAAAAGTTTACCAAGTTATCAACATCATCATCACCAAAGCTTTTCAACTCACGATATCCACCCAAAGGAAAAACACAAGGAGATAAAATTTTCAACGGTGAAAGAATTTTACTATCTATAGAACGTTTCTTCAAATTTTTTATGATAAAACTCAAAAACTGTTTCTGAAAATCTATAGCACTTTGTAAGTCAGTTCCATCAATATCTCTATCTATCACTGTACTCATATAGAAGTTACCTTTAAGTGCTCCTCGTAATGCTGCAAGATAATCCTTCTTAGGACCATAATCAGGAATAATAGGATATCCACGACTATCCATTTGATAAGAATTAATGTCAATAATAGGATCTTCAATAAACTCTAATTGAATGGTACATACCTCACTCTCAACAAGACCAAAGACAATGGTAACATCCACAAACTCCATCTAAAACATCTTACTAAGAAAATTCATGTATCCTAAAATATCAACCAAAAAATGAATGGAATAAATAAGTTTAAAATTAGCCACTTTTGAAAAAGTAATTTGATCTTCTTCTTGCAAGTAAGCTAACAAAGGCTCTAAAACATCACAAAATCTTGAAAGAACTTGTTGCCTACTAAGCCAACGAATTTTATGAAGTTTTTTAAGCTTCTCGATAGAATAGTCAAACTCTTCTTCTAAAACCTTGAGTTTTTCAATTCTTTTACTACTACGAGAAAATATACTAGCTACAAAACTTACAACTTAGCCTACATGTCTAGCAAAATCGCTCTTCTTAATTGCATTAACAACACACAAGTTAGTCTTGTGTGCAATGCAATGAATAGCAGTCATGAATGGAGAATGTTTCTTGAACAAAGTAGCAACTCCAACTCTAGATCCAACCATGGATGATGCACCATCAGAACCAAAACCAACATAATCAACTAAAGACAATCCGTTGGCTAATAATAGTTTTTTTACAACTTCAAATATGCCTAAACCTGATTCATCATTCACATCACATAACTCAAAAAATGTCACACAAGGATAGCTATTTTCCATGAAGCAAACATAGATTATAAGGTGTTTCTCAGAAGAATGATATGTGGACTCATCTATCATGACACTATAATATTTACTAAATTTAATTTTAGTCAATATAGACTCTTTAAACGCAATACTAAGATACTTGATAAAAATAGCACATGCTTTACCATTCTCATATATACCACGAGGGACATCGGGAGCATGAGATGCCCGTAAATAGATCAGAATATCATCAAAATCTGTGAAAGCAAAATTATGTTTAGCAATAAAATATGCCGAACGAAAAAGATGTTGTACAGAGGTATCCACACTTAGAGCTTGCTTCTTCATTCCTTCTTCAAAAGATTTCCTGCCATCCTTCACAACCCAGTTAGAAATCTTATGTGATTCAGACTTTGCATGATTATTAATAGCACTAAGTTTGATATTTACAGAACCATTTCTACCATATTCTGTACGATTATTACGATCTTTTTCACACACTGTACAGAAAACACGACCAATGGTTTTATCGAATCTAACCCATGGAAATGTGTCCTTCCAACTAGGACACCAAGCTTTGATAGCTTTATAATTTGATCAACTTCCTCTATGGATTTTCCATCTAAATTAATATCAGTTAAATCAATAGGATCATCAGTAGAACTACCTACTGCACTTGGAACTTTATTAGACGTATCAAGAACATTAACTTTTTCAAAGCCAGGAATACTGAAAAGAGTCTTTTGACATTTAGACATGATCTACGAAGTGATAAAACAAAATATTATAGACCTAAAGGGATATACTTTAAAACAGAAGATTTTTTACTAAAAACAAGTAAGTAGACTATAGAATGAAACTACAGTTAATGAACTTCGATTCGAAATAAATAAAATTGTAGCATAACAAGAAAACTAAGTAGTGAGAAACTTCAACAATGTAAGGGTAATATCTTAAGCATTCAGATTTATCATTTACTTTGTAATGACCAGACCTTAAAAGCAAATAAAACTAGCACAATTAATCAGTGCATGAAAAACAGATTACATGGTAAAAGCTCCTAAAACCAGCACAAATCATATTAGTCATTAGACATAAATTTTCATAGATATCAATATATTTCCTTACAACTGAAGATGACTTACAAGTTACAGCATCTGCTGAATGCTTGTATTTCTTCATAACCACACAACAGCAAGAGTGACTGCTTCATAATCACACAACACCAAACATGATTTAGACTCCACTGTCCAGAGAGGTCAAAGAGCACCAAAACTTGAGAGAGAGAGAGAGAGAGAGAGAGAGAGAGAGAGAGAGAGAGAGAGAGAGAGAGAGAGAGAGAGAGAGAGAGAGAGAGAGAGAGAGAGAGAGAGAGAGAGAGAGAGAGAGAGAGAGAGAGAGAGAGAGAGAGAGAGAGAGAGAGAGAGAGAGAGAGAGAGAGAGAGCTGATTCTTTCCTGAGTGGTTGTTGCCTGCACCAAATTCTAATTTGTAAAATGTTTAAGACTGAGAAAAAGCTTAGAGACTGCAGGAGTCTATACTTTACAATGCATGAAAAAATTCTGATTTCAAAATTTAGAGAGTGTCATTTCAGCCTCCAAAGAAAGCAAGGTGTCTTATTTATTGATGCCCATTACTGAATCTTGAATCTTGATTCCTAATGCACTGATAGGGAGACAGGAGGTCACCGGACTCTAGAGCACACAGTGCAGACACAAGCTGCAGCCAACACAAGCCACTAGTACTAGTTAGTAGCAATTTGTAAAGTAATGACTAGTCACTGACAACTTACAAGTATTGGCTGAACTGTGAACATGTTCACATATCATAGACTATACTATATAGTGCTGGAAATTCAAACTTCAGTATCTAGAAGATTCAAGAAACATTCAAGAACTTAGAAACCTTCTGCTATTGAGAGACAATGAGAGAGCTTTCAGCACTGAATTAGCAGTAAGCATCCACGATTCCAGAATCCACACTGTAGTGACTGCATAGTGCATTTCCATAAGCAGTGCTCCAGAGTCCACTGTTACTTAGAGTCCACTGGTACTTACTACTAGCACAGCCTGATTTCGCTGAAAAATGAGAGCTGAAAACCAAAAGTCCAGATTTCGCTGAAAAATGAGAGCTGAAAATTAGAAGTTAAAACTTCTAAATTCAAGAATCTGAAAACAGAAGATTCTAGAAACTCAGGAGTCAGAATAGTAGAAACTTAGGAGTCGGGAGTCAGAAGATTTGAGAGGGAGGCTGGCAATTGGAGGTTGGCCGTTGGAGCTCTCGGAGACTCTGAATCGTGATGGAGAGAGAGGAATAGTGTGCGCCCTACAGCAGCGTGCTCCATGCTCAGTGCTGATTCCTGAATCCTTCTAAATTGTTCTAAATCTTATGATTCCTGATTCCTGATTCGCAATGGACAGGAGGTCACAGACTTCGATCGAGAGACAGACAACCCGTAGAACTTCAAGCCATAGAAGTTCTTATTCGAGACTGATTCGAGAGAGAGCTCAGAGATGAATCGCGAAGAATCATGAACAGACTTCAAGAAAGAGAGAGGAAGCACGCGAACGAGAGTACTCAGTAGACGACTGTAGAGAAAATCTGCGGGGGGAGGGGGGCAAGGGTGGGTGAACAAGTGGCAGGGCGGGCATTGATTGGCCATTGCCAAGTGGCAAGTGTCGTTGGAATTTGTGAGAGCTATTTAATGCTCATGAGTCATGGCTAAGTTACAAGTTTACAATCACAAGATTCACAACCATTTCAATTTTCTACCATGGCCTCTACAATATGGTAGAAATGCTTATACAATTTGCCTCTACGGGCCATGGGCCATGAGTCATGATTGACTCGCCAATGGCCATGAGTTGGAATTTGGACTCATGAGTTGCCAATGGCCACTGACTCGTGACTTGAGACTCGCTCATGACCATGCTCATTCGGAGTCATTGCTTCAAATTTCAATGCTCGACAATGCTAAGTCCTGACTCTTGAGTCTTGACTCCTGACTCCTAAGGTGGTCACTGGTAGACTAAAATTAAAAACCTATAAATCTTGAAATTGATAGGCTAACAACTTTTTTTATTTTTTATTTTTTAAAGCCAAAAACCTATGTTAAAAATAGTAATAGGCTTTTTACCTATAAGTAATTAAACTTGTAGGTTTTGAAAACCTACACAAAAATTTTTGTTAGGTGAATTTCGTTTTTTGTAGGCTTTTTAACATGGATTATATGTTTTTGGCGAGCACTAACATGAACCTTACCTCTCTATGGATAGCTTCATTGCTCTAACTTCTTTTATGGAAGTAGATGCCACGAATGGATGTTCTCTTAAAGCTACTTATGTTAAGGAGAAGATTCCCATTCCTACTTTATAAACTTTGAACCTGGACGACTGTGTCGGCACTTTTATTCCGTCCACTTCTAAAGATTTTCAGGATGAGATTACTACCTAGGAATCTATTCAGAGCAGCGAACAGGCCCTACTACTTGTTGGAACAAACAAAACCGATGACAACCATCATGATATATCTTTTTGGTCACCTACCTGTTTTCCTTCATCTTAACCTCTTCTCTGCCAAGCCCTGTAAATGTCATTCGGTGTATATCATGAACAACAACCTACTCTGGAATAGGACCCTTCGTCCCATGTTGGCCTCAATTATCTCTCCTCTTAAGAACCTTGATGACATCGTTGAGCGCTCTCATTCTTTTACTCGGAAACAAAGTAGACTATTGAGATTTTCATCCTCTCACCTTGAATCGTTCCTCAAGCAGATCCTTTCAAGTTTCAACCATTATCCTAGAGAGAGCTCGTATAGCTAATCCCTCCCTCAGAGTGAACGAATTTTTTCTTCTTTAGAAAACTCAAAGCCCAACAAAGGAGGGAGGACTCATGTGGCCTCACTGTTAACAGTATCTCTCTCACTAGCCCTAAAGCCATTTGCTTATCTTCACTAACCACTACTCTCGTTTGTTCAATCCGACTTCCTCCCCTTCAAAGACTTCTATCTTGGACCTCCCCTCTTACTGTTCCTTTTCTTGCCCCCTTTCATCAGATGAATTCCACTCCCTCTCTTCTCCTCTTACCTTGGAAGAGCTTGAGCTTGCCTTAAAAGCCTTAGTAGATACAAAACCTGACGGCGTCACCCCAGACTTCTCTCTTGCTCAATGGGATTTGGTTGGCCCCTCTCTTCTTCTTGCCACCAATAATGCTCTTTCCTCGAGCTCTTTCATTTCGTCTTTCTCTCATGGGCTTATTAAGCTAATTCCTAAGACCCCGTTTCCCAAAAGTATCTATGATTATCGTCCTCTTACGATGCTTAACACTTCGTATAAGATCATAGCAAAAGCTATTGCGAGAAGGATTGCTCATCTTATTCCCTCCCACCTCTCTAAAAGCTAGGCTGAATATATCAAAGGTAGGTCCCTATTTGATAACATCCTAAATGTATGGTCCGCCATTAACTCCTCCCTTTGGTTTAATTATCCGGCCCATTTACTTAAGATTGACTTTGATAAAGCCTTTGAATGCATTAGTTGGAACTATCTGCTTTCTTGCTGCACATCTTTTGGAATTTTTGACTACATCACTAAGAATATCCAAGCACTTTTTGCCTCAGCCTCTCTCCTCTATTCTTTTTCAAGGTGTTCTGTCTCCTTCCTTCTCTGTCTCGTGTCGCATCAGACAAGGTTGTCCTCTTTTCCCCTTTCTCTTTGTTATCGCTACGGAACCCCTTATATTCCAGCTCCACAAGCTCACTTCCTCCCCCTCCTTTCATCCCTTCATTTTTTGGGGTGTCCCACTCGGCCTGCAAGTCTTTGCTGATGATCTAGCTTGTATTATCAAGTTGCATTACTTCTCCACCCCTTCTCTCATTTTTAAGTTTGCTCATTTATGTGATTTCTTTGACTTGTTAATTAACTATCAGAAATTTGAATTTCTTGTTCTCTCTCATAATGCTCCTTCCTCATGAATCCATCTTCAGATACTTGAGTTTTCCTCTAGGAGCTTCACTTTCTATCAAAGAACATTTTAATTGGATTATTGATAGAATTAGGTCCACAATTTTATCTTAGAACTCTTCTGACCTCTCCTTTGCTGCTAGACTTATAGTTCTCAAGCATACCATCTCCTCCTATTTCACTCACTTTCTTTTTATTTGGTTTCTCTCTTCTTCCTACTCCCTCTCTAATTCCAATACTTTTCGAAAATTCTTTTGGAACTCTACGCCTAGTCTATTGAACTAGGATATCTACATGGCTCCTAAAAATTTTGGGGTTGGGCTCCTCAATCCTTCTATCTCCTCCCTTACTCTACTTTTTCGTCAAATTCACTCCAATTTAACTTCAACTCAACCTTGGACACTTATGATGACGACGATTCTGCCTCCCATGCCTTCGTAGGACTTCATCAATCCTCAGTCATACTTTCTCGAGTTCACTCATTCGTCCTTCTCCCTCCCTATGTCCCTTCCTCCCATGTTCAAATCCATTCATCGAGTTATCCTATTTATGCGCAAGCTTACTTTTTTGAATGGGGGTAATTCTGTTTCTACTTTGGAATCTCTCTAGTTCTCTAAACCAATTACCATTAATTTTAAGCCTCTTGCCTTGATCGAATTTGTCCAAATTTGATCCGTAAAGGCTTAGTGACCTGGGACCATATCATGAACTCGATCTACTCGACCAGTGTCTCTCGCCTCAAAGAGGAACTTGGTCTCTCCTCCCGATAAACTAATTTCCAATCCTATGCCTTTTCTTTTGGTGCTATCGGACCACTATCTACCTCTTTTGCTTATGAGTGCAACAACAAATGGCTCTTTAGGGCCCTTGACAAGTCAAATTTTTTTTACTACTCCTCCGTTTTTCTGCTTCCAAAGAATACAATTTCACTTTCTCTCCGTACAACTTGAAATGGAATGTTTCTGGTCCTCCCCGCCTTTGAAAATCTAGATTTTGTTGAAACCTTAAATTAGAACAAGGAAACTTAGAATTTTCTCCTTGAGGATCCTCCAGCTCTCTCTTTCTGTTTGTGCAAACTACAGAGGGGATGTGTCACATGTATGCTCTAAATGTCTCAATATTTATTGGAGACCTAGGTTGAAAACAGTACATAAGCATAACGGACTATAACCTATAGCAGAATGTTTTCTACTATTATATGCAAACTCAACCAGTGGGAGATAATCTTCCCAATGAGATTGCCTGTGAGAAACATATGTCCTCAAAATATCTTCCATACTTTGCTTAGTCCTTTTGGCCATCTGATTCAGGATGATCAGAAGAACTTAAACTCAAGGAAGTTTCTAGTTTATGCAATGCTGCTGACCAAAAATGACCTGTGAACTTAGGATATCTATCACTAACAATGTCACTTGGCAAACCGTACAACCGAAATAATCTTTCAACAAATATTTGGGCTAAATCAGAAGCCTTTATAGTTGACTTGATTGGTATGAACGTAGCTAACTTAGTTAACCGATCCACTACAACCCAAATAGAATCATTTTGTTATTGGGTCTTCGGACTACAGAATCCATAGACTAGTTCAGTCTTTGCTAGTTGATAGGGCTTGCATTTAATCACATATGACTCGACATAGGCTTGAGCTTTGGCCAATAAAATTCCCTTTTAACCAAGTCCAGAGTATTGTGTATACCGGGATGTCCCACATAGGGTATGTCATAACACTAAAACAAAATCTTATGTTTGAGCTCTTTATTCCACAATCTTCTTATCTTTCTTAGTTAGTTGAGCCCCCTGTGTTCTTGACTCAACATTGTCCACATTTCTTCCGGTCTAAACAATGTTCCAAATATGACCAAAATGGAGATCTGATTCATATCTTTCTCTCAGTGAAAGATATAGATCCGTGGAAATCTGGGTGAATGACAACTCATTCAGTTCACTGATCCAACTAAGAGCATCTACAACTTGATTAGAGCTGCCCCTAATGTAACGGATTATGTAATGCCACCCACATCGGTGTCACATTAGGCTTATGGTGAGATACGACTCGAAAGCGTGGATATGCTCAAAAGTATGGACAATAGTGCATAACTCACCTTTCTTAATAAGGCTTGCATGGGTTAGAACGACATGGATTTGCCCTAACACCAACACACATGCCACACTAGGTCTTTTAGCTAGTTAATATACACATGGTTAAAACTTTTCATACTTTGTCTTAATATAATATGAAATGATATGGACCAACTGCCCACAAAACTGATTAGCATGGCACAAACCTTGATGCTATAATATTAGGGTTTGGCCTATTGCTAATAAACCGTTTGCCATTTGGGAAGACATGCCTATGATTTATAAATGCTATCTATGTTGTTAAGTGATATAATTTCTTTTGGACGTGGATAACAACTGATGCTCAGCTATGACACCTGTCTTCCCCATTGTACTAACTCATCCGATTTTGTGTTGTGGGATGGTGGCAGGTATTAGCTAGACGTCTTGAAAGTGCTTATGCTTTATGGTGCTTTACAATACTGTATTTCATTTTTCAGCTTTATGTAACCATGTTGGAATATAAATAAAGGGTTCAATCTTGCTTTGTCAAGAGGAACTCTAAGGCTTTTTATAGCTCTCTCTCTATATATAGTTTTGGAGGAAGTTATTATGATTGCATTTCTCAAATGAGCTCAAAAGACATAAATTACAAAGAAAATGGCCTTCAAATAGTTAAGCCCTTTATAGACAAGGTGGCACATTTTTGTTGGCCATTTTATTTAGCTTAGAAAGTCAAAAGTAAATTGCACCTTTTTATTGTTGGCACGAACCTTGACTTTTACAAGCTTTTGAGCTCTTTAAGTAAATTAAACAACATTAAGAGTTCCCTAAGTGCTCGTGACAAATGCTTGGAAATATGTGATAAAATTAAAATGTTGAGTCCCCATTTTTTATGTGCTCGGATTTCAAAATTGTGAGGAGGTAGTTGGTGTTGGATTATTCTCCTTCTTACTAATCGACTAATCGGTTTTAATCTTCATCCATTGTTTATCCAGTTCTACGGATTTTTCCGTGTTTTTATACAGTCTGCAGAATTACAAGTGTTTTTACACAATCTGCAGATAAACATGGAGTTTGACAACAGTGTCGCATTTTTCGTCTATCAAGAATCTCGTGTAAAAATGCAGTGTCATCTTTTTCGCATTTTTTTGTCTGACAAGAATTGCGAGTAAATATGCAGAGTCGCATTTTTCAAAGTGCCTCAAATGTTAAGAAAATGACTTTGGCAAAGTGTGGGGCAACCCTAAATCAAATTTAAGGGCACGATCACGTTTTTTGCAAAAACCCGACAGTGTCGTCTTTTTGCAACACTGTTGCCTGTGACAGTTTTAGTTCATTTCTGCAGAGTAACAGTTTTGGTTCATTTATGCAAACAGACTGTTTACGGCCAATTTTCACCGCCTACCAACAATCAATTTCTGAACTGGATGAATGCCAACGGACTTGCCAACTGGCAATCACATTTGACGACCTAATTGCTTAGTATATAGAGCTGTTCATATTCATACAGTCTTAAGTTCTGAAATTTTATTGTGAATTGTGAAGGGGCTGAGTGCTATTACACGACGCTTCCTACGCCCTTATCAAGCAGATCATTCACAATTAGAAAGCATTATAGTTAGCTCTCTATCAAGCTTTCAAGCTTGAACCCTCTTGAGCATTCTAGCTCAGTCTTTTAGAGTTTTATTTTAGAGTTGCTATTGCGCTACTACTTATTAGCAGAGCTGCTTATTATTAGACTTATTCTCAGTTACTCAGAGACAACTTAGAGTGCGCGTTTTCTATCCGCTATTGTTTTGCGCTCATTAGCATCTGATTTTGTTTTTCTGAATCAATACTATCTTCTTATTGTGTTCAATATATGTTAGAATGCATGCATCTCTATATTACTTTTGTAACTGGTAGAAATTGTCTGAGAATTCAATACTTTATGTTTGGCTACGTAATCACTTAGTACCTAGCAATTTCAAAGTTAGTTGCTAAAGATTGAGCGTGATTTTCATCACTACTGCTTTGTTCAATTTTTTGATAGGCGTAGTCATGCACTGGAAGTAGGACGTTTCTGCATTACATTATCTATCCTATTTCTGACAGTTGGAGATGCTAATGTGTGTTAGGAGTCTCCCAACATTAAAAACATCTCCAAAATGGTCCATTGTAGCTAATGGAACAAGTCGAATAATTTGAATATTGGTACTCTCACATATTATCAACATTGTAGTCTTCATCCTACAACATTATGTACTCTCAATACTCGATGACAACATATTTTCATTTAACCATTTATTTTATCCAAATATATAAACAAACACAAAAAGAACTTGCTAAAAATATGATTTCTAAATGCAATCATTGACTAAAGGGAAAGGTATCAATATTTGGCATCTTACTAGAAAGAGAGAAACCTTTCCATCTAAAGTCAAGTGCTATTATTAAGAAAAAAAAGTGTTTAAGCCTTCTTCACATCTAGAAATAGTAAAAAATGAAAAAGTTATAAAGAAAATACTATGGATGCTTCTCTAGCTTCTAGAATACACTTTTTAGCTAGTTAAATTGCCATATACAACAAGAAATAGAATACTTTCTTATGATATACCTTTTAGTCACATAAAAGACTAATCAACAATTCATCCATGATAGTAAAAAAAAAATTAAAACACATTTCACGTACAATTTACACACATTTATTTTATGAAAAAAAAATAGATCTCAAGACTTATCGTCCATTACCAAATGAAAGATGGTCTTTTAATTGTCAAAATTGAGCTATACCAAACTTAAATGGTTCTAAGTCAATATGAAAAGAAGGACTAAAAGCTACAGACTAGAAAGTTTAATAGCTACGGATTAGAAAGTTTAATGGCTTAATACTTTGGTATATAACATAGAGTACTTTGCCACTCAAAACATTAATTTGAAAACGATAAATTTCTACCCAAATTTAAGTGGCTCAAGGGTAACATACTCTACCTAAAAGATGATATTTAACTCAAAATTTGCACCATAATTCATATTGTTTCATGTGTCAATATGTGGGCCATGTCATGAGGCATTTCAATGACAACATGTGATAGTGAGAAAGAAAATTTAAGTATCATATTCACTTTAGATTTTCAATGCTTTTTTTCTTACATATGTTTTGTGTTTAACCAAACACATTGATTTGCCAAACTTTTTCACAAGCTTGAAATTTGTATAGTTTGGAGCAATGAGTGGAGTGTGGAGTGACAAGAATGAAACTTAGATGCCAAAACTCAAACTAAGATTGTTATTATAGTTTTGTAGGTGGTATGATTGTTTGTCGGCAATAGCATTTGATTTGAATAAGCCAATGGCATCCGAGCAAGTCCAAGATCAATTACCACTTGCAAGACTGTATTATCGTGCGGCAATGCTAGGAGGTTCTGGGACAATTTCCAATTGGTTGTCTAGAGCAAATAAGTGCGTTTGAAGAAAGTCACCTATCATTTAATAAAAAACTGACGTGAGGCAAATCAAAGCCCAAAATAAAGATACTCGTGAGGTGTCATGGGACTAACATCGATTTTGGTGGGGGATACTATTGGAAGGTTTATGAATCTCAAGGAAAACTTAATTCTAGTTAGATCATTCATCTAATATCAGTTAATAAGTCAAAAGGATTTGGCACTCTGCGTGTGGAAGTCCAACCCAATGACCACATAGTTATTTGAATGATTAGAAATCAATAAAAGGACCTTATGCCAAATTGCGAGAATGAAATGTCGTAGGGCCTAATAGTCAAGTTAGTGAACAAAAGTGGGTTCCCCCATATTTCAAAATTCAAATAAGGAGGGAGGTAGGAATTGGCCAATGGGCATTGAGGCCAAGTGCCCTACAATCCACTATATAAAGTGGTTCTTTGTAATTCATTTCTTATGTTCAATGAAGAAGGTGGAAACTCTACCAATTTGCAATTGGATGTACTTGATATTTCTTTCTTGCTCCATCTCTCATGTTTTCTTGTGATCTTGTTATTATTTGGATTTGTTAATTGTTGGCATTGAATCTTGTTGTGATTTTGTGTGTGTGTGTGTGTGTGTGTGTGTGTGTGTGAGAGAGAGAGAGAGAGAGAGAGAGAGAGAGAGAGAGAGAGAGAGAGAGAGAGAGAGAGAGAGAGAGAGAGAGAGAGAGAGAGAGAGAGAGAGAGAGAGAGAGAGAGAGAGAGAGAGAGAGAGAGAGAGAGAGAGAGAGAGAGAGAGAGAGAGAGAAGTAAGCATGATTTTGTGGTATTGGATTAGTTGATCGTAGTATTAGATGTTGGGTCATAAGCATGTGTTGAATCTAAATTATGTTATAGCTCTCATGGGAACAAACTTTTGCGTGACATGTAAAGAATCTTTTGCATTCCTGTGCTTAGATCTAGGGTTGAAGGTAGATAGGAAAACTTATCTTAGCTTTTGTGTGAATAGGTTGAGTCAACATATGCAGTATCCATTGATTTATCATTGAAAATTGACAAAAAGGGTGGCTAGGTATATCTCCAATACAATCGATTAACTTTCGAAAAGGTCTCATAACTCAGTCAATCGAAGGCCGTTTTCAAAGACGTGAAGCTCATAATCACCCAAAGGCAGATTGCTGAAGGGCTAATATTGAGTGTTTAAAATTAAGGTCAGAACAAAACCACTATTAGAAGAGAGATTAAGCTCTCTAAAGCAAGACACAAATCAAATTTTTCATGAAGCTCCATCAAAAAGGGCGATCAAGGGGCCTATTTGAACAATATCGAATAGGGTGACCAAGGTCATGGAGTCAAATTGGACCAAGAACCTCAAGAATCTACATTTGATCTTGTTGAAATTGGAGGAGATGGCGGCCAACAACAGAAAGTCGAGAGAGTGGGAGGGAGATCATCGTATGAGGGTGAGTGCCATGCTGATCAGCTTACGGGAAGTTACCATATCAATTCATTTTTAGGTATAAAAAGAGTATGAATAGTACATTTTGCTGAGCCAAAAGGCTTGGTGTGGACATGTGTGCTGGTATTAGGGCAAATCCATGCTATGCTAACCCAAGTGACCCTTACAAAGCAAGGTATGTCATGCACTGTTGTCCATACTCTTGAGCATATCCATGCTTTCCAATTGTATCTCACCAAAGGTCTAAAGTAACACTTAATAGGGTAGGATTAAGTATTGCCCTGATTGTTATATATAGATCATATAACAACCATGGTATATGGACCTTGCCTCGGATAGACATGATTAGTTATTAGTAAGAGATTTTTGATGTTTTTACTAGGTATTAGGTCAGATCCGTGCCATTCTAACCCTTTTGTAAAAACTACGTATCTTACGCATTTCCATGTTGTCTAAGATCGTTTCATTGGAGTCCCTATTGTTAGGTTTTTGACAAGGATTTCTTTTAAAAATCATTTACTTAATTTCGCTTTCTGGGAAGTAGTATTTTTTTCTTAAATCGTATAAATCTTCAAAGAATTATGTGTAGATGATGCTATTGTCCATCTCGGACAATAGGTATAGAGCTTTTAAGAATTGATGAAGCTAGCAATCCATCGCTGGGTCATGCTCATTAACCTCTTGATAATTTTATAAACAATGAAAAAAAAAGCCAGCTAGCCATCACTGGATAGAGGCATTACTTCATTCTTAAACTGTAGCCAGAAATTCGCTAAGAATACGGCCATCCATGCACTGTATTTCAGAAGTACACAAGGATCTTCATAGATAGAGATGCAGTTAGTATACCATCCCTGCAATCAGAGTATCATTAAAGAGATGTATGTGAGCAAAATACATCCATCGCTGCCTTTTGGGCAGGATGTATGCCTACTTTCTCAAGGATACATGCTTAACCTATCCATCGCTGGACAACTACTATTCCAACATAAAAAAAATTTGTGAAAAGCTTCATTGGATGAATAAACTCTACAAATCTCTGAGAGTTATCTTAAAGAATATCATATCGAATGCTACAACTAGGCAAGAAGAGAGCGACCATAGCAAAGCATTGAAACGAAGAGTACTTACCGCATAAGATCTTTTGCAAAGCATCGAATTGGTAGGGCGCACTTTTTGTAGGTGAGAGCTAGGAAAACTCTTCACAGTGTTGTGAGGAGTCAATTGTCGAAAGCTGCATGTTTATATAATGTCATGCAACAAAAAATTTCGGAAGGTGACATTCAGCTAAAAGAGGATGGGAAAATAAATTTGCCTCTAGTAGGGTCTTAAATTAAAAGTTTTGTAGACCCTTTTCAAAAAAGAAGTGGAAAGTTTCTTTAATAAAAAAAACTTTTTTGTAAGTATAGAAGGTTAATTAAAAAACCTTTTATTTTTAAAAAAGCAGTATGTCTGTTGTTGTCCACTCGTTTGATAGCAAAGCAAGGTAAATATAAACGAAGAAGCATCCATGAGAGAGAGAGAGAGAGAGAGAGAGAGAGAGAGAGAGAGAGAGAGAGAGAGAGAGAGAGAGAGAGAGAGAGAGAGAGAGAGAGAGAGAGAGAGAGAGAGAGAGAGAGAGAGAGATGGGTCACACATGCAGAAGATGGGTGCAAGTCTTGTGTATCTAGGTGTTTGGTGTACCTTGTTGTAGCAGCCATTTCCTATCTACCTTCAAACCTATATCCTAGCGAATTCAAAGCATCAAAAGATGAAGAGGATTATAACTTGTCACGCAGAGATTCGTTCCCATGAGAGCGCTGAGGAAGAGAGAAGGAAATAGTTGTGGAACAACTGTCCTGCTCTTATGGACTACCTACTAGCAAACAACAGTCTAAAATGATTGTAGTTGCAAAAATAGACTCACAGCTCAAGCTTTCTCATTTACAAGATCTTAAAAATTAATTCATACTCAAACGGATGAATGAGTATAGTCCGCCAAAGAGATTAGAAGAGGTGTGTGGCATTACTGCAAATGGATTTTGATAAGAAGTTCAGATTAAAATATGAAAGTGATAGAGCAAGTTCTTAGGTGTCAAAGATGTTAAAATTGGCAAAAGCTAACTTGATCAAATCTTGTAAATACCATTATGAGTAGTACATATCATCATTAGACATGTGTGGAGCCTGTTCCCACGTGTGAAATAAATGCATTTATCATTTAGATGAGTCATATAGATTGTACATACCATTTCATTTAAGATCTAGTGGCTAAAATGGCCAAAATCTAGTTTTCTAGCTATATGCCACTTGGCATCATTTTATTGGTAGGAAAAGCTATTTCACATGGATAGGAGTGATCTCACACGTGCCAAGGACTGCTCACATGTGTGAAAACATCAGTAGTAGGTGAGATTCAACTTGTAGTAGATATTTGTGCAAGTCCCTATAAATTAGAAAAATTGCCTAAAATCAAGGGAGGTGGCTATAAGTTAGGAAACTTGGTCCATGTGCCATATTGATGATTATTGGTGGATCCTTTGATGAGTAGGCACTCTCACACGTGCCAAATCAGCTAAGTAAGCATCAGGTCTTGTGTATATATGGTGGCTCATTTGGCCATAATTGACAAGAAAGCTAAATCTTGGTTTTGGTGCATTTCTTGAGTAATCTCTCCATTTGTCTTGTGATTTTATGCTTCTAATGGTTTCTAAGCTTAGTGTACTTCATTATTTGCTGGTAGTCCGTACTCTGACAGGTATTCACAGAAACCAGCAAGTACAAGTTTTAATCATATTTGATTGTTCTTGTTAGATTTGTTGATGTAGATTTGATCTAGTGCTATCTAATCTTGTGTAGATTGGTAGATCAATCTAATATAACACCCAATCACACTTGTGGATCTGATTTGGGTCCATTCTTGGTCCTTTTTGCTGTACTTTCACAAAAGACAACCATCACCTGATTAGATACTAAGGAGTCGTTGACATCCGTGATCTGATCACAGTGAGTGAACAAGCGTAAACAAGCACTGAATACGTTACATCCAGAAATGGAGGCATAACTTGGATGTTCAATATCATTTGCTCTGTTGGCGGAGCATCATGGAGAATTCGTGAGGAAGATGTATCTATATACCACATCCTTGTATCTAATTACAATAAATGTTTGTCATCTAACTAAGTACTTTGTTGTACTCAAGGAGTAGTTGAACTACAATGACAAAATGACAATTGTACAATGAATACATGGTCAGATGACTCAGGATCTAGTAAGAGCTAAAATCCAACAAGATCAAATCATTAGGATGGCTATAATTCTATAAATTGAGTGTCATGTGTGTGAGATAGAGTTTCATGTCATGAATCTCACTTTACGGTGAAGAAAAAATTGGAAAATAGTAAAAAATAATCTTTTTTTTTTTTCATAAACTTGGATAGTAGGATGCTGTAAAATGCCTTGTAGATCTTGCCAAAAGTTGAATCAAAGTCTTTTGAGGCTTTCCCTGAAGTTAGAACCAAAAACTCCATGAATTGGGCTTGTAGAAGGCCGAATAAAGCCAAAAAAAATAGTCTTTTTTGGTGATTTTTGGGGGATGGATTGCTCTCAATCCACAAGGGGATCATGCTGGAAAATTCTATAGCCTATTTATTACTCCTCTTGACCTGTCCAAAAGCTATCATACCTATAAATTGATCGTCGTGGGCTTATGCTCCGTCTCCATCAATTTTGAAGGAAAAATCCCTCTACAAATCAAGAAATCTTCATTCTCGGCCCATACTACTTCTTAGGACATGTATGAATGCTTCACAGAAGTCTAATAGACCATTTAAGATTGTTGGCATCGCTTTTGGGCTTGTGGATGTGTTTGCACGTTTTAACATGCATAGGCCTAGAAAAAGTATGACCTACTACAGATTTTCTGATGCTTTGTTCTTGCACGTGTGAAGCTCAAGTTATGGCCATTTGAAATGTTGTAGGTTTGAAATGTTGGTAGTTTTGTGAGCAAAATTGTCAAAATTCATAAATGTTCTGATTGCATGTTTGTTTTTTTTTTTCTAAATTGTGGTACTGTGTTTGCATGGATTGATTGCACGTTGATTTCGAGAGTGTTTTTAACATGCATGAGGGATTTACATTCATTTTGAGGTGGTCATACGCATGTGCTCTAACGGTTTGGTCACGGATTAGGGAAATAGACTAACAATTTTCATAAAACTGAAATTTATGTAAAAATTTCGTAATCTCCAAAAAAGAGTTAACGTCGCATGCTTTGCATGCTGGACTGACATTGTGCTAGTAAGATTAGGAATCAAACAATACGTCCATTTTTCAATTTCGATTGCGTATATACTGACAGTATTTTTTGATGAACTTCAAATTACATAAAATTAAAAAAAAAAAAAAATTCAAGAATTCAAAATTTTTAGTCTTTTTTTTTCCAGCTTTTTGAATTGTCTATGAAATGATCTAAAGTTAGTGGATTGACCATACTCGAGTCAATTTCAATCAGAATTGGTCAATTGTACTTCACTTATAGTTAATAATATTATTTCTTCTTGAAATATAAAATTCAAGAGGGCTGAAGAAGACTATGCCAAATCCGACTACATCATCTTATATGCATATTTGCTAGCAATTGAGTACGGCACTGAATGACATGAACCATCGGAATTATATGAGAGAACAACAGATGGAAGTTCTTTTATACCAGATTAAATTGATGTCTTCTCCGAACCTCGGATTTTAGCCAGGAACCTATTCGGGAGAGAAGAAAGAGAAAAAATCGGAAGCTATGAAGGATTGGCTTGTTAAGTGGAGCAGTTACTTCAGTTTGCATGGAATTTCTGATGAGAAAAAAAGTGAAAGTATCATGTTATTCTTACGCGGCAAGTCATGGTGGTGGTGGTTAGACTTGCTGGTGAAGCCCATGACCTGGGATGCTTTTGTGGAGTCTTCAAAAAAGCTTTCGTAATAGTTAAAGACGTCGACTACGACCAAAAATATTTGCAAAATGGGTAGTAAGAGCCTGAACTCTTATGTCCAGGAATTTATGGACCTCTGGAATGAAGTGTCATCATTCGATCCTAAGTTGGCTTTATGGCAGTTTGTCCTAGGTTTGTCTGTCGACTATCAGAATGAATGTAGAAAGAATGTGTCGTTTTCCTCAGTCATAAGGTCACTATTTATGGGATCAAAATTGGCGAGGATAAAATCAAGATCGTGGGTGATTGGCCGATTCCACAAACTATGAGACAAGTTAAATAAATTTTGGAATTTACGATTGTCTTTCGGAGATTTATTGAAAATTATGCTAAGGTAAGTAGTCCCACTCAATAATCTGATAAAAAAAAATTATTAATAAAAAGAAAAAAAAGAAATCAACCTAGTCTACCCATTGTTTGGAATGAGAAATTGAATCATTGTTTTGGAAAACTTAAAACTTTGATTGTTTCGACTCTTGTGTTACAAATTGCAGATCTTGATTTACCTTACATCGTGAGAACTAATGCAACTGATACTGCATTTGGAAGGAAAGGCAATTTTCTAATAAGCTGTTGGTTTTAGACAAGCGATTACATATCTACGCTTAACAAAAACCCTGCAAGAAATATATTAATGCAGACCATTCGGATCTACTAATCTATTTGCAAACTCGGATACCACATTCTACTTTCCAGTGCTTAGCTTCTCTGGTAGGACTATGTGTCAATGGCAAACATTGGCACCCCTACCATGGATAGTCTTCTTGGCTTTTGATTTATAGAACTCATTTTGTTTTTGCCAAAGCATTCTTCAGTTCTTCATTGTTTTTGTTTGTGGCTTATTATCCTGTTTTTTTCATTTTCTCAAGCAGATCGTAATTGCTTCAGAACGTCCCTACTAATCCTTCAAATCTGTGCGAACTGACCTAAAACATTCTAGAAGCCCACCGTCGCACCACTTTTTTGCGTTTCTGGACACTTTTTTTTTTCTAGTTTTCATCGTTTCCACCGTCGCGCCGCTGTTTTGCACTGTTAAATTTTTTTTGAATTTTTCAAATTTTTGATTTTCTTGATTTTTCACCTTCTTCGATTTTTCGATATTTGCATCTGCCAAACTACAGTAAATTTGCATCCGCCATTATTTCATATTTTTGAGTCTTTGAAATTTTTTATTTTTTCTCAAAAAATTCCATCCGACGTTTTTTCCTATTTTTTTGAAAATTTTCAAGTTTCTCGAGTTTTCTACATTTTTTGAGTTTCTCCTGTTTTTCGAGTTTTTTTTCCAAAATCTATCCGCTGTGCATCTAACAACAATTTACAACAAAAAAATTTAGTCCGTCGATTCCATCCGACAATCCCATCTGAATATTGCATTCGAAGATTGTAAAAAAAAACAAAAAAAAATATTTTTTTTTCTCAGACAACTGCATCTACTATTTTTTTTTAGGTCAGTTATTTTTTCGAGTTTAAATTTTTATTTATTTTTCCATCCGACAAGTTTTGAAATCTTTCTTATTTTTTCGAGTTTTGGAATATCTTCTATTTTTTCGAGTTTTTAAGATTTTGACATTTTGTTCCGTCCGACAAGTTTTGGCATCTTTACAATTTTTTTTAAGTTTTTTCCATTTTAGTCATTTTTTATCCGACAAGTTTTCCACAACAATTTTCGAGACTTTCAAGTTTTTTTTTAAATTTTCAAGTTTCTTCAAAAATCTCGATTTGACATGCATCCGACGACCACCTCACAAGAATAATCTGTCTCAAAATTGCACCCGCCGAAATTCAAGTTTTCAAGTCTCTCGAATATTTTTCAAGTTATTTAGAAATTGCGTCCGACGATTCCATTCAACAAACTACACAACAAGACCTTTGATGATTGTATTCGATGACCTACAAAAATCTCTCTAATGAAACATTTGACCAGATTTTTGAAATTTTCTACATTCTCGTATTTTTCAATTTTTTTTAAGTCTCTCAAAATCTTTTGAGTTATTTCGAAATTTCCTGAATTTTTTTAAATTTTCTCTAGTTTTTTGAATTTTCTTCGACTTAATTTTTCAAGTTTTTCGGTTTTCCAAATTTTTGTGTTTCTGACATTTTTTTAATTTTTTCGAAATTTTTCTCAAATGTTTTTGAAATTCGATAAGCTTAGTTCAGATCCAACAGACTCTTTTTTCTAGAATTCCTATCAAAAATCTAATTCTATTCTAAGGTACTGTAAGTCACATATTTCAACAAAAAAAAGATAAAACAATAATAATAATAAATAAAAAATAAAAAAATTTCGGACGTGAACACTTCATTGGAACTTATCTTTTCTAGAGTCTGACCGTATGACTTAAATTCAGAAACCAAATTTGTTTTCAAAGTTTTTTGAAATGAGTCTTGGTCAACAATCAACTTTGACTGACAATATCTTGCAAACCGCTCAGCCAAATTGAACAAATCAAGTACCTCCGATCTCAGCACATTGAGCCCTACTCGACAAATCTAAATTCGGATGATTGTGAGACATTTGGATGTTTCAATGCACCAATTCTCAATTTCAAGGAGTGGATAAGGAACAAAATCGAAGTAATGCAATGGACGAAACTTGAACAAAAGGAACGGATGGAACAAGAAAAGATGAGTCAAGAGTAAGAGACAGATCAGATGGTATTAAATCCTAAGATTCGTGAATTACTGGAAAACCAACAAGATGATTTCTATGAAGATTCTAAATCAAGTCGTAATGTCGCAATCTGTTGGCCAACATATTTATCAATGTTCACACAACGCTCACCTGATGATTTTAAAGAGCCATTTTTTTTTATGGTTGGAAGACACAAGCTACGCGGATTAAAAAAAAAAGGCTATAAAAGATGGTGGGGCAAAAAAGAAAAAGATATTGAGGAGTGGAAGAAAAAACAAGAACTTGATGAATCTGAATAAAAAGAAAAACAAAGGGTAAGAGTGAAGGAGAAAGTACAATAATCTGGAAGTAATGATCGAGATAAAAATCTGACTGAAGTTTCATGTCCGAACATAACGACAAGAACATACCAGTCAGTGCGTAGTGTACCGCAAGAATGCATGACTGAAACTTCACCTCAAGATCTAATCACACGAGCTTCTAACGAAGTTCTAGATTGTTGACCACTAGATCAATTTAGGGATTCCTACTTTAATTGGTTAAAGCTAACAAAACACGAGGATTCAAAAGCCGGTTTCAACAATTGGTGAAGAATAAGAAGGAAAGTCAACAAAAAAAATGACGATGTGGTAAATAGATTGGCAAGACATTAGGGATTTCCACCAAGACGAAAACTCTTCATGCCTCCAATGGAACATCTACAAGAGTTTTTCAATTTCATGTCTATAAACAACCACATTGAGTTATCAAAGCAAAACATTCTCCACTGGATGTTGCAAAAGGGGTCCACATGGAAGGATGAGCAATCAACGGCTAAGGTGGACGGAGCCAACACATCTATATCTCCCAATAAACAAAGTGTAGAGGAGCAAGTGCCAAAAAGGCCAAATTAGAATGAAGTTGAATCGAACGCGAATGGCTCTCAAGGGCTGTTTCCAACAAATTAATTTGTTTAAGAGAAAATGAGCTACAACTACAAATTCAACCAAGCAGTGTAGATCTAAACCAAAATGCTCTTGCTATTCAAAATTGAACTACCATGTCCAATGGAGCAGTTGCTACTCAAGCACACCAATCTATGCATCAGCATCCAGAGGCACATGTACCTACAACGTGAGAAATGTACTTGAATTGTTTCTCAAACAACAAGACCTCAACCAATGGATTCACGTGAAGTTATTCATGCGCCATGCAATCAAAGGGTCTATTCAAATAATAATGCCTATCAATCTTTATATTATCCTATAGAAACAAATGAATATTAACCTCATTCGACACTTCATAATGGATATCAATACCAAGACCACGACGATTCATCAATCTCTCCAATCTACCTCATACATTTATGCATACAACTCTTACGATGGATATGCAGAGAGTAACCATTCTATACCAAGGAGTCAAGCACCACCTACATATTTCAAGTGGTTGTCTCGAACACATAATCAAGACATGCCATACAATTACAATTGGTGGTATACAACGTGGCTTCAACCGAATGCCACGCTCAACAACTATTCACACGAAACATCCTCTTACAGACCTTCAATACTTCCAATCAGAAGCGGACTACCATTTAGGACTTTTTTCTCTTTTTATATCTTTTTTTAGAAAAAAAAAACCCTTTAAATTCTTATCTCATGGATTTTACCTATTCTTTGAAATATTCTTTTATGGGCCTCACCACTATGTTATTTATTTCAATTCATTCTACTTTACATTTTTCATTAAAGCTTTCTTGAGTGCCCTTTTCAAAAAATGAGGTAAGAAAGATGAGAGATATAGAGTGACATTTCTATTCCTTACTCTATTTTATTACTTTTTCTTCTTCTTTAGTTTCTAGTATTTTTTGGGTCACAGGCCATTTAGGCCAGATACATTCAAGAATTCTCTATGGATCAATGATCTTGCATAGCTCATGAAGCATGGTAACGTCTAACGTTAAGGTTCGAGCTCGGTGGAAGGGTGAAGGCGAGAAATAACTATACTACAACACGATGAATGGTTGAACCGGGTTGAGAGAAACAGATTCTGATATGTGCTAGAATCGGCAAACAGAATTCTAGAATCATATCATTGGGTTCCGATTTTCAGCGACCGAAGGTATAGACACTCCTCTTCACCCTTGTTCTCAAGGCTATGCAAGAACTATACTATTAAAATGTAATGGTATACATAGAACTGCATACGTCTTTAAAAGACCTTCAAAGCAAGCATGACCACTTTAGAAGAGTCGTTAGCATCTACCATTCAGGTTGGTGTTTCTCACACTTCTCGATGATTTGAAACTTCAAAAATAATACATTGGCAGCGTAAGAGATTCTTTAAATTGACATACGTTTAGAAGAGCAGGTCAACTCTTAAACCAGTTTGTTACATATCTCTTTCTCTGACATGCACTACCATAGCATATTGAATCAATGCTTTCATATGAATGATGATAACCTTCATTATCTACTTAAGTGATTGTTTAAAAACTCTCTCATGAATTATAACAAATATTGTATTTTGGTTTTTTTTTTTTAAGTCATGATTATGGCTCATAGACAATACAACAATGAGATAGCTTGCAGACTCTTGTATAGCATGGATTTGCTTAAGAAGTTACGAGTACGGTACATTACATGTTCACAGGTAGGAATGCTGGTATGGCATGGATTTGCCCCACACTTCATGTACAGGTACAAGCTACTCACTCACTTGGAAACTTTTTTATATTTTATATAACTTATTTTGTAAATTGCGTATGTGTTTGATTTATTTAATATGATAAGGACCATAACCATCATACTGATCAACATGGCACTCGCCCTGATACGGTAAATTTATGGCTCGGCTTATCGCTATAAACATCTCTCAATAAGGGAAGACTAGACTATAAATTTTCATCTTTACCGCATGTTGAGTAGTTAAGTAGCTTATTTTGTACATGGATAGCAATTGACATTCAACGTTGTCACCTATCTTCCTCATTGTGCTAACTTGCACAATTTTGTGTGGTGGGATGGTGGCAGGTACCGGTTGGTCTTCAAATATGTTTTGCTTTACGGTGCTTTCTAGTACTGTATGCTTTTCAACTATGTTTTTCCTTGTTGGTCTATGAATAAAGGGTTTTAAAAGGTTTGGTCTTGACTTGTCAAGAGGAGCTTTGATATCTCTCTCTCTCTCTCTCTCTCTCTCTCTCTCTCTCTCTCTCTCTCTCTCTCTCTCTCTCTCTCTCTCTCTCTCTCTCTCTCTCTCTCTCTCTCTCTCTCTCTCTCTCTCTCTCTCTCTCTCTCTCTCTCTCTCTCTCCCCATAGAATAGATGACATTTTTTTATTCAAAATCGCAAGAATCAATTTCATCAATGACAACATCTTGCAAATAATCTCATCTTAGATGATTTTAATCATCACTCTCACTTTTGAAATTATTTCATCGTTCCAATTATTAGAATTTATATTCTTGACATGTATGGAAGTAGCTCATGGTCAATTATTCTACTCTCAAAATGAAGGTTTTCCATCTCATTCTCAATATTCGCACCCTCAAATACTCGTCGTGCTTGTGGTTCAACTTGAGCTACAAACCACCAAATATTGTTTGATCGATTTGGTTGAAAAGACACTTGAAAATTTACTATTTTAGAATACATCGAAAACTGAAATCCTTAAATTCCTATAATACATCCAAAAACATGACCGAGAGGCAACACCAATGTGTCAGAAGACTCCATGCTCAATGTTTTGGATAAATCAATCGCAAAAGATCCACTTGGATCTAATGTTATCGTTGCATTTTGCCCTCTACAAACTACCTTGAACCATTTCACATCAAATAAAAAATAGTGTCCACTTTCACCAAATGACATATCATAAATACTTTGTATACTGCCTACGTATTCTATGTCTCCTGTGATAGGATTTTGATCTCGTGCACTGCTTTGACTTTCTTGTTGGAAAAATGCTATTACACCACAATCGTGCATGCATCTTTTTTTTAACAATTCTTTCAACACAATAGTGAAAATCAAAAGCCCACACAACATACATTTTGCACTGCCACATGACAAACATGAATTTCATAAATAATCATGGTGAATGAACATGGTATTCCAAAGTTATAAACAAAAATGTCTTCCTGACAAATCAGGCTTATTTACCAAGTACTTGGTGAATGCATAGCTAATCAAATAATGTCGAAACTTCTTGACAAAATAAATCATGCCCAAAGTTTCTGTTTCTGTTGCTGAATAATTCTTTTTAGAAATAGAAGGTTGTTCACCCGCACAATAAATTGGGTAATCTTGTTTGGCATCATCCTTTTGGCTTAATACACTGCCAATTGCAAAGGATGAAAGTGTCCCTTTTTGACAGTCCTCTTCCCAATTATAATCGTCATTTTTCTTCAGAAGCTTTGTCAAAGGAGATGCCATAATAGCATAGTCCTTTATAAACCTTCTATAGTATCCCAAATTTTTTAAGAGAACATCTTAGCTCTTGTAAGTTTGTAAGTGGTTACAGAGCTTCAACTATCTTGATTTTATCTTGATCTACTTACCTCTTTCTAGTTGAAAATCAGGTCCAGTCTGATTCAATTGTATAAGCTTTAAATGTAATATTGTAATTCATGTACAATTAATTAGATTTACTGTATTTGGTTGTGACCGGGACATGACCCATCATTGACATATCAGTCGGGGCGCTTGTCCCGTAGCCGGCTACTTGGGCTAGCTAAGTAGCCACACATAGAGAAATTAGCCTGTACAGTATATTTTTGACGGTACTTGCTATACTCAGGGGCATGTCCTGAGTTTGTCAGTCTTTTAGCCCATGTTGAGCCTATTAGTTAGACATGTGTCGATTTCGCTGTGTTGACACTTGTCGAGCCCATGCGTGTTGGGGCTTTTACTATATCTACAGTTTTCTCTTTGTAATCAATAACTTTTGTTGTGCCATCTTTGAGAGCTTGTGAGGAGTGGGTATGGTGATTGATTGATGTGATTTGCATATTGCACTATATTATATTGGAATTTTACCTTGGTATTAGAGCGTCGGGTGATGCAGTTATGCACGATCCGGTGGAGCTATGGGATAGTGTCTTTCACCAGGAAAAACGACACTTAGGCCGGTTTTGAAGAATTCATATTAAAAATCTTCAAAAGAAATGCATTGAAGGGGGGACCTGACTTTTAAAGTCACTAGTTCTTCATTAAGAAACTTCAATACGAAATTATGGTTATTTTTGCAAGGGCATTTTTTGGTAAGGCCTATCTTTGGCTATAAGGCATCTTTTTTGGCCATCCTTGAGCCAAAATGACCCCTGAAACTGGCTGCTCAGAGCCAGCGGATAGATCGACATCACAAAGTAGGGAGAAAGGCGTTTCGAAGAGTTTTTGTCACCACTCTATCGAGTGGAGTCTGGGTGACTTAGTGATGGGCTATGTTTGGGTATCGTAGGGCCAAATTTGGGGCAATTTTTGGCTGGTGAAACCTGCTATAGGCCGGACATTCAGAAATTATATGTCCAAGGCCCTTTGACAATTTTCACATAGGGGTACACAACCAATTTGTTTCTTAAGTTCAGGACATTCTGTGGAATAATGTCCTGGTTCTCCACAATTATAGCAGGTAACATTATTTCTACCCCTAGAATTTGTAGGCTTTGGTTGGGATGGTACAAATTGAGATGGTACAAATTTTTGGACCGGAACAAACTTTCTTTGTTGGTTTCGTTGATTAAAACTTGTTTTTGGTTGATTAACATTCTTTGGGTTTTGCACCTAGATTTCATACATAGGCTCGGTTTCAACCTCCATAAGATATACCAATTCGTTATCAGAACTTTCTTCTTCAGCTTCTTCAATATAGGAAACTTGCGGTCTATTCTTGCATTCTATGTAATGATGTCCTTCTTGCTTACACCTGGTACACAATACATTTGACTTACCAATTATGGTAGCAGTTTTTCTTTTATTCTTTGGATGAAGAAGTTGAACTTTGAGCTCATCGAATTTTTTACTTAAATCCGATACTTCTCTTTTCCATAAGCTCTTTTGGTTATGTTTAGACTTCTTCCAATCCATGTTTTTTCCGATCCTTAGAACGTCTAATGTGTTGCTTTCTTGATTTTTCATCTTCACCTCGAGTCTGAACTTGAACTCAAAGAAGAACTTGAGGCCAAGTCAGAACCACTGCGTGAGTCATCTGAAGACGATGAAACATGCTTTTTCTTCTTAGAAGAAGAATGTTTAACATATCTACGGCTTCTAGATATTCTATTTGACTGAACCATGTTCTTGCCTCCTTCCTTAATAAACTAGGAAAAATCCCCAACTTATTCACATCGAGACTTTCTTTATTGCTGATCGCTATGGAATCAAATTGAGACATGTAACTATCAGCATCCTCCGAGGCTCTTCCCTTAAAATAATCATACCGAAGCTTGGAGGAGGTTGATGTTGGAGCCACCATACCTGATCGCTGCCACCTTTATCTGAATGGGGTGAATTGGATGATTTTTCCTTTTTTCGATTCGGGATCTGGCTCCTTATCAGGTTTCCTTCTATCCGAGTATCTCTATCTCACTTTAATGTTCGTTCCCATTCTCTACGCCTCCGTCTTTCTTCTCGCTCTTTCCTTTGTCATTCTTGTCCATCTTTCCATTCTTGACTTTCGAACATACAAAGACAGAAGGATCAATTTCATAATATCGAAGTTCGTAGGATCGAGATTTCTGATATAGAATCGAATTTAATCCGATCCTTAAATCGCACGTTTGCATACGTCACTCATTTCGTACCCGCGATGATATCTTTTCCTTATGTGATTATGATGCTCGAAGTTGACAAAGATTCTCTATGTATATAGTTTGGTCATGACGCTATACCACATAATCTCATTGATATAATGTTGTTGTATATAAATATATACACCTGAGAATTTTGTTATCATTGCGTATTTTGGTTGAATTCTGTTTTTATTGTAACGTTCATCTTTCACGGCCATGCATAATCCGCTATTGCCATACAATATCGAGATAAAAAGTCTCATGTGGTTAGTCCAACAAAATTCTCCTTCTACTTTTAGAAGACTCCCTAGAATCTCAATTTTTGATACTTCTAAGAAAATTCCTTCTAGACATTTTGAATCAGGTTCCTTGAACCACTGTATAAGATCTTTTTCATTAATAAAACCACTTCCGATCCTCGGCAATGGTGCCAAAATTCAGCTTATGTCGTAACTCATTGAACTCGATTTGTATGATTTATGCAGTATACCGTCCTACTACCATAACAAAATTAGGTATCAAATTCCATAATTCGAGTCAATATCGAGTTCTAGAATTTCGATATGTATCGATTTTGCCTTAGGAATTCTAATTCAGCCTAAAACTCTAAAATCTATTTTGCATCATAAAAATGGCCTATTGGCCATAATAAACATGAAGTCTATTTACAAGCAAATGTAAAAAGGATAAAAAATAATTTTTGTCTTTCCTAGGTGTAAGGAACGGGGTCAAATTATACTCTTTCATTAGACATAGTTTTAGAATCTTGAATCTTTTGAACATCTTGCATGGAAAGACAACAAGACTTATGAAAAGGCCCTTCTAATTTCTTCCTCATCATTCCAATCAACTTACTTGAAGACATGCATATGGAATATATGATATAAAATGTTCTACTCCATGGATCAATGATAAGATTTCTATGTAACGGTGTTTCTAGCTTGAAAGTCATCATTAGTAGTTATTTACATTTGGTTCTGTTTCTTCTACCAATAAATAATCGACTACACATTTGTTTGGCTTTTTCCTTTTTTGTATGTCCTCATTCGTGTGATGAATTGAGGTCGAACCCTTGACCTCATAGATAGGTAGAAAGGTCCTAAGTAACTCATGGTTGTGGTGTGAAGTACAAATTTTTTGTTCAACAAGTCCCATAAGCCCATCCATACCAACCCTATATGAGCTCGTCACAATGAATATAAAAGAATGCATCAATCACATCTAGCTTTTCCTATTGGCACCTTGTACATGACACATATCCTCCTAAATTGTCGCACTTTATTCTCTCCATCAACATCTACATGATCATAGCTAGTTATAGTTGATGTTGCACTTAAAACATAGTACACCACTTTTGACTGTCATATATGAGTATCAAACCAAAGCTAGCTTTGCATAACATTTTTTTGCTCTATTTAAAGTTTAACATACATGCATGTGAAATATAAAGCTTTGTAATGATTGAGCTGACTAATGGTATTACCTTTGTCAAGTACATTGAGCCAAGGACCACATAGTCTACTTGCTTTACAATGATCCAAAAACATGAACTTGTCAAGGTTTTCCTTGATGTGTAGGTACACCTCTCAAAGTTCCACCAATACACAAGAAGGCATTTAAGGATTTTTCATCATAAAAAACATTACTCAAATTTCCACCAATACACAAGAAGGCATTTAAGGATTTTTCATCATAAAGAACATTACTCGAAAGTGCGGACATGCTGTACCCTCAAATCACGGCCTGACATATAAATGCCACTCCGTGCTAATGGGGTCCCGTGGTGCCAACATGTAAAGACACAATTCTGATGCAAGAGTCATGCACACTCGATAACTTTCATGGGTTGCACATAGAAGCCGAGTTGGATGAAAGAGTGTTACTTGTGGCAATGGAGACGTGTCGAGGAGGACCCAGTGAGGAGGACACAATGAGGGATAAAATAGAACTCTTGGGCAAATTCTCAAGGAGCCTGAAATAGTCAATAAAGGTGTGGATTATATCACGCTTAGAATGTCAGCATTGATTTTGACACACTCTCTCTCACTGCTGGGAACATGCTCATTGCTTCTAGGCGTGTACCATCAGTAGCATCTTTTGAATGCCTGGACATGAAATTAGTGCTCCAGGGGGTCCCACGTCCAGGGGACGCCACGTACTGTATCTCTGATCAGTTGGATTTCTGCCATGTGGCAAGCTGCCACATGGACTGGCCGATTCTGGAAACGTGGCAAGATCGGAGTGACTCGGGGGCATCCAACGGTGCGGCGATTTGAAGCGTGGCGTGCCGCTCGCAGTGGTCCCCAAAGTATAGCTTCAACATCGGGATCAACGTCGGTGTGTTCCTTTGAATAGCTAGAGAGGAAGGCCTGTGCTTAGTGACACGGAATGAGGTCAAGCCCTCACCGTTGGATTCTGTTGTGAACGTCGAGATCTTGCCACGATATTTAGATCTGCGAATAAAGAGAGTCCAGGTGGTGAGAGCTGACACGTGGCAAATATCCAAGCGTTTCGGTCAGTGTTTGTGGTAGAGATGAACGTTGACGGGCGGCTTCAGGTTTCAAAATGAAAGGCGTGGGGGATAGATTTTCCTTCGTCGGTGAAAGGTAGTGAAAAGGCGTGTACGCAGAGAATGTCGGGATTTCTGTTGACGCATGACGGTTGCCAGTTTCTTGGACTTCAAAATGCCGGGTCAAATTTCGTCACCGACGGGACCGCAACCCCCCCATGGGGCAGGGGAAAGCGTATTTGAATTCTCCCCAAAAAAAAAAAGAAAAAAAAAGAGAAAGAGAGAGAGAGAAGAGAGAAGCGAGAAGGGAGGAGGAGGGGGAGGGGGGGAGAGATCGCGCAATGCTTGCTTTGGTTCGGGCGAGTTCTGATATGGAAAGTTCAGTTTTGTTTCACAGTTGCGGGCGAGAACGGAACAAGACCCATATGCGTTTTCGTGTAGTAATATGCCCCAGCTCATGCATAGGTAAGCTCGCTAGATTGCCCGTTTTTCCATCTCTTTTGCTGGAAGATCACGATCTGCTTGCTGCTTGCTGCTTGCTGCAACTCATTTGGCTGTTTCTTTCTGATTCTGTGAAGTTCCAAACTTTTTGACAGCATAGTGTCAGAGCTCTCGTGGAGTTCAGTAAGTATTATAGAGAAGGTGTCATTTGATGTGTGTCAACAATTGCGTTTGTCTTGCAAGCACAATATGAGTATACCCACTCCAGTCTGACAGCCGTGTCAGCGTAGTTTTGTTGCTCAAAAACGGGGTTTGCGTTTCAATGTTCGTAGAAAATGTGCAGATTTGGCTCGGATTCTGATTAAAAATGTGCGTATTTTGCCCCTCTGAAGGTTGCTTCAGTTTCGGATCATTCAGTTCTGAAGAACCGAGCTTTGCGCCGTAGTACATAAGAATCATACGACGCGGCTTACCGGACTGCATTATAAAAGTTAGGTTTTGTCGAGGTCCTATTGATAATGGGCAACCATCACTGATCTCATACCTGTGTATTTCTTTCGTACATGACGAGGGAACCTTTTTCATGTAGACAACAACGTGTCTCTAAATCTCAGAAGAGTCTCATAAGAAGCGCCTTCGTTGCTCATACAGTAACTTTTGGAAAGTCTATAGCTTTCATGAACCTGCTTGAACTACCTTCAGGTAGTTTGAGATCAAACTTCAGAGAAAAATGTAATAAATCGAGAAACAAATGTGATGGCGAGATTGTGGCTGTATTTATTCTCCTTTTTCATTATTAAGTCGATGGTTTTAAATCAAGGGGTAACGTTCTGACCCTGAAAGTGAGATCCCAAAGCATCTTCCGAGTCAGGAGAACAATACATGAGAAAAAATAAGTGACTTTGAAGTGATTTGACTTTATGGGTATCTGAAGATCATTGCTTTCATAAAGTCAAGTGAGTATATAATTTGAGCAGAGTAATATCAGATATTTTTTTGAGGTGAATGCTAGTGAGATCAAGGAAAACGTATCTTTATGCAAACGGGCTCAGCTACAATATGGGAATTCTAAGTTGTGACATGGAGACCAACAGTACATATTTTTGCTCCTCTTTTTCCCCTTTATAAGATACTGCACCAACGAGTGTTTAAGAGTATTGCCAAACAATAGCTGTCGTTCTTATAGTTGAACAGAATAGTTGTATATTTTTGTGTCATGTGGGTATATCTGATGGTGTAATGATAGTCATCATTGTTGTTATTTACTAAGTGGGCCATAAGCTTATCATTGGGTAGTAGATATATCGAGATCGTAGAGTGTTAGCTCCAGGCGCTAGTCTAAGTGGTGACCCAATTGTTAAGGTGGTGCAGGCCTACAACAAGGTGTTGGAGGAAGGTGACACATGGCAAGGGGGGGGGGGATCGAATGTCCGACGAGAGAATGTTAACTGATTTCAAATTAGGATCTCATGGATCTTCTAATTCTGGAATCAGCAGACATAAGTATCGATTTTGATCCAATAGAGAGGGGTTTTTTGGAAAAGAGAAGATCGCTAGGGATGATTGCTAACAGGATGTGTCAATCACCTTTTTTGTGAGATCTAAAAATGGAATGTGATGACTGTTAACAAATTGATGAAGCTAAACGTATCTATGACTTGTTCCTCGTAACTTTTTCCCTTATGGAGGTCTGATCTCACCTTGGTACTCATTGCGCCATTCTAGCAAACTTTGTTTGTTCTCTTATGTGTTTTACATTATGCAAACATTGGTTTCTTCTATTTCTCGTCTTATTGCACAAGCTAAGCCATGCTAGAAGATATATTGGTGGCTTATTTATTTCCAGTCTTGCTTATTTTGGTAGCACTTATATGTAGATGGTAACTTTTTTGGTAGAGGAATCTATGCTAGAGACTCATGTGAATTCAAATTTGTAGCTAATGGCCATACATCGTAGAAATTTGGAATCTCGATAAGCTAGACTAGGTCAACTTTGTTTGTTGATTTTTTCTAAAAGGTTGCAAACAAAATATAGTAGCATAAGCCTAAGTCTCATGCCTCATGTTCTTTCAGTTATTTCTAATTATGTTAAATATGAAGTGACTACTTCCTAATTTCATGGGTATTCTTGTCTTTGTATGAGTAGAGATGTTTTGTGAACTGATTAAGTGATCTAATTAAGTTGTTATTATGCAAGGGTTACTCACTCAAGAAAAGTATGAAAAAAGCTTGGATCATTTCATATTGTAATGGTTTGTCTTTGGCATGTCGGACCTTTGGGATGTTCAATGATTAATGGAATTCAGAACAATAAGGAGTTAAAGAGCATGCATTGTTTCTAGTATCTCGTTATTCGTCTATTTATTTTCAACTCTCGGTCACAAATTATGGTGTTTGTTATTGCTTGATTTTTTCTTGTTGGGTCTAGTTTACTCCCCTCGATCATCACATTTACCCAAGATCTTGAAGCCTAGGTAGCAACTTATGCTCGGGTATCGATAAGATCAAAGTAATGTTGGCTAGCAAAGATGCATTTTTTTTCCTTTTAGGTCATTTCTTTGGTATTGTTCCTTCGATTTATTTACATTGCATGTAATTTTTGTTCTAATCTTCCCAAAAGAGGATATTTTCTTGAAAAGACAGTAACCTACCTATAAAAATAAGAATGATTAGTTTTCCATCATAGGTTAGACCATTTTCAATATTAATCGCTTGTTGCACTCCAATCTCCAGGAGCTCTCAAAACACTGATGGCCGATGTGTAGAATGATCCACCCAACCGTAGTTGCCCTCATCTTGAGTCTATCTGATTACTATTCTGGGCCAAGGACACATGGCTGCCATGCAAGGGTGATCAGTCCCCATCGTTCCATGAAATCCACTACTTGCAATTAGTGCGTGACTCTGAGGCACCACCCCCGTGCCCCGTCATGGACCCGTGACACACATGGTCACCCAACGTATTGCCAGGTAGCAGCTCGTCTAACAAAGGCATCTTCGTTGCTGACTACTAGGGTCCATCTGGTCATAACTCCGCCTATTGACATCCTGTCAGGCAGTCACATCGGGTCACTGCCAGTGACGCACGGGTCCCCTGGTGTCCATCCCAGTTATTGGCCCTGGCCCTGGCCTTGGGCAATGCCATGCTCCTTGGCCCTTAGTGTGCCAATAATACGTTGGAGCACAATTGGCTTCTAACAATCCTTCCGTCTTCTGGCAAGTCATCGTTCCTCGATGATAAACTCTGGGTAAGACTTCCGCAATGCTTGGGGAGTCTCCCATGTGCCATCTCTAGCTTCTGCTACATTTGAGTCAGAAACTCTGCAGCGCTAGGTACCTTCACAGGACTCAACGACCCGAAATTATAATTGAGCTCAAATGGACTCAACCTAGTGGACGCATGTCTCTTGTCATTGTACGCAAACTCCAATAGCAGTAAATGCTTCATCCAGTCTGTTTGTGTACCCCTTACATATGCCCTAAGCATATCTTTCAAGATTTGGTTCACTCGCTATGTCTGGCCACTTGTCTGAGGATGCTCAGGGCTACTCATCCGCAACTGTGTTCCACATCTCCATCCAAAAATTTCCCGTAAACTTGGGATCCCTGTCAGACACAATGGACTTTAGAAGACCATGCAACTTGACGACATTTTGGATAAACAACTCGACAACTTGCAGAGCTGTGACCACCTTGGTCGTTGCGATGAAGTGAGCCATCTTGGAAAACCTGTCTACCACTACCATAACGGAATTTAATTCCATCTGAGTCTTGGGTAGCCCAACTGTGAAATCCATGGAGATACTTTCCCACCTTCCTATAGGAATCTCCAGTTGTAGCAAGCCCATAGGACTTACCCGCTTGGCCTTGTTCATCTGAATGCAACGTTGGACGTACTCTCTGACGTCTCACAACAATCGTGGCCATAAATAATGCCTTCTGACTAGCTCACTAGTCTTATCAATACCCGGGTGCCTTGCGAAGGGACTATCGTGGCATCCATGAAGTATCTTGCGATGAAGATCCTTCACGTCTGGCACGAAAACCTTGGTCGATTACCTTGCGTGCATCAGACCTCACACGCTGACAATGTGCGTCGCTCTGCTGCGCTCTTTTGATCTCCTCCATGAGATCACTGTCAACAATAGTAAGGCTCATCTGATGTAGTATGGAACTATTCCAGGGTAGCTGCTCCTTTAACAGATAGTTACGACATAACAACATTGTGGTTTGCTGCAATGTTGAGGCTCAGCATGGTTTTGAAAGCTTGAAGGAGGCTGTTGCTACAGCCCCAGTACTCAAGATTGTTGATACCCAGAAACCTTTCGACCTAGAGACGGATGCTAGTGGCATTATCGTGGGTGCAGTGTTGAGTCAAGAAGGTAGACCAATAGCCTTTGATAGTAAGAAATTCACACTAGCGCAGCAGAGATATCCCACACATGAGCAGGAGTTGTACGTGATTATACACATTGTGAGTTTCTAGTCATGCTCTTTGGACTAATGGCAAAATATTACTTTGTATGCCAGTGATAAGAAAATTGAGTTGAGTTTGACTCGGGCGGTTTACCTCGGTCACATAGTGGCGATAGAGGGAATTCTTGTAGACCCAGCTAACGTGGTTGTGATATTGAATTGGCCTTGATTGAGTAGTATTCATCAGCTACGGTCATTCCTAGGTTTCTTCGTTTTTAATCATAGATACGTTGAGAACTATAGTTGGGTAGTTGCTCATTTGATGGACTAGTTACGTAGAAACAACATTTTGGTTATTAAGTTGAAGGAAACTAAGGACAATTTTGAAGCCCTAAAGGAAGCAGTGGGTATTGCATGTGTGCTCAAGGTTGTTGATTCCAAAAACTTATCTCGTTTACAGACCAATGCTGGTGACATTGTGGTAGGGGTAGTCCTCAACAAGGAGGGGAGGCTGGTGACTTTTGAGTAAAAGTAACTCTTGCTCAATACTTATACCCGACACATGAGAAAATTGTATGCAATTATACATTCACCCAAGTTGTGTTGACACTATTGATATGGTGCCAAATTTCATGTATAGACCGACCATCATACTCAAGTATTTTTGTTAGCATGAATTGAGAGGCTGCTAGGCATAGTGGGCTCAACTCATGTAGGTGATAAGTATGATACTATAGTCTTGTTTTGTGAGTTTGAAGTTCATACTCACTTCAACTTCAAGTTAAGTTGTCTTCAATGGGTGTTCGTTTGTTGTTTGATTTAAGTACATCTCCAACGTTGGGATGTGGATGTATTGACTATTTTGTGATTGAGTCCTCGTATTTGTCATATTTGGTCATGTAAAGAATGTCACATTCAGCCCCCAATTGCTGCTAGTTACTAACTAGGCCACAAGTCTATATTGGCAATTTGTTTTACTTTTTGACGGGGCGGAAGCATAGAAAGGCTCGGTTGAGTTGGAGGAAGCTGACACTTGGTGAAAGTAATTAAATGTCCCATATTTGATTGTTAGGACATAGAGAGTCTAAGAAAGGTATAAATAGCTCTCGACAAATTACTAGTGATGTTAAGGAAAAAGGATGGTTATTTGAGAATTTAGAGTATGTAGAGTTGTGTGTCCCATTTGTGGATCCAAGATGGATGTTTTTTTTGTTTTGGGTGTTCTAGGGTCTTGTGTTTGGTGAAGAGAGGCAATTGTTGAGCCTAAGATATGCAAATACTTGTGTTTTATCATGTGCTTTGTCGAATGGAGTTTGTGCAGTGATTTTTCATGATGATGTGTGTACTATCTCATTTGTGTTGTGATGTAATGATGTATTAATTATGCAAGCAGTTTGTCTCGTGTATTTGGAGAGAGAGAGAGAGAGAGAGAGAGAGAGAGAGAGAGAGAGAGAGAGAGAGAGAGAGAGAGAGAGAGAGAGAGAGAGAGAGAGAGAGAGAGAGAGAGAGAGAATGTAGGCTGTTGTGGAGAAAACATGTTTCGGAGCTCCTCATTGGTCCATGTTTGCCCTAAAACGAATGTGAAGGGCAATTGAAAGGCAGTTGAAGTGGGGTTGAAGGGCAAACGTGTTGATTTTAGAAATAGAAACATGCTTTTAGAAAGCTCTAGAAGAGAACTTTCGAGAGAGAGAGAGCACGTGTGAGCGATGGATTGAGAGAGAGAGAGAGAGAGAGAGAGAGAGAGAGAGAGAGAGAGAGAGGAGGTGGTGAGAGAGAGAGCGGGGAAGGAGATGGAGAGGGTTGAGAGAGAGATGGGAGGTGAGAGAGCAGAGAGATGGGAGGTGAGAGAAAACACGTTTCAGAGCTCCTCATTGGTCCATGCTTGCCCTAAAACACGAATGTAGGCTGTTGTGGAGAAAACACGTTTTGGAGCTCCTCATTGGTCCATGTTTGCCCTAAATCGACTGTGAAGGGCAATTGAAAGGCAGTTGAAGTGGGGTTGAAGGGCAAACATGTTGATTTTAGAAACAGAAATGTGCTATTAGAATGCTCTAGAAGAGAACTTTTGAGAGAGAGAGAGAGCACACGTGAGCGATGGATTGAGAGAGAGAGAGAAGAAGAAAGAAAGAAAAAAGCTTTATTAATGTCTTTTCCATGCCAAAAGGGATATAAGACTGAAGAGGTAGTACAGTAGAGTAAATGGAACTCGGACGAGACAGTGCCGTCAACAGAAAACTAGACTAAAACTAAAGCGTAAAACGTAAATCGCTATGTAAAGAAATCTCATCTCTCATGCATGAGACGAAATAAATGGCCGTAGCTCAAAACATCTCTCACGTAGGAGAGGGAGAAGAATCTGGAATTTTAAGTTCTGCAATTTTAACCAAGATCGGGCGTCCATCTCGAAAGAGAGTCCGGAAACCATTGGCATCTGCGATAATTTTCTCTCTCTCGGTCCATTGAATGGGCGTCAAGTCTTCATCCATAAAAATAGTAGATCCCTTCAGGCAACCTCTTTTACGCAAAACCTTTCGACGAAGCAAAGCATCCTTGAATCGCAGAAACACTGTGGTGGGTTGGAGCTTATCCTACCCAAGCAGCAGATATGACATCCTCTTTGAGACCAAAGGTGGAATGAATAAAAGCATTTGCCTCAGCCACGAGGTCCTTACCCGTAAAAGAAGCTCCCCTAACCCTGACATTGAGGGCCTTGAGATCTCATTTTTGATGTTCTTGAATAGATTCAGAAATAACCTGCTTAGAACCCTTGAGCACGTCGGCCCAAGAACTCTTTGATTGCTGAAGTTGCTGCTCCAAGGAGTGAACCCGTTCTTGCAACTGCTTTGCCATGTCTTCTGAATCCGCATCTTCCTTCTTCTTCCTCTTCATCTGATTTTAGTTCATTCTTGAGGTAAGTAACGTCAACCTCAAGAATGCCAACTTTGCCCTGTAGGGCCAAGACCGTGTTCTCCAGAGTGGAGATTTGGAATGCTTGTTTCTTGATGATCGCAAGCAAGGATGCATTGTCTTCATGAAGAGAATCAATGATACGGGGGAAACTAGATAAAAATTCAGCTGAAAGAGACGGAGACAATGGGGGGGGGGGATGAAGATGATGGGGTGAAAGAGGGAGAGGAGGAAGAAAGAGTAGAGGGGGTAGTGGCAGTAGGAGAAGAGGTAGAGGTTGCGGGATGGAGGGTATGGGTGAGGGAGAGGAAGCAGGAGAGGGAGGGGGCAAGGTAAAGGGATTTGGAGCCGTAGTAGGGATGGCTGAGAAGAGAAAAGGAGAAGGGGGAGGGGTTTTCTTCCCCTTCCGATTCACTGACTGCCAATCAGCCATAATGGTAAGGAAGGAAGCTACAAGGATGGGCTAGAAGAGGGAGGGAGGGACGGTGATGGAGGGATAGGAGAGAGGGACAACAATGGAGGGAGCAAAGCCTTTGAAGGAGCAAGGATCGTGGGATAGAGTCAAAGGCTTTCATGAAGTCCACAAAACAACATGAACCTGCTCTTTCCTATGCCTAACTTCCTCAATAAGTGCTCAAACAGTGAAGATATGGTCAGTAGTAGAGTAGTGGGCTCCGAATCCTACTTGGCCCTATGCATGTAATCTCCTTGTCTCAGCCTCAAAACTCATCATTGATTGAGGATAGTACCATATAGCTTCACAAGAACATGACCAATCATGATAGTGCGATAGGAAGATGGGAGAAAGGAAATCAACATTATGGGTAAGATGTCTCTCGCGCTATGGGTCTTTAGTCTCTTAATGCCCGCAAGGACCATATCAAAGGTGAATTTAGATGAACGAGGAAAATGGAGATTGGTGAGTCGGTAGGTACACTATAGCATGGTAGCATAGTTAGTCCAAATGTGGATGTTATCTAGGAGGGGAGGTGGAGCACGAGAGAGATGAACTCACGCCAAAAGGCACGATGCACTTGATGAAGTGTTGAAAAGGAGATCAAAGAGATGCTTCCCTTTAGAGTTATTATAGGCATGCTTTTTTATGGTGAAGCATATGATTGCAAGAACGGTGAGTGGAACGGAGGAGGTGAGGGGTATGTATATGTGCATGATTGACAAGATGGCGATGTGAGCAACATTTCGCATCGTACCAAGGAGGGTGTAATGTGCGAGATGAGAAAGAATGAGTGGATTGGCCTTTGTGGGGCTCAAAGAGGCGGTAGTGTGGAGAGATGTGGTGAGGAAGGCGGCTTATGACTAGTGGACTATCATGAGGAAAGATCTGAAGTAAAGAAGCAAGAGACTCTTGGTAGACCGACATATGTAGATGGTCAATTGTGTATCTGGGTGCACGAGCAAGCAAGTATGGGTTGAGAAGACTAGGATGATGCAAGAGTACCAAGACTGAATGAGGACAAAATGATTTGAGAGAGTAGTGGGGAGGGTACAAAATTCAGAAATAAGACCCCATGAGGTAGTCAACGACACTATGACCTCCACTGTGAGGATGACAAGTATACTTGCCAGAATCTAGCTAGCAAGCTAAGCCATCGTAAATGGCTAACTCATGGGTTTCACCCCAACTCTAATAAGTACTCATCGTATGAGGTAATAGGTCCCAAGATTTCATCCGATATTCTAGTAACACCCAAATCATCACCGTCAGCAACATTTGGGCCCTCACAAGGTTACTAATTACATTATTGGCCTAGTCTGGAGTGGCGAGGCATAACTAATAAACTCGTACATTCTTCCCCCTTTAAACAGGTTCTGTCCTCAGAACGAGAAAGAAATTTAGAAATTAATCTTTTAGCTTTCACACTTACCCAGAAAATCATTACCCTTAGTTTGACTTCAAATATCCAATAAGTCCTCAGAGATAGAACGATTTTCCAATTGTTTATCTCTGTTCTGAAGTACTATATCAAATTTCAAAAGTACACTAAGCAATAAATTTTTCAATTGGGTTTGATTCTCTCCAAACCAATAGCATCACCTTCATGCAAATTTTAGTTTACATGAATTACTGGTGAATTATTACCTTACACTGGAGATCAAAGTTCAAAAGTTAAAGAAACAAGCAATTATAGTATAAAAACTATCCACAATTTTTCATAGACAATTCATAAATGCTTGTTGTATTGATACTCTTAGAATTATGATTTGTCAATCATAATTCGCAGGATTTTAAAACCACATTTAATCATTAAAAGATACTAGAGTGTATGTTAAAACACACTACTTAGGAAAATATAAGAATCATCCTGAAATCTTTCTCATAAGGAAAAAATACTGAATTTTAAAATTATTCCACCAACCTGATTCTTAACAGAAATATGAGTTATCCAATCTATGCGATTAATCAGGTAATTAAAGACAGAAAGCATACCAAACCATTTTGAATTTCTTCTTCAACTAAAGAAACTTTATACACCTCTATCTCACACATAGAGTCACTTGCTCCAAACAACTTTCCAACGTAGAAAGCATCTCATCATGTCATCTATTTGTCTTGACACTTTGTCATATGCAAACTTCCCAATTGGTGTACGTCCATCTTCCTTGAAGGAACCTGCTTCACTTAAGAAGACTTCATTTTCTATGACGAATTAATAACCTGTCAATAGAAATGAACCCTGTTGTCTTTCTTGAGGCTAAAGAACAATCTCTTCTGTTGATTTTCAATGGCTAAACAACAACCTCGGCTTCCAAATCTTATAACAGAGTCTACCACATGACGGAACATGAACTTGGATAGATTCAAGAACTTGAAGAAACAACTTTTCTCCAACTCAAAACAGATCTTCCTAGAAGAATTGATCTCACTTGGTCCAACTCAAAACAATCAACTATGACTTGGATGGTATCCAGGAATTACTTGACAACCACAACAATAATCACTTTGATTAATCATAAATCTCAAGTGATATTAGTTCAGATAGACAAGAAAGTTTCTACCACATAAACAAGCTACTATGACTTGGATAGAAATCAAACCGATACAACATAGAATGACAAACACACAGCTTGTCACACCTGTCACTTGTAACAATGAACTTATTCTTTGGCACCATGACAAGAAATTGTGAAACAATGAAGCATCCTCTTAAATATCGATTTACTTATATAGACTCGTAGTCTATACTTCTCATGCAACTTCCTTTTAGGACTTGCACCTTTGTCGATTCCAACCTCGACAAAACCTTGTCCAATCTTATAATGTTGACCTTCCTTCAGTATGCTTGTTGGTAGCTGCTTTTGTAGCTTCAGCGACACCATGATCGCCGATTGTCTTCCCCTCCATCTCCCTGGTTGTCTCTTGTTTCACGAAGTTTTCCTTATCCTGTGAGTTGACCCTTCCACTTTGCGATGAAACTGTTCTGATTACTCTTTTGAATCCCTTCACCTTGCACATGATTGCAAAACAACTCCTAGTCGAAATGCCGGTTCTTACTCCTGAGACGTCCTTCAGCATGCATCAAGGTTCTTCTCCTTCCTAAAACTCAATGATTTGCCACTAGAAGACACATCCATTGCATCCTAGCAATCTCTGCATGTCCATGCTTCCTTGCACGTGTACCTATTATTTTTCAAGTAAGCTTTGTATGATCAAACTTGATAGCCCTTGTATGATCCACTTGACTATGCTCCAGATTTCAATTAGAAATCTTTAACTAACCATAGCCAATAACATGCATCCTTGCATGCAAGCCAAACTAGGTTTATATTTGGCCTTTGAAGCCTCCACCATTTTTTTACGCTTCCTTCTTCTTTGCTGGTTCTTTGCTGTGTACCCTCTGCTGCTTACAGCCTTTCCCGTGAATCTAAAAATCTTCAGCAACTATCTATCGCTCTGCATGTCCTTGTCCCAATGCTTGCTTGTCATGTTGATCTTCAATGACATTGCAACAACCTTCTATGCAACATCAAATGTTACAATCCTAGTTGTCTTCGGCTATCTGTCCTGGTCAAGCACTCTGATCTGTCTCCAGCGATTTGTCTCCAACAACCTGCCTCCAGCGACCAACAAAATCTTTCCTCTACTGCTTTGCCTTTTATTGCCTTGCGAACTTAGCAATTCTGGAACCAATCAGTCTTGGAACCTGATCTTCCTGTAATTTGTCTTGACTCTGAAAATTGCTTGTCTTTCCAGCGATTAGTATGATCTGAACTCAGCAAAAACAAATTTAGCAACCTGACTTCTTTAGTGACCTGAGTTTTGGAACAACAATCTTTTTCAGCAACCTATCTTGCTGGTTTTGTAGCAATCTTTCGAACCCATAAGTACACTATCAACCTCCTTCCAACAGTAGATCTGCAATGAACTGTTTGCTTCCTGTGATCTGCAATCAGGGATCTCCCTTGCAGATGTGTTGTGATCCAATTTCTGCAGATGATCCCACTTGTAGCGACCTATCCCTATGTTCCATGTTCCAATCAGAAGCACCTTAGCTTTTGAATTCTGATCCTTTTGAAATCTGAGGCAGACTTCTTGATCTCCTTCTCATGCAGCACAACCCGTCTCCTTGCGCACTGGATTTCCTGACAAAGTTGCCACCGTTGTGAATGAAGATCGAAATTGAGAGCCGGCTAGGGACAGCACCTGCACCTGCTTTTCTCCTTTGAAGATGATGGCCAAATCAATCTCTTATGAATTGGTTCCGTTCGTTAGAGTACCTTCTTGTTCTCTCGAATCTTGAACCATGCTCTGATACCATGTTAGAAAACCGACTTGCTCATACAAGTAACCCAAGACAAGATTCCTATTGTGATGAAACAATAGCCAAACACATGAGAGAGAACACAAATGATGAGAAACTTCAACAATGTCCCATTACAAATGAGGTAGGGCGCACTACATACTTATAAGTGACCTTAGTCATGGAATCAAGTCTGCAGTTCAAGTTGCAGAGTCATGGACTTTGAAGTCTCTGTTTCCTATCCCTTAATGGATTGCTTTTAGGAAGTGAACTTAATCACGAAATGGAGTCTGCAGTTCAAGTTGCAGAGTCATGGACTCTGAAGTCTCTGTCTCTCTGCTGCCTGCTATATTTATCACTTACTCACAATTTTTTTCTGTAGAGAGCAATTATGTTCCATTCCTCTAAATCTCCATCTCTGTATGTATAGAAAGCTGGTCTCCAATAGAAGTTGATAAGCAGTTTTATACAAGCTATGCAGTTGCTCATCAGAGATGACAAATGATATGCTGTTGGAATGCGCAGGATAGCTTATAGAGGAAGTGTTAAAGGAGCATCATTTGATTGGAGACAGCCAAGAACTTCAGCAGGTTAACCTTGGAACTTATTTTCTGTCAAGTCTATGCCTATTTGAAATTGCCAACCAGTTTGATTCAAGAATTATTAGCAATAGTGTAAACTTCACCTATAATCACTTTGACACCCTTTTTAATTTTATATAGGTTGCTGTAGTATGCTGATTATGTTCATATCATAGTGCAAGTGAGAACTTCTATGAGATTGAGAAGTTAGTGAGGAGAATTTAAATAGAGCTCAGTCATCTTGTTGGTTCTTTAGAATATCCCATATCCAGCCTGACTTCTTTAGATAAATAGAGCTCAGTCATCTTGTTGGTACTGCAAGATTATACCAGCATACCAAGAATCTCATTTATCTAAAGAAGTCAGGCTGGATATGGGATATTCTAACATTTTAATATCATTGTCCAAACTGGTATCCTGATTCTGTTCCTCTTGTGCAGGTCGTTGAAGATGCTTTCCATAGTACTGGAAGAAGATGATGATCCAGACATCTCCAGTTATTAAAGCACTTTGTTGAGTACCAAGTTCTTTTAGATGTCCAAACTCTTCAATTCCTGGCCAAATAAAGCAGTTGTTTGCTTTTAGTAAGATCTTCATGATGCAAGAAAGAGTATTATATCTTGAATGGTCAATATGGTTGGCATTTGCTCTTTCTTTTAGCTCAATTTGAGTAAATTTTAGACAATTCTGATTAAATTTTTTTCTGTTTAAAGGAGAATCTAAGAATGTAGAAGTGTTTCTTCTTGACAGAAGTTCTGGTTTCTGGAAAGTAAGAATGTTTCATGATTAAATGTAGAGATGACACTAGCAAGTGATTGAAAAAAAAAATTCAAAATATGCTCAGACATAACTATTTGGTCGAAAACAATAATGTTACGGGGTTAGATGACAACTTACCAACATAAGGTGGACACCACAATGTAGCACCAGGAAACGGAACCGTGGCACCTATATTATGAAAGTGTCACAAATGCACAAAATATAACAACCATTTTTGTGTAGCTTGATGGAAATACTTAAATTCCAAACTTTAAAAATCAGTCTCTTGTCTGGAAACTAGTATAAACATTGCATACACGTAATTGGATAATTACCGTCATGGGGAGCAGTCCATAGTGTAGCCTTTGGAAATGGAATGGTGACATCCAGATTGTTCATAGATATCCAATGTGCTTTTTCAATAACACAACATGAGAAAATAGTCAAGTTTGATTATGCACTTTGTATTAATTTTTTTTAAGAATGAGTAAAACTAGCTTCTGCCATGTAGTAATTCACATTCAAAGATCTTTCAGTATGTGATTATTCCTAGCTTCCGTGCATGATTATTCCTAACTTCCCAATTCTAAACCTCTTCATGGGCATCAATAAACCGTGAAGTTTGTCACGGTTGTGAACATGGATACTGTTGGAGTTGCAAGCATGGTTCACATCTCTAGGGTTGATGATGAGGAGCTCAAATAACAATTCTCAAACTGAATTCATGCCTTTATGTTCACAATGCTCTCTACAAGCCAATGTTGTGTCGAATCGTGATTCATTGAAAGAACCGCGATTCGAAAGACCTTTTCAAAAAGGTCCGGTTCGAACCGTTTTAAAAAAAAAAAAAATCGTTGCCTCCTCGCGGCCTCCTGCTCGCGACGACTCCTCGCGACCTCCTGGGACCTGCATGCTCTCTCCTCCTTGCGACCTCCTGGGACCTGCATGCTCCTCGCGACGACGACGACGACTCCTCGCGACCTCCTGCTACTGCTCCTCGCGACCTCCTGGGACCTGCAGCCTGCTCGTTACCTCCCCGGGCCCCTGCTCGTTACCTCCCCCTGGGCCCTGAAGCTTCCCAGATTTCCGCGCCTGAGAGAGAGAGAGATCCGAGACACTGGACAGATTCCAGAATATAGATCTTGTCTTGAAGCCTGCAGAAGATTGCACTATGCTGGAGCCCTCACAGATTATCTTATTCCAGTGTCTAAAACAGATGTGGATAGATCCGCGAGTGTGGAGAGAAATCCGAGAGAGAGAGAGAGAGAGAGAGAGAGAGAGAGAGAGAGAGAGAGAGAGTGAGAGAGAGAGAGAGAGGTGGAATTTTGTGTGTCACATGTGGCTGTTCAGTGTGTGTTCAATGTGTGTGATTGTTGACAAATGTGTGTGTGTGTGTGTGTGTGTTAAATGTTTGACAATGTGTGTGTGTGTGTTTGATAAATGTGTGTGTGTGTGTGTGTGTGTGTTTGAGTCTTGACAATGTGTGTGTGTGTGACATGTGTGAATAGATTTTTAAGTTAAAAGAGTGTGTTTGAGTCTTTGAGAGAGAGGGAGGTAGACTTAGGGGTGGGTGGGTGGGTGTGTGTGTGTGGAGGGAGGTCTGAGGGAGAGTTAGCCTTTAGGTGTGTGAGTGAAAAATCAGAATTTAGGAGGGGGACCCGAGAGAGAGACTAGTGAGGGGAGAGAGACTAGAATCTAGATAGTAGATACCATGCCGAGAGAGAAGGATCCCTTGTGGGATCATGTGACAGTTGCTTTTAATTGTGGCGCCTCAGGCACTAAGAGGTGGACTTGCAAGTATTGTGGCAAGGACTACACAGGTGGCCCCACTAGAATAAAGGCACACCTATTGCGTCTACGTGGTTATGAGATCGCAGGTTGTGCGCGAGCACCTGACTCATTGATGATACCTGCACCTCCATCTACGGCTACCTCGGAGGGTCATCATTCGCCCACAGGTTGGTGACTCGTGATCGTAAATTGTAATCAATGATTCGGAATTCTGAAGCTGTTAATAGTTATAACTTATAAATCCATTATCCTGTGTTGAGATTCCTATCACCGGAGTTATTGACAATTGTAAGTTGTTGCTAGATGCTAAATAGAAAATATTTGCATTGATGATTGTGTTGTAAATTATAATTCATTGCATATGCCATATCGTATGTACTTTGACATTACTACAATCTACAGACTACTACAGTCTACCACGATTCATCTATCTCCACTGTAATTTGTCGTAGATTCTAGAATCTAGATAGTAACTAATAATTTGTGGCCATTGGCAATGTGCAACAGTTCCAGCAGGCCCTTCCACATCACAGGGTTAGACTCAGAGTCAGAGTGATGCGGTGGCACCATTGTCACGAGGCTCTTCTCAAGCCCAGAGCCGTATTGGTACACATCTTAGGGGTAGAGATGATGTGGCATCCTTTCAGCAAAGTAACAAGGACATAGCCACTGTATCTGTTAGGAGGTGTTTCTACATGTGCAACCTCCCCTTTCACTTGGCTGCGACCCCTGCATGGAGGGAGATGATGAGACATGTATCTAGGATTGGTTCGGAGTGGGAGGGACCATCCATGCAGCAGTTGAGGATGACTCAGTTGGTTGCCGAGCGAGACTCCATGGATAGGGAGCTAGAGCCTATCAGGAGATCATGGGCCATGTAAATCCTGATTCCTAAACCCTACTTCAATGTAGTTAGTAATTAGTAATTACTAAATTAATACTAATATGTATTGTCATTTATGTTCTAACTTCTAACTTGAAATTCCAAGTTTGAAGTGGTGAGTGCCAAGTTCTAACTTCTAAGTTTTTATGTTTTAAAAATTAAGAATGATTGAAATAGTTATATTTGTTGACCAATTACATAAATTGTTAAATTTTAATGCAATTGACAATTGCCATCTGAAATCTGAATTTTGTGGGCAATGAGATCTTTTGAACTAGGTATGGGTGCTCCATCATATCAGATGGTTGGACTGATACAGGAAGCGCCATATTGTAAATATATTGGTTTCTTCTTGCTTGGACACGATGTTCTTGAGATCCATCGACATCTCGGGCTTGGATGCCCGGACATTGTTTGGATTTATTGATGCGGCCATTGTGGAGGTCGGCAAAGAGAATGTTGTGCAGGTATTGATTCTTGACTTTCAGTTGTGTAGTGAGAAATAAAAATGAGTGAAAACTTTTTACTAACACTACTTGTTCAATGTTGCTTCTTGGATCATGGACTTGTCACTTCAGAGAAGATTGATGTCGGATGTTCTGATGTTGCATTGATGATTGTTGTGCTTTGCAGGTCATCACCGACAATGCGGCAAATTGTGTTGCCATGGGGAAGCTCGTAAATGAAAAGTACCCGTGGATCTTTTGGTCACCCTGTGCTGCAGATTGCTTAGACCTCTTGTTTGAGGATATAGCAAAGTTGCCATGGATTGCAGAGGTACTAGACATAGGCCGATTCTTGGTGAGGTTTGTCACCAAGAGATCGAGGGTCCTGAGTATGTTCAGGGAGTATTCTAGCCTCGACATATTGAGGCCGGCCCCCACCAGGTCTACTTTTCTATTCATCAAATTTGATTCAAATTTCATTACTTAGATTCTTACTACTTACTACTTAGAAGCTAGTACATAGCTTACTAGCACCTACTAACTACTTTCGAGACTCCAGTTTCAACCTAAGACCTTGTTATTCGATAATTGCTTTGTTGAAGCTAATACAATTTGCAATCATGATCCGTTCCAGGTTTGGCTTTATTTTCATTGTTTTGGAGCGCCTCCTGAAGGTGCATGATGGCTTGAGACAGATGGTGGTCTTACAGCCTTGGCGTCAGTGGAGGCACTCACGAGAGCCTAAGGCTCAGCGATTTGAGAGGATTGTGCTAGCATCTCTTTTTTGGGATGATGCACAGGTCATTATCATAGCGTTGCAGCCTCTTTACACTGTCCTGCGCCTTACGGATAGAGAGGGCTGCACTTTGGGCCTTCTCTATGAGTTCATGGATAGGCTGGGAGAGCAGATGCACCTGCACTGCCATCGGTGCAGAGAGGTTTGTATTATGCATTATCTCTTATTACGATTGATGAGTGTTTATGTAATATGTAGTATGTAATAATAAGTATGGACCATGTGACATGTATGATGTATGATTTTCAAATTTTATAGGGTTGAAGAAATAAGAGAAAAGTGGCAAGCCAGGTGGGAGTGGTTCCATCAGCCTCTACACGCTATGGCTTGCATTCTTCATCCTCTATGGAGGAATGAAGATCAGTTCCATGATGCAGAGCTCCGACATGGATGGCGCACATACATTGAGAGGGTCTATCCTGATCCTGTCATGCAGGATTCACTCAGGGATGATCTCAACGTCTTCAGGTATAAGTCCTTAGTCATGACAATTCTCTAACATTTGTTATTTTTTCAAGTCCTTTGTCTTTCTTGAATCCCAATGAAGTGAGTGGCCACATTGTCACACTCGGCACTCACTTATGAATGATCTTCAATGTGCATTGTCACAACTCACGTGTGCACTATACAGGTGTGAGGCTCTTGAGTTTGGGTGTCCAGGAACGCGGCTCAGAGAAGGACAACTGCGCCCTGTTTCATGGTGGGACAAGTATGGGGGTGATTGTCCTCAATTGCAGAAGCTCGCCATACGCATTCTCTCACAGGATTGCACATCGAGTGCATGTGAGAGGAATTGGAGTTTGTTCTCTCTGATTCATACGAAGAGGAGGAACAGGCTTAGTGTTGCACAATTAGACAAGTTGGTGTATGTGCACGCCAATCTGCGGCTTCTGAAGAAGATGAAGGGGGCGAGGGAGCCTATGCAGGTAAATTGTAATTTGATAGTTGCAATTGTGTTTGAACATTGAAATTTGAATCCTTAGTGACATTCTAAATGTGTTGTTCTACTGTCTACATACTGCAGGTAAATCCAGATGACATTGATGTGACGAAGGTTCCAGACCTACCACCAAGGTCACAAGAGGTAGAGGACGTGTATGCACTACTCTATGATGACGCCATGCAGTTTGCAAGTGAATTTCAAGTTCCAATTTCAAGCTTTGAAATTGAAATTAGCCCTTGAGCCTTGAGGCTTGGGCCCTTGCAAGTTGGTCCTTGCCACTTGGAAGTTTGAACTTTGAGCTCCTTCCCATGTTCCAAGTAGTAACTAGCTTTAGAAATTAGAATTGAAACTTGTGATTGTGAATTGTAACCCTTTTCCAATCTGTGCGTGCAGGACCTACCACTCGGGCTGCTGCACGTCGCAGGACAGGGGGAGAGGCTTCTAGTTCTCGAGCCCACGAGGACGAGGAGCCACTAGAAGACGAAGACAATGCAGAGACCTCAGAAGATGAAGCTGACAGCGAGGATTCCTCAGAGCATGAGACTGATCCATCTGATGATGCTGATAGCATTGATGAGGATCCTGCTCCTGAGCCTGCACGTACGAGGTCACAGCTTCCACAGGTGACTAGGAGGAGGCTACGTTAGGCTTTAGTGACTAGTCTACCTTAGGGGAACTCAAGAGACTGGCCCATTTGTATTTAGTATTTAGTATTTAGTATTCTGTTTAGTTTATAGAAATCAGGAGTTGAATTTGAACTTTGAAGTTTTGAGATTATAAACTTGAGCAGCGTTACTACCATTTGGCATTTATGGATGAGTTAAAACTACATATATGATTCAAGACTCAGGTAACAAGTTTACATTTTGGTAATGTTCAAATGTGGAATGTTTCAATTATCAATGTTGAATGTCGAATGGGATTTGTACTCACAGATTACGGCAAGTTGTAAGTTGTAAGTCGAGTTAATATTTAGAAGTTAGTACTTACTACTTAGTATTGTAACTTGTGACTTGTAAGTTGTAAGCTATTAGAAGTTAGAACTTAGTACTATAATCTATTACTTGTTAAAAGTTACACAAGGTGATGATGAGAACGACACTCATCGTCATACCAAGGGGGTCATACTGATCATTGTATACATTGTCATTTTCGTGAAATTTGAATCATTGAACATTTGCTAATTTGCCACTAACTAACCATGCACATGGTACATTGGAATATGACATATGTAATATGTATGATTTGAGTCGTGACATAATGTTTTAAAAAAAAACCCTAAAACCGATTCGCCGGTTCGAACCTGGAGAAGTCGATTCTTTCCCGATTCAAACTCAATTCAAACACGGTTCGAAAAAGCGATTCGAAAGGTACCCTCAAACATTGCTACAAGCATTTAATGACTGTCTAGTTCAATGAGGGCTATAATTCAAATGACTTGGTGGTTTTTCTTAAGCTCTTCTACGCGAATCTCTCATCTGCTCATGGTGAAACTTCTGTCTGACACTTATTCTCTTCCCTACATCTCAGGTCTTATTGGTTTATCCCGTGCATGAAACCCAATCTTACCAAGGAGTATTCAGAAGCTTGTGCATCATCTGCTTAAGGAAACATCATGAACCAAGCTGAGACACACAGACATGTTCAGCGAAACTAGGTGGAAAGTAGCATTTCAAGTGTGAATACTTGGAAATGCCGTGGTACCCTGATATCGCCGGCTTTGCTTATTGTGAAACTTTACAAGTGGTATTTCCCCTACTTTATCTATTTGCTGACAGTAAGTTGGTATGAACTATGAATTTTAATCATCACCATGTTACTTTTGTTCAGGCTTTCCAAATGGTAGGCTTCCTCTTGTTTGGGCACTACTTTGTACCACTTTTTACAGGTCGTTGCTTTGTTAATCAATCAGATAACAAATTCATATATGTAAGCTACATGTAGATTAGGAAGTGACTCTAGGTATTCGTTGTCGTCGAACCTCAACCTTCTACAGTATGGTTGTTTTCAAAGCTAAATCAACTGTCTTCTTTTGTGGACTATCTATGATAGTAAATGGTGTATTGTATTATTTTTACCTTGGCCTAAACTAAGTGTTTCAATGCTTTGGATTTTGCCTCAAGAAGTGAATTCAAAAGTTTCCTGTAATTGGGGAGAATATTCAATAAAATATTTAGTCTGTGTAGGCTCATAGTAACTTCATACAAATTCCACTGAATTAGCTCCATTGCCTCTTTAACTCTGTAAGTTCCACCTTTGTAGAAAGTTTTGATATTGTTATTGCATGCATTCAAGTTATACTCTGTGAAGCCCAAATTTTGCATAGTGGCAAGATAGTCAAAATTGTGTACATGTTTATATATATAAACCCTATATACCAGGTTACGTAAGGTTTAAACCCGTACTGTTGTACTAGAAGTGAAATTTCTGACATAAGAAAGTACTCGTCAGTTTACAAAAATCACATCCTGCAAACTTTTTTTGAAACTGGTTTTGGAGAACGATGCAGGCTCCATTTTCAAAGAATGCTGGTGTTTCGAGCACTAGACTGTAGGAAACGTTGCTATGTTGTTTCTTGTGTAACTTGAATTCTTACATGTTTTGCTTTATTCAGCTTTACAGCATATCTCTTCTCTTGAATAATGTGGCAGCGCAATCTAATCCTCGACAAGCAACAACCACTGATACCTGCACGACAACATCTGCTAGAACCTGGTAGTGCTGAGTTTATTGCTGCTCTAGCTGCTGGAAGTAAATGTCGTCACATTGTCCACATTGGATGTGGTCTATCAACTATTGCGCTTGCAACTGCAGCACGAGCCACTGGTAGTTGTATATACTGTGTAAATAGTGATAGGAGCAAGCAGGAAATTGTCCGCCAATACTGTGAAGATCTTGGTTTAACTGAGTTTGTAAACTTCTCTCAAGAAGAACCAAGGAGATTCATTGCCCACACAGATGTGGTTGATTTTGCCCTTTTTACTGATGAGCCTGAGTTCTACATTGAGCTTTTCAACCTTTTGAAGCTCAAGGAAGGGGCAATTGTGGTTGCTTACAATGCACTTGATGAGAGCACAAATGACTACATTAGACATGTTCGGCAACAACCAGGTGTTGATTCATCTACTCTTCCACTTGGTCGAGGCATTGAAGTTACCAAAATTATCTCATGGGACCAATTTACATCCAGGTGGATTTCCAACTGTACTCTATTGAACCACTCAGTTTTCTTTTTAACTTTTTGCTCGTTACTATACAATTGCACGAGTAACCAGGGGCTTTGTGTGGTTTTGATTTGCTCTTTAGTGCTACCAGCGGAATCTTACTTTGCCTCTGCAGGAGAAGCAATTAAAAACTTAACATGTTTAGTTATATGAAATCTAATGTGGATGTATCTTCATGCATGTAACTTTTACCTACTCTTTGGACATGTTTAAAGACGTTAATGTTATACCTGATGTAGTTGATGATGGCCTACAATCTGCAGGTGGACTGCATGTTTCTTGACCTGTAGGAAGGTGTCAAAATGAGCAGATCTCGCAGGGAGGGCCACCGCTTAGTACTGCATAAATCTGAAAATTGTTTGTCTTCTTTTTTGTATGTTTGGTTGATGTCCTTGACTTAAACCTTGATGTAGCTTTTTTTATTTGTTATTTGTGAAACTTCATTTAGCAATCACTGTTTCATTTGAGGTTGAATGATACGGGGGAGATTGCTCCGACTTGCTGAATTAGTACAAAACTGGAGGGATCTCACAAAATAGGCATTCTAAGCAGAATCCTAGGTCCTATCTTGTGAGATAACTCAAAAGCCAACTTTGTTACGTTTGTAACTTCTAGCAGTGATGCACAGTGCCTCAAAGCTGTCTTGTTGTGGTCTCTTGCTGTTTTTCCTATCCTCATAACCTTCTAGTCTTTGTCTTGTAACTTGTTATATATATATATATATATATCATAGAATCAATGAACCGTTAACGGTTCACCACGGTTCTGAGAACCGTACGGTTCTTTAAAATTTTTGCCCAGAACCGTGGTGAACCGCACTGCATAACTAATTAATTAATTAATTAATTAATTTTTTGTCCCAGCTCCCAAAAATAGCCCAAAAAAATGCTAAAAAAATGCCAAATTTTTTTCAGAAAAAGCAGATTCTCCCTACTTAGATTATTTACTTCAAATAATTTAATCTCCCAAATTGATAAGAGAGAGGGAGACAGAGAGAGAGAGGGACAAAAACTAGCTTTGAGGGGTTTTGGGGGGGAATTTAGGAAAATTAATTAATTAATTAATTAATTATTTTTTTACATGAACCGTACCACGGTTCAATGAACCGTGGTACGGTTCCTTCCACGGTTCCTAGAACCCACGGTTCTGGGAACCGTGGGTTCTATGATATATATATATATATATATATATATATATATATATATATATATCTATCATAGAACCCATGGTTCTCAGAACCGTGGGGTGAACCACCGTACCACGGTTCATGAACCATGGTACGGTTTCTCTAATTAATTAATCAATTAATTAATTTGTAAGGCATTTTTGGTCATTTCAAAGATTTCACAAATGGTCCTCAGATTTCCCAGATTTTTGGCATTACACAGATTTCACAGATTCAAATGATTTCACAGATTTCACAGATTTTTGGCATTACACATTTCACAAATTCAAATGATTTCACAGATTTCACAGATTTTTTTGGCCCTTTTTTTTTGCATATTTTTGGGGGTGGGAAACTAAAACAAAAATTAATTAAATAATTGGACGGTTCACCATGGTTCAGCCTTAAATTCTTGGTGAACTGTATGGTTCTGAGAACCGTGGTGAACCGTCCACGGTTCTCAAATTCTATGATATATATATATGAATGACAGTCTTGTGATAGTCAGGTCTAGTGACTGTCAGCTATTCATTAAATTTAAAGGTGGCAACGAGTAGATTAATTTGACCTGCATCATATTTGTATCCAATTCATAGGCAAAGAATCTATGCCTGTAAACTGTGATGCAAAAGAAGGCTCTATGATTAATGTTACATTTTGCAAACTTTCTCGTTCTGAGCAACCAGTGAATTAGACTGAGTTACTTCCACCGTTTATCTATGATCATATGCTATAATCTGGTGGGGTAACAACAAAATCACACGGAGGATTTTCTTTGGCAATGACACCGAACTTTTAGCCGATAAGATACTAACAAACAAATATATGCCAGTAACAGGATTTAAAGCTTTTGTGCATCGAAGAACAATCTACAGCTTCTTGTGTGTAATTTCTGACAAAGTTACTTGAATTGCACTTTGTAGGAGGCTGTCATAAAATACGCAAGCAGACGAGTTTGTAAGCCTTAAAGATATCACTCAAGATTCTGACATCCATGGGAATGCACTGAAGGCAATTATTGTACCTACTCTACACCAATTTCGAGAGGAGAGGCTTCTGATGTTTAAGTATTCTTGTGAAATCTTTTATTGATTTCAGAGTGCAAATTTATTGCAAAGTGTTTACTACCTTACCCATCGCTTGTTCTTCTGTGTGAGCATTATATTCGCTGGACTCTCCAGCGCAACTTGTCAACTATCCCCAAGAGCAGGCTAAAGCTCAGATTATCTAAAATTACAGCTTTGTGAAGGAATTTTTTTCTTTGGGTCAAATCTCAATCAGGCAGTGAAAAACTTTAATCTGCAGGTTGTTGTTTCTGGACATATTGTAAGGTGAACGTTGGCCCTGACACCCTGGAGCTTTGAAATCTTGGTGAATTCCCTTACGGAAGGCTTTGTATGAGACGTGATGGTGGATGATCCAGCAAATGGAATCTATTTAACATTTTAGCTTTAACGAACAACAGGAAGTGTATCTTCATAGTGTGCAAATTGCAGTACTTATCATCACTGTTGCCTAATTGCAAGAGGCTCGTGTGATGAATTAACTCGTTATGCCGGGATACTAAGATGAACAGGAGGATTGGTAGACCACATGGAGAAGCTGTTCTTGAAGATCCTGATAAACACGTGTTTCTTTCTATCGCATTCACTAAGACTGGGTGTAGGTGTGTTTATGACCAATGCTTGCCTGTTTGCTGCCACATATAAGCTGCCATACTTTCCACAAGTCATAATGCTATTGATGACGTCTTCTCTCTTATTGATGGTTCGACCTACTCCCTCATTCGGCCATCTAAAAAAAAATTATGCTGCAAACAGGTTCTCACAGATATCTCCTTGCATAACCTGGAGAGCTCTATTGAAGAGCAAATTATCAGTTGGCTTGCTTAACTATTTATATATTTATTGTGCTATAAAGCTAATCAAGATCAATGAAGCTGCCTAACTCATCCAGAAAAGCATCTCCCAATTCGGAGAAATGCCATTGGTGTATTAATGTTTTCTTGTGCTCCTAATCCTAAGACTGGATCATCCACCATTGCATACATCCATTATTATTCTTCAATGTTCATGATGGTTTAAATTTCTCTATACTCTTTTCTATATTTGGTTGGGTATAAGAGTTGGAACTGCCCATGACAACAATGGTAATAATATTACACATCCTTACAAGTTAAAGTGAGTGTCCAATCTTTTTGAACAAGCACTGATTACCAACTAATCTGCAAAATTTCAAATCTACAAAAGAGCACACATGCACGCCAAAGGTTTTTAAGGACTAACGAAGGGTATTTAGGTTTGTCCAAGATGCTCCATTTGTGGATCAGTCTCTGGCTTACCAAATGTTAAAAGTTCTGACACATCTCACGTGCTGGAATCACCTTGCCAGATCCTACGAAGCGTAGGGTGAAGGGCAATTCTGAGGCCACCACATAAGGATATTTGAACTATTCCACCATTTGGATCTCAGAGCAGTATGCTGTCAACACTTTTACTTATTTTTAACATCTCCCATATAAGCATACCATTAAAAAAACCATTACCTGAGTTTATTTCCAATTGAACTAGGATTCTGGATCGCACTGGCAGTCATATGGATTAAAGAGCATATTTTAGAATGTCATATGGATTTTGATTCTTATATGTTTTTCACAACATTACGATTGTTGGTTGATATGATGTTGAATTATATCTTCTATCTTGGTTTAAAATATATCCATCATTTATCACATCCAATATGCGCGATAATGTTTAGACAATAATTTCTTTATTCATATTTACATTTATGACTTTGAATCTTGATGTTTATAAGCATGAGAAGTTCTACAATACTAGGTTCGTGTATTAAACATTTCATTTTGATTCTTTTCATTTCGTTTCAATGAAGTTTTTAACAATAGATCAAATTCAATCGGCACATTCACAAATTCCTTTGATAATGACATGCTGTTTTATTAATCAACAACATTGTGTGTATAGATATTTGATTTTGAGATTTACTTGTACATAATTTTGCACACTTTTGAGTATTGGTTTAAATGATAAGATATGTTTTTCCACGAAAATTCCTATTTTCAATACAAGCAATTTCAACTTTAAATTGAACAATCTTTCTAGGTCGAATTTGCTATTAATATTTTGGATAATTTTCTCCTTTGTGACCATCATAGAATAGTCGTTTGAAGAGATGCAACCAATGAAATCCGATTACTTTAGCTCCAATCATCGGTTTACTTGTAGACCAAGCTTCAAGAACATTCCAAAGATATCTACACATTGTGTAGAAGAGCCAAAATCCACCTTGAACAAGTATGGCATAAGTTGGCGCTTATATTGTAGTTATTAAAATATTGCAAGTTTAGAGCTCGGAAAAAGGCACACTGAAAAGAAATTATTATTTAATTTTAGTGCCCAAAGTAAGACATACATTTTATTCGTGCTAATTGCACATAAATTTGTCATGATAGATTTTTTTCTAACCATTGTCATTTGATCATTTACATTTCTAAGTTTAAAAGACGTGGAAAATCTCTCACCAACTATTACAACTTGGATGCAACTATTATTTGGAAAATGGTATTTGAAATATGTTATAAATTCAAATTATTTCTTCTTCTAAGCATTATTGTAAAATCATTTGAGGTTTTCATAGTGATGAGAGAAATAGTTGCATCCAACTTTTAATAGTTGCTATTAATTGAATAAAGCCAATTAGGACGTAATTAGTTTTACCTCATGTGATGGTTGCTTTGGAAATATAGTACTTGAAAGTGTGTTAAGAAATCTAGTTTTTATGAAAAGTATCATTGTTAAATCATTAGAGGTTTTCATGGTAACGAGAAATATACAAGAAAAATGATATATAGCAAGTGAAAAAACTATCAAATGCTTTAAAAAAGAATCATGTCCAAGCTGTAACATTCGGTGTGAGATCAATAAAGTCAACTAGGATGTAGTTATTTTTATCTCATCCAATAAATTCATTGCTCTCATAAAACCTCACACAATGAATTTAATATTATAACATTTACTAATCTATTTTATATGATAAACTTTTCGTTTCATTTTATTTTTTTGAATAAATTATAGAAATATAGAAAATTGCATAATTGTAGGTCAAGATTTTAAAATTTGTGAATTTTTTAAAATGATGTTTTTGAATTTTTTGTTTAACGGCTGCCACCTCTTGATATTGATATTAATTGTGTTTTCTCTATTACCAGTAGCCCCATAATATCCATTATAATTACAAAGGACAATTAGTGTAAGCATGATTCAGAGTTCCTCCGTGAACCCACTGTATCATAATTATCTGATTCCACCCAATGGGATTGGCTTTGTTGGTTAGGTTGCCATCCAAAGTTTCTTTGGTCGCAAGTTCGAGCCTCATCTTGGAAAATTATCTGATTCCATAGGATTAGAGATCTTAGAGAGAGTGAAAGTAATTCAAAAAGTAGACATAGTATTCAATCTGTAACTAGCGTAATAAGATCACAACACACAGTGCGCTACTATTGTGAACCATTCTCGGACACATGATCGTGAGCTGTAGTACGGCCTTCAAACTGAGAAACAAGTAGAAATTGATTTGGTTTCATTTGGATCACAAAAACTCAATGTACATAGTGAACTAGCTTGAGATTGTCAATGAGCTCCAAAAATATTCTATCTTCTCACTATGGAGAGATGAAGCTACATAGTAAACTCACTTCCTTTGCAAAGTTAGGTGAAAATTCAGCATGTTATAAGGAAGTAGACTCAACTTTCTTGCCCTAATGTGTAACCTAAGTCTATTTCCTATAGTTATGCCAAGTAGGTACATGGTTGGTCAAAATCTCACCACAATTTTAGGTGTAGGTCCTATAATCTAGGAATCATTACCAAATGGACTTGACCAACTCTCTAAATTTGACCTAGCCTCTATTAGGAGTGGGTTTCCACGTGGCATCTTGGCCTTCCATGTGTGGAACCCAATTATGCACAATATTTACAAAGTTCCACATGGCTAGATTTGCCTTGCAATTCTTCAATAGATGCAAAGTTTTTTGAATAGAAAAACTTTGAACAAGATTAGCATAACCCTAACCTAAGCCATTAAGAAGCACTTGAAAAATTTCAATGTTACCAATAGCATCACCAACACATGCTAGATCACATTTAAGAGATTTAACTCTCATCACATAAAAATTAACACTTTCACCTTCCTTTTGATAGCTGTGAAGAATTTTACTTCTTAGAGTGAGCACCCTAGATGTGGACTTCGATAAATGATTTGATCTTGGATAATCAATACCTAACACAATATCCATCATATCATTCATAGTTAGCATGGATTCCATCCCTAACCTCCAAATTGAGTAGTTGCTCGAGATAAGCCTATCATTGCTACATCAAGTGGAGTCATGTTGAAAGCCAATGATAGGCTTACCTCAAGTAGCTATTCATTGTGGAAAGTGAGGATGGAATTACTTCTTGAGATGAATGATGTTTTGGATATTGTTGTAGGTCTGGAGGAGAGACCAACAACACAACAAGATCAAGTGAGGTACAACAAGAGGGCCAAAAGAGCTCTACATTGAGATGAATGTTACTAATGAACTTCTCAAGGAAGCTGATAAGTGTACTTCATCAAGCGAGGCTTGGGAAGTTATGTAATGAGATGAAATATATAACAATTTGTTATTATTTTCTTGATGGCAAATGCTCGATGTTGCACTACAACACCAGCGGCCAAACTTCTTTTGGCAATTTATTTGATTTTTCAGTGGTTACAAAAAAGTCGAAGAATCCCATGACCGGTTTTGTGGCTTGTTCGTACCAAAAGCCACAATAGCTAATAAATCATTTAATTGAAATTGTTTTTCACTCTATAGATTGAGTGTTGAATCTATTTAGTTGTAGTAATACAACAAATGCATGCTAGTGCTGTTTAAAATGGTAGACATGTTACTATTGTAGAACTATAGTAGATTAATAGAATGATTTTTTTATCTTATTTTGTTTGATGAGTTAGAAGAGGTACGAAAGACTACAGCTGATGAAAGTAGCGCCATCTGACATAGGAGATTAGCCAGTGCCATTGTATTGAAGTACAATGTGCAAGTAGGTTGACACACAAGAGACAATAGTATTGACTTGATAAATAAAATAAATAAAATATTTATCGTGTTATTGTATAATTTTATTTGACATTTAATTTTGTTTACCTGAGAAAAATATATTTGTGGTTGGTTTTTTTCAATTTTAATAATATTTTGCAATGAAAAAGTTATAAACTTAGTTAAAAAATATAAAGTCTTATTTTTACAAAACAATCATAAAAATAGTATACGATAATCAAAATGCATTTTTTTTTTTCAAATAATAAGTGCTCACAATATCTAAATGACATTGATTTTGTAATATTTCAATGACAAAAAAAATATAACGCAAATTACAAAATTTTACATATTTCATGTTATGAGATTTCAGAAAGTTTAAATTTTTAATATTTTAATATTACATTTCTGAAATAATAGTTATTTAGACAAACCAAATTTCATATATTTTGTATATTTTTAGATCTATTCACTTTTTCAAGTGAGATATGATTCAAAAAAATAGAATAGGATTTCAATAATGCAAATATTTATATATTTATCTTCCTCATTAGCAACTAGATTTTGAAAATTTTAAAAAAGTTAAAATATTAAAAGTAGTATTTTTTGAAAAATAAAAAATAAAAATAAAAAATTTTAAAATTTTAATCTAATAATTTTTTTTTGTATGTACAAATTTGAGCATATAGAAAATAATCTAATTATTTGTCTATGTAGAATTGTGATCATTTTTTATTAACCATTATTTTTATTTATCGTAGCAACATATATGAGAAAATCATGTTAAATATTGGCATTCTAAAAAATATTTAAGAAAAAAATGGTCTCTAGATCACTTTTTTTTGTTAAAAAACGTCTTCAAGAGCTTGTCGTACAATAGTATTATGATATCAAAAAAAAATTTGTAAGAGTGTTGTGTCTTGTAAATATACCAATTGAATTTAACTAAAGATGAAACTTTTTTAGATCTGGTTAATTTCTTAAAAAAGAACAAAAGTTTCATGTAGTTGAAGAAGTTAAAGATTGTTCATGATCTTTATTTTGACTTTTAAGAAAATTGTTGTGACAATTTCCTTTGACTTGTCCTTCATGAAATGTTGATGTTGCTCTTTGTCCCTTCCTTTTGGCTTGTCCTTTGTGAAGTATGCTTTCACCTTTCTACCATAGACGAATTTCAATGTGTCCCAAGCCTCCTTGGATGTGGTACATGAGCCAATTAATATCACACAACAATTTATTTGAAACATTTATCTTTATGATATCTAGAGCCATCCTAGCTCTCTTTTTGTACTTTTGGACCTCTTGGAGCTCTTGACACTCCTTCTCGAGTCCTAGCACAATCTTCATCACAACCAAAATGGACTCCATTCTAGCCTTCCAAATAGAATAATTGGAGGTAGATAGTCTCTCACTAGATTCCAATAGAAAGGAACTTATAGATGCCATGTAATAGTGAAGACTCCTTGTGATTTAGACAATACAAATGTGATGCCACCTTATTGTTAAAAATTGAATATCAACATAAATATGGCATGATATACTCGAAAATGAAGATATGAGCTGGTTAAGTATAGATCACCTAAGTCATTTTTCGGAAATATATCTCCTAAGTACTTGCCTTGTAATTAAGGGCATGACCTTTAATAGGAAAGACATTGCCTTGGATAACCTTTACTAGGTCGTCCACACGAAACGGCTAGATATGAACAGACACGTTAAACTAGAGTAACTTTAACTCTTAGTTAAATATACCTTTCAAGGTATAATTGAACGTATTTTCAGTCTAATTGTTAACTAGACCCTTTGCGGGAGTGACGCACCTGTTGCTTTAGAGGTGTGTTTGTTCGTCCCATAGAACATATATTGATCTCACACTTCAGTCTTGAGTATCGAGAGAGAAGAGTTTATGCATATGTAAGAGATTAGTGAATAGAGTTCTATGAGTTATTCTCTCTTATCTCTGTTATCCGCAGTGCTGAGTGTGAGTGATCTTGAGTCTGCTAACAATCTCTAACGCATTACATGAATTACTCTCTGACCAGACAGTCTCTCTAGTGCATTACAGTCGTTTGTTGTGTATCCGTAAAGCATGCTCTAAAGAACTGTCTTGAAATCATCTTATTCATCTGTCGCGAATACTTTCTTTTCGACACTCGAATAACGACTATCTTTGGTACAGTCTAGCACGATCATTGAATAAATCTGTATGTATACATATGAGATGACAGTTTCTGTCTGAAGAATTGAGTCTTTGATCTGTTTTTCTAAATGTCACTGACATAAGTTTCTAACGTGCTCTAAAACCATTCGTGCTCTTTAACCATTAATTTAGACTTCAGTTGTTGAGGACTTCTGTCTAGAAACGAACAGTTCGCGAACGCGATTAAATTTCTAACGCTATCCTCTGTGGGAACGACATTATTTACTATAAAATCCATATTAACCCTGTTGGTATAGTACAACATATACCAATTTTTGGCACCGTTGTCGGGGATAGTTAAGGAAAGTTATAAGAAATCTAACAAATCCATCTCCATCTCTAGTGTATGTCAGATAGAGATTCCAGATTAGAACGATACCGTAAGCTTAGAGAGGATTTTTTACGAAGACAAAGTGAGAGTACTAGTCAAAGAAATCTAGACGAAATCACTACCCAGTTACTTGAACTCCTAATTAGCTTCGGTATGGAGGGTCCTGCTGCATGTTTCACTTCTATATAAAAAATTAAATACGATTATTTTAAAGGGACTTCTTTTGATGATGCAGATAGCTATGTCTCACAATTTGAGTCAATGGCTAATGCAAATAACGAAGGTACTGACGTAGATAAACTACGGATCTTTCCTAGTCTGCTAAAAAAACAGGCGTGCATCTGGTACAGTCAAGTTGAACCAGGCCGTGTAGGAACCTGATACCTGCTGAAAGATGCATTTTTGAACTAGTTCAGAGAAATCGGTTAGAAATCGAAAATTCTCGGACGTCTAAACAATGTTCAGAAGAAGAGTAAAGAATCCCTTCGCAAATATACACGAAAGGTTAAAAATCTCCTAGGAAAACTAACCGGTGTATATCTCGTTGATATGCAGATCGAATGGGTTTTGGCTGGTTTACCACCAAAGATTGATCAGTATTGCAGACAAGGGGACATGACTTCTTTAGCAGTAGTAATAGCTAGTGCCAAAAATTTTGAGACCTCAAAACTAGCACGAAAGCGACGATCAACTAAGAAATCTCGAAAGTCGAAGATTGATTCTAGTGACAGTGATGATGATTCAGATTCAGATTCTCATTTAAGGAGGGGGATACGTGATACCACATATTTGTATATTTACTCCAAAATGGCAATATATACTTGGAAATGAGGATATGCGCTGGAGAAATATATATTATGCAGAGGCCTATATCATTTTTTGGGATGTTGGCTGATTCTGACGAATCCCCAAGATACTCGACCAGAGATACCCAAGAGCACCTCACACCTTAGACCGAGGAGGTCTCTGCGAAGACGAGATGAACGAAGACTGAGAGCTGAGTATGAGAGCCAAAGAATACTAGCTAGTACTGACAAGCAAGAACTGTGTAAGCCTCATGGTGAATCTCGGAAGATGGAATGACCGTGTAGGAACTAGTATTTCTAGGAAAAGTAATTAATGCAAGTAGACCCCTCTTAAAGAAAGTAGAGTGAGCCACCTTTTGATGGTGACCTCTAGAGGAGAGCATTATTCCACTTGTAATTTGTGTAATGTGGAACTGCCACTAGGATGCCACCTAAGGAGCTCTCTTGCTTATTTAAGAAGCTCCCTCTTTGAGAAGAGGAGCTTTTTATGCATTGTATCTACTCCATGTCCAAATGAGAAGAGCCTCCGTGAGTTTTGATACAACACTAAGCTCCTTGATCATGGTGGTTTTCTTGAGTGATGCTCCTACGATCATGCCCTTCCATTTCTTGTGTGTGGTTGTGGATTTTAGAGTGGATTAGTTTTCTTGCTTTCCTAGTTGTGGATTAGATTTTCTTTTTTGTTTGTGGATTGATGTAGGAATCAACATTCAGGTAAACTAAACAGGCTGGGTTTGTAATGTAATTCTTGCATATCCTCTTACAACCATGTTCTTGATGTTCTTGGGCTATCCAAGAATCAAGAAATGAGAGTTTCTTGATCCTTGGACTACAAAATTGGGATGTCCCAATCCCCTATGCCATAACTCCTCCTTGGAAATTTTAGTTATATAAGCAACATCACAAGAATTTGTACTTTCATGTGAATTTAACTTGAAAATGACACCATATCTAGATCCATGTGCTAGGATCTCATCACCTTCTTTAACAATACAAGAATTGATGTTGAATTTCACATCAAGGGCATTATCAAGAAATTTACCAACACTTATAAGATACTTTGTGAGTTTAGGAACAAAAAGAACATTGGAAAGGTGTTTGATCAAGATATTATTGAGTTTTTGACTCTTTCATTAAGCAGATGCTGATTTTCTACATTGCAAATGGTGTAAATTGTGTTGTCTTTTTAACCAAAGATCAAGGGATGATTCTGAATCTTAAATGGTCTGAAATTCTTCACAATAATGACCTTACTTGCCACAAAACAAACACTTGATCTTTTTCTTCTTGAACTTGGAGGAAGAAAGATCTTGCTCCTCCCTTTTTGCTTGTCTTTGCCATCTTCATTAGGATTGAGAGATAGCTTGTCCATTTTCAAAAGCTTATACTTTTGTCTTGCTTCCTTGGAAATAAGTATTCCTTGAAGAGTCTCCAAATTTGGTAACTTTTCCTTGATAACAAAGGATTGGACAAGGTTGTCATATTCTTCTTTCAAGCCATTAAGGATGACTTGAAGTAGCTCAATTTGGTTGATTGTAACTCCAACACAAGCAAGATCTCTATGAAGATCTTTAATTCTCAATACATAAGAAGAAGCACTCTCATCACTTCTTTGGAAACTTTGAAAAATTTGATTCCTAAGAGTGAGTATTCTAGAGGTGTTCTTGGCCTCATAGATAACTTTGAGTGCATCCCAAGATTCCTTAGCAAAGGTGCAAGAGCCAATTTCTCTTAAGATATCATTAGAGACATTCATTTTGATAAAGTGAAGGGCCATCCTAGATCTCTTCTTATATTTTGGTACTTATTGTTGTACTCTAGGCTCCTCCTCAAGTCCAAGAACTATGTCCATTACATCTTGGAGTATTAGGATTGACTTCATTCTAACCTTCCAAATAGAGTAATTGGAGGTGTTCAGTCATTCACTAGCTTCTAAGAGGTAGGATCCCATCGAGGCCATTAATGTGTGAAAAATTCTTGTAATGAACAAAACAAATATGTTGCTTCTTTCTCACTACAAGACTCACAAAGGGTGTACTACCAATTCCTATGCAAGATCTTGCAACAAAATTTGAGATAGATCTCAAAATTTCTACCAATGTTCTACAAACTAGATCAACCTCTCACTTTGCAATGGATTTTAGACAAGTTTTGTTTCAAACTTTCTTTGGCATGTGTAGGATGCTCAAAGAAACCACAATTGACTCAAATACAATGGATTTGTATGAAACAATGTGGCAAACAACTCAGACAATGTCTAGATCTTGAGTTGTGTGATTGGTATGCACAGATATGGGATTTTGGATCAAACAGGCATTTTTTGGTCAAATCAAAAAGTGTCCACACAGGTCTAGGCTCCAGGCACCCTAACTACCCTTAATCAAAAGCTTATTACTTTTGATTGGCTCATCAAATTTATTTGAAACAAATTGCAATGGAAACTAGACTTTTCTAGCTTTCCAACAGGCTATCTACTCAATATCTTTGGATTAAGCAACAAAGAGAACAAGAGGAATAAAGTGGCCAAATTTCCACACATGTGAAATCATAGAAATCCACACAGTACCTGTTCAGATCTAAAAACTTTATTTTGGTCTCTTCGATTCACAAATTTCTCAAGAAATGATAGAAAATTGTGAAAAACTGCATTCTAGCTTGAATGAAATCAAATGAATAAAGTGTCATTTTGCAACTTCAGGCCCTTCAAATGAAGCCTTTGCACTTCAAAAATGTTATTTTTTTTGCAAAACTTAATAATACTTCTATTAGCCATGATGAAATGCACTTTGATTATACCACAAATGTAATGTGCCTAACCCAATGTTATATTCCTACTTAGGAGAATTGAACCAAAATAAGTAAGCAAACATGTATGCTATGACACTAAACATCCAAAAATCATCACAATATCTTCAATTAAATAGGTAATAACCAAGACAAATCATCAAATCTATTACAATAGCCATGATTACATGAGGTTTGGCCACATGAGACCTCGTAAAAGACTTTCCTCATGGAGCCTCCCATTAGGGACTGGGGGTTTTCCAAAACTCTCTCAATTCAAACCCGCCAAAAGATCATATATTCAATGATGCAAGAAATGCCCTATATACTCTTCCCTTAAAAGATAATTTACTCCAACTAAGTTGCCCAACTATATTGTTAACCTCTATCATCCTTTATCAGGCCAATTCAAGAGATCATTTAGGCCCTTCCACCTCAAATTTTTCTAGTGTCTTTTTTGAGACCATTTAAGCTACTATTGACCTTTTAAGGCTAAAATTTTAAGGCTAAAAGGATACTATTATTGATTAAGTTCTATCATTTGTAGCTACAATCATGGCTATGGATAACCAATACATGACAACTGGTTTGTTTGTTCAAGTACCCAAGTGTCCAATATGATCATAGAGTGGATCACGCTATCTAGATTAAATATATCTATAAACTGTTTGTGATATGCAGTTCTTCCTAGGTGTGCCTTCATTTGTTTCGAGTTCCATGCATGCATGCACTCAAATCATATAGCCTCATGCCTTCAGGCAGAGCATGAGCATTCAAATCTATCTACAACACATATGAATCATTTCAGAATTGTATACATTCTTTCCCAGTGATTGCTTTCAAAGACTGTACTGGTGTGAATTATGGTTGAGTTCTCTGAGACCCAATTGGCATACCAGAGGATTTGCATCACTTTTAAGAGCTGGGGATGTCTTAATCTTCAGTACTAGAGTTTGTCTGGCCAGAAACCAAAACTTACAAGCAGTGAGACCAAAGACTAGTTCTCTTGTATCGGAAATTTTCAACTGATGTGCTAATGCATTATTCCTCTATATGCTTGGAGCTGCCTGAAACGAGTACAATGCTTCAAGAGGCTGCAATTATAGACAGATATCTTAAGTTACATTTTTACAAGGTCTCCAGATTAAAACTACTGGATCAGTACATTTTTATGAATGCAAAATCTTTAGAGTAATGTTCCTGAAGTATAATTACAACTGCTCTAACCGAAGTGTATCACCAGAAGCATTAAATATATAGCTTTTTGTTTCTGACTAACTCATGGATGTAATCATTCAGCTGAAACTTTATTCTTTAGTATCATTATAATCCAGAGGGTTTGCCTCAAATGCTCACCGTAATTCATTCAGGCGGGTTCCAATCTTGCCTTTTGCTTTTTCACCCGCAGTTTATCACGTAGTTGTTGTCCATGGAGAACTAACTATACACGAAGTAAAGTTCCTGTGCCCATTTGGAAGATGAAAGTACAATAAAGCACTCTCCATGACGCCACACTATCTAAACGTACAATGCAGGCTGAGATGACTTGTAAGCATTTCGTAGTGGTGATATAGTCTCTTTTCTGTATTGGCATGTTGATTGACAAGTTTCGAGAAATATCTTTTGAAGTTTGGAAAGTCAGGACTTAATCTTGCTGGCAAATGCTTGTTACAGGTTTTTCATAAAAGCAGGTTCGGCAGAGACCATAACTGATGCTTTTCCCTATTATGATACTTGTCTTAACCTTCTCATCCACACAGAGTGCAGAATCATATGAAAAACATCATATCTGACCACCTGCTCATGCCACATGAAATGCCGCCTTACTAATTTCAGTCTTTTCTGCATTGCCCGGTATTTCTTGTCCGAAATATCAAGTAGTATCTTTCTCAAATTAGGGATGTCAATTTCGGCAACTGTGAGAGAAAAAGCATCCCAGTTCAGGACATTGCTGAATGGAAGCACAAAATTGTCAGCAATAATCACAGGGACACAGTCATAATAGATGGCTTCCACTATGCGCGGACTATTGACCTCATAACCCATTGCACATATGCAATACTTGCTAGATTTCATGTGCTGGACGTAAGACATTTTCTTGGCCACCCCTGAGGGAATTACCTCATAAATTTTCATGTCTGGTTCCTTATCTTTCCAATGCTCTAGGAGAACAGGTCGGACTCGGCCATGCATTTGCCCAGCAAAGAATGCCAAAATAGGCCTCTTTTTTGGTCCTGGACCACCCAGCCGTTGAGGCAATTTCCGAGATTGCAAATATATTTCAGGAAGTGAAGCATCCTTTTCCAAAACAAACCAATCAGATATATCTGCGTTACACACCACCTTCATTGCATTTTTATCAAGTTCTTTGTGATTTACAGTTGTCGCAAGCCCCTGCAATGGAAATTGAAAACAAGCAGATTTCATTAGTCAAGAAAATTTGCCTCATGTTATTTAACTTCACTCACAATACCGTTGTTGAGTCTCAGTGCTAACCAATAGAAGAAAATATGAACTTGCCGTTTGAGGTATGCTATTTTACCCTTGAGAAAATAGAAGGGCAGAGCTCTATGATGTTTAAAAGTTTCAATTCCTGAGCTATAGCTACTTCCAGTCAAGGTCAGCAAATGCTCAAGCTTTCAGACCAAATTTTTTACTCTATAGTTTTGAGTACCTGAGAATTGTTCAGTAGTTGACAGCATCACCAAACTAAGGTTGTACCTTGGGGTACAGAAGGGATAAGCTCCTGACTCTAGATTTACTAACATATCTTGAAAATATTGTTTGGAGTAAAATAATCTTTCCAGTTTCATATTGGAAAACATTCAAGCCATTATGCATATCAGTATTCCATTGATCTTACAAGACTCTGAGTCCAAATATTATTACTGCTTGATGAGGATTTTTGTTGGTCTTGCCTAACATACTTTCCTTTCCTAAAACAGTACCATCTTTAAGCTATGAGATGTTGTATTGTCCAATGTGAGATTAGATTAGAATTATCAATCAAAAACTAAGGAAAACCACTAGATTGTTGTGGATGGACAAGATTTGTTGAAAGCATGGGATTGCGTGGATGAGAACAGAATCTTTTTAAACTAGCCTAAATCTACACGATAAAAATCAGCTAACTTCCATGTTTTGTTGTTATAGGAAAAGAAATATACTTACCCAATCATGACAAGATACAAAAAAGTGGTCAGCACCATGTGTTTCATTCCAAAATGGGTACTTTGCAGCCAGCATGTTGACATAGTCTCTGATATAATCATTTATTGGCTGCATAGTGCGAGAGTCGGGCACATATAACTTGTCCACCATATTTGAAACACTGTATGGGAGGAAAAAGATGTGAGCTGTCGTGTGATCCTTCACAGTGAATTGGTTACCATGAACCATACGCTCTATGAACTGCCCTTCTGAAGAATAGATACCTGTCAGAGGTCCTGCTCGAACCATAGGTTTTTCACCTTCTTCATAAACATAAACCTTAAATACTCGCTCCATTATCTCATAGCTCCTGTAGTCATAAAAGTGAGCAAAATCAAACCCTCTGCTCTTAATTATACCACTTATCATGAACTGCAAGACTAAGCAGGGATGACAATTTTAGCTTGGTTAAAAATCCAATGTTACACTTTAATATAACCTTCTACGCCTATTGTTCATCATGCACACAGGCTCTAAAAAGTTTATTTTACAAGATAAGCTGCCAAACATTGCATATAAGCTATGGTTGCAAAAAATGTTTCATACACCACATTAGTTCAATTTGGAGGTTTACAATCTACCTATATATCATGAAGAATTTAATGGCATTTGCAACTCACATTTTGAAAGAAGAGACATTGTGGTATAAGGGGGGATAGAGATCAGCATCAACCAGCACTGGAGGAGCCATTGCAATAGCTCGCTTTGCATCCTTCAAGCCAAGTTCAAGGTCGAATCTCCAACTAGATATCTGTATGTGATGAGCTGTTAGAAAAGTTCTCTTAATTATTGCTCCCAAACATCCAAACAATATTATCTACAACAGCATTGTATTCTTTTAACATTGCGATGCTCTATCTGCCTCTTGCAGCTTTGAAGAAATAATTTAGGTGCCCAATAGTGCGGCCAGCACAGTTAAAGCTAGGAATTGATTAGCTTGCCTAAAATCTTGATTTACCACTTGGATAGATAATATCATACACCAAGCCAAAACGTTGAGTTTAATACGAAATCAAATTCAGGTAGATCTAAATTTGTTCACCCTGTGCAATTTTACTCCAGGTGGCATTCAAATTTGTCGGTGTAAATTCAAGCAAGAAAAGTTGCAAAAAGGTGTTTTTGGGCCTAAATGAGCATTCTCAATTACCAAAATCCAAAAACAAGAATAACTGAAATGTGTAATATGTCTCCTGGAGCTGGAGCATCAACTTATAAGTAAAAGTAACCAGGAATTGCTGTTCACCTTTGAACTTAGAGCAGGTTCTTCCCAACTGTGTTTAGACGAAAGCAGAGTAGAGAGAACAAACTAAGGCGCCATTATTCGATTGAGGACTTTATACACTATCTAAGACTCCTATATACTCAAACCACGATAGGATTTAATTTCTTATGCTTATTCATCAAGCAGGAAAAGAATTTAGCTAAATTTTTTGGTTCCACTTAAGAATTACGTCCTTTCTGACAGCCTGAAGAAAAATATACTTTAGAACTGAAACGTGATCTAATATCTCGTGAAGGCTCATAAGAAATTAGTCGCTCTGAGCTTAATCTTTTTCCTCTTTATAGAGAATTTCAGCATTTCTATTACGTAGTGAGACATTGGACTGACGGCTTTCACTACCATTGCCACCATCTGGCTAGTAAACTATGTTTCGTGAAATTGGTACAAGCAAGCTTTACCAGGAGGCTGGAAATAGACCATGGCCGTAATCTTCAGGATGTTGTCACTCATCCAAATTAGCTGTAAATCAGTGAAAGAATGTTGGACAATTCATTTGCAGTCATGCTATAAGTGATAGTTCAGGCATGTATACTTTTATCATCTTTCCATGTGTACAATAATTCGTTTCCTCACTTAAAAAATCTGGGTTCTTATTTCTTGGCATGGATATCGTTAATCCTTATGATCTTTCGTAACAGTAAGTTGTCCTACACGTTAATTTATACTCTGTTACGTACCTAATCACGAGTAAATGTTGAAAAAGATACTTAGTTGAAGCAATTTACCTCAACCTCAGGTGAAGGATGAAGATCATTGCCCGAGTCGTTTGAAGGCTTCGTTGAAGGAGTGAGACCCGGAAAATGGACCACTTTGTCTTCAATGCCTGGGCCCGGGGCCTGCTCTCTGGTTGCAGCTATAGCGACTGTTGGAGAATCTAGAGTCTTGGGTGTGAATGATTCTGTTGATAGAACTGCACCCTGATCATCAGCTATTTCTGCGACTGACTTTTGCGATTCATTCATCAAAGAAGTAGTATTCTTGCTGTCAATTGTAGCATAGTCTTTCATAGATGGCGCACTCACCATCATCTGCTCATCGTTTGCATCTGATATATTGGATGTCTCTAAAACTTGTTCTGACTGCTTGTTAGATTCTATAGTTGAGCCTGTTGCGTTCGAGGCCAAATTATTTGTGAAATATGAAGAAGCGGGGGAATTTTTCGTAGGCATAGTCTCTCCCAAAGTCTCATTCAGCTCGGAAGTCTGTTCTACTGGTGCAGGCGAGAGAGGATCTCCCAACAGACCACTGTGATCAAAGGAAAGTGCTGGACTGGGAACAACATCAACAAGATCAGCCCTATCTTTTGCCGCCGAGCTTGCATTGAAAGCAGCGGATACCGGAGATGCAACTGTTCGAGAGAGCCAGCCAAAGGATAAATCTCGTTGAGCTTGGTTGCAATAAAGAGCAACGAACAACAGCATCATCAACCCCATGCCCACCAGCACCCTCCTCGCATCCTGGCTCGAACCCACTCTAGAACTACCAAGCTTCACAGCTACACAGTTCCACAACGACAACCACGACAACATTCCACGCAGCTCAATCTTGAAACTGCAAGCTCTCTGTCTAGTAGAAGCCATCATTTACCTTATCAATTCAACCTTTTGCCTTTCATCCAACTGTAAGACATGAAGCAGACCTGCAAGATCAATCAAGACTGTCATCAATTGCAAGAAGTTCAATCCCAAGACTCATCAAGAGAGCGTGTTTGATCCCAAAAAACTCATGGCAGGAATGGATCAGACAGCCCAAAAACCAGAGAGAGTAAAATGAAGGTGTCTACTGTCTAGTGTTACGTAAAAAGAAACAGCGATCATGGGCTGGCTCTTTCTTTCCCTTATTTTTTCCCTTCAGTTTTCTTTTCTGCCTTGCTTTCCAGACCGCGGTTGCTTCCCAACTCTGGTTAGAAGCGTAACCGAAACGTGTTCAAGAGATGGGACAATAAACAGGCCATTACTTTTTGTGGGCGATGCCTTGGAAATGGCTACAGTGGCTACTGCTGCCTTGCCCAGGTGGATGGAGACGAGTTTCCACTTTAGCTTGAAATGGATGGTGGGGTCAAAGCCTGGTACGTTTTGGACTGATTCGACCCTCTACAATATCATTTTCTTGTAGCAATCTTGTTCTTGCCTTGATAAAAAGGTATTGATGATCATGTCAATGTCTTCAAAGGAGAATCTAATGCGCTAGGGCTATGGAGGCAAAGAGGCCACAAGCGTCACCATTGCATAGATTTCTTATGTGATGGGAGAATAACAAACTCCATAGATTTCTTATGTGATGGGAGAAGAACAAACTCCAAGAATAGAACACAATACATTGACCACCAACAATGATCAAGGTGAGATTGTACCAGATATCCACAAGTCTCACTCGGATGTGCATGGACAACTTGATGAAAAGCAAGATGTGACTCTTAAGATTTTGGTAGATGGCAAAAAGCTAAAGGCATCCAAAGAAATAACAAAAGCAAATAATGGAAATATAACAATAAACATGAGAGAGATGGAGGAGAAAGAGAAGCACGGACATCCAATCGCCAAAATGGTAGACTCTTCACCAGTATTTGATTGAACATAAAGATGAATTACATGGTAACACTATTTAGATTGAAAAATGGGTACTTGGTCTTAATGGCTATTGATCAATTTCTACCTCCCTTATTATTTGAATTTGAAAAATGGTGGAAATTTTTTCTTATCCACTAACTTGACTTTTAGGCCTCTAAATGATTTAATTCTTGCGATGGCATAGAAGTCATTATAGCAAACTTTGAAATTGTTGTTGGGCAGCTTGGATGTATTCCATTGGTTGGCTCTTCCTGCCCAATACGTGCTAATCTGCCTGACGTCAATACCTTAAGTTAAATTTTTTTAACTGTGTTGGTTAGGATAACGAAATTTGGTAACTAGACTAGTTGTGAAGGATTTCAGATCATTCAAGATCCAATCCATGTCCCTGATCTTTGGTTACAATAAGGAGCAAACCAACAATCCTGCCAATGTAGAAAATCAGCATCTACATACAAAATGAGATGCAAACTCTAAGAGATACTGATTGGTAGGGCCTATTTTGACGGGGGTTGGTCCAGCCAAAACGTCCTAAAAGGGTCAAGGGGCCCCACCTCTAATGACGGTTCGGCCCTACGTGAGCAACAGAGGATTTGCCACTTCCAACCCTGATGGCCTTCTCTATTGCCCCGTGCTCCCCAACCGATGAGAGTTTTTCAGGCTCTCAGAGATACGGTTGCAAGGAGGGGGTGCTAGTACTTTTGGCTGTAATGATTCACTAGCTTTCTAGGGTCACGGTTCCGTAAAACTTCAGATCACTAATTCGCGTTAGGATCTTGCCAATATCTCTTTCCCCATTGAATTCAACTTACAGTTAGTAAAAATCTTACATGGGCTGGAAATCGACAGTAGCCTATGATGTGCTCGTGGGGTGCAAGTTATACGCACCGCTTTGTTTGCTAAGCGACGGTATTTTTGCCGACCGTCGGGTCTAGATATTTCGCTAGACTATACCGACGGCGGGTGTGACTAGTGTGACGTTTAACCAAGACGGTGTATTTCAACCACGGATGGTGGACGGCCCACTCTGGTGTTTCGCAGAGGTTGGGTCCAATTAATACGTTTCATAATTGAAAAAACGTAAGAAACACTTCAAAAACTTGACGATTCCATATAGCCGTTTAATAGATCTAACTCAGCAAGATGTTAACTACCCAGCCTACGGTTCTCTCCATACAACACATTCTAAATCAGTACGAAACAAAGTTATTTACTTTAACACTTTCACTAAACAAGTTGGAAATAGGCACTCATTGTTCTAATTAGCCATGCTACATTTGTTTATAAAATATTACAATTCCGGACTGAGTTTGAATTAATGCTAAAACCGATTCACTATAAAAGCTCCCAAGTATTCACTTGGTTATATGGATGCAACCTCAAAATGCAATCGTAGCAAAACACAATCTGTATGACTTGTTCTTTTAAATTGATGTACTTGATCCCTTAAAAACTTGCTTTACTACAACATTTGCAAAAATTTCATTCCATCACAAGTGATTAAAGCTATGATATCATACTACGAAGGGATTGACCAACAGAACTTCATGGAACTGAAATGAATAGACAGTGCATAGGTCAAGTAAATGCTTACCTCAATGTGCAATTAGGTAGCTGTAAAGTCGAAGAGATGCTAGTCATGAATGCTTTAAAATGTGAGTGACTAATACCCACAATTGTGAATGTTTTTTAGCCTCAGAAATCAGCAGTTGGGTATTGCCAACAGTGACTGACTGCTCCACATAATCAACAATTTATTTGTTGCCACAAAAATATAGTGGTCAGGCAGGGCCCAAATGGCTCCAACGAACTGTGGTGAGGCTAGGTAGGGTTGGGAGGACTGTGACAGGTCTCCACACTAATCCAATAGCTTGCAAATACATCACAGGTCCATCATCAACAAACAACGAGCAATCACGCTAGTAAACAAGGACTTCGAACAACCATCTACATTCAACCCACAAAATACATTCAACCCACAAAAAGGTTCACACACAATTAAGTTGTCAACCAACAAGTGTATTATGCTTCCTCACCTCAAATACCTTCGAGAAACAAGTATAACCATGCCCTTCTAAGATCCAATCAATCACTTGGAAAAAACCCCAACCTCTCCAACCAAACAATCACTCCTCCAAAACAATGTCATTACTTTTTTTTTTCTCAACAAAATCCTACCAAAACCCAAACAAAACCATTGTCTTCCACTACACGCAAGCCCAAAACATCCAGCAATTTATAAATGGAAAAACACCTCTTCATATTGAGAATGCATCAAGAAGCAAGCACAATCAATCTTCCCTAATCTACCAACTACAAGCAATTACACAACACCATCAACAGTCACACAAAACTTCGTCCAAATTACCTATCCTCCAAGAACTACACTCACTTCCCACACAACCATGAAGCCCTCCTCTTCAAACAACAAGAATGACTCAATCCCAAATTCTTTCCAACTCAAATGACTTTCAACTTTCAACATCCAATCCAACTCAACCAAGTCTTCATTCTTCACCCTCAACATCCATCACACAACCCTAGAATTGCATGCTAACATTGATAATAACACAAGGGAAAGTAACCAACAAAGCCATCATCACAAGACAACCACCCTCCAAGAGTTCCAAGACAAGCCAACAAGCATCCAAAAATGCCAACTCCCAAATTAGCAACTCTTAAAATACTAACTCACAAAAGTACTAACTCACAAAAGTACTAACATTTGTACAAGGAGTTGGCTCCTTCTTATAGGAAAATCCAATGCATCCCCTTCACAATGCCATCTTTGCCATTCTTCATGCCCTTCAAGCCCTCTTTGCCATTTGTCCCCAACCCATTTGAAAGTACACCTAGTGGCCTCCATAAGAGAGTGGGGGAGTGGTGCATTCAAGGGTATCTTCCAAAACTAGCCAAGATGCCATTTTTGTCAAAGGCTAGGGAGGCCATTCAAGTTTCTCCTTTTGTACACCCTAGAAGCCCAAAATGTCAATGGCTAGTGGGTGTACCTCCCAAATTTTTTAGCCTCCAAGGTGTTTTGGCATTTAATATCCACATTTTGGGTGAGGCCCTTTTCCAACCCCTATTTTTAGTAGGCGGCCTTCATTTTTCCTTGGGTACTTGTGTTTTTGGCCTTTCTTCGATTTTTCAAGGGTCGTGCTTCTACTGCTCATTTGTCTGGGTTTTTGGTCTGTTGGGTAACTCCTTGGCCCGCATATTTCGTTAATTGCCTGTAAATTGCCCAAACTCTGTCATTAGGGTTTCTGTGATTCCTTGACATTGAATCCATGTTTCCCGGTCCCGTTTTTACCCGAAACTTTTCTTTCTCGATTTTTTCTTCTATGGTTGACTTTTTCGGCATTCATGACTAGGGCTCCCACGACAACACGGTTTCCCTGAAAAATACACTGAGTGATCATATATTAGTAAAAAATGGACTCAATACATGGTGAGATTTTAGCATGGTCATACCGGCTATTTTTTTACAACTGGCCATTTTTTTGAAAAGCCGTAAAATATTCATCGGCCATTTCTAAGGCCGCAAAATTTGCTCTAGCCTCATTTAGGACGGGTTGGGGCCCAATTCTAGGTGGACTGACACTCTTGGCTTAGTCTTACAAAACTTGACCACAAAATATTTTTGACGGTTTTTTTGAAAAGTCAATTTCGTACTTTTAAACTGTGTTCTCGACAAATATTGATGTACTATCAATCATAAGAGTTATTGATTGCTTAATCCAAAGACCTATCAAGTTCTAGATGTTAGATCTTGATCTAGATGCTTTACACTATGACTTAAGCAAGAGCAATGGATCAAATGATCAAACACATGGATGGGCGGCCTCACACGTGTGGAGGACAGTACCTGTACGGTCTGTTTACAGAGAGTAAGCAACGTTAATTACAAATGCATTTCATTCATCAAAACTCAAGAAAAATGTGGAAATCTCAACAAAACTAGAATTTGCCAATCTCACATCAGCTTGTTATTGATTTGGTTGATCCCTTTTTAGATCAAGTACATCCACGAGCTGTGTACTGTCCAGCAGGACTTTACACGTGTGAAGAGTGCCTAGTCATCCAGATCCACCAATGGGAGCCAAGTTTTCTCATCTCCCAAAGTTGACTATTCTCTTTGGCTAGAAAACAAAAAGCTAGTCTTCCACATTTATAGGAATAATCCCTATAAAATAGGATCTAATGGAATCTTCCTATCTTATCTTCTAGAAGCTTTTTTCACATGTGTGAATGGTATCTTGACATGTGTGAGTAATAACTCATTCACATGGAAGTCCAATCTATTTACACAAAGTTTGACCAATTTGACCATTTTCAAGATTCTACTCAAAGGTCAATTTCACACTAGTGTAGATCAAGCTAAAATCAATCTAACTTTATAAAAATGACTTATGTACATTCTTTCACACGTGAGAATAGACTCCACACGTGTGAGATCCTATCAAGCTCAAATAACTTGAGATCTACAAGGTACAACAAGTTGGAAGTGATATTTTAACACTCCTCCTCACTTCTAACTTGGCAAGTCTAATGTACACATATCTACAACTCCAAGAGCATCTCTTAACTTGAAAAATGAATCTTTAGCTAAAGGTTTGGTTAAGATATCAGCTATGCACTCGGATGAAGGCACATGATGAAGTTGAACCTCCTTGGATTGCACGTTCTCCCTCACAAAGTGATGAGCTATCTCAATATGCTTTGTTCTAGCATGGAAGATCGGATTGGTAGCAATTTGTTGAGAAGCTTGATTGTCACAATAGATGCAAGGGACCTCCTTGGCATTTAGCACTTGAAGCTCCACCAAAAGTCTTCTTAGCCATAGGAGTTCTTTGGTTGTTGAAGTCAATGCCTTTGTACTCGGCTTCACAAGAGGAAAGAGAAATTGTATCTTGCTTTTTGGAAAGCCAAGATATCACTCCTCCACAAAGACAAGTGACAAATGCACTTATGGATCTTCTATCCATCTTATCTCCTGCAAAATTTGAATCCGAAATTGCTCTCAAGTACAAGTTAGATCCTTGATAGAGAATGCCAAAAAATCTAGTAGAAGAGACATATCTAAGCACTCTCTTGGCACTTTTCCAATGATGCATCAAGGGACCTTGCATATATGGACTTAAATTGATTACACTATAACTCAAATATGGTCTAGCGATTGTCAAATAGATTAAGGAGCCTATTAGCTTCCTAAAGAGTGTGATGTCCTCAAGGGATGCTTCATCACAATCATTAGTAACTTTACAAGCTTATTCCATAGGGGTGTCAATCCCTTTACAATCTTTCATGCCAAGCGTTTCAAGAATTGAAGTAGCATACTTTGATTGACTTATAGAAGTAAAATCACTACCCTAGTAACTTCTATTCCTCAAGTATGAACTTAAGAAGTCCTAGATCTACCATCTTGAATTCACTAGACAAGGAAACTTTAACATTTCTTATGCCTTCACCATCATTTCTTGTCAATATGATATCATCAACATAAAGTACTAAAACGATGATCTTTCCATCATTACATTTGATGTACAAAGAAGGCTCATAAGAGCCAATCACAAAACCAAGAGAGTAGAGAAAATCATGCAACCTAGAGTACCAAGCTCTAGGTGCTTGCTTCAAGCCATATAGGCTCTTCCTTAAGTGTGAAACCTTGTCCTCCTCACCATCCTTGATGAAGCCCTCGGGTTGCAACATGTATATTTCCTCCTCCAAGTAGCCATTCAAAAAGCATTTGTCACATCCATTTGATAGAGATTCCACTTGAATAAAGTAGCAATACAAATGATCAATCTAATGGTTACAAGTTTTGCTACAGGAGCAAATGTTTCTTCATAATCTATGCCTTTAGTTTGAAGAAACCCCTTAGCAACCAATCTAGCTTTGTACTTACTTATAGATCCATCTTGATTGTACTTTAATCTATAGATCCACTTACATGCAAGTCGCTTCTTCCCATATGGAAGGTGTGCAAGATTCCAAGTTTGATTATCTATCAAAGCATCAAACTCTACTTGCATTGCATCTCTCCAAACTTGTGTTCTACTTGCATCTTCATAACATGATGGCTCTTCAAGCATTGTGGTTAGAGAAGAGTAAGAGGTAGAAGGAGATGTGTCTTCCCTTTGATTCCCTTTCTCAAAGTATGTGAGCCTTGAAGGCTCGGCCTTGCTCCTTGTGGATCTTCTCGGCTCCTTTGGCACTTGATTTTGGTCTTCCAAAAGATCATTTTCAAGGGTGTTGCAAGATCTTCATCACCTAAGAGACTAGATGAATTTATTTTGGACTAGTATGCACTTTTTTGGATCAAACACACTAATGGAAGTTAATTTGAAGGTTGCTATATGATTTCACATGTGTGGACAATACTTCAGCAGCCCACAAATCGATCTTGACCAAAAACAATCATGTTACTTCTGTCTTTGAACTCGCCCTCTCAATTAGAACTCAAAAACAGCAAATTGTCAATGATTTCTCAAGTACTATTAATCATTTAGATCACTCGTAGACTTGGCTCTGATACCATGTCAATTTTTAGAGAAAAAGGACAAAAAACAATCATTAAGAGTTATTGATTGCTTAATCCAAATATCTATCAAGTTCTAGATGTTAGATCTTGATCTAGATGCTTTACACTATGATTTAAGCAAGAGCAATGGATCAAATGATCAAACACATGGATGGCCGGCCTCACACGTATGGAGGATAGTACATGTATAGCCTGTTTACAGAGAGTAAAGTACAGTAACTTACAAATGCATTTCATTAATCAAAACTCAAGACAGATGTGGAAATCTCAACAAAACTAGAATTTGCCAATCTCACATCAACTTGTTATTGATTTGGTTGATCCCTTTTTAGATCAAGTACATCCACGAGCTGTGTACTGTCCAGCAAGCCTTTACACGTGTGAAGAGTGCCTAGTCATCCATATCCACAATGGGAGCCATATGTGCTCATCTCCCAAAGTTGACTATTCTCTTTGGCTAGAAAGCAAAAAGCTAGTCTTCCACATTTATAAGAATATTCCCTGTAAAGTAGGAGCTAATGGAATATTTCTATCTTATCTTTTAGAAGCTTATCCACATGTGTGAATGGTATCTTGACATGTGTGAGTAATAACTCATTCACATGGAAGTCCAATCTATTTACACAAAGTTTGACCAAATTGACCATTTTCAAGATTCTACTCAAAGGTCAATTTCACACTAGTGTAAATCAAGCTAAAATCAATCTAACTTGATAAAAATGACTTACGTACATTCTTTCACATGTGGGAACAGACTCCACACGTGTGAGATCCTATCAAGCTCAAATAACTTGAGATCTACAAGGTACAACAAGTTGGAAGTGATATTTTAACGCTCCTCCTCACTTCTAACTTGGCAAGTCTAATGTACACATATCTACAACTCCAAGAGCATCTCTTAACTTGAAAAATGAATCTTTAGCTAAAGGTTTGGTTAAGATATCAGCTATAAACTCGGATGAAGGCACATGATGAAGTTGAACCTCCTTGGATTGCACGTTCTCCCTCACAAAGTGATGAGCTATCTCAATATGCTTTGTTCTAGCATGGAAGATCGGATTGGTAGCAATTTGTTGAGAAGCTTGATTGTCACAATAGATGCAAGGGACCTCCTTGGGCTTTAGCACTTGAAGCTCTGCCAAAAGTCTTCTTAGCCATATGAGTTCTTTGGTTGTTGAAGTCAATGCCTTGTACTCGGCTTCACAAGAGGAAAGAGAAATTGTATCTTGCTTTTTGGAAAGCCAAGATATCACTCCACAAAAAAAAGTGACAAATGCACTTATGGGTCTTCTATCCATCTTATCTCTTGCAAAATTAGAATCCAAAAATGCTCTCAAGTACAAGTTAGATCCTTGATAGAGAATGCCAAAAAATCTAGTAGAAGAGACATATCTAAGCACTCTCTTGGCACTTTTCCAATGATGCCTCAAGGGACCTTGCATATATTGACTTAACTTGATTACACTATAGCTCAAATCTGGTCTAGCGATTGTCAAATAGATTAAGGAGCCTATTAGCTTCCTAAAGTGTGTGATGTCCTCAAGGGATGCTTCATGACAATCATTAGTAACTTTACAAGATTGTTCCATAGGGGTGTCAATCCCTTTACAATCTTTCATGCCAAACCTTTAAAAAATGGAAGTAGCATACTTTGATTGACTTATAAAAGTAAAATCACTACCTCTAGTAACTTCTATTCCAAGTATGAACTTAAGAAGTCCTAGATCTACCATCTTGAATTCACTAGACTTGAGCATTTCTTATGCCTTCACCATCATTTTCTGTCAATATGATATCATCAACATAAAGTACTAAAATGATGATCTTTCCATCATTACATTTGATGTACAAAGAAGGCTCATAAAAGCTAATCACAAAGCCAAGAGAGTAAAGAAAATCATTCAACCTAGAGTACCAAGCTCTAGGTGCTTGCTTCAAGCCATATAGGCTCTTCCTTAAGTGTCAAACCTTGTCATCCTCACCATCCTTGATGAAGCCCTTGGGTTGCAACATGTATATTTCCTCCTCCAAGTAGCCATTCAAAAAAGCATTTGTCACATCCATTTGATAGAGATTCAACTTTAATAAAGTAGCAATACAAATGATCAATCTAATGGTTACAAGTTTTGCTATAGGAGCAAATGTCTCTTCATAATCTATGCCTTTAGTTTGAAGAAACCCCTTAGCAACCAATCTAGCTTTGTACTTACTTATAGATCCATCTTGATTGTACTTTAATCTATAGATCCACTTACATTCAAGTGGCTTCTTCCCATATGGAAGGTGTGCAAGATTCCAAGTTTGATTATCTATCAAAGCATCAAACTCTACTTGCATTGCATCTCTCCAAACTTGTGATCTACTTGCATCTTCATAACATGATGGCTCTTCATGCATTGTGGTTAGAAAAGAGTAAGAGGTAGAAGGAGATGTGTCTTCCCTTTGCTTCCCTTTCTCAAAGTATGTGAGCCTTGAAGGCTCGGCCTTGCTCCTTGTGGATCTTCTCGGCTCCTTTGGCACTTGATTTTGGTCTTCCAAAAGATCATTTTCAAGGGTGTTGCAAGATCTTCATCACCTAAGAGACTAGATGAATTTATTTTGGACTAGTATGCACTTTTTTGGATCAAGCACACTAATGGAGGTTAATTTGAAGGTTGTTGTACAGTTTCACACGTGTGGATAGTACTTCAGCAGCCCACAAATCGATCTTGACCAAAAACAATGATGTTACTTCTCGCTTTGAACTCGCCCTCTCAATTAGAACTCAAAAACAACAAATTGTCAATGATTTCTCAAGTACTATTAATCATTTAGATCACTCTTAGAATTGGCTCTGATACCATGTCAATTTTCAGAGAAAAAGGACTAATATTGATTGTATTATCAATCATTAAGAGTTATTGATTGCTTAATCCAAAGATCTATCAAGTTTTGGATGTTAGATCTTGATCTAGATGCTTTACACTATGATTTAAGCAAGAGCAATGGATCAAATGATCAAACACATGGATGGGCGGCCTCATACGTGTGGAGGATAATACATGTATAGCCTATTTACAGAGAGTAAAGTACATTAACTTACAAATGCATTTCATTCATCAAAACTCAAGAAAAATGTGAAAATCTCAACAAAACTAGAATTTGCCAATCTCACATCAACTTGTTATTGATTTGGTTGATCCCCTTTTAGATCAAGTCCATCCATGAGCTGTGTACTGTCCAGCAGGCCTTTACACGTGTGAGGAGTGCCTTGTCATCCATATCCACCAATGGGAGCCATATGTGCTCATCTCCCAAAGTTGACTATTCTTTTTGGCTAGAAAACAAAAAGCTAGTCTTCCACATTTATAGGAATATTCCCTATAAAATAGGATCTAATGGAATCTTCCTATCTTATCTTCTAGAAGCTTATCCACACGTGTGAATGGTATCTTGACATGTGTGAGTAATAACTTATTCACATGGAAGTCCAATCTATTTACACAAAGTTTGACCAATTTGACCATTTTCAAGATTCTACTCACTAGTGTAGATCAAGCTAAAATCAATCTAACTTTATGAAAATGACTTATGTACATTCTTTCACACGTGGGAATAGACTCCACACGTGTGAGATCCTATCAAGCTCAAATAACTTGAGATCTACAAGGTACAACAAGTTGGAAGTGATATTTTAACAATATATACATTTTGTGTTGTGTGTAGCTAGTCAAAGCCTCGAATATCGTGAAGGCTTCGTGGCTCTTGTCTCCATCCTTTGACGACTGTACAACATTGGCCTTTTCAGCCTTGTTCTTTCTTTTTGGGTTGTACCTGCATTCATTTGCTGAATTCTTGTAGTGCATGCAAGAGATTGTTGTCAAGTTGAACCAGCATTTGTCACTGTGTGTCCCAACTTTTGACAATGATCACAAGAAGAGGTTTGTCGATTGTTTTTGCCTTTTGTCAAAGATTTCAATTGAGTCTTGTCCAATCTTGGGCAGTTCTTGTTCTTTTTCTTATGGTTGTTCTCACAGTCTTCGATCTGCATGAGGATTACTTCATTAATGGATAAAACGATGATTGCCATTGCACGCTCATTCTTTCTGATCCATTTACCTCTCCTAGGTTATTCCTTTGGAGGTTGTTGTTCTGTGAGATAGGTCACTAACCAGATCCCTTCATCCTTTAAGAGTGCTTTGATTTTGAGCTTCCAAACTCGATAGTTTTTGCCATCAAGATTGTCTGAATCGTTGTAGCCATATTGTGTTGCTTAGAAAATCTGCTCTGATACCATGTAGATTTTAGGACTGTTTGGGGGCAATTTTTCTGGTTGCTCCTTTGTGTGCTACTCCTTTGGGTAGCTTGCAAAATGTTTGCAGGATCCTAAACAAACGACTACAGATTACAGACTTCAGAATATTCAACTAGTGAAGACAACGCAACAATCAGAGATGGAAGAGCTAAAAGCATTGTGTATTTATATTTTTATTTTGTTTTGAGTGAGTCAATCAGTGTCACACACATTGGCAGCCTATCGCTCCCCTTATAGACGTCGCTATGTTCTGCTCGTTGGCAGACTTTCATGCATAGCTAATAATGCTAACAAAATGCTAACATTGCTCTCTTCTTCTTGGTGTTTTATCTTTTACTTATCCCATCTAGGGAAATTACAAGATTACTTAGCAACAATTTACAAGACAGATTTAGTGCTAATCATTGGTTAACTACCCTCTGATAACGTTGCCTTTGGCGGTTGAGCATGATAGTACAATACTCCACGCTCATCGAGCTGCTAACTGCTAGCTTGACTTGTTTGACTTTTGCTTTTGACCGAGGTTCATTTTCAGCACTTAGGGTTCTTTGGGCATTTGGTTGCAGGGGCTAATGTCGAGCACCTTGGTTTTGGCCTTTGCCTTTGGCCTTCACTTCATCTTCATCTTCGACCTTTTCTTCACCTTCGGCCTTTGGCCTTCAGCCTTTTCAGCTTCAGGGAATGCCAGAGATTGGGTGCAAGAGTTCACATTTCCACAAGAGGATTTTTGACAGAGGAGTTAAGGAGTGCAATCTACAAAATCAGTGGTTTGGTGAGGTACGGTGAATGTGACTTGTCATACTATACCAACAAGGTTAATATAGACTTTTGTAGCAAATAGTGTCGTTCCCACAGAGGACAGTGTTAGAAAGTTATGTTTTGGTACAGTTTATGACAAGTGGTGTCGAGTGTTGTTCTGGTTGTCGACAGACATTAAAAAGTAACCAATATTACTTATATTTGGGTGTGTGGTGTTGATAATTTTCAGAACAACAATCTGGCCTCTATCGAATCGAATGAAACTCGTTCTACAGCTGTGATGTTATCAGAGTAGTACAACAGTACTACACTTTGGCTGATTAAGGTGTCAACAGAGAGTCAAGAAATGTTCAATGTATTGGCGACTGGACAAACAATTAATTTATTGCGTTTGTGAAGTATTCGTTTCTAGACAGAAGTCCTCAACAACTAAAGTCCAAATTAATGGTTAAAGAACACGAATGGTTTTAGAGCACGTTAGAAACTTATGTCAATGCCAATCAGGAAAACAGATCAAAGACTCAATTCCTTAGATAGGGACTGTCATCTCATATGTATACATACAACTTTATTCAATGATCGTGCTAGACTGTACCAAAGACAGTCGTTATTCGAGTGCCGAAAAGAAAGTATTTGCGACAGACGAATAAGATAGTTTTAAGACAGTTCTTTAGAGCATGCTCTACGGATACACAACAAATGACTGTAATGCACTAGAGAGTCTGTCTGATCAGAGAGTAATTCATGTAATGCGTTAGAGATTGTTAGCAGACTCAAGATCACTCACACTCAGCAGTGCGAGAGCAGAGATAAGAGAGAATAACTCATAGAACTCTATTCACTTCTTCAATCTCTTACATATGCATAAACAGTTCTCTCTCGATGCTCGAGACTAAAGTGTGAGATCAATATATGTTCTACGGGACGAACAAACACACCTCTTAAACAATAGGTGCATCGCTCTCGCGAAAGGGTCTAGTTAACAATTAGACTGAAAATACGTTCAATTATACCATAAAAGGTATGTTTAACTAAGAGTTAAAGTTACTCTAGTTTAACATGTCTTTTCGTATCTAGTCATTTCGTGTGGACGACCTAGTAAATGTTATCCAAGGTAATGCCTTTCCTATTAAAGGTCTTGCCCTTAACTACAAGGCAAGTACTTAGGAGATATATTCCCGAAAAATGACTTTAGGCCATTTCATGATTTATACTTAACCAGCTCATATCTTCATTTTCGAGTATATCATGCCATATTTATGTTGATATTCAATTTTTAACAATAAAGTGGCATCACATATCCCCTTTCTCAAATGTGAAACGTCCTCGTGGACATAACATCTTCTTTTTGAGAAATATTCGCGAAACATTCTGTTCTTCAGATTTTTGTTAAGGCGAAAAGATATTTCTTCGTATATTTTGTCCTTTAGATATTTCTTCGTCTTAGAGAATATGTGTCATGCTATTTCTTTAATTGAATAGGTTGTTTTGAGTTGAACTTTGAATCATTGATGAAAACTGGAATCAACCTTCAAAACATCTTTAAACTTCAAAAATTCAGCATCCCATAGAAACATCAGCACAACAAAGACATGAATGAATGTTTTATGAACAATTCAATTCTTCATATAATTTCTAAGCAAACTCCAAGTTTTGCTGAGCTTCGATCAACAACAAGTCTTCTTTTGATTTTGAGTAGTGGCCAACTGGTAACTTGACCGGGGGCATGTTCCATCGAACAGCTCCTGAGTTAACTTTGTATCTTCATTTGAATGACTACGAAGAGTGACTTCTTTATAGTAACGAGCTGAAAATCTAATAAAAGAGCTTTTAACATAAAGATTTTGAACGAAAAATAATGTCTTTTCCGTGGAAGTACCAAACTGCCAAAATGAATATGTACAGAACTGCTTGTAGTGAAATGACTTCCTTCTTTCTTGCAGATTGTGTCAAATCTCCACAAAATAATCTGCAAGATTTCACTCCCAATCCACATAAAGGCTGAATAACTCTGGATAAGCCATATTTACATTGATCAGCAACCCGACATCGTCGAATTTGCCTAGATCCGCAACAGCTTGAGGTTTGTACAGTTGAAACTGCGACTTTTGCCTCCAAAAATGTCGCTTATTGTTTCCATTGCGCAAAAATTGAAACTCTTTGATTCGCATATATTCTAGAGCATACATAGCCGAAGAGCCTATGTATAACTCTGCTGATCCGAAAGGCACAACTTGGAACTTACCCTGGATTATGCCCCAACAAAGACATCCTTTCTGTTCGATAAAGAGCTGGGCCCATAACCAGAGAAAGTCGTCTTTCTCCCAAGGTTGCTTCCAATCGTCGAAGGCGATGCCTACTATGCCTGGTAGCATCATGTAATCTACACGCCATTGCAATTCAAAATTAAATGCATGTGGACACCATTTCCAGAAGCGTTCAGCAAATTCACGAAATCTGTCAGCACATACCTTCGACTGATTGTGTCGTGTTCGCTTTGGCTGTGGTGATACAGTTGCCAAGTCCTGAGTTTGCAAATCAGCAGCCAGCTTCTGTTCTTCCAATTGTTGCTTAAGATTCGACAACTCCTGCTCGAGCTTATCGAGATTCGCGACAGCCTCCAAATACTCAGGATGGTCTGAGGCTCCAGAATAGGATGGCACAGCTTGAGCTACTGTGTGAGGTCATCAATGCGAAGCAGGGCCTGAAGATATTCATTGTGTGAATCGGGCCCACTGCAAGATGGGATGGCTTCACTCGAGAGCTCCTTCAGCTCATCCAACTCTTTCTCGACAAGTGCCTTCGCATCCTCGAGCGGTTGCAAGAACTCGACTCAAAATTTTTTGAGCATCTGGCCTTGGAGCTGGTTCAGCTTCGTGAGGTCTACTATGACTGACCCTGCATTGGTGCACGTAGAAAGAGCAGCTTCTATCTTTATTCGCGTCATTCGCTCCTCCTGCAAATATTTCTGAAGGGTGACGTTATGTTGATTCGCAGCCAAGAGTTGTTGCTTCAAAGAATCATTTTGAGTCTAAAAATTGTCAGACTTGGCCTCAATTTCCTTATTCATCTTCTTCAAAGAATCAGCTTCTTTTATTAGAGTCTGAAGCTGTGTTTCGAGAGAACAATTTTGTTCGATCAGCTTTGTGTTGTCTCATTCGAACGAATCGATCTTCTCGTGGGATGCCTTAAGATCCTCTTGGCATCTTCTTTCTGAGTTAACAAACTCCATGGTAATCTTCTGATGTTATTTGTCCAACTCGTGCACTTCAGCCACTAGATTTTTGGCTTTCTCTATCATGGTGGGAAACCACTGGGGCTGGTTGTCTGGTTCATCTTCATCTTCAATAGGTGTCCCAGGGTCGTCTTCAGCAAGTGTTCGTCCTTTGTCTGATGTGTCGGACTGGGTTGCATCATCATCAGAGAAGGATGCACTCTACTGCTTCTGAGATGTGGAAGCATATGCTAGCTTTGAAGAATCAGCAGCAGCAGCAGCATCTGTATCCATTGCCCCAGCTGGAACTGTATCTGGTTGGGATGGTGCAACATCAATTCCATAGCAGTGGTAGCTGCCACTTCGACTGTTGGTGCAGCATCTGGTGCAACCGAAATAGGAACAGATAGGATGTTGGAAAGGTCAATTGGCTTGGGAGTTAACATCCTTCCCGTCAGCATTGTTTTCTCCCGTTCGGTCAAAATGTCAAAATTGGCACACAATCGAGAAACATGTGCTCCAACGCCAGAAAGTTTTTGATGCTTAATCCATCACAAAAAAGCCTTGCAGGTAATAACGCCGAAGCAAACTGGATTACCGGCGAGTGTGTCCAATATGTAACCAAAATTTTGAACTGAAATTGTAGCATCCGCATTCGTCAGAAATATTGCTTGGTTTGCGTATTTATAGAACAGTTTAAATGTTGTGTCGTGGATCATTGAAATTTTGTACCCCTTCGTGGTTTTCTCCAGTTTTTTGAGAAATTTTCTAGTATGTTGCTAAAATTTTCGAGAAATTTTCATGAGTTTCTGTATTATTTTTTTTAGGATCCTGCGAGAGAGTTTCGTGAAACTTTCTAGAATCTTTCTAGCATATTTTTGAGAATCTCTTGATCTACTTTTTGTATTCCTCCATTAAAGATGATGGCCACGTAATTATCATTTTTCACACGTGTGTACGCCCACATATCAAAACAGATATTGTTTCTTCTTAATTTAATTTTCTTTTCTTTTCACAAATGGTCTTCCGTCATTAAAGATCGATCTATCAAATTATAGTTTTAAACACTGAGCCATGCACGTCCTCCATAAATGGAAGTGACAGATGTCATGTCACCATGCCACATCATCATCCCTTCCACACCACTACTGCATGTCAGAGTTATTTTCCATTTTCTTCCTTACACTTTCGGCCTGCGAGTTTATGCTTTCCTGCGCTTATTCTCTTTGCGATCAAAGCTCACTCATATCAACTATTGCGATCTACGGAGCTGTCGTCAAATATTCGACCAATGGCTTCCAGATCAAGTTCTAGTTCTACCATCATTTGGAAAGCACGCACAAGAATTCGCCTGGCATCCATCCAGTCTTATTTGAATCGATGCAGGTTGGGTGACCTTCAATCATCCTTTCTGAAGTCAGCACGGAATTTGTGAACTCCATCCACTCAATTTCTGAGGTGGAATTTAAAGTTCATGTGTGAGGCCAATTCTTCACTATCACTAAAGACCTGTTCTGCACAGCCCTCGGGTTACCTTTGGATGGGAAGATGGTTTCAACCAATAAAGACTCAGTGGATGAAGCAGCCCACTTTTTAAACAACTGTTGTCTACGTCAGTTCTTTCGTTATCCGCATTAGCGATTGACTCGAATTGTGAGACATAGCTATCTGCATCATCGACAGAAGTCCCTTTAAAATAATCGTATTTAATTTTAGAGATAGAAGTGAAACGTGCAGCAGGACCCTCCATATCGAAGCTAATTAGGAGTTCAAGTAACTGGGCAGTGATTTTGTCTAGATTTCTTCGACTAGGATTCTCACTTTGTCTTTGTAAAAATTCCTCTCTAAGCTTACGGTATCGTTCTAATCCGGATTCTCTATCTGACATACACTAGAGATGGAGATGAATTTGTCAGATTTCTTATAACTTTCCTAAACTATCCTCGACAACGGCGCCAAAAATTGGTATATGTCGTACTATACCAACAGCGTTAATATAGATTTTATAGTAAATAATGTCGTTCCCACAGAGGACAATGTTAGAAAGTTATGTTTTTGGTACAATTATGGCAAGTGGTTTCGAGTGTTATTCTGGTTGTCGGCAGACATTAAAAAGTAGCCAGTATTACTTATGTTTGGGATGGGTAATGTTAATAAATTCAGAACAACAATATGGCTGCTATCAAATTGAAGGAAGCGCATTCTACAGATGAGATGTTATCAGAGTAGTATAGCAGTACTACACTCTGGTTGATTAAGGTGTCAACAGAGAATCGAGAATTGTTCGATGTATTCGTGACTGTGCAAACAATTAATTAATCACGTTCGCGAACTATTCATTTTTAGACATAAGTGAAGTGTGAGATCAATATGAACAAACACACCTCTAAAACAATAGGTGCGTCGCTCCCACGAAAGGGTCTAGTTAACAATTAGACTGAAATTACGTTCAACTATATCATAGGAGATATACTTAACTATGAGTTAAAGTAACTCTAGTTTATCATGTCTTTTCGTATCTAGTCGTTTCGTATGGACGACCCATCAAACCTGTGACCTGACATACGAAATGTCGTTATATTCTAGTTGCAACAGATTATGCTACAAAGAACGTTGAAGCAGAGCCGACGAAACAAAACAATGCGAAAACTGTAGTGACGTTCTTATTCAAAAGTATAATCACAAGTCCACTTGAACTAGTAAGTGATCGAGGTACACATTTTTTAAATGACACGACACGGTTGCTGACAACCTATTCTGATCAAACACAAAAAAACTACACGGACGGGTTGACAGAAAGAGCTAATCCAAAAGCAAACGGGTTGACAGAAAGAGCTAATGGAATTTTATGTAAGATCCTGAACAAAATTACTATTGCACATGCAACGGATTGGGATAAAAAAACAACCATTAGTTCTATGGGCTTATCGCAACACAGAGAAAATCACGACAAAGCAGACACCATATTTTCTTACGTATGGTATGCATCCTATTTTGCCAATTGAATTTGAGGTGAAAACTTTTCGTATTCAAGCTCAACGAACAGATGCAGAATGTATAAATGAAAGGTTGACTAATATTGAAGAACTAGCTAAAGCTCGTGTGACTTCACAAAAATTAACGAAGGAAATCCAGGAACAAAGAAAGAAGAAGTATGACAGTCATATCAGGAAATCTGATATATCACAGTCGACATCAAAAGTTTTCCAAAAAACTCCATATGAGATGGCTTGGGCCATATAAAGTTATAGAGGTGTTTGACAATGGTTCTGTGCAACTTCAATCACTTGAAGGTGAACTGTTACCTACACGTATTAATGGGTCCAGACTGAAGAAATACTACCTTTGACTAGAATTTTTTTTTTATTCTTATCATTTTCTAGTATTTTTCAAAAATTCATCGCGAATTTTTTTTATCTTTTCTAATATTTTTGCGACTTTTCTTTTATCCTTTCTAGAAATTTTCATGAAATTTTCTACAATCTTCTAGCATTTTTCAAAATTTTTTCTAGAATCTTTTCACTACGAATCTTCCTTGGTCTGCTAAGAAAGTAGGCGCGCATATGGTACAGTCAGGTTGATCAGGCCACATAGGAACCTGGTACTTGCTAAAAGGTGCGTTTTTGAACCAGTTCAAAGAGATCAGTTACAAATCTAGAATTCTTGGACGCCTGAACAATGTTCAAAAGAAGAGTAAAGAATCCCTTTGCAAATATAAATAAAAGGTTAAAAATCTCATAGAAAAACTAACCGGTGTATATCATAGATATGCAGATCAAATGGTTTTTGGCCGGTTTACCACCAAAGATTGATCGGTATTGCAAACAAGGGGACATGACCTCCTTAGCAGCAGTAATAGATAGTGCCGAAAATTTCGAGACCTCAAAACTGGCACAGAAGCGACGATCGACTAAGAAATCTCGAAAGTCGAAGACTGATTCTAGTGACAACGATGAAGATTCAGATTCTGATTCAAGTACCAGTTTTTCAAACTCGAAATTTGAAAGCAGTAATTCATCAGAATCAGAAGCTGACAAAGGAGAGAGAAAGAATAAACGACGAACTAAATGAATGGACGACACGAAAGTTGTCGAGGATAAGTTGTCAACTTCTAAAGTTGAAAAGCTTTGGAAGAGTAATATGGCTGACCTTAATAAAAAGTTTAATGATTTGAAAGTGCAGATCTCTGAAGTTGCAGATAAAAGACCAAAAGCATCTTCTACCAACTCAGGAATGTGGTGTACGAAATGTGGAACTTCTGGATACACTAAGTAAGAATGCACTACTGTGAATGTCAAATACATTGAAGAACTTGTCCAGGAGGTACTCTTTATTTTTCAAAATGATGCGTCTACTAACTATGTACAGGGTACTGCAGCAACAGCCCAGTAGGACAGACCCGAGTTTGCACCAAGAAGACATAATCCTCCTGAATTTGTTGGACCAGCGAAGTCTCAATCCACGACTAAACCAGTTTCGGACAACTGCTACAACTGTGGAGAGCCTAGACATTTTTCTCCTGACTGTCCTCAACCGCGAAAGCCGATTGGTTATGTACCATTATGCTCAAATTGCAGAGAGCCTGGCCATAAGTATTCTGATTGCCCTCAGCCGCAGAAGCCGCGATCCAAATATCAGTATGTAGTAACAGCAGCTGCTGCAGACACGAAAGCGAAAGCTGCGACTGATGTTGTGCAGAGAATTGATGTTATTGAAGGAAAATTGCCAAAGACAGAAGATCAGTCCTGGCCAAGTGATGTGGAGAAATTATTCAAAGTCACAACGAGAAGCAAAAGCTCCTCGAAACCTGATTAGAAATCTTTGACAAAGCATAGAAAATCCTCGAAGAATAAATCCTCTAGCAAAACAACGAACAAATCTATGACTAACAAAGATCTCAAAGATGACCCTGACTATCACCTCAATGCTGCGAAGTTATTTGCAAAAGATATCTCGGCAGAAACAAAGGAAATCATCAATGCTGAACTTCAGATAACTGTTGCAGAAAAGGTGGTCACTTTTGAGTAAGAGGACGAAGAAATCGTGAAGACGAAAATGTCTAGTGCTTTTATCGATAAGCCAACCTCGAATATAACATCGTTACTGATATCAGATCTCTTCGTCCGAACATTACTTTTGAACAGTTGTTGGCCGATAACACTTATTACAGAAAGCAACTGAAAGACCTTTCTGTGTCCAAAAAAAAAGAAAATTTCTCTGCCAGATGCTGGTGTTTTGTCTATCGATTTAGGTAATCTCAGTGCACCTGAGATTGATATTACCATTGCAGGATGCCTGATAAAAAAAGTGCCAATTGACTTTGGTTCTAGTGTAAATATAATAACAGAAGACACAACTCATGCTCTAGGGCTGACTGACATTCAACCGACACAGCGAAACATCAATTTAGCTGATTCGACACGACAAAAACCTGTTGAAAAACTGAAGGATGTCACTATCTACATTCAAGCCAAGCCATTCACAATGAATTTCATTGTTATTAAACCACTCGGTTTGTCATTCTATTCTGTGCTAATTGGATGACCTTGGCTTTATCAATCAAGCGCAAGTGTACATTGGAAATCTAGAGAGCTGATATTTCAGACTGGTGAGACCAATAACTGAGGTAAGCCAGCAGAACCTGGAATCATGACAAATATGAAGGACTTTTTTTTTTATTTTTTCTAGAAATTTTCTAGAAATGTTCGTTAAATTTTCGAGAATTCTTCTTGACTTCTCTCAATCTTTCAATATCATTTTAAAAGTATTTTCGAGAACTTTTTGAGATTTTTTTGTGGCACTCAATTTGTTAAGCAAATTTTTGTAAATCATTTTCGAGAATTTTTCTAGAATCATTTCTAGCATTATCTCCAGCTTTTTGAGAAATTTTCTAGTATGTTGCTAAAATTTTCGAGAAATTTTCGTGAGTTTCTCTATCATTTTTTTAAGATCCTTCGAGAAAGTTTTGTGAAACTTTCTAGAATCTTTCTAGCATATTTTCGAGAATATTTCAAGAATCTCTTGACCTACTTTTTGTATCCCTCCATTAAAGATGATGGCCACATAATCAGCATTATTCACATGTGTGTACGCTCTCAGATATTGTTTCTCCTCAATTTATTTTTTGTTTTCACAAACGGTCTTCCGTCATTAAAGATAGATCTGGCAAATTATAGTTTTAAACACTGAGCCATGCACGTCCTCCATAAATAGAAGTGACAGATGTCAAGTCACCATGCCACATCATCATCTCTTCCACACCGCTACTGCTTATCAAAGTTATTCTCCATTTTTTGTTTTTTACACTTTCTACCTGTGAGTTTATGCTTTCCTGCACTCATTTTCTTTGCGATCAAAGCATTCTTTTACGAGCTATTGTGATCTATGAAGCTATTGTTAAACATTCGAACAATGGCTTTCGGATCCGGTTCTAGCTCTACTATCATTTGAAAAGCACGCGTAGGAATCCGCCTGGCATCCATCCAGTCCTTTTTGGATCGATACAGGTTGGGTGATTTGAAAGTGGACTCCTCCATCATCCTCTCTGAAGTCAGTACTGAGTTTGTAAACTCTATACATTTAATTTCGGAGGAGGAATTCAAAATTCATGTACGAGGCAAATTCTTCACCATCTCTGAAGATTTGTTTTGCACAGCCCTCAAACTACCATTGGCTGGGAAGCTGGTTGTGACAAATAAAGATTCGGTGGATGAAGCTGCCCATTTCCTAAGCAACTACCTTGTACCCACGAAGGGGTACAAAACTCTATGATCCGAGATGTGACATTCAAATTGTTTTGTAAATACGCACACCAATTCATATTTTTGAAGGATGCGGATGCGACAATATCAGTTAAAATTTCGGTTACATATTGGATGCACTTGCGGGTAATCTAGTGTGCTTTGGCATTATCACTTACAAAGCTTTTTTGTGATGGATCAAACATCAGAAGTTTTCTGGAGTCAGAGCACATGTCTCTCGCCTGTGCGCTCATTTTCAAATCTTGACTGAGGCAGAGAAAATACTGCTGACGGGAAGGACGTTGGCTCCCAAGCCAATTGATCTTTCTGTGAAAGATTCAACTAGTTTCATTACATTTTGCAATATTTTCATATTTGGCATATTGAGGCCAAAACTTGTTTTAGACTTAGAGGTTGACTTTTCAAAGTTCATTAGTCTAAATTTCATTTGAATAGACACTTTTTGAAAGTGTGGGAAAGATAGAATGCGAGTTTGAGTAGATTCAATTTGAATAACTTGGGTACATTGAATCTAGACCCAAAATTAGTAGGGTTAACATTTTGGTGGGAAGGCCAAGTGGCCAAATAGGGTTTGGACCTGCTATAAAAGGATGTAACTCATGGAGAGAGCCATCTTCTCTCTTCTCTATCTCATTTCATGCTTATACATGGTTCTCTTGGGTTCTACTATCCATTGGTGCACTATCTTGGTGATTGCTTGCAATTCTATGCGTAGAATGATTCATATTTGCTATTTTTGGATCCACACGTGTGAAATACAGTAGCTTGCTGGTTTTGTATGGACAGCAACAGTACATAATCATTTCATTCAAGTTTGATCAAGTTCTATTAGTGTTTGCATCTCAAATTGTGTGTAGATGCTGATTTTTCTACATTGGTGAAATTTGTAGTGTATTTCTCTTTCTAACCAAAGATCATTCAAGTAGATTGGATCTTAAGGATCTAAAATTTTTCACATGGTATCAGAGCTTGTGTTTCAGGTTATGAAGGAGGAAATCAGATCTATCAATAATTTGGTGAAGATATCAAGTCTAGAGCATGCTAGAGAGGATTCTACACCAAAATCGGATTTTTTGCTTTTGTAGATTGGATCTTTTGTAGATCAAAACACTAAGTGGTGGCTTATAGATTGCACATCAAATTTTAAGCATTTGCATGTAGATTTGGAATAATCAATTTTTTGTGATTTTGTCAAAACCCTAATTTTGATTGGATCTCTAGATAGTGAGGTTGTTGGACTTCATTTGAGTGTGTTTCAATTTTAGGAAGTGGCAAAAGTCATTGGATTGAGGATAGATCATAGTTTGATCAAGATTCCATGATTCTATGTGTTGATTTGCTTGGATAAGTGCTAGAAGAGAATGTGTGAGATAGTTTCAAATCTTGGTGATTTCTTTTGAAAGCATTTGTTGTTGTTCAAAGGAGTGCTTTGTGCATTGAAGCAAGTTGAAAGAGAAGATCAAGTCATTGCTACATGGCAATCTCAATTGGAGTCATGTTGGAAGCCAATGATAGGCTTACCTCAAGTAACTATTCATTGTGGAAAGTGAGGATGGAGTCACTTCTTGAGATGAATGATGTTTTGGATACTGTTGTAGGCTTGGAGGAGAGACCAGCAACACAACAAGATCAATTGAGGTATGACAAGAGGGCCAAGAAGGCTCTACACATGATAAAGATGAATGCTACCAATGAACTTCTCAAGGAAGTTGGTAAGTGCACACCATCTTTGGAAGCTTGGAATTCATTGAAGAGGCTTTATGAATCCAAGTCTACTTCTAGAGTGTTGACTCTAAGAAGACAAATCTTTTCTTGTTTGCAAAAGAATGAAGAAAGTCCAAGTACTTTTGTTTTGAGAATGAAATCATTGAATGATGAGCTAACTTGCATAGATGAAAGCATTAAGGAAGGAGAGCTTATTCAATTGATTCTTAATGGCTTGTTGGATGCTCATGCTAACATTGTTCAAAGTATTGCTATTCAAAAGACTTTGCCAAGTTTAATGGATCTTCAAGAGATTTTGATCAATGAGGAATATAGGCTTCAAGCAAGAGGTGGATCTACATCAACACTTCAAGAGGATGCAATGTTCACAAAGGGCAAATTCAAGAGCAAAACCAAAAGCAAATGGTCTAAAGGGCAAGATCAAATGGATGCTTCTTCAAGTGGCAAAAAGAAGGATAGATCAAAGCTCAAGTGCCTCTATTGTGGCATCAAAGGACACTTTGCAAGTGAGTGCTACAAGAAGAAGAGAGATCAAGGAGACAAGCAAGGTAATCTTACTCTTGATGAGGATGGTTTGGATGTTCAAGATGCAAATGATGATGCTTTTGTGATGTCTTCATGTATGCTTGCTAATGATGAAGATCTAGATCCTTGGTGGATTGATAGTGGAGCAAGTTCACACATGACCTTTCACAAAGAGTACTTTTCTTCTTTGTTGGCATATGGAGAAGAGGGTGATCTACACGACGAATTATGGTGAGTGTGCAATCAAAGGGATTGGCACAATTCCTATTTCTGTCTCTACAAATAGGAGGAATGTTCATTTGGAGGATGTCTTGTTTATTCCATCTATTACCAAGAATTTGCTTAGTGTGAGTCAAATGCTAAGTAAGGGCCTCAAGGTGGAGTTTGATGGAGATGCTTGTTTGATCAAAAGGAAGGATGTCTTGATTGGAAAAGGTAAAAGGCAAGGGAAGTTGTTCAAACTTGATGCTTGTGTTATTGCTAACCAAGTTGGATGTGTTGCAAGGGAGCAAATTTCTCTTCAAGAGGTTTGGCACAAAAGGATGGGACACCTCAACTTCAAGTCATTGGAGGTAATGGCAAGGAAGAAGGTTGTGATTGGTCTTCCAAGTTCCTTAAGTAATGACAAGCATGTTTGTGAGTCTTGTGCTTTGTCTGAGTCACATAGACTACCTTATACTAGATCTATTTCTAAATCTACAAAGCCTTTTCAACTTGTACATTCGGATATTCATGGATTTACTACAATTAGCAATAGTGGAGCTAAGATGTATGTAACATTCATTGATGATTTTAGTAGATTTTGTTGGATCTATCTACTAAAGGGCAAGGATGAAGTGTATGATGTCTTTGTCAAGTTCAAGAATGCAAGGGAGAACCAATTTTCCACAAAGATCAAGTGCTTGAGAGGTGAAAATGGTGGTGAGTACATATCTGACAAGTTCAAGGCCTTTTGTGATGAGCATGGGATCAAGAGGGAGTATACAACATCAAGGACCCCACAACAAAATGGAGTGGTTGAAAGGAAGAATAGGACTTTATGTGAAAGTGCTAAAGCTATGAGGTTAAGTGCTAATCTTGACAAACCATTTTGGGATCAAGCTTTGTTGTGTGCCAATTTCTTGTGCAATAGGTGGCCGAGTGCTATTTTGGATGGAAGGACACCTTTTGATATGCTATTGAAGAGGAGGCCGAGTGTCAACTTTCTAAGAACCTTTGGATGCACATGCTATGTCAACATTACTCTTGATGATAGGACCAAGGAGGATCCATCTTCAAGAAGAGGTGTTTTTGTTGGATATAGTGAGGTGAGTAAAGCCTACAAGGTTTACATTCCTTCTACTAACAAAGTGATTTTTGGTAGAGATGTCATTTTTGATGAGGGGAACATTCCAAAGGTGTCTTCAAACATGATTGAAAGCCAAGGAGAACATCAAGAGAAAGACAAGTACCTTCAAGGCTCACATATGATCAAAAGGGTAAGCAAGTAGTTTCTGAAAATTCCTAACCTCTTTGGATGAGCCTACAAGCGTAGATCAAGCAAGGAAAGAAGAGGAGTGGATCCAACCAATGGATCTTGAGTATCGATATCTTATGAAGCGTGAAACATCTTTTGGAGGATCTTCTTGTGTATATGGAGCTATGCAAGTGGATGGATGTTATCTTGCTGTAAAATCAAGTATTGGATCTGGAAAAAAAAGATTGTTCAATAACTTTGATGGTCAAGTTGAAGATCAAGAGGTTGATCTCAAAGGGCTTCAACTAGTCAAAAGGGAAGTTGGCAATTTGGAGCTAGTCAAGAGCATCAAAGGAGAGGTAATTGGCAAAGCTGTTATGGATATGTTTTTATAGCATATTGAAGACTCAAGTAAGGTCAAAGGAGCAGCAAGGAAGTATTGTTCGAGTTTACTTTACTTGTTCTATCTCATATTTGAGCAATTTCATGTGGATGTGTGCAAATTGTCAAGATATGGTTGAGCATTGTTTTGATGTTGGATTTGTACTAGCATTCTTGGCTGATTTTGCTGATGGAAATGAAACTATTGGAGGTTCATTATGTCACTCATTCATGGTTAGTTCATCAAGGTATGATGGTATCTTGAGGCAAGATGAAGATGGAGGCTCATTCATGGAGTATCATGGTGGATACAAGGCAACAAAGGACAAAGGAGGAGGAGACATGCAAGAAAATGTTGATCACTCACATTTATTGTTTGTTTGCTGTATTTTTCCAGAGAGTTCAGAGTTGGAAGCATGGTGGAATCATCTCACTTACATTCTATTTGATTCTTCATGTTCTAGTCACATTTTTACATGTAAAATTGATGTAAGAAATAGTGAAGCATCCCAAGTGGACACTATTCTCTATATCAATTATGGTTGTTTCTATTTTGAGAATTACATGATCATTGAAAGAAGGTCTATTCTTAGGAAGAAGATCATTCTTATGATGGATCAAAGTTCTATTGTCAAAAACTATGCAAGGAGCAAGCATATTGAGATACAATATCATTTTGTGAGGGAGCGAGTCATTGCAAAGGAGGTGGAGCTTCAACATGTGTCTTCAAGGGAATGTGTAGTTGATATCTTCACCAAAGCATTGGGAAAAGACTTGTTCATGAAGCATAGGACTTTACTTGGAGTATTATCAAAGTCTATGCTAAAACTAGTTGAAGAGGGAGTGTGAAAGATTCAACTAGTTTCATCACATTTTGCAATATTTTCATATTTGGCATATTGAGGCCAAAACTTGTTTTAGACTTAGAGGTGGACTTTTCAAAGTTCATTAGTCTAAATTTCATTTGAATAGACACTTTTTGAAAGTGTGGGAAAGATAGAATGCGAGTTTGAGTAGATTCAATTTGAATAAGTTGGGTACATTGAATCTAGACCCAAAATTAGTAGGGTTAGCATTTTGGTGGGAAAGCCAAGTGGCCAAATAGGGTATGGACCTGCTATAAAAGGATGTAACTCGTGGAGAGAGTCATCTTCTCTCTTATCTAGCTCATTTCATGCTTATACATGGTTCTCTTGGGTTCTACTATCCAGTGGTGCACTATCTTGGTGATTGCTTGCAATTCTATGTGTAGAATGATCTATATTTGCTATTTTTGGATTCACACGTGTGAAATATAGTAGCTTGCTGGTTTTGTACAGATAACAACAATACATTATCATTTCATTCAAGTTTGATCAGGTTCTGTTAGTGTTTGCATCTCGAATTGTGTGTAGATGCTGATTTTTCTACATTGGTGAAATTGGTAGTGTATTTCTCTTTCTAACCAAAGATCATTCAAGTAGATTGGATCTTAAGGATCTGAAATCTTTCACACTTTCTAGTCTCATCTCTGTTCCTATTTCAGTTGATGCTGCATCAGCAGTCGACGTAGCAGCCACCACTGCTATGGAGAGTGAAGTTGTTGCAATGGAAACCGATGGAGCTGCTATTGTTGCTGATTCTTCAAAGCTAGCATTTGCTTCCACATCTCAGAAGCAGCCGAGCGCATCCACCTCTGAGGATGAAGCAACCCAGTTCAATACATCAGACAAAGGACGATTAGCTGCTGAAGGCGACACTGGGGCACCTGTGACAAATGAAGAAGAACCAGATGACCAGCCCTGCCCAACTTTCTACTGAGCAGAAAGGATGTCTCTGTTGGGGCATAATCTAGGGTAAATTCTAGGTCGTACCATTCGGATCGGCAGAGTTATACATAGGCTCTTCGGCTATGTATGCTCTCGCATATATTTGTATCAAAGAACTTCAATTTTTGCGGAACGAAGATAATAATCGACATTTTTGGAAGCAAAAGTCACAGTTTCAGTTGTACAAACCACAAGCTATTGCAGATTTAGGTGCATTTGACGATGCAGTTCTGCTGATTAATATAAATATGGCTTATCCAGAATTATTCAGTCTTTATGTGGATTGGGAGTGAAACCTTGCAGAATATTTTGCGTAGATTTGCCATAATTTGCAAGATCGAAGGAAGTCATTCCGTTATAAGCAACTCTGTACATATACATTTTGGCAGTTTGGTACCTTTGCGACAAAGACATTATTTTTTGTTCAGAATCTTTATGTTAAAAGCAATTTTATTAGATTTTTAGCTCGTTACTATAAAGAAATCACTCTACGAAGTGATTCAGATGAAGATACCAAGTTAACCCAAAAGTTGTTCGATGGGACATTACTCCCGGTTAAGTTAGAAGAATTCGACAACTTACCAATTGGCCGTTTTACAAAATCAAAAGAAGATTTGCTCTTGATCGAAGCTCAACAGAACTTGGAGCTTGCTCAGAAGTTATATGAAGAACTGAATTATTCATGAATATTCATTCGTGTCTTTGTCGTGGTGATGTTTCTATGGGATGCTGACTTTTTGAAGCTTAAAGATGTTTTGAAGTTTGATTCCAGTCTTCATCAGCAATTCAAAGATCAACTCAAAACAACCTATTCCACTAAAGAAACAGCAAGACACATATTTTCTAAGATGAAGAAATATCTAAAGGATGAAATACATGAAGAAATATCTTTTCGCCTCAACGAAAATATGAAAAATAAGAATGTTTCTCGAATAATCCTCGAAATGAAGATGATATGTTCACGAGGACGTTTCACATTTGAGGAAGGGGATATGTGATGCCACGAAAATGTTAAATATTGAATATCAACATAAATATGGCATGATATACTCAAAAATGAAGATATGAGCCAGTTAAGTATAAATCATGAAGAGCCCTAAGTCATTTTTCGGGAATATATCTCCTAAGTACTTGCCTTGTAATTAAGGGCAAGACTTTAAAAGAAAAAGACATTGTCTTGGATAACCTTTACTAGGTCGTCCATACAAAACGACTAGATACGAAAAGACATGATAAACTAGAGTAACTTTAACTCATAGTTAAGTATACCTCCTATGGTATAGTTAGACGTATTTTCAGTCTAATTGCTAACTAGACCCTTTCGTGGGAGCGATGCACCTGTTGTTTTAGAGGTGTGTTTGTTCGCCCTGTACAACATATATTGATCTCACACTTCAGTCTCGATCATCGAGAGAGAAGAGTTTATGCTTATGTAAGAGATTGAAGAAGTGAATAGACTTCTGTGAGTTATTCTCTCTTATCTCTGTTCTCCGCACTGTTGAGTGTGAGTGATCTTGAGTCTGGTAACAATCTCTAATGCATTTCATGAATTACTCTCTGATCAGACAGATGCTCTAGTGCATTACAGTCGTTTGTTGTGTTGTCGTAAAGCATGCTCTAAAGAACTGCCTTTTAACCATCTTATTCGTCTATCGCAAATACTTTCTTTTCGGCACTCGAATAACGACTATCTTTGGTACAGTCTACCACGATCATTGAGTAAAGCTGTATGTATACACATGAGATGACAGTCCTTGTCTGAAGAATTGAGTCTCTGATCTGTTTTCCTGATTGGCATTGACATAAGTTTCTAACGTGTTCTAAAACTCTTCGTGTTCTTTAACCGTTAAGTTGGGCTTTAGTTGTTGAGGACTTCTGTAGAAACGAATAGTTCACGAACGCGATTAATTAATTGTCTGCACAGTCACGAATACATCAAACAATTCTCGATTCTCTGTTGACACCTTAATCAGCCAGAGTGTAGTACTGCTGTACTACTCTAATAACATCTCATCTATAGAACGTGCTTCCTTCAATTTGATAGAGGCCAGATTGTTGTTCTGAATTTATTAACATTACCCATCTTAAACGAAAGTAATACTGGTTACTTTTTTAATGTCAGTCGACAACCAAAATAACACTCGAAACCACTTGCCATAATTGTACCAAAAACATAACTTTCTAACGTTGTCCCCTGTGGGAACGACATTATTTACTATAAAATCTATATTAACCCTATTGGTATAGTATGACAAATGTCCACCAGCATCTTTTGAGTGTAAGGCTTTAATGACCTTTTTAATGTCTTCAGTTTCAAGAAATCTTTGAAGCTGATGATCTGCACCAAGCTTGTACAAGATATTGTTAATAATTGTATAAAGTGCTACCTTATATTGATAAACTGTCTTTTGCTCCAAATCGTAACCATCCGGATATATCTGATCTTTGAGATAAATAATAATATCAGAATATAGCGAATTTGTAGATGAAATCTTGAATACATGTTCGTCTGGAAAATCAACATTGATAGATTCTTCAATTTTTTCCCTGCTGAGTTGTGAAAGATAATCAGCATTTGTATGATACTTTCCTTGGCAAAGTTCTACTTGATAAGTAAATTCCTGCAGAAGTAGAATCCATCGAGCAATTCGTCCTAATAGATCTGGTTTATTTACAAGATACTTAAGAGCATAGTGATCAACATGAAAAATAAATGCATATCCCAACAAATAATGTCGAAATTTCTTAACAGTGAAAATCATTCCAAGAGCTTCCCTTTCTGTAGCCAAATAATTCTTCTCTGATGCACTGAGCTGTCGACTCGCATAGTAAATGGGATGATCTTTCTTCTGGTCGTCCTTATGGCTTAAATAGACGCCAATAGCAAATGCAGAAAGATCCACATAACTATGAAATAAAATAGCCCAGTTGGGTGGTCTCAGAATAGGAGCATTGATCAACCTTTGCTTAAGTTCTTCGAATGCTTTCTGCTGTTCATTTGTCCACAAGTATTCCACTTGTTTCTTCAGTAGATGTGTAAGAGAGGCAACAATAGAAACATGATTTTGAATAAATGTCTGGTAATAGCCGACTTGTCCTAAGAAAGCTCTTAGTTCACGTAAATTGGTTGGTATCTGGAGATTTCTTATAAGCTTGACTTTATCTTTGTTGACTTCTATTCCTCTATTAGATATTCTATGTCCGAGTAATATCCCTTCTTTCATACCAAAAAAACATTTCTCTGGATGAAGGGATAAACAAGTATCTCTGCACCGTTGCAATGTAAATTTCAGCTTCTGCAGGTGTGTCTTTATATCACTATATACACAAAAATCATCAATAAATATTTCGAGAAAAGTTCTTAGGAAGGTAGTAAAAATTAACATCATGATTCGCTGAAAAGTCGTTGGAACGTTACAAAGACCAAAGGGCATTCTGTTGTAGGCATAAGTGCCCCAATCCATAGTGAATGTAGTCTTTGAATGATCCTCCTTCCGCACTCCAACCTGATTAAAACCAGAAAAATCGTCACAAAAACTGTCAAGCTCCTGACCAGCAACCTGATCTAAGATGGAATCAGTGAAGGACAGAGGATGATGATCCTTCCTTGTGGCAGCATTGAGTTTGCGGGAATCCTGGCATATTCGTATTTTGCCAGTCTTCTTCTTTGGGACGACAACAATGGATGAAACCCATTCACTGCTTAAGACGGTATAGAATATACCTGCCTTAAGGTGTTTGTTGAGTTCGTCCTTAACCATGAGAGAGTACTTAGGATTGAGACGATATTGTCTTTGTTGAACAGGTACAACATCTTCCTTAAGATCAATACGGTGCTCTCCGAAATCTGCAGGTATACCCTTCAAATCGTCAAGCGACCAGACAAAAACATCTTGATACTCCTTCAATAGTTCAGTGAATACCGCTAACTCCGATTCTCCAAGTGATTTTGAAATATGCACAAATCTGTCAGGTGCAAGTTCAATTAGTTCAGTAGAATTTGGTAATATAATACCTTCTGTCATACTGGCCTTGGTATGGTCATGAATTTCGCGCATGGTTGACTCCATAGATGTTTTTTTGTCATCAACCTGGTTCTTGTTACCAAATTTGTGTTCAGATTCGTCACTCAAATCATCAGACTCTTTCGAGTTCGTGTCTACAACATTAATTTCTTCATACAAAACATCCGCTTCAGTGTTGCAGGCATCGAAGAATTCTTCTTCGTCAGCATTCTCACAACATTCGAAATATTGAACTTCAATGTCAGATGCGTTAGAAAAAACATTTAAGGCATAAGAAGATTCCTTTGATGTAAAACGAGTGTCAGACAAAGGCGTTTCATGTTCATATTTGTCCTGACTCCAGGTGATTATTTGTTCTGCTGGCTTACCATGATTATTGGTCTCACCAGCTTGAAATCTTAGCTCTTTGGATTTTCAGTGAACACTTGCGTTTGATTGATAAAGCCAGGGTCGTCCAATCAGCACAGAATAGGATGACAAAACGAGTGGTTTGATAACTATGAAATTCATTGTGAATGGCTTGGCTTGAATGTAAACAGTGACATCCTTCAGTTCTCCAACAAGTTTTTGTCGTGTCGAATCAACTAACTTGATGTTTCGCTGTGTCGGTTGAATGGCAGTCAGCCCCAAAGCATGAGCTATGTCTTCTGTTATTATGTTCACGCTGGAACCAAAGTCAATTGGCACTTTTTCAATCAGGCATCCCGCAATGGTAATATCAATTACAGGTGCACCGAGATCACCTAAATCAATAGACAGAACACCAGCATCTGGCAAAGAAACATTTTTTTTTTCGGTGCAGAAAGACCTTTCAGTTGCTTTCTATAATAAGTATTATCTGCCAACAACTACTCAAAAGTAATATTCGGACGAAGTGATCCAATATCAGTCACGATATCATAGTCCTTCGTCCTCGATTTTGAGATTGCCTTATCAATAACATCACTAGACAATTTCTTCTTCGTGATTTCTTCGTCCCCTTCCTCGAAAGTGACCACCTTCTCTGCAGCAGCTGACTGAAGTTTAGCGTTGATAATTTCTTTCGTCTCTGTTGAGATATCTTTTTCAAATAACTTCGCAGCATCGCGGTCACAGTCAGGGTCATCTTTGAGATATTCTTTAGTCATAGATTTATTCGTCATCTTGCTAGAAGATTTCTTCTTCGAGGATTCTCTGCGCTAAACTCTAAACCCTAAACCATTCAATCTGCATATCAATGGGATATACACCAGTTAGTTTTCCTATGAGATTTTTAACCTTTCATGTATATTTGCGAAGGGATTCTTTACTCTTCTTTTGAACATTGTTTAGACGTCCAAGAATTCTAGATTTGTAACCGATCTCTCTGATCTGGTTCAGAAACACATCTTTCAGCAGGCACCAGGTTCCTACACGGCCTGGTTCAACTTGACTGTACCAGATGTGCGCATGTTTTCTTAGCAGACCAGGGAAGATTTGTAGTTTGTCTACGTCAGTACCTTCGTTATTTGCATTAACGATTGACTCGAATTGTGAGACATAGCTATCTGCATCGTCGGAAGAAGTCCCTTCAAAATAATTGTATTTAATTTTTGATATAGAAATGAAACGTGCAGCAGGACCCTCCATACCAAAGTTAATTAGGAGTTCAAGTAGCTGGGCAGTGATTTCATCTAGATTTCTTCGACTATTACTCTCACTTTGTCTTCGTAAAAATTCCTCTTTAAGCTTACGGTATCGTTCTAATCTGGAATCTCTATCTGACATACACTAGAGATGGAGATGGATTTGTCAGATTGCTTATAACTTTCCTAAACTATCCCCAGCAACGGCACCAAAAATGGTATATGTCGTACTATATCAACAAGGTTAATATAGATTTTTGTAGCAAATAGTGTCGTTCCCACAGAGGACAGTGTTAGAAAGTTATGTTTTTGGTACAATTTCTGACAAGTGGTGTCGAGTGTTATTCTGGTCGTCGACAAACATTAAAAAGTAACCAGTATTACTTATATTTGGGTGTGTGGTGTTGATAATTTTTAGAACAACAATCTGGCCTCTATCGAATCGAATGAAACACATTCTACAGATGTGATGTTATCAGAATAGTACAACAATACTACACTCTGGCTAATTAAGGTGTCAACAGAGAGTTGAGAGATGTTCAATGTATTCGTGACTTGGCAGACAATTAATCAATCGCATTCGCAAACTATTCGTTTCTAGACAGAAGTCCTCAATGTGTTCTAGTCATGAAGGACCCGAATTGGAAGATCCATCTCAAATATAGTTGCAAGTTTTTTTTTCACATAGAAAGGTAGTACATCCTTGAAAATACCTATAGTGAAAGAGAGCAGCAACATTAAGTCTAATTGGAACAAGCTCAAACGTATTGCAGTCCAATAACTAAGAAGTCTTCACACAATGGCACCTCTAGGAGGATATCTTCTATAAGCAAATGAAAGACTAAATACATCTAATTACTCAATTTGGAAGTTCAGAATGGAGTCTATCTTGATACTCCAGGATGTTATGGACATTGTGCTTGATGTTGAGGAGGAGCCTCAAACACAGGCTAAAATTCCTAAGTATAGGAAGAGAGCTAGAATGGCTCTACATTTCATTAAGATGAATGTATCTAATAAAATTTTGAGAGAGATAGGACCTTGCAACATAGCCAAAGATGCCTGGGATGCACTTAAGTCCATCTATGAAGCAAAGAATACTTCTAGAATACTCACTCTTAGGAATCAGATTTTTCAAAGTTTCCAAAGAAGTGAGGAGAGTGCATCAAACTATGTTCTGAGAGTTAAAGATTTACATAGAGAGCTTTCTTGTGTTGGTGTGACAATTGACCAAGCTGAGCTAGTACATGTCATTCTAAATGGCTTGAAAGATGACTATGATAATCTTGTTCAGTCTTTTGCCATTAAGGAGGAGTTGCCTAATCTAGAAACTCTCCAAGGAATTCTTATATCTGAAGAGCTATAAACTTTCTAGGATGAACAAACTCGAGCATGGTGGAAGTGTCTTTGTCAAGGGAATCACAAACTTAGATAGCCAATTTATTTGAAGAATGCCTACAACGGGCTTCCGGTTGATCTCCAGCAAAGGGCAACCAATCCTGTCATAATTTCAAAGTTTAGATATTAACTTTAATAACTTGAAGTCATTGAAGACTTGGCCGACTTGGCCATCTTCAAGGACTTTCACAAAACTTGCATTTAGAACAAGTCTGCAGAAATACATTACTTTTTCAACAGTCTACAAAAATACACTATGTCTTCAACAGCTTCGAATTGCAAAAACTTGCATAGGTCAAAAGTTTGACTGTTTTAACACACCTTCGTCTTTTTGCAAAAAATGCGAAGAGAGAGAAAATTCCCAAAGGTCATCTATTTTCATGAGTTAAATTGTTTAAAAAACAATCATCTTTTTGAGGGCACTTTCAGTTTTTTGTGAAAAATGCGAAGAGAGAGAAAAATCCCGAAGGTAGTCTATGTCACAAAACTGTCTTTTTCGTTTCGTTGTCACGAACAATTTTGTTTCTTTGAATTTTCTTTTGCGTGGAAGCCTCACAGGAACCTAGACACGCGACTACACATCACAGAAGAGATTCTATTCTAGCAATCAAGATAGCGTAAGACAAGGAGATGCACGAAAATAGAGCAATCAATTATCACTTTGATTTTTAGAGCGAGATGGTCAATGTCTCGCTTGTTGGCGGCCTGACGCTCCGCTCTTTCTGCTGTGTTCTACTTGTTGGCAGACTTTCATGCACAACTCTTTTCGTTTCTAGTCTTTTTCTTTTCTTGTCTGAGAATTACAAGAATAGTTAACGCTAATCAACTAATTAGTTACTCTTCGTCGGTGCCACCCATTTCAGTTGGGCATGAAGTCTAAGACTCCAAGCCCGTTGAGCTGCCAGCTGGTAGCACCAAAGATTCCTTTTTGTTTCTTTCGTTTCTTTTTATTTTGCGTTGCTTTGCAGTTTTTGGGGTCCTGGAAGCATGTTTGCGATTCGCAAATGATTCGCGAATTGTTCATCCTTCGTTTGTCCCTTAAGCACGCTGGCTTTCATGAATCGTTCGACCTTCGAGTCAAGGTTCGTTGACTTTCGTGTTGCGACAAAGTTGCAGGAGTTCACCATTTCTGACACTCCCTCTTGAACCTTGCAGCTTTGCATGTTTAATCCAATTGTTTTTCTTTGTTTGGCAAAGAGTGGCTTGTTGAGCGGCTTTATGAGCAGATCTGCAATCATGTCTTCTAATTTTATGAACTAGACCTGGAGCTCTCCTTTTGAGATTAAATCTCGAATGTGATGGTTCTTCAGAGGTATGTGTTTTGTCTTTGAATGGAAGACAGAATCTTGGGACAGATAAATGGCACTCCGAGAGTCCATCATCATCGTGCATGGCCCTTATCGTGGCATCTCGATTGCTTCCAGCATCATCTACAGCCACACTACCTCGTTCGCCACCTTTGTATTTAGCTTCGTAAGAGGATTGAACTACCAAGGTTTTCTTTTTGCATATCAGCTGATTGCAGCTCCACATGCTATGGTACATCCTCCAGTTATGGACTTGCTATCATCTTTACAGCTAGCCCAGGTTGCACCACTGTAGTGGTGCAGCTCAAATCATTTTTCTTCATTTTCAGCTCTGTAGGTTAATCCCATATTTTGGGTACCCTTCAATTACTGTAGGATTCGTTTTGCCATTTGCCAATGTGCCATGCCAGGATTGGAAGAAAATTGGCTCAAGGTGTAAACAAAGAAAGCTAGCTCGAGTCTGGTACAAATTGTAAGGTACATCAGACTATCGATTAAGTTTTGGTAGGGTATACCTGCCATCTTCTATTCTTCTTCTTCCATTTTTGGACAATCCTGCTTCGTTAGCTTGGCTCTAGCTATCATTGGTGTGGTTTTTTCTTTGTAGTCCATCATGTGATACTGCTTGAGCACCTTTCTGGCATATTTTGACTGACTCAAGTGCATTTTGCCCTTTTTTTGATCTCTTCTGATCTCTAGTCCAAGGCATTTTGATGCTTCTCCAAGATCTGTGATTTCATAAATTTTAGAAATCTGACTCTTCGTGTCTTTGATCAACATCAAGAAATTTCCTATCAGTAGAGAATCATCCATGAATATAGTCAGTATCACAAAGTCCTTTCCTACTCTTTTTATGTAGACATTGCAGTCCGGTTGTGTAGGATTGAAGTCTAGAGACTTCAGAAGACCATTGAGCTTCTTATACCAGGCTCTTGATGCATGTTTTAGACCATAGATGCATCTCTACAACCGATAGACATATTGCCGATTGTCGGCGTCTTCAAATCCTTCAGGCTGCTTCATGAATATTTTCTCCTCTAGATCTCCGTGGAGAACGACTGTTTTCACATCAATCTAGTGAATTTCCAAATTGTGTTGTGTGGCGTATGCAAGGAGTAGTCCTATGCTTGTCATCTTGACCATCGACGAATATGTGTCGAAATAATCAACACCATATCTCTGCGTGTAGCCCCTCGCGAAAGTCTTGCTTTGTAGCGGCCAATGGTACCATCTGATTTCATCTTCTTCTTGTACACCCACTTGCAGTCGACTATTTTTTTGTTTTCTGGCAGTGGCTCTAATGTCCATGATGCCTTGTTTTGCTTCATCGACTCGATCTCCTCTGACATTGCCTGCTTCCAGAATTCTCCCTCTAGACTCTGGATAGCTTCTTGATATGTTGTTGGCTCTTCAGTGAAGCTGCAGTACTCGAACTGCATGTCTTCACTCCACTGAAGATTATAGCAGTTTGGAGGTCTTCTTTGTCTTGTTGACCTTCTAAGTTCGTTTTGTTGCTGTTCAAACGTTTCTTGTTTGTGGGTTTGATCCTCTGCTTCCTGCTACTCTGGAGTCTATGGCTCTACATTTTGATTCGATGTATGTCCTCGATCTCCCTCTTGAATAGGCAGTAGTGTGAAGATCTCATGGCCTCTTTCATCTTTTAGTCCAAGGAATGTGGACTCATCGAACTTCACATCTATGCTCAAAACAGTCTTTTTTGTTGTTGGATCGTAGAGTTTGTACACTCGTGTTCCGTTTGAGTATCATGTTCTAATTTATCATCGAGCTTGTTTCTTGCTTATATGTTGCTGCACATCCGAACACACGTACGTATGATAGATCAGGCTTTCTACCTATCCACATTTCATACAGCATCTTATCTTCCAGCACTATCGTTGTGGATCTGTTCTGCTGGTGTATAGCTGCAGCTATTGCCTTCTGTTTCTTCTTTTTGCAACACCATTGTATTCTGGTGTGTATGCAAGAGTGAACTAGTGTTCTCTTCACAAAATCTTAAAAATTCTTTGCTTTTGTATTCACCTCCATTGTCAGATTTGAAGATCTGTATCTTTTTCAAGGTGTGTCACTCTGCAAATGCCATGAACTTCTTGAAGGAATCAAACACTTCAGATTTCTTCTTTAGGTAGTAGATCGTGGTCATCCGATTGTAATCATCTATGAACATCAAAAAATACCTCGAACCTGAGAGCGTATCCATCTTCATCGGTCCACAGACATCAGAGTGGATGAGCTCAAGAACTTTTTTGGCTTTTCTTCCCTCGTGCGCGAATGGACTCCGATGTTGCTTGCCTTTCTCACAAGCTTCGCAAAACTCAATTTTGGGCCTTGATATCTTGAGACCTATGACTATGTATTTCTTGCAAATGTCATACAGACTCCGCATGTTTAGATGATACATTCTCCTATGCTAGAGCTAATCTTCATTTTTTGATGCATTTAATATGCTATCAGAGTTGTTGATTATCTTGGCCTGGTAGAGGTTTTGTTCTCTGCATTCGACCGTCAACAACTTGCTTGTCGTTTTCTCGATCGTGAGGCATGTGTTGCTATCAAACAAAACTCAAATACCAAGATCTGTCATCTTGGAGATTGATAGCAGATCTTTTCTGAGTGAAGGCACGTAGAGTGCTCCTGGCAGCTCTGCTTGTCCTGACAGTGTTTGTAGTTGTAGAGTGCTGATGCCTTTGTCTGCTCCCATCACCTAGAATCACTACTCTATTATTTTTGAGTTCTCTAAAGTCGATCAAGATCTTGTTGCAGGTGATGTGTGATGTTGCTCCTGAATCAATGACTACATCGTAGTCGTGTTCATTGTAGCTTGTTGAAGCTTCATCGAGTATCGCGAAGGCTTCGTCACCTCTGTCTGCATCCTTGGATGACTTTGCAACATTAGCTTTCTCAGCTTTGTTCTTTCTTTTTGGGTTGAATCTGCAATCGTATGCAGAGTGCCCCTTCTTCTTGCAATGCATGCAAGGTATTGTTGGATTGAACCAACATTTGTTGGCCGTGATTATAGGAATAAGATTGTTGATTCGAGGACTTCATCTTCTCGAATCTTGGCTTGTTCTTGTTCTTCTTCTTTCGTTTTGTGAAGAGGGCCTTCTCTTGATCACTGCTTCCCTCCCCTTTGTCTCTCATTAGTCTCTCATCAGCGACAAGACTGATTGCTTTGTCGAATGTCATATCTGGTAGACTCAGTATGAGCATTCTCAAAGGCTGATAGGACATTGGTAGAGATTTCATGAAGTACATTAGCTGCTATGGTGCATGGACCTAGTGCTCCTATTCTGATGCAGCGAGTTGAGCGAAGATCGTTCTGACCTTCTTAACGTGTTGATCTAAATGGTTGCTGGATTGCAGCTGATTGTGAAGGTGCACGACTGAAGCTGCAATCCTCACTTCATACTTCTGTTTCAATCTTTCCCACGTTGCATGGTTGCTTTTACAGTCTTCAATCTGCATGAGTAGATCTTCGTTTATGGACAAAATGATGATCGCCATTGCACGCTCATCTTTTCTGATCCATGCAGCTCTTCTCGAGTCTCCCTCTGGAGGCTGCACTTCTGAGAGTTTGGTCACTGTCCAGATGTCTTCGCCCTTCAGAAGCGTTTTGATTTTGAATTTCTAGATTCTGTAATTTGTGCCATCAAGACTAATTGCTACTCTTGTCTGAAGTGTTGTAGCCATATTATGATGTCTAAAAAATCACTGCTTAAATATCAGTAGTGACAACCTGTGCACTCTGATACCATGTCGCGAAACTGTCTTTTTTGTTTCGTTGTTGCGAACAATTTTGTTTTTTTGAATTTTCTTTTGCACGGACGCCTCACAAGAAACTAGACACATGACTACACATCACAGAATAGATTCTATTCTAGCAATCAAGATAGCGTAAGACAACAAGATGCACAAAAATAGAACAATCAATTATCACTTTGAATTTTAGAGCGAGATGGTCAGTGTCTCGCTTGTTGGAGGCCTGACGCTCTGCTCTTTCCGTTGTGTTCTGCTCGTTGGCAGACTTTCATGCACAACTCTTTTCATTTCTAGTCTTTTTCTTTTTTGCTCTACTCACATTCTCTGTATATTATAGTCTACATTATGATCCAGAAATATAGTTTTTATCTCCACTGTGTGGAGTTTACAAGATAGCTAAACAGAGAATTACAAGAGTAGTTAATGCTAATTAACTAATCAATTACTCTCCGTCGTTGCCACCTGTTTCAGCTGGGTGTGAAGTCTAAGACTCCAAGCCCATTGAGCTGCGAGCTGGCAACGCGAAAGATTCTTTTTTGTTTCTTTTGTTTCCTTGCGTTTCTTTCGTTTCTTTGATGTCTTTTTGTTTTGTGTCGCTTTGCGATTTTTGTAGTCCTGGAGGCATGTTTACGATTCGCAAATGATTTGCGAATCATTCATCATTCGTTTGTCCCTTAAGCACGCTGGCTTTCACAAATCGTTCGACCTTCGAGTCAAGGTTTGTTGACTTTTGTGTTGCGACAAAGTTGCAGGAGTTCACCATTTTTTACAGTCTAAAATAAACGAGGAATGTCCCAGCGACGTCCTTGTCCACATCAACGATGCTGAATTATTGACCGTATATACTGTGTACAGTTGTCACAAAAGCCATATACTTCCAAGTACAGTGGATTTTCTAATTAGGTGATAAGCTTCAATGTAAATAATACACGGATGAAAAAAAATTACGCCATCATTTTTGGTTGTGATTGTTATTTGTATTGTGCTTCAGTGTAATAAAGCAGCAACTTGCTTTTATCTATGCCTCAGTTTCTGATAAGACGATGGCTGTCTTTGATGCCTGAGGAACTCGCGATATCATATTGCTCTTCCATTTATTTCAGAACTATATTTCACATCGAATCTGATTTCAGTAGTACCACACACAAACCATCTCTAATCTCTTCGGTGGACTGTACTATTGTTTTAGAGTATGAATTAATTTTTAAGATCCTGTTGGGCAATTAAAATACTTAGTTGTCTATTAGACTATTTTTGCACTTGTAGCTGATAAGAATGGGAGAGCTGTTTCGCAACATTTATGTTCTCTTCTTCGTTCGCGTTCTTCTATCTCTCTTGTCCCATCAGATTGGTATCAGAGCGTAGCTCAAATAAACCAAAAAATTAAGTTTGTTTTGTTTTTATACTATTATCATGTCTCATATAGGTAGCTCCTCATCTTCATCACTCAGTGAATCTAGAGTCATTGACAAGTTCAATGGCTCTAACTTCTACATTTGGAAGTTAAAACTAAGAAAGATATTAATAGATAGAGATCTTTGGGATGTAGTAGAAGGTGCAAACCTGAAACCAAAAGATGGTGATCAAGCAAAGGCCTGGAGGATCAAAGATCAGAAGGCCCTAGCATGTATCACACTCAATTTGGTTACCACATGTACAAAACCTCTAAGGAAGCACTAGACTTGTTATCAAGTCTCTATGAGTCTCACAATGTAACCATGAGATTACATCTTAGAAGGAAGTTCTTTACTCTTAGCATGTCTGATTCTACTGCCATTACTTCTCACATCAACAGCTTCAAGTCTATGTTAGATCAGTTATCAGCTGTAGCCCCTTTTGGGGTTGAACTTTGAAAGGAGGTTACGGGCTGTAGAGCATCGCATATATGAGTGACCTAATAATGGAGTGAAATGGATATTGCTTTATTTCCTCCTTCTCTATCTCAGATTGTGGACATTGCTCCTTCTACAACTTCGGACCAGGGTTGAGTGAGAAGTAGCTCGATTTGCAATTGTTCATTCCATATTTTTCCAGCACATTGATGAGATATCGTTGTTGACTGATAGAAATCTGTCTGCTGGGTCGATCTCGATAGATCTGGACTCCAAGACAATATTGGGCTGGAACCATATCAGTCATTTTGTACTCCTGGGATAACATGCATTTCATATCCTTCATCAAATTCAAGTTGTTACTAAAAAGTAACGTATCATTGACATAGAGATTGATGATAATGAAGGAACTGGAAATGGACTTGAAGTAAACATTCGAGTCTGCCGGGTTTGGAATAAAACCATTATCGATTAGAAATGCATTGATCTTTTGAAGCCATGCTCTTGATTGTCTCAAACCATAGAGAGCCTTGTGAATTTTGCACACTAGTGCCTCTTACTCTTGAGCTCATACCCCTCTGGCTGCAACATGTAAATCTCCTCTTCGATAGTTCCGCTAAGGAAGGCAGTCTGGACATCCATTTTGTGGACTTCGAGATCGACTGCAGCTGCAAAGGAGAGTAGTAGGTGAATTAAAGCATGTTTAACGACAGGTTTGTAGGTCTTTGAATAATCCAAATCTAGGATCTGGGAGAATCCTTTGGTGACAAGTTTGGCCTTATATTGATTGAGTCTTTCTTCAACATCATACTTTGCCTTGAAAATCCATTTACATGGAATCGGGTTTTGATTCTTTGGCAACTCAGTGACAATCCATGTTTGATTCTCCATAATAGAATCAAATTTGGTGTCCATTGTAGCTTTTTAGTGATCAGCATCAGGTGTCGACATTGCCTTTGAAACTGTGGTTGGTTCCTATATGAAGTAGCAGGCCAGATCTTCCATGAATCAGGATGGAGGCTGTCTGGACCGGTTCGATCTTCTGGGTTAAACTTCGGTCTTCTGATGTGAATCGGCTGACTCATTGTCGGAGGAGTATAACAAAATCCACTTTTGTATTTCCTCACTATTAAGAATGCAAAACTTAATTGCCTTCTGCCTGAAGGACTCACTCATTCTCATGATTGCTCCTTTTCCTTGAGGAACCTCCCCAACAACATGCTCATCATCCTTCTTATCCCAAAGACGAGGAATAGAAGGATCACTATGAGCAAGGAACTCCGTGATGTAAATCATGGACTCTTGCAATAGCCATCCTTCCGCCATGCTACCCTCAAGCCTTGCTCTTTGTCTTACGAAGCCTTTCAATGTTTTCATGAATCGTTGCAAGAAAAACATCCAACGGCTATGGACAGTGCCTGAATTAAAATAATGGATCAATGTTAGTGAGAGAACATGGGAATTACCACAATAGCAATAGTCTACCCAGACCCATGTATCGAGCATACCGGCCCTACCCTCCACAACAGTCCATTCCATGTCCACTGCACTAAATCAGTACCAACCACGTCAACAATTTGTCGTTAACCAACCCGCTCCACAACAAGTTGTCCACTATCTTGATCCCAATACCATCGATCCAACAACCTATTATGTGGAAGACACTACTCAACCGAGATACACCACTGAGACAATTGTGTATTATACACATGATCTTAATGTTCAAGCGGTTGACCCCAATGTCCAGACCTATGATCCTAACCAGGTTGTGTTTGCTACACATCAAATCCCAGCAATACGAGAATGTTTTATCTACGCTGGTAAACATTCTAGTATTCACTGCCCAGATAAACTTCGCATTCCACCAGCTTGTGAAAATTATGGCATTGAACATCATGTGAAGGATTGTCCTTTCTGATCTAAACCAGCTGCTCCTATCTGTTCTGTGCAAGTAGAAACATTGCCAGTCGAAACTCATCCAGCATGGGTCTTGACTCATGCACAAACCCAACGCCAAACCCCTACAATTGCACCCAACAAAACCCAGCAACATAATGTCCCTCCAAGTGAATATTCGACACCCATTGTCTATCCTCACCCATCTGAAGAAACTAGGATGCATTAGAGGAGTTTTGAGCTCCAAAAAAGACCCTTTAAGAATTTGTGCAAGATGTAGTTTATATCACTAAAATATTATAATACATTTTACTTGCCATAACTTTTTAATCGTAGTTCAGAAGTATGTCATCTAACATATCATTGGAAAGCCCTTTTTGAGGCTTTCCAATGCACCAAACTTCGTTAAATTTGGACTTACTACTAAAAAGTTATGCCATTTTTAGTGTGAAATCAAAATGTGGACTCAAAAAGTTACGTTACGTGGATTTCAAATTGGAGTGTTTCGATTGGTCCATGTGTAAGAAAAAATTGAGAAAAAATATAAAAAAAATCTTTACAAAGGGTCCTTTTTGGATTTAGAACTCTTCTAATGCACCACGAGTATCGCCAACAAGTTCACAATGCAGACCAACAATCTTCCACCTCCCATAAAGTACCTCACATGCCTTTTGAGAACAAAACCTTGAATGTACTGAAGTTTGGGGAGACTTATTACAAGCTAATGTGAGTCTCCCTTTTCACGTTCTCTGGAAATATGCGGAAAAGTTGAAACAACCAATCCAATCCACTGACACCACCACCGCTGACGAGTTGCTGGAAATGCCATTACACCTCACAAATCCACTCAGTGAAAGAGGCAATATCAAGATTCCAGCTACTCATCGTCAATCTCATGAAGACCTAGCTGTACTAGATGGTGGTTCAGGTGTCAACATCATTTTCACATCCCTCATGTTAGAATAAAATCTGAGAGACAAACTCACCAAACTCACTTGTCAGCTTAGGATGGCTGATCGAAGTGTGGTCCGACCTACCGGTTTCCTTCCACAAGTGCTGATCAAACTAGGAGGCCTAAAGTTTCTATAGACCTCGTTGTACTTGACATTCCTAGCAATGCCTAATCCTATGAATTACTATTTGGTCGCCCATGGCTTACCAATGCAAAAGTCATTCACGATTGGAGCAAAGGTCGAGTCACCTTTGGAAATAGAGACAACTCTATTACCATCGATTCATCTGGCAAACTCAAACCCACATGATTTCATGATGAAGGATCTTCTACTACTAATTCAATGTCTGAGCCATACCAGTCCACCCACAAAGAAGGTCATTACGTTGAATCTACTGATATCATAAACTGGAGTTACAGTTTAGCTACCATTGATTGTGTGAATGTTGATTCTTGTGCTCAACATTAGGATGATTGTGCCTATACTCCTCTGACCGATAATGAACAAATTCCTGATCTAGACACTCCTATCATTAATATCAATTTTATTGATATTCTTCCACAAAATGATGAGTTGTTAAATGTTGCGTGGCTACCTATTGATGAATCAGAAGCTTTATTCGTAGATGATGAGAATGTCTTACGAATTCAGAATTGCCCAGACGATTTGGACATTTCTAACATTCAGATCCTCAACTACATGGAGGCCCTTCCACTCAAGGCCTTTTCGTAGCAGTCATCCAAAGTGGAACCAATTGCCAAAGTTACGGTCGAAGAACATGATACCAAGCTATACCGGGTCAAATGACCAAACTTTTGCCATTATCTTCTAGAAATATTTTTTGCCTTCTTCACTGATCATCAAACACTCCTATATCTCATCAACAAGACTTGCACAACCGGTCGTATTACTCAATGGATTCTATTATTGCGAGAATTTAAGTTTAGGATCGTGGTTCAAAAGGGAGTTCAACATTTTTTAGTAGACCATCTATCGCGAATCCCTAACCTACCAACTCCAGATCAAGACGTCAACGATGATTTACCTGATTTTCAAGTTGACTCTAGACCCGTATGGGCCAAGAAAATCACATAATATTTAACTTCAGGGTAGATGGATCCATCCTTATCTAAACCCAAACTACATACGTTGGTCCTCAAAACCAAACCTTATACGTTAATTGTAGGCCAACTTTACAAGCAAGGGTTAGATGGAATTATCCGACGTTGTCTTATTGAAGGTGAAATATCCTTTGTTATCTCCCTCACTCATAAAGGTGTTGGAGCAGGCCATTTCTCTTCTGACATGACTGCTAAGAAAATCGTCTTGGCCGAATTTTGGTGGCCAACTCTTTGTAAGGAGACACATACCTACACTAAGGCTTGTGATGTTTGTCTTTACATGCCTTTACACCCTATCACAACTGATCAAGCTTTTCAGAAATGGGAAATTGATTATGTTGGAACCATTAGTCCCGCTGCTAGATACACTCCATCATGATATATCATAGTAGCTACAGACTATTGTACCGAATGGGCTAAAGCAAGAGCCGTTCGTAATGTTGACGCTCATTCTACCACAAAATTTCTCTATGAACAGTTTATCGTTTGTCGTTTCAGATGTCCTAGGGGTACACATTTTCTTAACTCAGTCATAGCAGATCTACTTTTTAGATTTTTTGTGGTACATCGCAAAAGTTCCCCGTATTATCCACGACGATACAATGTCTTGGCAAAATCCACAAACAAAATCTTATGTGGCATTCTCACCAAAACCGTCGAGTCTAGCCGATCCGATTGGAAACTAAAACTTCATGATTCTCTATGGGCCTACCGCACTACCCCGAAGCGAGCCAGATGCTTAACCCCTTTTCAGCTAGTATATGGCCAAGAAGTCGTTATGCCTGTAGATTTCCATATTCCATCCCTTTGAATAGCTTATAATATTGAGCTAGATAATCGATGTTGACAAAAAGCATGGCATCGATCCTTAAAACTCAAAGAGTTTCAGGTCGGAGATAAGGTTCTGCTATACCAAGCCAAAAACTTAAAAGGAAAACTCAAATTTTCTGGCCAAGGATCTTATGACATTCAAAAGATATTTGGCTCTAGATATGTCCAACTCCAAACCCTACAAGGCAGACTGAGAAAGTACAACGAGCCATGTTTTTATCTTGATATGTATTAGTTGCTTTATTTTCTAATTTTTGTCCTTTAATTTTGTTTATTGTCTGCTTGCCAATTCAACAATTTTTTTGGTGTGTTTTCTTCCTTCAAAACATCAAGATATTATTAGATCAGACATACAATCAGTCTTTTTCAATGAAAACCACAAGAATCATTCTTTTTAGAAATTTTCTCTCACAACCACGTCAGATAGAATTCGCCAACCCCTTTTTTAATATGCACGATTCATTTATTACCTCCACAAATTTTGTCTCAAAGACAAACTTTCCAAACATTAAAAAAATTAGTTTTTTTTTGCATCAGATCCTCATTGACAAAATTTGTAGATAATTCGCTGAGCCTCAAAATCATCTCCACGATTCCTCTATCACGTCCGCAAATTTTGATCTGACCAATTTTTGTATTGCCAGTCATTTTTACTCATTTTTGTACAAAAATCACTTATAGGAACTCGCCGGTCCTCAGAATAGTACAAAAACCTCACTAGGAAATCGTGGGCACTAAGGACGATTTCTAGGACAAGTTACAATTTCCTGTAAAAAAAGTCTATATATGGGCCTCAACCATCATCTCCACGAGTTCATTCTAGATTTTTGTTCCCGAGTTCATGTTGAAATTTTTCAAAATTTTCAACATTTCCAAAACCATCTAGAATCATTGCTACGATGGCCTCCCACGACTCGTCACTCTCACTTCATCGTTGTAAGCCCCCTAAGCCTTATTTGGATGACATCTTTTTTATTTCCACCAAGAATTATGCTGAACAACTCATCCTAGCCAAGGATATTCTTACTAACCTTGGTTTTGATTTGACATATTTTATAGATCAGCAGAGCGATAGTTTGATCCGATTTAGACTAGTTTCAGACATTTCGGATCACGTCCTAGGGCGGCAGTTCTACCATCATCAACATCTCCCCAGAACATTTACAAAGCATTGGATTTCCTAACCTCGGCAGGACGATCATCTCATCACTAATCCAAAGCTCAGGAAAGCATCAAAAGTCCTTGTGGCCATGGTTGAGGTCCACACTATCAAAATGGATCGTCTTCCACCTAGCACTCTATTTTCATTAACCCTCACCATGGATGATCCCACTCACAATTACAAGTGGGCAGAGAAAGTTCGAACAAATTATGCGTGGCCCTAAAAGCTAGAAAAGCCACCACCAAATGTGGATATCTCCTCCACATGTTGGTCACAAAGCAACTTGGACATTGAACGGCCGCGCCTATCAAAGAACTCGAAGACATCTATCCTAGCACCAGAAAGCGCGCCACCCCACAACTATTAGTCGAACCTATTTCACCCACACCACCAACCAAGAAGCAGAAGAGGCAATCAGCACAGATGATACCATATTCCTTGATATCTTATCCAGTGATATAGGGATAGAGTATGCTACATCCGGCGGAAGCTTGAAATCCTCTCAAGTTCAAAAGGAGGTTCTCGCGTAATAGGAGGCCTTACTCCAACAGGCCCAACAATGAAGACAAGCCGTAGCAACAACAGCAGACAGCTCCTTGGATGTAGGAGTTTCAGGTTTTGGTTCAGGAGGCATGGTTCTGTCCACTCAGATCACTTCCACCTTTCCACTTTCATTACCTACTAACACAACTTCCCTTCTACCACTACCCCCACCATTCACTACCACCTCCACCCTCTCATTCACACTTAACATGGACTTTGATTCCACAATCCCCCAAAAAGCCCTCACCTGTCCAATCTACCACCCTACTTGACTCTGCAGTCAATGTAGATGATTTTGCCTTGCAGTTATTAACAAAAACTCCATCCATCACCATCACAACTAATCCAATCCACACATCCCCGACACAAAATCTGTCTCCACCAAATTCACCACCTCTCATCCCTCAATCACCTCCCCATGTCTTTTCTCAAAATTTTCCATCTCCTCCCATTCCAGATTTTCTTCCATTTAATCATATGCCATATCCCAACTATACCCGCACACTCCCAGACATCGGCCCTTGGGAGCAATTACCCCTCATAGCCCAAAAAGTAATATGGTTGGTGAATGAGCTCCAATACAACCTGTTCGGCACCTTAGGCGAACATTATATCATGAGGCAGTTTGATGATGGCATCATGGCAGATCTTCAAAAAGAAAAAGCAAGGTTGGAGGCAGAAAACAAGCAACATCAGCAACAGATCCAGACTCTCACTGCTTATAATCAACAACAACAACAAATGCTCAGCCACCTTTAGAACCAACTCCAGTTGAAGATCTCCAACCATTAGATTGCTATTACGCAACTTACCGCCAAACACGATGAGGCCTTAGCGGATGCACAAGCAACATGTTCCGCTATGAAGGAACAACTGAAATTGGTAGATTTCCATGATTTCGCACCACCAGCTGTTCCTGAAGGAACTTTGATTCCAGTGGAGGCATATCAAGCGTTGGCACAAAAGTTAAAAGCCACGACAGAGCAGCACTCCAAACTGCAACAAGCCTATACTACTTCAGTGTTGATTACCTTTAACTCTTTCATGATCTTTCTCTCTCTCTCTCTCTCTCTCTCTCTCATTTCTTTTCTTCTCTCATTCTCTATCTCTCCATCTCTCTCTTATTCTCTCACTCAATCCCTCCATTACCTCTTCATCTCTCTTTATTAAAGCAAACATGAAACTAATATCTAACAATACGAATCAAACTAGCTAACTATTCACTCATGGGGAAAAATAGATCTACTCATCACAATAAAAAAATATACTAAAAAAACACCTAAGCTCAACAAATCTATCAAAAAAATTCATAGATCTGTCATTTGAAAGCTCAAAAAAATAAAAAAGAGAAATAAAACTCTGTGGCATGTGTTTTGTAAGTCCACGTATGAGTATCTGTCAATAAATTTCTACCATGGCATGTGTCTTGTAAGTCCATGAGTAGAAGCTTAAAATAATAAAATAATTTAAACTTAGGATTAGAACTTAGACTTAAAGAATCTTAAGCATAGAAATATTTGTCTTAAGTTATCTTAAGTTTCAAAGTTAAAAGCTTTTAAAGTTCTAAGTCCTAAGTTAGAAGTTCTAGAATGGCTAGTTTTAAACTAATCCCATAAGTTAGTGGATACTTATGGAAGACCTTCCTTGCTATAAAAGGAGAGGTATTTGTCATGTACACAATACTTTGAGATTAAGCTATCTTGCTCTCTATTTTGGAGAATTATCACTCTATTTCATTTGTGTTCCCTTTGGGAAGGTGCATAGCTTGAGGGAAGGTGCTCGGGCCTCCTCTTACCTCCTTCTCATTGATTTGTATTGTGGCATGCATTTTATTGGTTCTATATTTAGTATTAGCTGTGATCTCATTTTATTACCCTTTGGGTGTTAAGTAGAATTTGGATTAATCTTCTTGCTAGTTTGGGAAGCCTTAGCAAGACTTTGTATTTCTTAAGTAAATGGCTAGTTGGGTACCACCTTTGCCACCCCATTTATTTTCGAGCACTAGTTGGGAAGCCTTAGTGCTCCATTTCGTTTATGTTTTTATTTTGCTAGGAAGCTTGTAGAAACTTAAGAAGTGGACAAACCTCTACATCCCTATACTACATCCGTAAGTAGATCTAGCCACCGTACTACAAACTTAAAGCTATGTATTATAAGCTTTATATGAATCTATCTACTTTACCACACATAAATATTTTGCATTTGGAAACAATAAACAAAATTTTCCTCCATTTCAAAAGAGTCGTCAGTTTTTTAAAAGTCAACTTCCTATAAGTTTAGTACAAAGTTGATTTTTGGAGAAAGATGTCGACTCCATTCCTATACTTGCCAGCTTTCCCGAAACAATGACCCAAAGTTTGAATCCAGTGAAATCCTATTTAAAAAGGAAAAAGGGAATAAGACTTTGTATAAAAATTTGAGCCTTCTTGAAACAATTTTTTTTAAGCCTTCTCCATATATAATCGTATGCGTTTGACCCATGAGTTGTTAAAAAGCTTGCAGGAATTTTTTTTAATAGGTGTCGTGTTAGGTTGAAAAAAAAGTTTTCCACAACCACTTCTGTAACTCATAAAAAATGCTATAAATTTGTCAAAATGTTATGATATCAAATTTTGAAAAATAATACAAATTCCATTAGTATACTTTGTGACTTCGAGGAGTGCTTCCAACAATCTGTCCTTGGACTAATACAAGGTTCAAACGTCTTCTTATTCTTAATTTTGCTCAGTGCTACCAACACGCATGCAAATTGCAATAGAAATGGAGTCTGGAGTCTGGATGCGTGCACAACATTGGAATGTGGATAGTGCTGCACTAGTGCTAGTAGCATCTAACATCAAACTATGTCCATTGTCCTTGTTGCAGCTTGCTACGGCAAACTTGATCCTTGGGAGTTGGTGGATTTGGCAGTCACCGTTTTGGCATGGCTCTCGTGTACGGTGTGTTTACCTTGAATACTGGAGACTGGAGAGATGTTGGACACTTCTCGGAACGAGTCGGAAGTACAGCAGTGAAAGCGGTATCCAGATTCCATGATCCATCTCTATTCCTGCTTTTCGATCAGCGGAGTAAGAAATCACATGGTACTGAACCTTGGTTCCCTTTTTGTTTTTCGGAGCTACAACAACCAACAAACAATATAGTACTGAAACTGCGGGTTCCCTTTGCCTTTTCAGAGTTACAACTACACCAAACAGCTAAATCACGACACGAGTCACCTAAAACTTCTTAGAGCGCTCAAAATTTTCGTTACAGCTCACAGTTACATAGTACATACTCAAAAGGAGGATGAGAGTGCATGGAACGAGAATGCCAAATGCAAAAAGAAGTTAATCTACTATGCTTCAATAAACATAAAACATTGAAATCGTCACTCAAAAGTTATTGCTTGTGCTTGATGTAATTCACTAGCTATAATATTGTCTTTGATGGGCAATGCAAGAAGTTGTGAAGCATATGTTCTTGTAACATGAGCTTGTCGAAGAATTGAAATGCCTAAAAATGTTGCAATACGACAAAAAGACATTGATGAAAGAAAGATACAATGATGGATGGTGGTGTAGCATTTCGTCCCTAGAATTTCACAATCATTATATTTTTTGTCAAGACATCCAAATGTTTCCAAAGCAAAGGGGATGAACTCTTCACCAAGAGCATGGTCACTATAATCTTGCATTTTCTCTTGAGTTCTGTAAGATGCAACAATCCCTTGCACAATGAAAGAATGACGAAGAAGATCTGTCGAGAGGGATCCACAATAACATCCCTAAGAGTGTCTTGCATGAAAGAATCCGGTCTACACACCTAGAAGATGACTGTGATGATGTCCCTAGCAAAATGTGTGTGAGCAACATAAAAACCAGTGTTACGAGCAATAACAATAAGCACATCACCAATGGAATCATGTGTAACCGCTATATGATGTCCTCTTGAGAGGCACCACATAATGTGAAATGAAAGACATCTAGGACTTGAAATGGATCTAATCAATCCACAAGAGGGACTGGATGCATTGCTATCACTATTTCCATCATTATCTAGTAATCACACAATTTTGATAACAAGTAAGAACAATCAAGATCTAAGAATAAATTGATCAAAGAAGCTTTGCACATTTGAAGTACAGCGTGCTATACGGACACACACTAGAGAGCATAAATGCATTGGACACAACAAAATGCATGCAAAAGAGAAATCTAGATATGCTTATTAAAAATACGCAATATGCAAAGAGGATGATGATTTGGATGATGAACCAAATGCGAAAATGTTGCCATATACAACGGGGCAAATGACCACCACATCCACAACTATTGCATCAACAACATTAATTCAACAGCCGAGTTGATGATGGATGAGTTCGAAAAACTTGGCCAGAATTAGCAACAATTGCAGCTGGAGAAAATGCAAGCTTAGTTTGATGCAAAGTTGAAAGCGTTGGAAGAGCAGCATGCTAAGATCGACAAAGCAGGTGAAAAGATGCAAAAAACTTTTCCTAGTAGGGGAAAAGAATGTTTGGTGCGAGATTTGTGCTGAGAATCATACTATGAATGAATGTCCCTAACAATGAAAAGGCGTATGATGGATACCTACTATCATCTATGCAATTCAACCGGACATGAGACAACTTTTTGTTCATTTAATCCACGAATTGTTTGGCGACGATATTCCAACTTTGGATATCAAGAGAGTCCAAGATGGAAAGCACCAGATGGGAAAGAGTTAGAAATCAGAGTTAATCTGATATACATCATATGTAAGCTCTAAATGTTATGATGTAATTAGTGTACAATTTATTTGGTTTACTATATATGGTTGTGTTCGGGACGTGACCCGTTAGGATATATTGATCGGGCACTGATCCCGTAGACGGCTACTTGGGTTAGCCGGGTAGCCACACATAGGAAGAATTAGCCTGTACAGAGTTATTTACAGTACTTGCTATACTTGCGGGCATGTCCCAAGTTTGAAGGTCGAATTTGGCCATATTGGGCCCGACCTTAGTTTGACAGGTGGTAGGCCAATTTTAGGACACCCGCCTTTTCATGCAGTTTGTGAATACTCTATATGTACAGTGTTTCTTTGTAATCTAATAACTTTTGTTGTGCCATCATTGAGAGCTTGTGAGGAGTGGCTATGGTGATTGTGTGATGTGATCTGCATACTACACTAGATCCTAATAGAATTTCAACTTGGTATCAGAGCTACAGGGTGATGCAGGTATGCACGATCCGGTGGAGCTATGGGATAACGTCTTTCACAAGGAGAAATAGCACTCAAAGCGTCTCCGGAGAGAGGACTCCATACAGGGTATAGGCAATCCGGATGGCTAGACACAACAAAGTTCCTTCGATTGGAGCTTCGAGGAAGATTAGAACGATCGTCGTAGGTGGATTCCGAGGAGAATTCACGAAAAATCGTGCAGCTTCAGTGGTTTCAGGAAAATCATCGACGGTGGCTTCATAATTCACTGTGTGGACAGCCGTTTGGCGCAATGGGGCTTGCATGAGAATGCAAAGAGCAGGGATGGAGAGCCATGTCAATTTACAGGAGCAAATTTGGTTGAAAACGGAGGAAATTTGAGAAATTTCCAGTTTTGTGGGGTGTTGACAGATTTATGAGAAAATCGGCTTGTTTGCAGTCAATACAGCATCAATTAGGAATCTGTAAATTGCATTACTGAGGCAGAGGTAGGGCGACCTCTGTGGAGTTGTGAACTGCAAGAGAAACCAAAGGGAATTGTGGTGTAAATGCCCAATAAGTCTCTTTTCCTTAACATCTAGGGTTTACAGATGGAAGGCCATTGATCTCTCTTCATACAAAGCAGAATTTGGTGCTGGAAAAGCACAAATCTGGGAGCAGCAGTGGGGCGCAGCCAGCCACAGTTTCAAAAAGCAAAAAATATCATCAATTATGGTGTTGAAATGACCTGAAAGGGTGAAGAATGGACAACAAGGGTTTCAAGAGGAAAAGTGCTAGATCTTTCTTCATAGATCATCTTTTTGCAAACTATAAGGTGCTTATAGAGGGCACCCTGGTAGGATAAAGCTAACTGCAATCAGCCGTGGAAAGACAAGAGAGCATTGATCAGATTCATGATGGCAGCCACCATAGCTTGGTGGAAGGAGGAAGGTAAAGGGAGAAGAGAAGGAGAGGTCGCAGGACCTCGCGCGCGCCCAACTAGATGGGGGCCGTAGCGGCCAGAGGTGTATAGTGGTCGAGTCAGGTGATAGCTGCATTGACACACACATCTGTAGCTTGGGAATTTCTCATTCATAGGGAAATAGTAGTGGGGCTAGTTTGGAGGTACACACATTTTGGCGGTCACGGGTGATGAAAGTGCAAGCTGGAGCCAGTTGGAAGCCATTGGGCAATATAGTGGACTTGCATTGGACGAGCTGTGTGTGGGAAACACAGAGGATGAAGAACGGGTCGATAATCACACTTTGAATGCTTTTGGTGAGTGGTGAGTGTGATGATTTTGCGGTTTTGCAGTCGGTAAGTCAATTTTGATCAAGCCATTGTAGCTGTGGAGCAGTGTATCAGGTTTGTCATCGAGGAGATACACTTCAACTGCTAGTTTGGGTAAGTCAAGTCAATATGTCATATCAATATTGCATCAAGGATGCAGATTTCAGTGATGGCAGCATGCAGATCGTTTGGTTTGGGCCATGGAAGATCTCATAGGGTCACTTGGAGGGATATTGGCAAGCACAGTCATGTGAGGGACTTGATGGTGGCTTTGGAGTTCACATCTCAATGTATTCTCAGGGAGTGGTTTGGAACCATTCATAGGAGCAGCTTGGAGCTAGCTTGGGGGAATACAGGTGGGCACTACAGGGTAGATGCTCAGATCTTTGTGATCAGGGATGGCATTGGAATACATGATAGGGATAGCACTGCAGGATGACATGGGATGATCATCAGGGGGCAACTATTTCATATTGGACTTGAGTCATTGGCATGGATAGGACCTACAGGTGGGATTCATGATGGAATTAGGAAGCTGCAAACGCAATTGGTCAAAGCGTGAAGCTTTGAGAGCTAGCTCTAGGTTGGAGAGCTGATGGAGATCACACGGGGTGTGATCGGAGGGCAAACACTATGATGAGTGTTTTGCTAGCGATCTACTGCAAGGGACATTGATGGCCAGGACTTCATGGTGTGCTCATTTGGGAGTACAGGTTGGCATTACAACAAGGGGCCAGTTTTGGACATTGGCATCGATGGGGAGGCATCTACCATCACGGGCGTGGATAAGCTATCTATAGCTTTCATGCAGTTGGCTGTATTTGCAAGAGTCTAGGCTTGGCACAAGTGCTGGAATTTCCATGGTGCAGATTCTCAGGTGGTGACTCAGAGCCATATACCTCAGTACAATCAGGGAGACAGTAGTCTCGAGATCCCATGAGCCGCGACTTAGGGATATGCTTGCGTTGGCATGGTGTCGGGTGGCACATATCGAGGGAGAGCAAGCAGATGCTAGGAGCCAGGTGGAGTAGGTGATAATTCTTAAAGTTGGTGTCTCAAGCCAAGGAAGTATTAGCTGAGAGAATGACCAAGACCGAACTGAAAGTCCAGCATGAACCACTATGTTGTGCCGGATTTGAAGATTCAAATGAATTTTTCAATGTGGGGGCTGCTTGGGAGAGTGAATAGAGAAATATCATCCTGCCAATTCAACATAAATATTTTGATCAAGAGGTGCAGCAGTGATAGATGGAGGTTCAGGAGTCAATCTTATTTCAACAAAAAAAACTATGCTAAATGGGGTCTTACAAGAACGAAGCCTGTGAATTTTGCTATTAAGTTGAATCTAGTCCACATTAATGCTAGGGTTTTTGTTATGGAGGGAAACCAAACTCATTAATGAGTCATGGATCTACTATATAGAGCTGTACATTCGTGGAAAGAGATACATTCTCTCTCTCTCATCTCACTCCATGCTTATACATGAGTTCTCTTGGGTTCATCTATCCATTGGTGCATTATATTTGTGATATCTTACAGTCTTTTGTGTAGAATGCCCATTTTATGTTATCTTCAGATCCACACATGTGAAATACAATAGCTTAATATTTTTGTACGGACAACAACTTCATCATATCATGTGTTTGATATTTGATCAATATCTTATTAAGTTTGCATCTTTTTCATTGAGTAGATGCACTACAAGAGGGTGGGCAATTACCAAGGCTTTTTTGAGCATTTCTTTGAAAGATAGTTTTTAAAATGAGTCACAGGGGGAGCGGAATGTTTGAGCCTCTGGTCTGGTGTTTGGCCTCGGTATAAGCCTACAAAATTTGAACTTGTTTTTGAAACATTTATAGAGAGGGATATAAAGAGAGTTATAAATTCACTAAGGGCCTCAAAACATACATCGGAATACTGAAGCTAATTTGCAGGGTATACGAGGCTGACTTTGGTATAAGCCTACCAAATTTGAACTTGTTTTTGAGACATTTATAGAGAGGGTTATAAAGAGGGTCCATGTGGCCAGAGGCATTCCAGGACACTCTGCTAACCGAGGCTAATACCGAGACTGATGTAAAAAAAGGCCTCTCGGTATAAACCACGGTATAAAACAGAATGTAAATGTTTCTCACTTTTGGAATTTGTTACCTATCAACACATTGAATTAGATTTTCTATCAACATTGGTTGCCATATGCACAAGTGAACTCAAGAATCATACTCAAGAATCATACTCAAGAATCATGATGAAGTAAATTATTCTACAACCAAATGAGAGGCTTTAGCAATGATATATGTTGTCCAAAAACTATGACATTATTTATTAGGAAATCAGTTCAAGTTTTATACTGATCACCAAGCATTATTGTATCTGTTGAATAAACCATGCAACACTGGTCACATAGCTAGACGATTACTTATCATTTTAGAATTTGACTTCAAGATTATTGTTAGAAAAGAAAAGCAACATTTTCTTGCTGACCATTTATCCAAGATAGCATCAGCTGATAGAGTCATAGATCCTATCAATGACGAACTACCAGATGCCTACCTATTCCAAATCGATGCTACTCCTAGATGGGCTGAACAAATTGTATCCCTACTATGCTAGACCCAACCATGTCTAAAGTTGATAAGCGTAAACTGATATTGAAATCTAGGCCTTATCTTTTAATTGCTGGACAATCATATAGAAAAGGTGTAGATGGAATAATCATGAGGTGTGTTAATGAGGTTGAAGTTGAACAAATAATCTCCCTAACACATGAAGGTGAAGAAGGAGGTCACTTCTCATCCAATAGTACCACTAAGAGCATTTTATTAGTCGGATACTGGTGGATGACATTATTTAAAGATACTCATAGCACAAATTAAAACCTGTGATGTCTGCCAAAGAATAAACACTCCTCAATGTGCTGATTTTATGTCTTTAACCTCAATAGCCAAAGGAAAAGAGTTCCATAAATGGGAAATTGATTTTGTAGGGCTGATTAGCCCAGCCACATGAGAGGTACTTAGTCCAGATATATCTAAGTATTAGAATATTATCACTAGATTCGGCAAGCTATCATGCCTAGCTCGTACATAAATGCAGACAGAAAGCCTGCCATGATAATCATATTCGATTGAAAGAATTAGCTGATGGAGATCAGGTTCTACTTTATAGAACTCGGAAGATTAAACCAAGAAAGCTAAAATTTCAAGGCCAAGGATGGATTTGTGTAGTTGGAGATATTAGACGAGATCCCATTAGATACGTTGGTTAATGGATCTTGATTGCGTAAATTCTATACCTCGTAAGACTCAAAATATTTTTTTGTACATATGTGTATATTCTTCAGAACACTAACTGTTATGTTTCTTGTTTTATGTAAGCAATTCATATCCATGCTTTTCCAAGAAGCTATATGGTTACACCCCTTCTTAAGAATTTTTTTCTTCCTTCATGCACATTTTTTTTAGCAAATTTCTTTTTTTTTTCACATTGTAGTATTCTTCTTATTTCGTTGCACCTTCCTGTCAATGCGACATTACTCAACTTCTTCACACTGCTTTCCACAAAATTTCACAATTCCTGTTTCACCCTCTTTTCTTTTCACCATGTTTCACCAGGGGGAGAGACAAGGAGAAATCCTTGTGCTTCAGAATCACGAATCAACTCTAGACACAAACTCTTACAACGGTCACGATTGATAAAGAAATTAGCCGAGATCATTATGCACTACATTAATTGAGCACAGATCAACCAAAGTTTGCATGTGAGATGCATCAATCAAAGGTCACATCAACCAACGAATACATCGGACGACAGCCTCATGAACCGGCCTACATAAGATTAACCATTTACGGATATGCTTCCACCTTATGAACTTCTCGAGAGACCAAGTGCCAATCCTTGTCTTTGATGAATTTGTGCGTGATTACATTCTGACACATACAAACGATTGATCTCATTGCTACTTTGATTCATGTTTACTGTTTGTACTATGCGCCATTATTGTTCGGAGATACACCAGAAAGATTGAAGCACTTTACATATCTAAACACACAAAGAAAAGCATGGCGTTTACTGCTACTGAATTTGAGTTTATGGTTGGAAGCATCGCCGTTCCAGTCAGCCTGAGTCTAATGGATGTACAAGAAATGTAGTAGTGGTATGAGGAGGCACAACCAGTGTTCCAAAGGTTGGAGATTACAATTCCTCCAACCAAAGGATTCCAGAGTCATTTCCTCATGACAACAACCTATAATAACTATAACCCCACTTTGAACAAAGTCTCATGTAGAACCCATTCACAAACCCCCATCTTCTACATTTAGAGTGCCGCAACAAATAGCACAATGACAGTTGACAGTTGAGCTGCAAATCCAGCACCCGAGGAGGAACACCAAGTAGAAGAAGGACGGATGAAAGTAGCCACAGAAGGAGAGCATACAACAACCAAGGAGAAGGAACTAGAGGTAAGTCTGGCAGTGCAGACAACCGAGTCGTTGCTAACCTCATCCATCAACACCAATATTATTGATATTGATCAGCTTGATTACTTTGATACTAATGATGTGCTAGAAAGTTTTGATAAAGCAGTTTTTACATGTCCTGAACATATCAAAGAGAAGTTGACTCCCTCAAGCAGACCACCCCATCACAGCTTCCATCCCCCTTTCTGTTACATTCACCCCTTCTGATACAATCACCATCACCACTTCATCTCCTACTACCATCACCTTGTCAACTAATATGCAGACCTTCTTCCCACCTTCTCACTACACTCCCTCTCAATTTTTGTTGTTAAGAGATGTCAATAACCGGTCCCAAATTGTGAAGCAAGCCCTTGAAGCCCATGCTCAGACGTATTTTTCTTTAAAGGCCACTTGCAGAAGTTCCTTGGCAAGATGGCTACTTTTATTGACCAAATTTTATTTTTGAGTTGTGGTTCGAAAAGGTAAACAACATTATCCTGCTTACCATGCTTCAAGAATCGAATCAACACCAGTTAATAGTGAAGTGGATGATGAACTACCAGATGTTGTGTTGTTTAGTGGGCAGTAGACATTGTTGAATATCTGATGTTAGATCAACTTAACGATTCTTTGACAAAAGTACAAAAGAAACAATTAATTCTTAAGGCACAACCTTATCAATTGATTGTGGGCCAATTGTATCGACATAGAATGGATGATAATTGAGGAGATGTGTGTTGCCTCATGAAGTACATGAACTAATCATGTTTTCACATGATGGATCTCTCTCTACTCTCATGATTTCTAATCCTTGGCTTGAGGGTGAAGCTTTAAGAGATTGATTGGTTGCTTCTACTTGGTTGGGTGATTTCTCCACATTGTGTTCTGGACAAAAATTAACAAGCATATTTAGTACTGTAAAAATACCTTTCATAATTCTCAGCAAGATTTTTGACCACTGGTGTAGCTTGGCGAAGGTTCTAGAGGTCTTTGGTGAGGGTTCAACCTTCGCCTAAAAACATCCTTCACCTAGGTAATGCATTTAATGACAATTTTTAGAATTTGAACCTATGGAAAACCTAACTTTGGCATTTTGAATCCATATGGTAGGTCAGCGAAGGTTTATAATGATGATATCAGGGTCGGCAAAGGCTCTCAGAGGGGTAAGCTTCTGAATGCTCGCCTAACCTCCAAAAGGTATTTCCTTTGCAAGATAACCTTCACCCAACTCAATACAGATGTATCTGAGCTGGATGTATGATCTGACTACATGGCAAAGGTTTAAAAAAAATGGTATTTTCAAGATCTGACTCAAAAAGTGATTTTATAAGCCATTTTCTCAAAATACTTTTTTTTTTTTTTTTTTGATCTGATGGTTGTTTTTTACTTTTGCTCATCATTTTTTTTCATTTCTTTTTTTCTTCTTTGGTTTTTTTTTTTCACTTTTTTTTTTTTCAAAAAAAAAAAATCAACTAAGTAGTATAAAACAACAAAATTAAAAATAATAAGGTGTTGGATCATGTAGGTTGAACTGGCTGAACTAGCTGCCAAAACTTGCATAGTCGGCTGCTATTCACTGGGGTGTCAAAACATTTTCCATCCAAGTGTTCTAAAATAACTGCTCCGTAGGATAGTATCTCTTTCCTTTTGTATGGTCCTTCACCTATAAACTTCAATTTCTCTTTGATCAGCTTGGTTTTATACATCAACACTAGATCTCCTTCCTTCAGATCTGTTTTGTGTAAGCAACGATCGTGCCATGCCTTGCGACGAGCTTTCTCTGCTGGTAATGCATGTACTACCATTAATCTGGTTTCACATAGTTTATATAAAGCCTCATGATACATTTGTAAGGAATTTGAACCATCCAATCATTCCGTGGCTACAATATGCAAGGATGGTACTAAAAATTGAATCGGCATCACTACATCTTGACTATAAACCAGTTGAAATGGTGTCTGATTCGTACTAACTTTGTAAGCGATTTTGAATGTCCATAATGCGATATGAAGTTATGCTCCCAATTAAAATGACTTGCATCAACCATTTTTGTCATAATGTTGTAGAGAATCTTATTGGAAGTTTCATTACCCCTTGGATAATATGGAGTACTAAAGTGGTGTATAACGAAAAAGCCTTCCAATATATACTTTATCGTTTCATTGACAAAGTGTGTTCCGCGATCACTTATGATCTCGATAGGACATCCAAATCTAATAATGATGTGCTCATGAAGGAACTTATCCATAAACTTAGCATCGACAACTCTAACTGCTTTTTCCTCGACCCACTGGGTCATATAATCCGTTGATACAATGGTATATCGGGCTTGAGATCCTGTTGCCGTAGGATGAATAGGACCAACATAGTCAAGTCCCCATTTCTTGAACGGTGCTTGCGATAAAACGGAATGCAAAGATTCATAATTCTGTTTCATAGGACGTCATGCTCGTTGACATACATCACATGACTGAATATAGTTTTCGGTATTCTTATGAAGCGTTGGCCACCAACACCCTGATTGTAAAAGTTTGTGAATAGTGATATATGTTGAAAAATATCCTCCTCCCTGATTTGCAATTTCATGTACATATTGATTTCACACGAGCATGTTCCCACATGTGGAGGGTAGGCATAATCACTTTAGTTCATTTATGTTGAGCTCGAATAGTGAATAGGCCTTAAACTTGAGGTTTGTCCTCTATCAAAACTGCTCAATGTACACTTGTAATTTAGTGATTAGGCCAAATTTAGATTTATATTAGCTTATGATAGTGTAGGTTGCTTACACTTGGCTTGATGGTAGAGGGGTAGTGACATTGCACCTCGTAATCTTATTTGTCAATATGGACCAATCATAGTGAAGGATGTGTGCAAAAAGTACAAAAACGACCAAGAGTGGATCCTAATCTGATCCTCAGGTGGGATTGGTTGTCAGATTACTTGATCTATCAATCTACTTCAGATTAAGATCAATCTAGATCAATTCTAGACACAAAATCCTAACAAGAACAATCATTAATTGAAGGTAAGTGTACTTTCTGGTTTCACACGTGTGAAACACTGTCTGAGTAAAGACTCCAACCTGAAAATCAAGTACACATTGATAGGACCTCAAAACAATCAAAACAAATGTAGAGAAATGGAGAGAATCACTCAAAATTGCTTCCAAAACCAAGATTGGTGTCTCACATTGATTATGGCCAAATGTGGCTCTATATATACAATAAGTGGGAGCTCATGGTACTGATCATCCCTTTGATCCCACATGTGTGAAGGTGCTTTGTCATATGATGATTCATCATGCAAAACTAACACTTGGACAGAACCTTCTATTTTGAGCACTTTTGGTCCATTTTCCTTATATATGGAGATCTACTTGGAAATCTTCTAGAAGTCAAAATTCGTCTACTTCAGATTATTCCACACATGTGAGCTGTCCTCTACACATGGGATGTGACACCTAACCAAAGGATGTGGCTCATGCAAGCAATAGATTGATGCCATGTGTCATATGTCTAGAAAACTAGTTTTTGGCCTTTTTAGCCACTAGAACTTGAATTAAATCATATGTACAACCTATGTGATTATGGTACATGACAAGTACACTATTTTCACACGTGGAAACAGGCTCCACACATGTGTGTTTATCTATATACAAGATTTTTGGCCTCTACCAAGCTTATTTTTGCATTTTTCACACTCCTCAAAAATCTAGCTTGGTAAATCTAGCTTGATGGAAAACATGATGATCTTGAACTTGACTTCATGGGATGAATTGGTATTTGCTGGTTCAAAAGGTGTGAAGATCAGCCAATAAGCTTGATGTTGATCTGAAATCACCATGTCCATGATAGTGCTTCTTTGATGTTGACATCTTTGATGAACTTGAGAGCTTTGCACCATCCTAGCATCTTCAAAATTGATTCCTTCCAAATTTTATGTAGATGCTCGACTTTGAGGCTTGCTCCTTCTTTATGTGCATGCTCCTCCATAAGAAAATAAAGATTTCTTCTTGACTTATTAGGATCACAAAGATCTAGCATCATGTTATCATGATCTAGAGAATTAGACTTATCCAAATTGGCAAGACTATGCATGCTATAATAACAAAGTGTTTGCATCATATCTTCATGCTTGTTTACCATGCTAATCTCAGATCCAATGAGGCTAAATACTTCATTATGGAGATAAGTGTCTATAGAAGATGATTCACTTACTCTCATAAAGAGTTTACAATTTGCCTCTAAGATTGAAAACTTACAATTTTCATCTTTATGAATGAACACATCATTCATGATCTTATTGAAACCAAAAGATCCTACATTATGAAGATATTTCCATTTCCTTGACTTCATAACTAATGTAAGCTTACAAGGAAAACATATTTTGCTATCTTTTAAGGCATCACACTCAACTAGTATTGTCTTAATCCACCTTTGAGATACAAAAATCTCTTCAAAGCAAAATGGTTCTTCATAAGTTGACATGAGAGCATAAATCAAACTATTTTCATTTTGTGATTGCTCCTTATTCTTGATTGATTTCTCTTGGATAATAACAATAAGTTTGAACTTGTCCAAAGTTCCAAGCAAAATACTTTCCAAGGACATAAAATAAATCCAAGTTACTTTCATGAAAGTGACATCTATCTTTGCATCTTGAACCAAACAATGCACTTCCAAATGAAAAATTTCAAAAGATTTGACATGTGTTGTGATGGACTCTTGAAGACAAATCTTGCAAGTCCTTGTGAGACTCCAAGCCTCATTCACCTTTCCACAAAGGAAACACCTTTCCTTGGACTTGTCCTTCTTGTATTTTGAAAGTTGAAATGGATATGAAAAAGATTTGACACCTAGATTTTCCTTTTCACTTGACTAGTTCTCTCAACACTTGAGATTCTTGAACAAAAGATGGGTTTTGTTTCAAATACATGAAAATCAAACTTAATCACTTCTTTTGGACTCACTCTTGACCCAAATAATCTCACACTTGAGATTTAGAATGAATTTGATTTGATTTGACAACAAACTATACCACCAATTTTTCACAAAGCTTAAAAAATTAGACAACTAGAGATTCACAAAGATTTCAACCATGCATGAATACTCAAACCTCCTCATTCTAGACATCCAATGGGATCTCAAATTGACCCTCACACTCTCACAAAGAAAGTTGAATAGAACTAATTTGAGTTTTATACATACTATGTCAATTTTTGCTCAACAAATTGAATTCAATCACTCCTATTGGATTCCACCAATTACTCTACTTTTTAAGACTTGGAATGAAATTCAAAATCAAAACTTGTGATTTTTCTCACTAAGATATTGTGCTTCAAAGAGCTAATACCACTTAGAAAGATTTGACCTAGGAGAAGACAAATTCTTCACCTATAACAACACATAATGAGCTTCTAGATCTTGCCCTCCACAAAGGAACTCTTAGAAAATTGGATCTCTCTCTACACATTTGCCAAAGACACCTTAATGACTCTTTTAAAACCTTACAATCACTCAAACAAATTGAGTAGGGTTGAACAATGTGACTTGGATCTCAATCTCTTTTCTAGAAGCCAATCTATGTCAAATTCTACAAAAGATTTGCATAGATGCTCTATATGCACTAGAAACTCTCAAAGGTTTCACTTGGAGGACAGATCCAAGGATGTTTTCTAACAAATTGATGCTTATAAACTTGACCCTATCACTCTTGAACAAATCTAGAGTGATGGTACAATGGATTTCATCCTCTCACCTTGCATATCACTCCTTAATCTATGATTTTTAGCAAAATCTCTCTTAACTTCAACATACACTCAAAAAATCAGAGAAGATCAATTAATGCACCTATTTCAAGCTTCAATTTTAATTTTTTGGCTGATCTAATCCAAGAACTAATCAAAGGTTAGATTTACTATAAAAAATGCTTGATTTTGCACCAAAAATCACTCAAATTGGGTATGTGAGTCAAATTCTACAAATTTTTGAAATTTCTCAGCCAAAACCGGAGCTGTATGTCCTCACACGTGTGAAAAGGGTTCCTACAGCCCACAACAAGATCTGGACCAAAAATTTTGAGGATAGCTATCAAATCCAACTCGCTACACAAAATTTGACTAGTTTCCAAAAAACTGCTAATTTTGGCTTTGATTTGGATTAACCCTATCAATTTCAACAAAACCTCTTGTACTAGGCTCTGATACCATGTGCAAAAAGGTAAAAAAAGGACCAAGAGTGGATCCTAATCTGATCCTCAAGAGGGATTGGTTGTCAGAGTACTTGATCTATCAATCTACTTCAGATTAAGATCAATCTAGATCAATTCTAGACACAAAATCCTAACAAGAACAATCATTAATTGAAGGTAAGTGTACTTTCTGGTTTCACATGTGTGAAACATTGTCTGAGTACGGAATCCAACCTGAAAATCAAGTACACATTGATAGGACCTCAAAACAATCAAAACAAATGTAGACAAATAGAGAGAATCACTCAAAATTGCTTCCAAAACCAAGATTGGTGTCTTACATTGATTATGGCCAAATGTGGCTCTATATATACAATAAGTGGGATCTCGTGGTACTGATCATCCCTTTGATCCCACATGTGTGAAGGTGCTTTGTCATGTGATGATTCATCATGCAAAACTAACACTTGGACAAAACCTTCTATTTTGAGCACTTTTGGTCCATTTTCCTTATATATGGAGATCTACTTGGAAATCTTCTAGAAGTCAAAATTCGTCTACTTCAGCTTATTCCACACATGGGATGTGACACCTACCCAAAGGATGTGGCTCATGCAAGCAATAGATTGATGCCATGTGTCATATGTCTAGAAAACTAGTTTTTGGCCTTTTTAGCCACTAGAACTTGAATTAAATCATATGTACAACCTATATGATTATGGTACATGACAAGTACACTATTTTCACACGTGGGAACAGGCTCCACACATGTGTGTTTATCTATATACAAGATTTTTGGCCTCTACCAAGCTTATTATTGCATTTTTCACAAGATGTACCAAAATGGTCCAATCAATGTAAGAGGTGGCATGTAAGTGGTCGACATGGGGTTTGTATGATGGAATATTTGTGTTGGAAATAATTTGTTTATCAGATCAGATACCACCCGCGGTTGGATATGAAATCCAATCAAGGGAAAAAAACTCAACGTTAAATTATAACAGGATCTTTACCAATTTGTTGATTCAGACTATTAATTAGATCAACCAGAGGAATATCTTAGTAGGTGTCAAAGACAACCATGAATCTATCCCACTCATGATCTATGTGTGGGGTCTTGAGCTTTTCACCAGTCTATGTCTCAGCAAACTACTTGAATTCGTTGAAACACTTGAATGCCTCAGACTTTTCTTGATGAACATAATACTGGTGAAAGTGAGAAAATATAATGTTGAACCCAGAGAGGGAATACTCATAGGGTCGCATAGATCACTACGTATCAATATTAGATTGGACTTAGCTCTAGTGGCTTGTCCCTTTGGGAATCTTGATCTAGGCTGTTTGCCTAGTAAGCACATCTCACAAAAATGTCAGTGGAGGTAACATTAATGTTTATATCCTTAACCATATTATATGATGCATATACAAGATCAATCTCATGTTTAAATGTACTAATCTTTGATGGGATAATTGAGCATTTGAAGTAAGTTCACATTAGTAATAAGTGCATATTCGTGACTCAAAATGTACAAATTACCTTCTCTACTTGCAAAGAGGATTTCTTTAGAGTCTTTATCCAAAATAGTACATGTTTTCATATGAACAAGGCTCTACAATCCCGATCTGCGAGCTTGCTGAAAGATAGTAAACTCTTTGTCAGTTGGGTACGTAAAGTTCATCCTTACGCAAGGTCAATTCACCATTTGGAAGATGAAGACGTATATATACTTGGCCTCCAATCTAAATTGTACTTGAGTCACCGAAGTAGACATACTTTGAATATATTAGCGTGAGTCCTTTGAATAGGAACTTGCATGGAGTCATGTCATGAGAAGCACCAGAATCAATATACCATAGAAGGGCATATCTTCTGTCTTGATCTTGTATCATTAGAAATGTTGGGTCTTCATGAGAGGTTCTGTTATATTCAAATCCTCCATCCTGCTGCATCTTCTTCTTTGCTCCATTGTGCTTGGGAACTTGATAGTCCTTGATGTCATGATTGGTTCTCTTATAATACTTGCAAAAGAGTTTGGTTTTTGGCTTTTGATGTTGTCGATTGTGTTGGTGTGATTGTTGATCTGAGTCAGTCTGCTCAGCTTTTGTCTTCTTGTCCTTTGGAGATCCCTTCTTCTGGAACTATTGCTTATTCAAATAGAGGGAAACCGCCTTCATAATCGATATGGATAAGCTTTTCCTTCTTACTTCTTCCTACAATAAACTTGTTGTCAACTTTCACAGAGACAGGTCAGGAGCATTGCTCAAGAGCAATACTAAAATATCTTAAGAGGGAGGAAGACTGGATAGAAGAGACATGTTAGAATCTTCGTCCGATATTGGCGAAGCTATTGTAGCTAGCTGATTGAGCAACTGTTTGAATTCATTTAGATGATCAATGACTGAGGTTCCTTCACTCATCTTGAGCGACAAGAATTTCTTTCTCAAAAAGAGATGAGTCAATACATTTGTTGTTTCATATAGACCAAAAAGAATGTCCCATGCTTCTTTGGAGCTAGAATAATTTGCTACATGAGCTTTTTGTGAATCTTTAAGATTCATAGATACAATGGCAAGTGCTTTGCCATCCTTGGCTTTTCAAATGGTCAGCATGTCAGGTTTAGCCAGCTTGGCTATTGAACCGTTGATGTATCCCCAAAGTTCTTTTTCAATGAGTATCATCTTCATTTTGAATTTCCACATGTGAAATTCATCATCATTGAACTTATTGATCAAGCGGATCTCACAGGATATACCTTCCATAATGAATGATTTAAGAAATTGTAAAATAGTCGTGAATACTATAACAATTTGGACTCTTTAGGCTCTGCTACCACTTTGTTGGGTTTGTATGAAGGAATATTTGTATTGGGAATAATAAATTGCATTGACCAACTTGAGTACATAGTATTGACTTTTGCAAGGCAACGACAACAAAAATTGCATTTTAGCACAATAAATAAATAAATAAATCACTTATTTGAATGCTCAACCTCGACTAAGAGTGATATCTCAACTTTTATCGCAAATCTTTGGCAATAGTTGTAGGAAATTGGTGGAAACCGTGGTGAGCAGCGGAAGTGGTGCACATGGTGATGGATTGGAAATGTGACAGTTACCAACAAGAGAGTTCAAGATGAATCATAAATTACAATGTGCAAATAGACCAGAACAGTAGTGGAATGATGAACTCAGATTGATATAACAAAAACATAAGTACAATACATGAAGCTGGGTGCAAAACTGTAGGCGCTCAAGCAAACTTTTTTTAACTGAGTTCGTTGATGGCAACACCTTACTACCTACCAAAAATGACAACTATGAACTAAGTAATGCCTGCAGGATGATAACCTAATCAGAACACTAACTACAGCAGATCTTCCTTCAGATGATCAGTACATTGAAAGCTTGCATTGACCTACTTAATTTACTACATTTGTCCCTGCAATAGGTAGCCGCCATTTTACAATGAATGTCTGTACCGAGATAGACGGACTGTCAATGTCGTAACGTGGGTCGGATTTCCAAGTTGACTGTACAAAGGGTCAGAATTTTACAAAGGGTCATAATTTATACACTGGGTCAAAAAATATACATAGGCTCGAATTTTCCAAGGTCGAGAAAATCAGACCCGATTCGATTCGATCCAGAGTCAAAAAATCCTTCATTGATGGGATTGACATTAGGTCAAAAAAATTCGATCCTAAATTTTTTCAATCTTCAAGTAGAAAATTGAGCCTCTCTTGTTTTGTAGGGTTTTTTTTTTTATTATTATAAATTTTGGAATAAGTATAAACGGTTTTTTCAGGATGCTCATTACCTAATGGAATTGGGCTTGAGCATAAAATTCCAACACTCTCCCTTAATGTGGATCTTGAAAAATTTCAATCTTCAGATTTAACAGATTGTTAAATCTGACATGATGCTCCTTTGATAAAGCCTTGGTGAAGTAATTTGTTGTCCATAACTCTGTCCTACAATAAACCAAAAAAATTTTCTTGCTTTGCACTTTCTCCCTAAGGTAGTGATACTTAATTTCGATATGATTACTTCGAGAGTGAAATCTCGGATTCATAAATAGTGCAATAGCGCTTTGATTGTCACAGTAGAGGATCGTTGGATGTGATTGGATGATTTCGATATCTGCAAGCAGGTTCCTCAACCAAATTGCCTCCTTTGGTAGCATTTGTGGCAGCTACGTATTTGGATTCTGTGGAGGATAATACTACTGAGACCTGTTTTTGGTTGTTCCATGAAACTGGGCCTTGATTGAATAGGAACACAAATCTAGAGATTGGTTTTCTTGTATCAATATCTCTTGCCCAATCTGCATTTGTGTAGCCCTCTAGAATATTGGCAGATTGGCTGCCCCTATAGCCAATGCTGAGTTGTTTTGTAGCTTGGACATACTTCATGACTTTCATGAGAGCCTTCCAATGGACTAGACCTAGATCTGAAGGAAATTGGCTGAGAGAGCTGATTGAGTAAGCAAGGTCGAGTGGAGTGCAGAGCATAACATACATCAATGATCTGATTATGGAGTGAAATGGATACCGCTTCATTTCCTCCTTCTTTGAATCAGATTTTGGACATTGATCCTTTGACAACTTCAAACCAGGGTCGAGTGGGAAGTGTCTCAGTTTGCACTCGACCATTCCATACTTTCTCAACACATTGGTGAGGTATCTCTGCTGGCCGATGGAAAATCTGCACATTGGGCCGAATTCGGAAAATCTAAATTTCAAGACGACAGTGTGCAGGACCCATATCTATCATCTTGTATTCATGTGCTAAAATGCATTTGGTATCCTTCAACAAATTTAGATTATTACTGAACAATAAAGTATCTTCAACATATAGAGTAATGATAATGAAAAAATTCGATATAGACTTGAAATAAATATTCAAGTCTGTCGAGTTTGGGATGAAACCATTCTTGATTAAGAAAACATTAACTTTCTGAAACTAGGCTCTTGTTGGAGACTGTTTCAGACCTTACAAAGCTTTGTGAATTTTACACAATAGGTGCTCCTTACCCTTCAGCTCATATCCTTTTGGCTGGGACATGTAGATTTTCTCTTCAATGGTGCCATTGAAAAAGGCAGTTTAGACATCCATTTGATGAACTTCAAGATCGGTTGTTGTTTCATAGGAAAGAAGTAAATGAATGAAGCATGCTTTTTCATAGGACTGAAGGTTTCAGAATAATCGAGATCTGGAATTTGGGAGAAGCCTTTGGCTACCAATATGGCCTTGTATCTATTTATTTTACCTTCAACATCATACTTCACTTTGAATAACCACTTGCATGGAATCAGATTTCGATCCTTTGGTAGCTCATTTATAGTCTAGGTTTGATTCTCAATCAGATAATCGAATTTTGCATCCATGACTGCTTTCCACTGGTCAACATCATGTGTTGACATTGCCTTATGAACTGTGTTTGATTCCTACACAAAATAGCAGGCCAGATCATTCATGAATCGGGATGGAGGCTGTCTAGGTCGATTTGATCTTCTGGGTCGAATTTTGACCCTTTAATGCTATTGTTGAGGTTTTGACAGTCAGTATCAATTTTATGTTGTTCAACCCTTGGATCAGATATTGGATTTTCGATCCTTGGGTCGGATTTTGAATTTTTGATCCTAGGATTTGTTCGATCTTTTGGTCAGATTTTTTTGGAGCTTTTCTCTTATGGTCAAAAAATTGGTCTTCCATGAATATGACATCCATGCTCAAGAAGGTCTTCTAATTTTCCAAGTTGTTTAGTTTGTATGCCTTGTAATCTAGGGAGTGGCTAATGAAAATCGATTTTCCATCTAGCTTCTTTCTCAAATGTTCAGGGATCTGAGCATAGGCAATGCATCCAAACACTCGAATATGTTTGAATGATGGCTTCGATCTGAGTTCATAAAGTGTCTTGCCATTCAGGGCCTTAGTGATGGATCGATTTTGTAGGTAGGCAGCTGTGGTGACAACTTCTGCCCAAAATCTCTATGGAAGAGAAGCATGGGCCATCATGCTTTTGGCACTCTCAATAAGTGTCCGATTCTTCCGTTCAGCTACTCCATTGGGCTGAGGAGAGTAGCTAGTGGTGTATTGTTGATGTATTCCATAGGCCCTGCAGAATTCCTTGAATTTGGTAGAGATGTATTCTCCTCCTCCACTATCAAAATGTATAGCTTTGATTGTTCTTTGGGTCTGATTTTCTATAGATGCCTTGAGCTGCTTGAAGAACCTTAAAGTATCAAATTTATTCTTCAAGAAGTAAGTAGCAGTTCTCCTAGAAAAGTCATCGATAAAAGTCAGAAAGTAAAAAGCTCCCCCTGTGGAAGAAGTCTGTATTGGGCCACAAAGGTCACTATGTACAAGATCTAGCAAATCTCTAAAAGTATGAACATAATCTGACATAAATGAACTTCTAGCATGCTTGCTGATAATACAGCTTTCACATGGAGAATCAGATTTGCTAATAGAGAGAAGATCTTGCACTAAGTTCTAATTTGACATTTCTTGAATACTCTTGAAGTTTAAATGGCCTAGTCTAAAATGGCACAACAAATGATGTGATTCAGAAGTAGCAATAAGAGCTTGAATACTTGTAGAATAACAGTGACTTAATTTGTAAAGGTAGCTACATCTTCTACCATAAGCTAGGACTTTCCTAGACTTGTCAAGAATAGTGCAGCCCTCTATATCAAATTCGACCCTATGATCAAAATTAGTGATTCTGCTTATAGAAAGCATATTTTTGGTAAGGTTCAAATATAAAGGACATTGGACAACAACTTAACAACACCTCTTTGAAATTCAACCCTGACTGTTTCTTCACCTTCAATAGACTGAGTTGTGTTGTCTCCAAGTTGCACAATTCTAGAATGGGTGAAAGACTTGTAGCTTTGGAACCAATCTCGATGATGGGTCATGTGTTCCCACACTTTTTTAGATTTGAATAAAAAGTCAATAAAAGGACTTTAGGCCTTTTTGCGGGACTTTTAATGTTGCAAGACCTAAATGTCAAGTTAGTGAATAAAGTTGGGTTTCCCTCCAATTTTGATGGTTCCCACACTTTTTTAGATTTGAATAAAAAGAGAGGCAAGACTGGACCAATAGGATTCAGAGGCCATGGTCCTCTTCTCTACTATAAGAAGAGAGCAACTCGAGTTGCTCCTCATGTTCATTTTCTCATTTCAATAAAGCAGATTGGTTCTCTTCATAAATAGATTGATGAATGTCCTTGCTCTTCTTCTTCCCTTCTCCATCTCTCATGCTTTCTTTGGATTTTGCTAATTATTGGATCTGAATGTTATTGGGACTGAGTGTTATTATACTTTTTATGAGAGAGAAAGAGAGAGAGAGAGAGAGAGAGAGAGAGAGAGAGAGAGAGAGAGAGAGAGAGAGAGAGAGAGAGAGAGAGAGAGAGAGAGAGAGAGAGAGAGAGAGAGAAAGAGAAAGAGTAAGCTATATTTGTTGTGGATCGTAGTGTTAATGGATCTTAGTGTTAATGAGTAGGGCTAATGGATGTAGAGTTAGATGTAGATCTTCCATTCATGCTGAAATCTGAACTAAACTATCGCTCTCATGGGAACGAACCTACGCGTGACAACTAACTCCATCTCTATGATGCTAGATTGACTAGATCTTGGATTCAGGTTAGGCAAGGAAAGAAACCCACTACATTGTTGGAACTGCTTCTTCTTTTCATTGTTGTACTTGAGTGTTCTGCAGTCCTTGATGAAATGACAAGTCCTCTTACAGTACTTGCAGAAGAGTTTCTGCATTGGCTGGGATGATGAAGGAAGATTCGAATTCGACCCTAATCCAAAATTAGACCCAGAGTTAAAATTCGATCCAGAGCCAAAACTCGACCCAGACTGCATGTTGCTCCTTTTGCCTGAATAATTAGATTTTGTGGATTTCTTTGACTTTAATTTTGATCCGATCCAAGGTCGAAAAATCCTTCATTGATGGGATTGACATTGGGTCGAAAAAATCCATGGAATTGGGCTTGAGCATGAAATTCCAACAAGAGCTTGTAGCAAAAGCTCTAGAATTGAGATACAATCAACCTTGGATAAATGTTACCTCTATGTAAGTTAATCCTATTAGTAGGTTTTTTGTTTCTCCTAAATGTTTTACACAACATAAGTGTTAATTGTTATTTGTTAACATAATCTAATCCCACCTTAAAAAAGAACCTGACTTGGATAAATGTTATTCTACACAAATATGGAGTTTGCAATGTTCTAAGATTTAAAGATTTATAAAAATGATGTCAAATCCCTCAATAGGGCTTTAGTACAGGTCAATTTTTGATTGTTAGCGCATTTTGCTACCCCAGCTCCCATCACCAGCTCCCATCACCACCCGTCAAGGTCCAACACAAAATCATCAATTCTCCAACAATTGCACAATGCAATGATGATCAATTTGTCAACTGCAAACAATTAGTCAACTGTATGTGTTATTATGTACACACATGTACTCCTCAGGTCTCACATTTATCCAGGGTTGACTATACCCTCCCAACATTTACATTGGTTCAGGTTTCTACTAATAATAAGCAGGTGCTTTTTGTGTAGGACTCAGGATGCAAGAATAGCGAGTATTCCTCTCAAGTCTCAACATAACGTTGCTGACTCCCTCCATAGCCTGCGATAGATGAGGTTATCGTGTGCCTTGGTGGCCAGAAAAAAACGAGAACGTCTTCTTCCACTCGCACTCCCCCACTCACCTACTAATATACTTTCCTTCCTTCCTCTGATTCCTTGCAATTTGAAACAACAATTCAAAGGAATTATATTGGACAAATGATTGCATGCGATGCACATGATCTTGGGAAATAATATTTCATTGTTCATTGAATTGTCCAGCGGTGCATCCAGCAGCAGATGATTTAGATATCAATATCATACTGGGCATGCAGCATTAACCAGTGGCGATCATCAGCATTGCATGGATGGTCAACGGCAGATGAGCGAGACTCTAGAGAATAATACCCTTTCGGGGTTGATGTGTCTATGAAGCATCTAGGCACCCACCCTGCATCGTGGTTGATGACCAGAACGTGAAAGAATCAAAACATCGCAGCTACTTTCCAAGAAAAGACAAGAAAAAGAAAAGCAAGTGCTATACAGAGTCGTTAGTCTGACAATGTATGTATACAAACCATTGCAGGGTTTGTTAACGTCCATAGCAAATCTAAAGTCCAAGACACTGTTTTTCTTACGTTTAGATCTGCCTTAGACCAATATATGAACACATCCATATTCCAATTCAGTGTTACTGCCGTTATCCTTGAAAGATTCCGAATCCTGCTCCTTGTCGGTTGCAGCGTTTAATTGACAATAGAAAAATTCGGAGTCCTCCTTTTTTTCATTGGCGGATTTGTCATTAATAATTCGGGTCCTGTCTTGAAGAAGATGTGCTGAAAGCTCGAATGGTGTGTTCACGGCTGATGGATGCTGATTGTGTGGGTCTACACTCTGGCAAGGCGTTAAAGATCGAATATATATATAAATATGGAAGCTGATCTTCTGTAGCAGCTAGATACAAGAACTTCACTTAGAGTTCTGCACGTCATGGTACCAGATCAGCGACACTGACTGATTACCTACGACGTGCAAGTTTGCAACTATCTTGCACAGATTCTTTCTAAATTGGGCGCAATCATTGGTAGTGCATTGACCTCTCAATGTTGCCTCAAAAGATCCCCTTCATTCGCTCATTCTACCTCCCACACACAATTCCCTCAAGGACTGGATACGGTTCAGAGGATTGGAAATTCAACACGGCTGAGAAGAAGATTTTTCGAGAGCTTGATAGGTGATGGATTCTTCTTTGCTTAGTTTGAGGTGCGCGACCATCTTTCTTATCTTTTGCATGCCACTAACCAATGCACAAGGTGGAAGCTGGAAGCTACTAGTTAAAAATGCCGGGATAGCATCCATGCACACAGCAGTAACGCATTTCGGAACGGTGGTTCTTCTGGATAGGACGGACGTTGGGCCTTCTCAGATCAACCTTCCTAATGGCACATGCCGGGACGATCCCAACGACCTCACCAGCACGCACGATTGCACAGCGCACTCTGTTCTCTTCACTCCTGGCACTAACACCATAAGGCCTCTCACAATCTCTACTGATACCTGGTGTTCGTCTGGTCAGTTCTTTCCAAATGGTACGCTTGTGCAGACGGGTGGAGATTTCGATGGCAACCTCAAGATCAGATACTTCTCTCCTTGTGTAAGAAGTGGAACATGTGACTGGGTGGAGGCCACAGATCAACAGTTGCAAGAAGGCCGTTGGTATGCTACTAATCATCTTTTACCGGATGGAAGACAGATCATTGTTGGAGGCCGAGGAGTCTACACCACAGAATTCATTCCTGCCAATGGACAAGCACCTACTCAGCTACCTTTTCTGCATCAAACAGATGATTTCCAGCACGACAACTACTATCCTTTCGTTCACTTGATTCCAGATGGAAATCTGTTCATTTTTGCAAACCGAGATTCAATTCTCTACAACTACATCACCAATACAGTAGTCAGACAATTCGATACCATCCCCGGAGAGCCTCGAAATTACCCGTCGGCAGGATCGTCCGTTCTGCTGCCGTTGACTGCAAGCGATGACTTCCAAAGCGCGAGTGTTCTTGTTTGTGGAGGTGCGCAATTTGGAGCATTTGCAAATTTTCCGTTAGCATTTGCAGTAGCATCTCAGACCTGCGGTCGCATCGACGTCATAACCCCGAATACCACTTGGGAGATGGAGACAATGCCAATGCCTCGCACCATGGGAGACATGGTGCTCCTCCCCAGTGGAGATGTACTCATTATCAATGGAGCTCAGAATGGATGCTCAGGTTGGGGGTTCGCCAACAACGCATCTCTTAGCCCTGTTCTTTACCAACCAAACGGCCTAGCTGGCCAGAGATTCACAACCCTTACTGCAACCACTATCGCTAGAGTCTATCACTCCACAGCGAACCTCTTGCCAGATGCGAGAGTGCTTGTGGCCGGAAGCAACACTCATCAATTCTATACGTTCTCAGGAGATTTCCCCACAGAACTACGCTTGGAGGCTTTCTATCCTCCCTATCTCAGCCCATCTTTTGCAGCAGACAAGCCTCGGCTATTCAATCCCCTCACTTCGGTGAGATACAACACTTCTTTCAGGCTGCAGGTGACAATCCAAAATCCTCCTCAGCTGAATATGGAGGTCAACATGGTCAGTGCTCCCTTTACAACACACTCCTTCTCACAAGGTCAACGTCTCTTGAAGCTGAAGGTTGTATCCCAGGCATTCATCACAGCAACCAATCGCTACATAATCTCTGCCATAGCTCCACCTAATCCTGTTGTGGCTCCACCGGCTTACTACATGGTTTTTGTTGTGAACGAAGGCAGTCCCAGTGGTGCAGCTTGGATCAGAGTATCCCACTGATCAGGATTTAGAAAATTCATGTGATCTCTATCTTCTTCTAGCATTTAATAACAATACTTAAACTTAAGTACTCAGCTCCAAGCAACTAGTCCTGCAGGCTAAGGAGTAAGCAAAACGAAGATTCATATTATTCCAGTCTGCTGGTATTATCTGATGACCTTACAAAATTGTAGACATAGAAGCGTAAACTACTTTTTTTTTAGTGTGTCTCAACAGCTTCCAACACAAATTACTCAATGAATCAATCTATAAAGTAGCTGCCATAGATCTGCTTGGTTGGGTATAATTTCTTGAAGATAATTTTCCAGATTCCCTTCTATCCTTGTCTCAACAGCAATATAATGTAAATGGCCTGTAATGGATCAGATCATGAAACAATCTACAAAGGTGATATCCAAAAAAATTCTCTTTGTACTTGAATTAAAACCTGTGAAGTGATTTTACTAAGGATGAGGGAATATAGCCCTAGTATAGCCCCTAAAAGGGGAGCAATACTCTAAATCTTGGGGATTTTCTATGCTTAAAGTGTTAGGATTTCTATTTTCAGTACTTTTATGACAGATTTGCTCCTTATGAAATATTGCCCATTTTAAGTAAAGGCCTTATGGCATTATGAAGGGTTGTTTAAGGGCAATTTTTCATGAAGAGCATCAAGGCATAGCACTTGGAAAACTAGGGATATTCTAAAAAATAATACCCTACAAAAATGAATGTGAAAATCGTAAGAGGTCTTTATGAGTTCTTAGTACTTGTTAACAAGAGAAATAAACACGTGGCAGGTTGTGGTTGATCAAGAGAATCCTGATTTTAGGTCATCACAGGGCCTCACCAAAATGAATTAATCTCAGCTATCCTTCTACAATTGTTACGTGACCTATCCTTCATCCTATGACTGTTGTACTAGGTTTTACCAGCCTACTCATGAAGGATACCTAGTACATGTTTTTATAAGCACTCATGAAACCAAATGAGCTTGTTAATGATCTTCTAGCATATTAAGCTTGTTATCATAAAATGTCACCTCTAATCTCTTATAAGATTTGTGAGACCTTTTAATGCTCTTAAGTACATCAATTTTGCAAACATAATCATTCCTTAGAAGATTATGAAGACATGGTCCTCCTCTCTACTTGCTTTGGAGATGTGCTTTGGCCATGCTAAATCTTGTATTTAACACACCTATTATAAACTCTAACTTTGTCTCTTAAGCATTGGGTTTTTTGGTATTAAATTGCTAGAAACCTGCCCTCTCATGATGTATTCAGTCATCGTGGCTTGTGGGTGAAGATGATTTGGGTTTAACTTTCAATTCTAAATGGTTGGGTGATTTGGCTCCACAACACTCCTTTTGGTGTATGCAATAGGATCTTAAAGATTTACTTCATGGCAGTCTAAGACTCCTACACTGATAATCTTAAACATTTACTTCACGACAATCTAAGACTCCTACACAAAAGAACAACTCGCAATCTCAATTCTCTAAGTAATCCGAGATCCTTTAATAAGAATTCTGTTGTATTTATCACATAATAAACCCTGTCAAATTACTCCATGTTGTAATACATTCAAGAATCTTAAGAATTTAAACTAACGTTCGTGGTTTTGCAAAATATTTGAGCGTAGAAATAAAACTAACATGTAAAATTTAAACTTACGTTCATTTTTGGTTGACTACTAAGGTCAAACACAACACAATTATCTTTTTATTTTCTTAAGCAAACCAAACAAAAAAGCAATAAATTTTGTAAGTCAACATTGAAAGCGAATCCTTATTTACAGTGCACGGTTGAAAACAATATGAAATTTGCTTTAATTTTTCTTTCAACTTCGTCCCATTCCGAGCTAAAACGAAAATGTTATTAAAGTTTTAAGTAAATTCAACTTCCATGATGAGCATGGACGGAAAAGCCACAATTCAAAAATTTTCAATATGAAATTTGCTTTAATTTTCCTTTTTACTTTGCCCCATTCCGAGCTAAAACGGAAATGTTATTAAAGTTCTAAGTAAATTCAAATTCGATGACCTATGCTCAGCATAAGTCTAGAGCGGAGTACCTATGCTCAGCATAAGTCAAGGGCATACCTATGGCCCTCGACCTATGCTCAACATAAGTCGACAGAGGACCTATGCTAGCATAAGTCGAGAGAGGACCTATGCTCAACATAAGTCGAGAGTTGACCTATGCTCAACATAAGTCTGCATCAGTTCAGAGGATATCAGGTGAGAGCAAATAGTTGAGATTTGTCTTTGTTTATTTTTTTTCAGACATTCAAATGGCTCAGCTAAAAGTTCGTCTGCCTATAAACCCTTCAAATCTTTAGAAAGTAGACATGACTAAGTATATGTTTTACTTTACCAAGGGTTATGATGGCCAAAAGCTCACGGACCTCTTCCTTTGGACTGTTGATACTTCTGGCAAAGGGCCTCTACCTTCAAAGCACAAGGACACGTGCTTTGGAAGGTAGCGGTTGTAGACGAGAATAATGAATTTACAAACTTAGTTGTAAGAGCAATTGACAAGAAAATATTTTTGTACATCATGGAGAATGGGTTCATGAAGATCCAACTTTGTGAGCATGCCATACTTCGAAACTTCTTCGATGATGCCTTGAAGACGATTGTAAGTTCAATTTGTTTTGCATTGCAACAAAATTTGAGTACTAGTTATCTTTTTATGCTCAGCATGGATATGGTTTCTTTTTAATTACTCTAATTATTTTTTTTTCAGACATTGAAAGCTGCAATACAAATGGCTATTGAAGCTTTGGAAAAAAAAAGAGGACCTTGTGCTTACAAAATCTGTGAGATCATCATCCTCTTCCCAAAAAGACACCCAAACACTTGATTCTACACTTGGATCAAGATTAATGTCAATTCCAAACAGAAAACGTAGTGGTTTGGAAAAAATCCAAGATGCATCCTCCCCACCTAAATCAAGAGGATTTAAAACAAAGCTTGCTAAAGGAGTACATCCTAGATCCTCTAAGAGACCTTAGCCCTAGACCTCTAGATTAAATCTACTTGGGGTTAGAATTAATCTAGAGCCGACTAGTAGGGAAGTTGCCAAGATGCGCTAATTTATTCATGAAACTAAAAAAATCCAAGCCACAACATTCATTCTTGACATTGAAGGCGGCGGAGCAAGATCAGGGCAATACTTTGATGGTTCTGCAGCCACACCCATGGATGGTCAAACACAAGACCAACAACAAGGGCCTAATTCACAGGAAAGGGGAGCACTTCAAAATCTCGATCAGGGAGGGACAATACAACAATCTAACCCCTCATCTCTTTCACATTCTAACATTTTCCCCCCTCCACCTTCTTCCATTTTAGCCTCTTCTAACCCTCACCATTCATATCTCCAAACCCAATTTTCTCGCCTCCCTCCAAAACTCTTTCAACCGCTCTCGTCTCCAAACCCTCCACCACCCACACTAGTACTACCTGAATGACATCGAGTGACACCCCGAAATCCAAGTCAGGACATGCTAGAATCTACAAAGTTCAAGCCAAAGTACCCTACGGATGAAGAGCGCAATGGTTCTACCTCATCCGATCTCAAGCTATGCCACACACCTAAAGCAAAAGTGCAAGCCTTATATCCACAACCAGCTTGGCGATGGGCAATGTTTTTTGCAAATAGGCCGGCATTCTTACGCGTGCCAACTTATTTGCGAGTCAACCCAAAATATTGCCCTCTCAAAAGGCATGAATATGGAAGTGGATGAGCTTGATACTCAAGATCCATTGCTTGGATCCACTCCTCTTCTTTCCTTGCTTGATCTACACTTGTAGGCTCATCCAAAGAGGTTAGGAAAGCAACATAATTTTCAGAGACTACTTGCTTACCCTTTTGATCATATGTGAGCCTTGAAGGTACTTGTCTTTCTCTTGATGTTCTCCTTGGCTTTTGACTTGATGAAGGTCCATCATCACCACCATCCAAAGTAGGATCCTTCTCATCAACATCAAGAATGTTAGATCCATCCACTCTACCATCAATCATGCTTGAAGACACTTTTGGAATGTTCCCCTCATCAAAAATGACATCTCTACCAACAATCACTTTGTTAGTAGAAGGAATGTAAACCTTGTAGGCTTTACTCACCTCACTATATCCAACAAAAATCTCTTCTTGAAGATAGATCCTCCTTGGTCCTATCATCAAGAGTAATGTTGACATATCATGTGCATCCAAAGGTTCTTAGAAATTTTACACTCGGCCTCGTCTTGAATAGCATCTCAAAAGGTGTCCTTCCATCCAAAATTGCACTCGGCCACCTATTGCACAAGAAATTGGCACACAACAAAGCTTGATCCCAAAATGGTTTGTCAAGATTAGCACTTAACCTCATGGCTTTAGCACTTTCACATAAAGTCCTATTCTTTCTTTTAGCCACTCCATTTTGTTGTGGGGTCCTTGATGTTGTATACTCCCTCTTGATCTGATGCTCATCACAAAAGGCCTCGAACTTGTTAGATATGTACTCAGCACCATTGTCACCTCTCAAGCACTTGATCTTTGTGGAAAATTGGTTCTCCCTTGCATTCTTGAACTTGACAAAGACATCATACACTTCATCCTTGCCCTTTAGTAGATAGATCCAACAAAATCTACTAAAATCATCAATGAATGTTACATACATCTTAGCTCCACTATTGTTAATTGTAGTAAATCCATGAATATCCGAATGTACAAGTTGAAAAGGCTTTGTAGATTTAGAAATAGATCTAGTATAAGGTAGTCTATGTGACTCAGACAAAGCACAAGACTCACAAACATGCTTGTCATTACTTAAGGAACTTGGAAGACCAATCACAACCTTCTTCCTTGCCATTACCTCCAATGACTTGAAGTTGAGGTGTCCCATCCTTTTGTGCCAAACCTCTTGAATAAAAATTTGCTCCCTTGCAACACATCCAACTTGGTTAGCAATAACACAAGCATCCAGTTTGAACAATTTCTCTTGCCTTTTACCTTTTCCAATCAAGACATCCTTCCTTTTGATCAAACAAGCATCTCCATCAAACTCCACCTTGAGGCCTTTACTTAGCATTTCGCTCACACTAAGTGAATTCTTGGTAACAGATGGAATAAACAAGACATCCTCAAAATGAACATTTCTCTTTGTAGAGAGAGAAATAGGAATTGTGCCAATTCCTTTGATTGCACATTCACCATCATTGGCTGTGTATCTCCATTTGCCAACAAAGAAGTGAAGTATTCTTTGTGAAAGGTCATGTGTGAACTTTCTCCACTATCAATCCACCAAGGATCTAGATCTCCATCATTAGCAAGAATACATGAAGACATCACAAAAGCATCATCATTTGCATCTTGAACATCCAAACCATCCTCATCAAGAGTAAGATTACCCTGCTTGTCTCCTTGATCTCTCTTCTTCTTGTAGCACTCACTTGCAAAGTGTCCTTTGATGCCACAATAGAAGCACTTGAGATTTGATCTATCCTTCTTTTTGCCACTTGAAGAAGCATCCACTTGATCTTGCCCTTTAGACCACTTACTTTTGGTTTTGCCCTTTGTGAACATAGCATCCTCTTGAAGTGTCGATGTAGATCCACTTCTTGCTTGAAGCCTATATTCCTCATTGATCAAGATCTCTTGAAGATCCATCAAACTTGGCAAAGTCTTTTGAATAGCAATACTTTGAACAATGTTAGCATGAGCATCCAACAAGCCATTAAGAATTACTTGAATAAGCTCTCCTTCCTTAATGCTTTCATCAATGCAAGCCAACTCATCATTCAATGCTTTCATTCTCAAAACAAAAGTACTTGGACTTTTTTCATTCTTTTGCAAACAAGAAAAAATTTGCCTTCTTAGAGTCAACACTCTAGAAGTAGACTTGGATTCATAAAGCTTCTTCAATGGATTCCAAGCTTCCAAAGATGATGTGCACTTACTAACTTCCTTGAGAAGTTCATTAGTAACATTCATCTTTATCATGTGTAGAGCCTTCTTGGCCCTCTTGTCATACTTCAATTGATCTTGTTGTGTTGTTGGTCTCTCCTCCAAACCTACAACAACATCCAAAACATCATTCATCTCAAGAAGTGACTCCATCCTCACTTTCCACAATGAATAGTTACTTGAGGCAAGCCTATCATTGGCTTCAAACATGACTCCAATTGAGGTTGCCATGTAGCAATGACTTGATATTCTCTATCAATCTGTTTCAATGCACAAAGCACTCCTTTAAACAACAACAAATTCTTTCAAAAGAAATCATCAAGATTTGAAACTATCTCACAAATTCTCTTCTAGCACTTATACCAAGCAAATCAACACATAGAATCATGGAATCTTGATCAGTTTATGATATATCCTCAATCTAATGATTTTTTCCACTTCCTAAGATTGAAACACACTCAAATGAAGTCCAGCAATCTAATTATCTAGAGATCCAATCAAAATTAGGGTTTTGACAAAATCACAAAAATCTACATGCAAATGCTGAAAATTTGATATGCAATCTATAAGCCACCACTTAGGCTGATCCAATGATCCAAAAATCAGCCAAATCTAGTATGTGAATTCAAAAATCGGAATTGATCAAGTATATTGACCTATATAGTATTTTGATCTACAAAAGATCCAATCTACAAAAGCAAAAAACTCGATTTTGGTGTAGAATTCTCTCTAGCATGCTCTAGACTTGATATCTTCACCAAATCATTGATAGATCTAATTTCCTCCTTCATAACCTGAAACACAAGCTCTGATACCATGTGAAAGATTTCAGATCATTACGATCCAATCTACTTGAATGATCTTTGGCTAGAAAAAGAAATACACTACCATTCTCACCAATGTAGAAAAATCAGCATCTACACACAAAATGAGATGCAAACACTAATAGAACTTGATCAAACTTGGAATAAAATGGAAAAGCACTGTTGCTGTCTGTAAAAAACTAGAAAACTATTGTATCTCACACATGTGGATCCAAAAATAGCAAATATAGATCATTCTACACATAGAATTGTAAGCAATCACCAAAATAGTGCGCCAATGGATAGTAGAACCCAAGAGAACCATGTATAAGCATGAAATGAGATAGAGAAGAGAGAAGATAGCTCTCTCCATGAGTGACATCCTTTTATAACAGGTCCAACCCCTATTTGGCCACTTGGTTTTCCCACCATAATGCTAACCCTACTAATTTTGGGTCTAGATTCAATGTACCCAATTATTCAAATTTGAATCTACTCAAACTCGCATTCTAACTTTCCCACACTTTCAAAAAGTATTTATTGAAATGAAATTTAGACTAATGAACTTTGAAAAGTCAATCTCTAAGTCTAAAACAAGTTTTCGCCTCAATATGCCAAATATGGAAATATAGCAAAATGTGATGAAACTAGTTGAATCTTTCACACCCCACATTTGATCAAATAGTTTAATTTCTCCCATATCACGGCTAGGTACTAAAAAACAACATTGATCATCAAATTTTTACAGTCCTAGAATTTCCTTTCCAAAATTACTGATGTCTCATACCATCAGCTTTTCCTTCCAGAAAATCCTTAACCACCTTATCTGATATTCTAGAGATCCATTGATCATCTAGATGTCCTATAACCCACATAGGATATTATATCTTGTTTCCCTACTTTGGAAAATTCCTTTTATTTAGATGATTGGCATGCCTATTAGATGGATATCCAAATCCACACTTGATCTTGTGATCTAAACAAAAGAATTAACATGGTCCAACACTACATTCGGATCCTTATAGGTTAATGATAAGCTTCAAATCCCCCTTGATCCAAGAACATGAACTCTAGGGACAAGCTTCTATCAATTAATAGATCCAATGTAATCCATGTATCAGATTCTACTTCTAACATCACAATTGACATCCAAAACTACGGATAACTCAATGGTCACAAAGATATTAGTTATGAATTCAACTAAATGAATCCTACCCAGGAAATTAATATCCGATATTAAGCAATTATTTACTGGGATTACCAAAATCTTAACTGTGAAATACAATTCCTGATCACACTTACTACCTATGATGTCCACTCTTCTTTCCTCTTTAGAATTTTCAATTCCCTAAAAATCTATTTCAGCTAAGGTACTAAGAAGACGTAGTGACATTAGTAAATGTTTAAAATCAATTACTATAGGAAAAAAGTCTGAAACAATGTCATTTCTATCCTACACCTGGGCTGAATAACTGATATATCAAAAAATCATCTACTAGTATGAAAACACTACTAGTCTGATCTTTTGAGTATTATTCACCATAGGATTTGACTGGAAATGAAATCAATTTTTTATTAATTCCTATCATTATCATGTTTCCAAATCAATTGGACTGTTCTCCGTTTTCACTTACTGGCTTAAGAATCACTCCGTTAAAGTTATCTGTAATTAATGGGAAATAACATTTGGATTCGGGTACTTTCTACACTGTATTCATTCCAAATAATTTTGTCAGATAAAGAATCATCTCCAAATCCCATAAATTTTCCTCCATTAACTATTCAACAAGTATCTCAGAAGCTTTGGTTTGTTCAATCTTAATGATTAAAATCATCAAGAACACAACTAACCAATTGATCGGTGTTCTACCAATTTGAAAAGGAGAAAACAAAATACAATTTAACTCTATTCATTGGAAATATCCGTACTCCAGAGTTAAATGGCTTAAATAGCAATGTACCAAGGAATTGAAATTCCTATACTGGATATATGCCTGAGAACTGTACCACTCCCTTTGTTCCGACAAGATCGGCTTCGAAAAAATTTCCACCGAAAACCGATTAATATTGCTTGACCACGAATAATGGTACTCAAGTTCCACAAAACCGGTTTAGCCAAAAATGTCAAAGTGACATGCATATTGTCCCTAGAGAAAGGAAATCCAAATTACTTCAACTCATTTTATGAGAAACAATACTAGATACAAGGTTAAATTTTGACAAACTAACACCAAGAAATCAAAATTTCTCTAACTGGGTGTTATTAGCCTGAACTTCCAGAGTTTTTCTAGAAAATTGAATTTGAACTAACTTACAGCTAAGAAATATCAAAATACTTTCCAAACCTTGATGCATTGGATACAGCTAATTGGAACACCTTCCACTTGAAAAAACAAGCAAGAGAAATAAGAATTCTTGTTGTCACCATCTTTGCAATGGGTGCAAAGGTCTCTTCATAATCAAGACCATGGATTTGAGCAAATCCTTTGGCACATAATCTTGCTTTATGCTTGTTGATGATGCCATCATGATTGAACTTGATCCGGAATACCCACTTGCAGCCAATCACATGCTTGTTTGATGGAGGATCCACAAGCTCCCAAGTATTGTTGGTGATCAATGCATCATACTCTTGCTTCATGGCATCCTACCACTCCTTGGTATTGAGTGCCTCTTATACATTCTTTGGCTCTTCATGAGAGACATAAAAAACATAATTAGTGGAATCAAGATCCACTTGTTTGCCTTTGTCAACATATGAGAGCTTCTTAGGCTCGAATCTATCTCTCATGGATCTTCTTGGTGAGAAAATCCGAGGAGAGTCTTCTTTAAATCTCGACCCCATCACATCATGATTGTCTTCAAAATCAATAATTGATGATGATCTCGGCCTCTTCAAAAGATGAGTGTTGATCTTCATGAAAGACAACATCTCTACTTTCAATAACTTGATAAGTAGAGAGTACAAAGACTCCATAGGCCTTCTTGGTGGATGAGTATCCAACCATGATCCCTTTGCATGCACTAGGATCTTCCTTCTTCCTTGTTTCCAAGGGAATATGGACAAAGCATAAGCATCCAAAAACTCTAAGGTGATCAACCTTAGGCTTCTTCAAAAATAAGATTTCATATGGTGACTTTCCTCCAAGAGCTATATGAGGGAGCCTATTGCAAAGATAATTTGCACAATTAATGGCTTCTCCCCAAAAATCTTTGGGCAAAGATGCCTCAATTCTCATAGATTTTGCACATTCACATATAGATCTATTCTTTCTCTCGGCCACTCCATTTTGAGATGGAGAGTAGGCACAAGAAAACTCTATTTTAATGCCTTCAAGCTCACAAAAATCTTGAAATTTATTGGAGATATATTCACCACCTCCATCACTTCTAAGAGCTTTAATCTTGAATGATAATTACTTCTCTGCATAAGCTTTGAAAATAATAAAATGATCAAACACCATAGATTTAGAAGCAATAAGGTATATCCAAGTGAATCTTGTGTAATCATCAATGAAAGTAACAAAACAAGTGGATCCTCCCTTGCTTGTAGTTGATGAGAAATGCACATCCGAGTGGATTAACTCCAAAGGATGCTTGCTTTTGATAGAAGATCTTGTAAATGGCTTTTTTGTGAGATTTAGCAATAGCACAAGCCTCACAAGGCTTGATCTTCTTGGAGAGTGACTTTGGCAAGCCAATAGCTTTGGCTTTTTTGATCATAGAGAGCATGGATTTGTAGTTGGGATGTCCCAACCTCCTATGCCATAATTCCTCCATAGAGAGCTTGTTCACAAGAGCAACATTACAAGCATTCACATACTCATTTGGATCTAGTTTATAGATGCCACCAAATCTAGATCCTAATGCAAGTATCTCATCATTCTTCTTGATAGTGCAAGTATCAACATTGAGTTTTACATCAAGGCCATTATCAAGCAATTGGCCAACACTAATAAGATTCTTGGTAAGCTTAGGTACATAAAGAACTTTAGAGAGAGAAAGAACTTTAGAGGATGCAAGCTTCAAGGGAATGTTCCCTATGCCTTCAATAGGACATTCATAATCATTTGCAGTGTATATTGATTTCTTCACTCCATCATAAGATGCAATAGAAGAGAAAGAGTCCTTGGAGCTACACATATGTGAAACTGTACGTTCACGAAGTTTCAAAAGTGATTTTTTCGGTACCCCAGTTATGAATTACTTGCGCAACTCATAACCATGGACATCCTAATAGAATTCGGTAGACATTTGGTGCTTCTGGTAAGTCCATCACTACGAAAGTAACGACAAACTGTACTCCCACAATTTTGACAGGTATATCTTCCACCATTCCTCGTGGACGAACTGTCGTTTGATCAGCTAGCTTAATAACAAAAGTAGCAGGCTTAATCTTTGTAAGGCCCCATTTTGCACATAGCTTTGTAGAAATCAGGTTAATTCCTAAACCTCCATCTATCACGACTGCTTCAGCAGAGTGATATTCTTTTGTTCACTTTCCCAAGCGGCTCCAACATGGAGTACTTCGTTAGATTCTTCAAATCCAGCACAAAAAAGCGGCTCCTGATCGACTTATGGTTCTTCTTGAGCTAACTTTTGCGCTAAGACTTCTTTTGCTTTTGGCACCAACTTCAGGAACTCTCCCAATGAAATATTGATCTTGCTAGACAAAATGTTCATGAGTATTCTGTATGCGGTGCTTCTGGTTTAGTCATCTTGAAGGGTTCTTCAAGATGATGTAATTGATCATTCATATCTATACGTAAATTTCTTGGCGGCAGCAATGGTGAAGACTGAACTTCAGTTGGCAGCTTCAAGCTCCTCTTCTTCTTGCAGATGTTTGATCCACTATCTCATATCTTGATATCTTCGTCTTTCTATATTAAGATTTGGATAGAATTCCGATGTTGTTGGTATATCATTCAATGGTATAGAATCAGCAGGTACTGGATCCATTACTGGTTCTTTCTGCCTCTATGCTCTGGTGACCACCATCAAGAGTGCACTTGGTTTATTCTCAGCTACTGGTCTTTGCTTGATTGTTATCAAATTTACAGGTGCTATAGCTGGTGGTGGCTTCGGTCTTGCTGGACAGTCTTTATAGCAATGCCCGTAACCACAGTCATGACAAAATGGTACAAATTTTTCTTTATTTGGGCATTCTGCAACTCTGTGATTTTCTCCACATGCAAAGCATCTGAGTGGTGCTCTGGTCCAATTTCTAGAGGCTTGTTGTTGAGCAGCAGCATAAATGGCATATTGTTCTGAAGATCCACTTGCTTGATCATTTCCATAGTTCCATTGCTCAGCATTTCCGTAAGGTTCCGGTTCCATCAAATTGGCTGGAGGAGCGGAGCGCTTTGGTGGGGCAGGTAAAGCTAAATGTTCCGGGTATCCAAGAGCAAATTGTCACGGTCTTATTGTTGGATTACCTCCATACTGTGGTTTTCGATATCCCATCTGGGCATACCGTTGTTGAATTATCCGAGGGTTGAAGTTGCAAAAAGCAGTCTCATGATCAGGTGAATTACACAAATGGCAAACACTGATTTCAATTCGTTTTTTCAATTGAGGACACTCGTTCACTGTGTGATTTCGTGTACAAATAGAACACCAAACATTTTCCCTGGTAGAAAAAGTCTTTGCAAGTTTTTTGAATTCTTTGTTTGCTTCCCTGTGGAAATTTTCCAATGCTTTGATCTTCTCATCAAATTGCAACTGCAACTTTTCCATCTGTTTCTGCTGGTTCTTCCCAAGTTTCTCGAACTCATTGAGCATCATTTCTGCAGTAGCATTGGCATTCGTTGAATGGTGGTGGATGTCGTATTAGTCTGCCCTACTGTATAAGGCAACATACTGATATTTGGCTCCTCATCTGAATCTTCATCCTCCTCCCGAATTGCATCGTCCATAGCATTTTGCAAGAGTGCATACTCATTATGGTGTTTCAACTCACGTCTAATCCGTTTAGGTAGACCTGACAAAAACCACATAATCATGGCATTTTCGTTAATCAGCTCAGGTTTGCATTCAGATCTAAGACGTTTCACTCGTTCAATGTAATCTCGAACCATGTCCCGCTTTCCCATTTTAATTTTACTTAAAAGTAGGAAAGGGTCTTCCATAAACTTTTGTGGTTTGAACCGTGTGATTAGGGCTCGCTTAACAACCTCCCAATCTGTACGCTCAGTTTCATCTTGATTATAGTACCAATCTTGTGTTGCGCCTGTTAAGGCCATAGGAAACAGCTTAAGTTTATCTTGAGGATAAATCTCACCATAGACTTCACAGGATTCAGCATAGATCTGAAGAAATCTAACTGGATCTGTTAATCCATTATATCTAGGTAGATCCAATCGGGGTGCTCTTCTAACAATAATTGGATTGACTTCATGTGGAGCACCTCCAGCAGCTCCAGGGGCAGCCATCTTCACAAATTTAGATCAAATAGATAATGAGATTGGATCTAGATTTTTCAAAAAGCTATCTCAGATTAGATCTACTAGATCTATTCCACTTTTCAAGAATCTGATTCTATATGATGAAAAACTTTTCAAAATTCGATCAATTAATACTTCTCAAAAATGATAAATCTCTCAAAATCCAAATCAGAATATATCAAATTTGATCCAAATTTTGATAGACTTGATTTGAAAAATCAGAAACTAAAAATAGGACTAGCAAAGGTTCACTAGGCGAAGGTTGTCTCGGCAAAGGTTCAATAGTGCTATTTTGGAAAAAAAAAAAACTCTCTGAACACTTTTCTAGCAATTTCTAGGGAAATAACCTTCGCCAACCTCTCAGGTGAAGGATTTGATACAGATACAAGTATTGAAAATCGGATGAAGGTTTCTGACACAATAAATTATAGTTTATGTAGTCTGATGAGGGTAAAATTCAAGAATTTTTGTGATCTAATCAAGAAGAATCTTTGTCGAACTCAAAAAATAGTATTTTACTATAAATAGTATGTTTTGAAATCTCGGTGAAGGTTCTGGCAAAGTATCAAGAGTAATACTGGTATTTTTGCAAAAAAAAATGACTTTTTTGGCAAAAATATGACAATACGACAACTGATCCTCTGAAGACCTTTCTATTTTTGGTATTATTCTTCGTCGACACCTAATCATTTGTTGATTGTGAGACTTGTGCATATTCAATACTAACAATGTTCTGTTCAATCTATTGTTGACAATCTCCACTTCTGTGGATGAACACTCTCCTTTGTGGATGAACACTCTCCTTAAGTGGATGAACCTTCTCCTTAAGTGGATGACAAATACTCTTTGAGTGATTTTGTGATTCTCCAAAAGGCTGAGCAAAGCTCCCACTTGGATGAAAGATCCCCTTTTGGTGAACAGATTGTCAACAATCTTTTGCATAAATTTTGGTGTACTTTGTTGAGCATGTAAGTAGCTCTTCTTATGTAATTTGATTGGAGCATTTGCTGGAAGGTTTTAACCATTATGCAAATGTGTTTTCAGGTTCTTAATAGGTTGAGGAACATTCTCATGTGAAGTGATCTTAGATCTACATCTAAACACCAAGATTTGACAAGCTAGTGAAGCTAGTCTTGTGATTCACTAAGTGTGCTCTTTCTTTCACCTCTAAAGCTTGTACTTATCACTTGCTAGACTTTATAAACTTTTAGAAGTGTGGTTTACATGCGGTTTTATAGGTCGAATCAGTATCTTAGTGTGTTGATCATATGTTGATCAAGTTTGTTCAATTCTAGGTATTCTTGGCAGCCTAGTCTTTTGTATTTTCTAAGAATGCAAGTAACTCTCCACACCATAACTTGATTTGGTCACTTGCTAGAAAGTTTGAGAGCTGGAGTGTGTTCAGGTTGGTTTGAGTTTGTAATCCATTCTTAGTGTGTGCAAAGTGTTGCATGTGTTTCAATCTTTCTTTCTATGATTGGAAACCAGTCAGGTTCAAGATAGAAGTGTTTTAGTGTCCCAGATCTTCTAAGATCTCCTTATCTATCATTTGTTGAGAGGAAAGTGAGTGCTAGGTGCATTAGGACAGAGCCTAAAATTTGAAGAATCATTATATTCATGGCTTCCAATGGTGGGATCATGTTAGAAACTAATGATAGGTTGAGTTCATCAAACTACTCTACTTGGAAAGTGAGGATGGAATCCTTACTTGAGTTGAATGAACTCATGGACATAGTTGCAGGAATTGAAGAGAGACCAGCCACAATTCAAGAGCAACAAAGGTTTGATAAGAAGGCTAAAAGGGCTCTTCATATCATTAAAATGAAATACCAATGAACTTCTCAAGGAAGTTGGTAAAAGTCAAAGTGCAAGTGAGTCATGGAATGCCTTGAAGAAGCTCTTTTAATCTAAGTCCACCTCTAGGGTATTGACCCTAAGGAGGCAAATATTCTCTAGTAGACAAAGCGAGGGAGAAAGTGCTCATGCATTTGTCATGAGGGTTAAGTCCTTAAGTGATGATCTAGCATGCATTGATGAAAACATAAAAGATGGTGAAATAGTCCAGGTTATGTTCAATGGTTTTCTAGATGAACATGCTAACCTTGTGCAAAGTTTTGCCATTCAAAGAGTCTTGCCAAGTGTGGTTGACTTGCAAGAAATCTTATTGGCTGAAGAACATAGGTTGCAATCAAAGCTTGATGGTGCATCCTTGCAAGGTGGAGGTGAAGAGGCTTTCTTCACAAAAGTAAAAGTCAAAGGAAAAGGTAAAGGCAAAGGGAAATGGTCCAAAGGTGGAAACTTGGATCATGATGATCACTCTTCCTCCTCCTCTTCTAGTTCTTTTAGAAAGAAAGATAAGTCAAAGTTCAAGTGCTTTTATTGTGGGATAAAAGGTCATTTTGCAAATGAATGTCATAAGAAGCAAAGTAATGAAGGTAGCAAGCAAAGCAACTTTTGTACTTCTAATGAGGATCTAGATTCTTGTGATTCTCTCATGATGTGTTCTTCAAGTCTAATGTCAAGTGGAAGTGACAAGGATTCATGGTGGATAGATAGTGGATCTAGTTCACACATGACTAGTCACAAGGAGTTCTTTACTTCTTCGATCTCTTATGTTGGAACCAAGAAAATGGTTCACATGCCAAATGGTGGTGAGTGTATGATCAAAGGTATTGGATCAATTACTATTTGCCTTTCTACTAGTAGGAATGCAAGGCTTGATGATGTTCTTTACATTCCTATTAGTGATTGAGAGTACACATGCCAAATGGTGGTGAGGGTACAAGACAAAGATTGTTGGGGATGTTTGCTTCATTACTAAGGGAGATGTCTTGATTGCAAGGGGCAATAGACAAGGTAGACTTTACAAGCTTGATGCATTTGTTATGTCTAACAAGAGGAATGAAATGGATGTTGGTGGTTCTCTCAACTTTCAAAAGTCAATTCCTAGCATCAATAAGATTGGGAGATCTTATGCAAAGTCTAAAGAGCTTCCTTATGCTAGATCTAGGTTGAGATCTAATGAGCTTCTTGGAGATAGTTATTGTTGTGCTAACTTGGCACCTTTTGGTGAGTCTATGATCAATGTTTTGGATCCATTGTGGACTGGTGCTACCTAGTAGTCAAATGGAGTCATGTGGTGCTAAATTAGTATCATGTATCATGTTTGAACTCTTCTACTCATAGATTTCCAAGTTGGTGGCTCTTCAATGGAACTACATGGCAAGTGCAAAAATGAAAAAGGTAAGAAGAGAGCTAACTTCATCAATGGAGGTGATGAAAACCCTTCTTTGGAAATGGTTGTTGCTAATGACTTATTTACTCATTTGGAAAGAGATGGTGCTTTGAGCATGTTTGAAGAAAAATTTTCTTTTGCATCTTTATGTGATGAGTCCAAGAAAGCCATTTGTGCAACAAGTGGTGTCACATGTATTCATAAAAAAAAGTAGATCAAACGGTTCTATCATGAGATTTGGTGTGGAAGATCTCAAGTCAAAAGGGAGACATGAATGTGAAGTGTTCAAAGTAGGATGTACTTTGAATTATGCTTTTGTGAATGATAGTGAGGGTTCATTATCATTACCTATATCATTGATTAGAAGTCCAGGTTTGACAAGAAAAAGTACTTCAATCATTCTTATGTTGAAGGTATCTACGTCTTCTTTTTATGGCTTCTAATGTTCGAGATTCTTCCATTTTTTATGATGCAACTATCAAGAGGGAGATTGCTAACTTTTGTGGTGTGATCATTAAGAGGGAGTCTTGTGAAGGAAAGGGCGAAGGAAGAGTGACTCTTGGGAAGATCCAAGGCATGGATCTTACATCTCTTCATCAACTCAAAGGTTGTTATGATTGTGGTGGAGTGTTCATGCATGATCAAGATGGCAAAAGGTTGGATGAAGAAGACTACATGTCTTCAAGGCAAGGAAGATCTATTGGTGAGCTCATTGAGGTTTGGTTTGAACTCAAATGGGTTGGTTTGATTAGGTTTGATACTCAACTTTATCTACTCTACTTCGTGTTGGATAGAATTGTAGAAATCTATCTTTTGGTTTATGATGGTGACATTGTTTTCACTAACTATAGTGAAAGGTTGAAATCAAGCAATGATGAGATCTTGTGGGGTGTTAATCATGTGTTTGAGAGGGAGTATCTTCAGAGGTTCAGATTTGAAGATGTTTATAAATGCAAAGTCCTTGATGTTTTATTGGAAGATCAAGATGTTGATCTTGAATTGCTGCATCAACACCAAGAGGCAAGTAGCAATTGGAAGCTAGTCAAAAGCATCAAAGGGGAGCCACATGGGCAAAGCATTTTGGATCTGTTTTTACAGATTCTTGAAGGTTCAAGTAAGGTTCTTGGAGCAGCAAGAAAGTGTCCTTTTACTCTACCTTACTTTATGTGTGACGCAGACAGAGCAGTATCACAAACAGTTACAGATCATATAGAATGTACTCGCTCGATTGATAAGAAATAATGTTGTAAAAGATGACAGAGGGAAAGTATGCTCAAGTTTATAAAAAAATTGCTCTTCTCTCTCTATTGATACTCAGATCTGTGCAAATGCGTAAGTACAATGGCACGAAGTGTCGACTTTATAGGAACGATCATCGGCCTCAATGTCATTTACCAACCGTCAAAATGTCGGTTGAGATCCGGTACTGCGTCTCTATAGAACGTCGCAAATTCTCACCTAAATGTGAATTTACAAAGTACAAATGGGCCTTTACATGAATTCAGACACTATAGCACATTTACATGTATAAAAATTGAAAATTGAAAATTTTTACAATATATAACAATAACTTGGATAATGTGGGATCATGAGGCTCCACAAGTAGCAGGCCGGATCATCCATAAATCTGGATGGAGGCTATATGGACCTATTCAACCTCCTGGTTTGAACTTCGGTCCTCTGATGTGGGTTGGTGCAGTTTGGAAAAAAGTCAACATTAAAGGATACTCTATGATGACAGCCTAAACTTTTAAGGCTTGAACATTGAATAAGAGTTAAACTAACATGCATTTGTTCCCACACAAGATCCACCTGGCACGGTTTGGAGCGTTGATTTGTATTAAAATCAAAGGTTATGATTTGTACGGAATACGTTATAGTTGTTGAAAATTCGTTGAAGGGATTGCTGCTAATCAACTAGTCTATATGTGCATCTACAGCCAATTTGCATATCTCTACTTGTTGCATGTGCTTCGACATTTTCCGGTTGCATGTGCTTCGACTTATGGAAAATGTAGTAGATAGTGTGGTCCAAGATATGTTGTCTAGGCATCCTCTGTACGTACATTTACTGCTTGCATAATCAAATAGAAATTACCTCCGGATATCTATGAAGGCGCTGCTGTAAATCTAACAAAGGATCATTTCAGAAGAATAGTTGAGGTTGGTTTGTAATTATAGAATCTGAGGGGTTTAGCAGCCTAGGCTCACTGTTGGATTGTAGGCACTGTTGGCATTGAAAAGAATGATCATTTGGGAAGAATTTCGGAGTTGAATCTAGCCTATACTCATAGAATCTATGAGCGTTTTAAAAGCCGAGTATTGTTGTTGAATCACTAGGCGCTACTGGTGATCGAAACAGGTTTTGTGGTCTCCACGGGCTGCTCGTAGCTTTTTGAGTAGTTTTTGCATCAGAGAATAGCTGTAGAAAGATTCGGGAGTTGGATCTGGCCACGAACAACAGGATTAGCTTTGCCATGGTCAAGAAATTTGTGCAGAAGCCAACATTGTCATAAGTGAAATTGGAGCTTACAAATGCTACAAATCTCCGACATCTCTTTTTGCAGATTTCTAGCAGATTTTTGGCAGGTCTCAACTCTGTGAGGGTTCCCGTAAATTCTAAGCTGGTCTAGCATGCAAACTCAAGAGTATGTGAAGCACAAGGCAACACTTTGCATGCAGCTCTAGCAAAGATTTTTCTAAGCACAACGAATTTCAGCACTTCGCATGTGAATCTAGTAACGATTTACAGGGCAGTCAGGGCAACTCAAGCAATCTCTGATAGGTAGATGCTTCCGTAGATGAAAGTGGCTCATAGTCTATCTTTGGGCAATGAAACCCATGTCCCTTATCCAGGTAAGGCAGATTCGACCACGCCTGCTGGATTTGCATGCAATTTTGTTGTGAGGCGTGAGCTTGCAACTACAAAGGCAAGGGCAACTTCAAACTGGTAGCAACTTTTCATTTGCGTTGGAATTGGTCATCATACCAAGGGCTTTAGAACAAGAGCTAGGTTGCTTGCGGCGCCATTGAACGATACTTGTTTGAATATGAGCATCTGCAGTTCACCGAAATTGAGCCTGGTATATTGTTGGTTGTCATGAGATTGTAGACTTTGGATTATTAACTTCCTCGAACTTTCTGCAAGTTACTTTATGGAGAAGAGAACTGAGATCAAAAAATGCATGCAAGGATATACTTACCTGAGCCCCATATTTGTTGCACACTACATGTTCACAAATAGCTATCCCCTTCTAGTCGCCTGTATATACTCTCTATATATTTTACATAACTTTTACAATCAATACAAGAGGATAAATTTCTTATGTGGCACTGCGTAAAAGTCGCAAGGTGGCTTTTGCTCTTGGTCTGTACACTCATGCTCTTGCTTTTCTCTTAGCCAAGTAGGTGAATGAGGATTGATTCATCGGTCTTTTTTATGCTATTACTGACTATAATCTTAAGGGTTTCATGCCTGAGATCAGCTTCTTTGACTTAATGAGACTATTTCTAATGAGATCATTGTAGACTCTTGATCCATTTTGGATTGACAACTTTCTCAATCTGTCTGCAAGTGTATTTACAAGGAAGTGGACTGAGATAGAACCTGCTCATGAATATGATAGGTCTGAGTGAAGTTAGAGTATTAGTGTGAAAAAGTTGTTTATGCATGTGATGTATGCTTGTTATTGTCTCTATGTCAATGACTAGGGGTATATAAGAACTGATTTCTATCAAATTATGATTTTGCGATTGTATTTTGTTTTGTAGGACATATAGACAATGTTTTCCATATTGGATGAAGAAATGGTCGAATTTTCAGATATGCGTCCTGAAGATTACTTTATTGATGGTTTGTGATCGTTGAAATTGCGAATATTTGAAAAATTGAGAAATTGACAAACTAAGATTCTAAGAAATTGAGATTCTGAGAAACTGAGAAACTGAGAAATTGAGAAATTGAGAAACTGAGATTCTGAGACATTGAGATTCTGAGAAACTAAGAAACTGAAAAATTAAGATTTTGAGAAATTGAGATTATGAGAAACTGAGATTTTGAGAAACTGAGATTCTGAGAAATTGAGATTTTGAGATTTTTATTGTGAATGTTGTGAATAGTGATTGCGAATATTCTGAATACTGATCGTGAACATTGTGAATACAAATCATGAATACTGATGTGAAATTGTGAATATTGAGAAACGTATATTATGAAATACGTGAATATTGTGAATTCGTGTTGTGAATATTGATATTTTGAATATTCTTACATACTAAAATATTCTACAACGTAACCATGATAAATATGGACTTTTGTAAATACAAATTATGAATATTAAAATGTGACTATTCAAAATAAAGATTGCACTTGCTAATCTTCGTTACTTGTGGTAAAATTGTTCTATACGTTTGAATGAAGACAATGATTTGGCAAGCGATGAGAAGAAAATTTCAGCACAAATAATAAGAACTTAAAAAGGTCTTCTTCCTCAACAAATTCAAAGCCAAAAATAAGTTTTCCGAAAGCTCTGATTAAAGTAACAAATTGACTTTGGTACAATCTAAAGTCCCGCAGCAGACGATTGATAATAGTCCAACTCAGTCATTTCAAGATCAACTTCTATAACTTCACATTTGTCTTAAATTGTCTTTCACTTTTACCTTGAACTTCATTTGATCCATTAGATTGAAAAAAGTGCAATTTTACTTCAAATTTTAGCTTATCAATTTGTAACTTATAAATCTATATTCAAAAATTACAAAAACTTAATATCCACTTTTTAATAATACAATACAAGCTAGTCAAGATCATGCACATTTTACAAAATCAAAATATCAATTCATTGCACAATAATTTGCCACACTAACACCTCACCTATATTCCGTACAACATAATTATGATTATTACCAAATCCCATAACTCATAACCCAAACATAAACCCATTACATAAACTAATAAAAATTACAAATTTTATCAATTTCTTAAAACATTAATTCACATATTTCAAAATCATTATATACACTAATTACACAAAATAATTTATCTAGGCTCTACAAGAATGAAATCAATTCTTTTTCTAAAAAACAACTTTGTACAAAACTTATAATAAATTGACTTTTAAAATAAATAACAAATATTATAGATCTCATCTAACATTCAAATGTATGTTAGAAACTTACAACAAACTACTATCGAAATTTTGAAATTACAAAATAATTTATCACAACAATATAAAAAACACTTTAAACAAATCTTAAAATTTTAGGATTCATGCTATTATGGCATGGCTTGTTTGGCCTTTGTGGTACAAGACCACATCGTTCTTGTTTATCCTTCAATTGTTGCTTAGAGTGACTATGTTACTCTAAGCAAGTTGGTGAGTATTCTCGTGCAGCTTGAGCTTTAGCTCCTCTCACATCCGCTCCCTCTTCTGCTGATATTGTTGCTGCCACCAAGTCTTCATCCTGCTTCTGAAGGCATTCTTCTCTTGTTTGTGGAGGACTTTGTGTCTGGTGTTGACTTGGTGTTTGATCGTGATTCTTTCTCTCGTGTCTTCCATCGTAGCCCTCATCTTGTTGGTGGTGGTCCCTCCGGTTTGGTCTATGAACACCTTTGTGATTGTTTTCCTCCTGAGGACTTTGCTAGTGGCTTTGTTCAACTCTTTCAAGTCTCTACTCTTTTATCACCTATGGTCACATTCCTTCTTCTGTTGCACATCTTTTGTCTGCGTCTCGTTTGATCGCCATGACTAAAGCCTCGGGTGGCGTCCGTCCCATCGCAATTGGCGAAGTCCTCTTCCATCTTGTTAGTCGCTCTATTTGTTTTCAGTTTCAACAGATTTTCGCTTCTTTTCTCTCCCCTCATCAGTTTGGCGTCTCTACTTCTGGCGGCTGTGAAGTTGTCATTCATGGTTTGCGTGTCGCCCTTGATCTCCATCCTGATTGGGTTGTTCTCCAAGTGAATGTTTCCAATGCTTTTAGCTCTGTTTCTAGAGCTGCGATCTTTCGGGAGCTGCGCGCGGCTGGTGGTGAGTTGACTCAGCTTATCCCATTTGTGCGGTTGTTCTATGCTACTGAGACTCCTCTCTTTTACAGTCACCATGTGCGCTCTAGGAATCTTTCTACCATCCAATCTGCAGCAAGTAACTCGTCAAGGTGATCCTTTGGGTGGTCCTCTTTTCGCTTTGGCTCATTTTCGTGCACTTCGAGCTTCTACAGAGGCCTTTCCCTCCTGCTTATCTCCTTCGGTTGCTGATGACTCTCATATTGTTGGTCCTGCCCTTATGGTGCTCCTCACATTTCATCATTTCTCTGAGCAGCTGGCTTCTCTTGGTTTGTCTATTCAACCTCGCAAGTGTTCAGTGTGGTCTCCAGCAGGTCTTCTCCCGGACTTTTCTTTGCTCCTTCGGGTGACATTCGCATTATGGGTGTTCCTTTTGGGTCTGCTTCCTTCAGCTCTGCTTTTCTTGGCGACGCTCTCCAGGAGGATGATGCTCGTTCAGATCTGCTTCTCCGGTTGGGCAACACTCAGGTCGCGTTTGGCTTCTTGACGTCTTGCCTTATCCAGCGTCGTCCTTATCTACTGCGGACTATCTACTCAGGACTTTTTGCATCTTCTCTCTTCCTTTGACAGCTCTATTATGGATGTTTTTGGCCGCCTTTTGGGCCCAGGTTTTTTGGACGGAGTGGAGACCCTTTCAGCTCGGAACCAGACGCGGTTACCCATTTCTTATGGAGATGTGGGTCTTCTCTCTACAATTTCTTCTACACCTACAGCTTTTCTTGGGAGCTGGGCTCATCGCCCCTGCTTTGTCTTCTCGATTCCTTTCTGGCTTTCGCCCTCTCTTGGCGGATTGCATTGCTCGTGTGGATAACGGTTCTCTGCCTTTCCAGCACCTCATCATCATTGTGCGAGAGCTCCTCCCTTTCTCTGCCCAAGCTTGTCTTCCTCCTTTTGAGCAACTCCTCACTTTCAGTTCAGTTCACCTGCAAGAGACCCTCTTGGAGCGCGTGCACAAACAAACCCTTTCCAACATGCTCTTTGAGGCTTCTTCGGCGTTGCATCGAGCTCGGCTTTCTTTCTTGTGCGGGTCCTGGTGCGGGGGCTTGGCTGTCAACTCGGCCTGTTATTCCTTTCTTTCGGTTGTCTTCGGCCATCTTCAATACTGCTCTTCGTCTTCACTTGGGCTACCTCATCCTTCGGTCTTAAGTCTCTCCAGGTGTGTTTGTGGTCACCCTATTGATGCTCTTGCTATCCACCTCCTCCGCTGTCCTTCTGGGAGTGAGCGCATAGCTACACATGATGTTGTCAGAGATGCAGCGGCCGCTATAGCCAGAGATGGAGGATTCCATGTCCTCGGAGAGTAGTCTCATGTCCTTCCTTCCGCGTCCCACTCTTCTCGCAGGCGTGTTGACATTGTCCTCTCTCGAGATGGGCTTCGTACTTTGGCAGATGTTGTTGTTGCTGATCCCACGCGTGGTGACCTATTGCCTCGCTCGACCTTCACATCAGGAGAAGCGGCAGGCGTGGCAGCACAAAAAAAGGAAAAAAACCACTTCGACAGGCACCCCACTGATGTTTTCCTTCCCTTGGCAATTGAGACTTATGGCACTTTGCATCGACGCTTTGAGGATTTTCTTCGCATGTGTTCTTATCAGGCAGCAGAGTGTCAAAGTATTCCTGGTTCTATTCTCGTGGCTTCTTTCAAACAACGTGTTTCCATCGCCCTGCAACGTGCTCAGGCCCTATCAATTCTGCAACGAGCGACGGTGGCTACGTCTGCTAGATCTCATCTCCCTTCATTAGCCGACTCACCACCTCTTCACTTTTCTAATCTGCTGCAATCAGTTGGCAGACTCCCACTGACATCATCATAGTTTATGCACTTTTATTTTTAATGTTGGATCTGGATTAATCTTAGTTTTACTGCAAGCTTCGCTCTTGTTTGAGCTTACTTTTGTTTAAACTTCCTCTTATATATCTTTTTTATCAATGTACCTATTACTTTTTACTCAACATCTTAACGGAGTTTTGTATTGCCTCAAAAAATTTGACCTAGTTTGTCACTGGCTGTCGGCACATGCCTTTACTCCTTTCTACAAACACGAGATTGGCAAATTACTGGCTATGTTGAGAGCCGCCGTTGCCGAAATTTTAGCTATAAGATTGACAATCTTAGACATGTGAGTCTTTGTGTCGCAGCAAGTCCTCGCATGGTAGCAGAGGGAGATATGTGGCTTAACAAAACCAGATAATTGAGGCACTACGGACCATATGATGTATTCATTCACCAATCCTCAGAGTAGCACAATTTACGCTTTTAACAGGGATGTTTCTGCCGTATCTCATCTAGTAGAGTTTTCATTTCCTTTTAGTACAGCTCTTGTATCCAGGATTTGCGTTAATAGAAAGCACCGACTAAAACTAGCTGCTAGAGCCAAGTATTATGCAGTTTTGCACATAAGAGTCTAACCGACTGATAATGAAACAAACGTAAGAAATTTTCAAAATTATCCCAATTTTCAATTAATTATCTCGTTCCGACTGGAGTCTACTATCACAAAAATCGCTCTTATAATTCAAACCCAGAAGAAGTATCAACAATAACACGCCTTGATGTTTGAATTCAAGAAATGACATTTTCACTTCCATCGATAAATGAAAATAATCGTAGAATTTGTAATTTTTAAGCATGCCATAACTGAAAACAAGATCAAGAACGCTTCTGTAACATTGTTGCGAGTAAGAAACAAGACTACAGCATTCGCACTTCTGATACACGTTAGGCTGATCCACTCCAACTGATTTTGGAATCTTCAAGGTTTTTCTAGGAGGTATAGCATAACTGGATACAATTGTGAAATCCTTTTCCAACTAAGAAATTATCTGTATCTGAACTGGCAATTTTAAAATTTAAGTAAACCCAAGGCGTAGTGAAAGATCTAGTCGTGGAGACTCTTCAAGATGTACCGTCAGTTTTAAAGCATCGCAAGTTTGACTTTGGGAAGTTCTGAGACCTTTCACATCCTCATTGCTGGAGATCGTCTGTGAACGTACATGATCTTGGTCTCCTGCCTGCACTACATGATGAAAACTTCCTGGCCATCTCTTACTATCACCATCATTATCAGAAAATGAACTGAAACCTCTTGTGGGAAACACCTGATCACCACTGAAACGTGCAATACCATTGCCTTGCCTATTGATTACCTCTGGCTGAATACATTTGCCAACAGCAGGCTGTGTTATTATTGTTGGACGGAACCAACCGTGATGACCCTGTGGTAAAACATAAGCTCCTGGCAAAGACATGTTTGAAACAATATTTTGATTCTTATGAATTCCGGAATGAGCTTGAACACCTAGAGAACGATTTACGGATGTAGGTTGAAGGGTAAAACTTCCATGAGGCTGCATTGGTGCCAAACTGTTATATCTTTGTGCAAGGGCATTGTTGCATCTCTGTGCCCGTCGAGCTGCAGATCGCTCCCTTTTGTGGGCATTTTGATGACCTCCTAAAGCCTGTGAAGTAGGAAACTTTCTCTGACAATAGCTGCATGCAAATTGCCTAGGTTCAGATCCTTGAGTTGAAATAGAACTGTCCATTACTGTCGCAGAGTTCTCTGGACCTGGTGATCTGCTCCCTTCTGATAAAGCTGGACTTGATGACGACCTCAACTCATCACTACATTGGGCAGCCACATGCTCAATAACTGGTTCAGTAAGCCGTTCTGTATTCAAGTCAAGCATATGTTCTTGGACGGGACGTGCTTTCCACCATATATCTTTCCCACTCGAAACCTTGTCTTGCTGTCTCGAACACATTTCAATCAACTGTTGACTTCGGCTCAGAAATGGTGCATCAACTTCACTGACCCGGTATTCTTTTCTATTCAGGGTATCCATCGTCATCGGTAAATTTAAGTGCTTTTGCTCTAAATCATAGCTGAGAACCAAACCTGAAGAGCCTTCCACTGTGGGTTTATATTGGCATTTTCCATCCGCCTCGCTTCCAGAGTCGTCATGGGAAACCTCAATGGATTCGCCGCAGCCAGATTTTGGTGCATCAGAATGCCCCATTCGTAGCGTCAAGTCCAATAAAGGCCTTGACCACATAACTGGTCTGGAAAGCTTCGCATCAGTCATGGTACAACAGGTCAAGCCAGAAACCTGTTCCAAAAAATGAACATATAAGCTAGTGCTTATTCCTATCCAAACTTCTAAAGCACCATGGTAACTGAGAGAAACCTAAAAACCAATTAGCAGCAAAAGAACGAGCTTCTACAACAAATTCAGCGTGCCATGAAGTGTTTTCCTTAGTTCAGTCCACAATACAGAGACTATGCTGATTTGCACCAGCTTTATAATCATTGTCTAAATGACTCACATTGTCTACTCAAGAATTAAGACTTGGCAAGTGGACCTTCAATAAACCAGACACCTAGTGTCATTTCACATGTAAGGGTAACCGACATATAACATCTCACAAATAAAAATCTCTAGCATGGCAGATGATTTGAAAATGTTATCTTCGAAGTCACAGGAGATCATCTTTTGTTATTAGTCTGGTTGAGATTCTACCACTTAATGTAAGAAGTGTGATGCAAGGCAAGAAACTAGTGACTAAGTACTGCACTAGAACTTGTACATTTTTGCAATGTGCTGCCTAGCAATAAGATGCAAGGGCCACCTCAGCTACGATGAAGGTTCGTTTATAAAGCTAAACTATAAATCTATCCTACTATGACTTAGCTTCATATGAATGTCATTATTATGATGAGATCATTCCAACATAGAGATTTGCAATTTTTATAGTCTTTGACAAAAGAGCAAATTTTCCACGCATAAGGGTTAAAGTTAAAAAACTTGCCATTGTGAAAGATAAACCTACACCTGAATAATGTTCTACAGTACAGAGCTGTGTACCTGGAGTTGTCAAGGACATTCTACAGATCATGCAATATCAAGTAAACTTAACAATGAATACAAAATAGCTCCACTTGCTAGTGCTATCAAAGAAATATTGATTTGTGAGATTGGAACATATTCATTGAAGTCATAAGGTAAAGCTTAGAAAAATTATACATGCAACAAAAGTCAAAAGATCAATATCATACCGATAGTTAAAATTAAATAGATAAAAAAACCTTACCCAACCAGCACTGCTTATGTCTCATCAGTACCCAAAGCATAAGTTGCTATCTGGGTTTCAAAAGAATTCAGATATTCTTGGGTAGACCCAGTGTTGACCAACAAGCAAATGACGAACAACAAGAAGAATTTTTAAAATAAAATAAATAAAAACATCATAATACGTAACCAAGAGTTACCAAGACATAGACGAAATACAAGATGCTAAAACAAGAAAAGCTATTCAACATGTTCTCACCAGCCTTACATGCAGGATGGAACCTGGAAGAAAGAGGCATCTCAGATCTCAAACAATCATAAAGCTACAATGTATTCCTTCAATATGTACTAGTGGCACCCTTAAAAACCTCACTGATACCTCATAGAAATGTCTCAATGCTGAGTCCTCACTCTAGAATTAGAGGCTGTTATTTCATTCCCATGTTTCAGGAAAACAGATTTCCATAATTTTGTGAAAGGTGATTACTGATACAGGAAATGCAGAGCCCCCCCCCCCCCAGCATACAGGAGTTAAATGAGAAACAGGATAGGGAAACGAGGACATCATTGCACAAATAAACTAAAGCCAGGTACTGTTGTTGAGCATGTGCAGAGGGACAAATTGAGGAAAAGTTTTCTAGACTACAAGTGAGAACAAATATGTTGGAAAATGGCCAATAGGCATATTGGATAGGACCTTACGAATTGCTTTCGCAGGCTTTTGCATTGCTCTGATGTTGATGCATTCGGCAAAGGGCAGAAAAGTGATATGATTCATCAATGTAGCATTCAAATGTTTAGAACGTATAAAATTCTAAAATCTGTAACGCTTGAAACATCGTTGACCTTTTCTTAGGGTTTTGACCGGTTCAAGTACTAATTTAAAGTTTGGAAGGCTATTAGTTACATCATAAAAGTGGTTAAATGAGCATGTAAATTGAACAAAACCATTCAATCTATTGTGATAAAAAATGATACATACGATATCTCTCCTCTCTCCTCTAAGCTCTTTCCTCTCTTCTCTAGGCTCTCTATTCTCTCCTCTCCTTTCTCCTCTCCTGATAAACTAGCAATATGGCTGGATGGGTGGGAGCAATATGGATGTTGAAGAAGACTAACACCTTCAAATCTCAACATGTTTAAAGCAATACGCAAGCCCAAACAAGGCTATGGACTGTAAGAATGATAATAGCCAACCCTTGGTATTTCAAGAAGGGATGAGGTCTTCCTGTGAATGCCTATAACTCTAAGAATCTGCATGCAAGTAAGTGCCCATAGTTGTCACCTCGTTGTCCAAGAACTTGCTTATGAGCTCAAACCCCTCCTTTTTCAAATTTCCTCCACTTTTTCATGTGAGCAAAGGCTATTATGGCCAGTTTAGTTGAGTTGGAGGAGGTGGATAGGAGCATCACAAAGTGATCAATTCTGAGTTCACAAACTTGTCAAAGCATGTGAAAAATACAACCCCCATTTATATCCCGAGTTTGGTGCGTAAATGGGGGAGATCAAATGGGTTATTTATTGTTCCCACAAAATTTGAGGATGGAGAATACTTCAAAATTGAAAAGGAGCAGAAACAACTTATCTCTAAAAGCATTAGAAAAAGGAAAGATAACTATGTGGAGGCTTCCCATTAGAAAAATAGAATCACTCTGCCACACTAAAGTGGAGCCATTTTGTAAAATGGAAACACACCACTTCCAGATTCTGTAGGAAAAACACTGGGAAATTTCCTTCAGAAAACGCGATGAAAGTTTGAATAAATCAAACGAATATCAGCGTCTTCAATCGTGTCCGAATATGGCCTATATACTAATAGAGCAAGTTCTATTATGATTGAATAAAGCATGCGGAATTAAACATATGTATGAGTGTGATAGATAATTTCAGATAATCAAAACAGCTATGATGTTTGATCTTGAATTCTACCAGAAATACGTATGAAACACCAATGAAGTACAAATTAATATATTGATTCTGATTCTGATATCTTCTTCTGTCTTCTTACAATGAGTAAGTGTACATGTATTTATATTGTCATAGGATAGGTCTCTTGGCCTTTTTCCTTCTGTAAACAGTCGATCTAACCGTTAAAACGGTTGATATACAATGACGTTTTGTTTCCAGGTTCGACTATTTATCTTTCGATTCGTTTATCTTTCGAATAAGAATAAAGGTCGAATAAGTAAATGTGGAATGAATAAAGATCGAATAAATGTCAATTCTTTCGAATTCGATTTCTCAACCTTTGTCGATTAAACTGTACACTTTGTTAGTATAACTGAGACTTGTCTGTCGAGGCGTTCTATAGCTCCCTCTCAAAGTGGGCAGTTGGATTAACCCCAATCTTCTTCGTTGCTTCTCAAATAAAGTTGTACTCAGTGGCTTTGTAAAGATATCGGTTGTCATTTCCTCAGCAGGTATGAAGACTGTCTTTAGTATCTTCTTTTCGACTAAGTCTCAAATGACATGATACTTGATAGCTATGTGTTTCGTTTTCGAATGAAATACAAGCTCTGTATTATGATAGATTGCTGAAAAATAATCCATAAGCAAGACATAAGGTTCTGAAATATTTTCATCTAATTCTTCCAACATTTGTTTGATCCATGTTAGCTCGTTCGCCATCTTAGTTGCTGCTACATATTTGGCCTCACACAAAGATTGAGCTACTGTTGTCTACTTCTTGATTATCCAAAGTATGACTGCACCAGATGCTAAAGTACAACCTCTTGAAATACTTTTGCTATCATCCTTCATGGATGCCCAGCTTGCGTCACTATAAGATTCAATTAGAAATCCAGCTTTCTTTGAATAACACAGTCCATAGTCTTTTGATTCTTGGAGAGGTTGTACCACCCTTTTTGCTAACTTACAATGCAACGAGGGTTCTGATTGAATTGGCTTAGCATGTATACTGCAAATGCTATATCAGGTCTAGTGTTGTCTGCAAGATACAACAATGATCCAATCAGCCTTCGATAGGGTGTATTGGCCATTTGCTTCTCTTCTTCGAGAGTCTGCAGGCAATCTGCCTTGCTCAGTATCATTCCAGGTATCATGGGAGTATGCACATCTTTGCATTCCATCATGTTGAAATCTTCGATGATTTTCTGAATATACTTTTGTCGAAGAAGATACAACTTGCCACCTTCAAAATCTCTTTCGATTTGTAAGCCTAGATAGCTTTCTGCTTCTCCTAGGTCAATGATAAATATTCCAGAAATGTCACTTTTGACATCTGAAATTGAGAAGATAAGAGTGTCATCTACATATACAGCTAAAATGATAATTTCATCTTCAACATATTTGATATAGACATTCGACTCAGCGAACAAAAGTTCGAAGCCTAAAGAACGTAGTGCTTCATCCTTCTTTTTTTTATACCATCGTCTGGCTGCTTGTTTCAGACCATAGATGCTCTTATTCATGTGACATCCAAATTTTGGATATTCTTTACTTATAACACCAAGTGGTTGATCCATGATTAGATCTTCTTCTAACTCTCCATGCAAGAAAGCAGTTTTCTCATTCACAATATGGATTTTGAGATCATGAGCTACTGCATAAGCGAATAACAAGCGAATTGATGTGTGTTTGACTATAGGTGAGAAAGTATCAATGTAGTCGATACCATATTTTTGTGAAAAACCTTTCGCTACCAACCTTGCTTTGTATCTGATGATATCTCCATCAGGACCTGTTTTGATCATGTAGATCCACTTGCATTTAACTGGTTTCCTTCCATCAGGTACAGCTGCAAGTCTCCATACATTGTTCTTATGCATTGATGGTATTTCGTCCTCCATTGCTTGAATCCAATGATCTCTATCTGGCCCATCAATAGCTTCTTCGAATGTTTGAGGTTCTTCCGTGAAACCACAAAATTCGATAGCTATGTTTGTAGATCTTGACCAAACCTTGCTGGTAGTATTCTATGTCTTGTAGATCTTCTCACAGCTTGTATAGATTTCAAATTCAATTCTGCATTTTCAAGTTCGACTGGTTCTGCTTGAATTCGAACAAGTGATTCAAGCTTTTTGGGTACTCAAATTTGAACTCCTCACTACTATGTCCAAATGGTAATTCCAATTCATCATTTGCTTGCTTTACTTCTGTTGTTGGTAACTCATAATAAGTCTTAAGAATTTCATAGCCGATTAAATCACTGTCTGCTATGTACTTCGACTCATCAAATTTGACATCTCAAACTACTTTTATTCTTCCAGTTTTGGGTATGTAGACTCGATAGTACGAAGAATGTAACTCGAATCCTACCAGAAAACCTTGTTCTATCATTTCATCGAGTTTCTTTCTCAATTTGTCTGGTATGTGCATATAAACTGCACATCCGAATGTCCGAACATGAGCCAGATTTGGCTTCGACCTCCACCATAATTCATGAGGAGTTTTGTCTGGCATTCTGGATTTAAGAATTCGATTCTGCAGATAGTTCGACGTAGCCACGGCTTCCGCCCACAACTGCTTCGGTGCTTTGCATGAGCCATCATACACCTGGTAGCTTCCATTAGTGTACGATTTCTTCGTTCCACAATTCCATTGGGCTGAGGTATATATGATGCAGTCTTTGTATGCATAATATCTCGATCAGTACAAAAAGTTTTGAATTCGTTGGAAATGTATGTACTCACCCCCACGATCTGTGTAAATTTGCTTCAACTTGTTGCATGTCTGCTTCTCAACCCAATTGGTATACTCAACAAATTTCTCGAAAGCTTATGATTTTGTACGAATAAAGTATACTACAGCAAACTTGTTGAAGTCATCAATAAACGTAATGAAATATTTTGCATCAGCTAAAGACATTACTCCAAATGGTCCACAGATATCCGAACGTACAATTTCTAGTACCTTGGTTGCTTCAAAAACATCTTCACTGAAAGGTGTACGAGTCATTTTGCCTTTTATGGCAAGATTCGTAGGTAGTTCATATAATTCGACTCTTGATTTCGACTCCTTCAATTCTTTGACAATTGTTGGCTTGGTACAAGGCTTCCATGTTCATGTGACATAACCTCTTGTGCCACAGAATATCTGTCGATTCTTGAGCTTGATTCGCTTGCTCAACTCAAGTTCAAATGCTCAAGTGATACAAATTTCCACTTCTGTTACCTTTAGTAACTAGGTTATCAAAATCTTCATCGAACAACTTACAAGAGTCCTTTGTGAAGGTTACTGACATCCCTGTGTCGACTGTCGTTGCTACAGATAGAAGAACTTTATCGAGAGTAGCAACATAGAGAACTTCCTCCAGTTTCTTGTCACCTTGATTCGTGTCTGACCACAGTACACCAGTTCCGTCAACTTCATGCTTAGAACTGTCTCCAAGTACAATGTATCTCGAAGAATTCATCTTCTTATAGTCCGATAAAATTTGTTTCGAGGAAACAAAATGTGAAGTGGCTCCCGAATCAAGTACTACATCTTGAATTTTTGAATTCGATGAACAACATAGATCAACATAAACTGTTGAGTATCTTGTCGTTATGGAGCATTCTGCTTTGTCTTCGACAAAATTTGAATATGAGGTTTCACTTCAATTTTGCTCCTTGTTCTTGGGATTTTGATAACAGTCTACTGCTGCATGACCCCGTTTATGACAATGAATACAACCAATCTTTGGATTCAACCAACACTTGTCTTCTGTATGACCTGATCTTTTGCATATGTTGCAAATCTTTTTATCACCAGAATCTCTTGAGTGTTGTTTACCTGATTGTCGACGATCATTTGTCTTGGATTCATCTGAACGATTTCCATTCTTTCTTCGATTGTTATCAGCCTTCTAAGACGACTCCCTCTTAGACTGAGACTTCTTCGAAGATTGATTTCTGAGTAAATAGAGCTTTTTCCGAATCACCATTGTCGTCATAGCGTCCGCGAGCTTCTACTTCCTCTTTGACTCCATCTATTGCCTTCTGAAGCGTAACAGACGAATCTTACGCCAGTAAAGTTCAAGTTGTGTGGAATGACATGGGTAGGGCTCGAAGAAAATAGCTAAGCTGTTTTTCCTTTGAGGTTGGATTTTTCGTGCCAGAGCCAAGAAATAGACAGATCCTTTATTTTTCACACGAAAGTGGTCAGATCTTTGTTGTCCCATTGTAGGTAAGTTAATTGGTCCTCCAAGAACATGTTCCGTGATCGAATCTCATTCCTGGTTTGCAATTCTTCCCACAATTCTTTCGCGTTCGAAGTTGAAGAAAAATCTAGCATTTTGCTATCATTCACTGAAGATGCAATAATCGCTACAACTTTGTCATTTTTCTCCCTCCTTTCACAAAGTTCTTTGCCAGCAGTAATTGGCTTTTCTTCTGTTAAATCTACCCGTTGCCAAAGATTTTTGCCCTTTAGTATGAGTGAAGTCTTTAACTTCCAGACTAGATAATTCGAACCTTCTGAATCCAAGATCATACTGATCTTAGTCTGAATGCTGCTGATTGAAGACATCTTCATATCTTCTGAATTTCTATAAATAAGCTCTTTGACACCACAACGATGTTATTGAGCTTTAACACTCGAACACACTCTTGTCGAGTAACCTGGATGGTTGCTCAGATACGGCTGTTGAAGGGTGGCTCTGATACCACTGTAGGAAAAACACTGGGAATTTTCCTTCAGAGAACGCGATTGAATAAATCAAACGAATATCAGCGTCTTCAATCGTGTCTGAATCTGGCCTATATACTAATAGAGCAAGTTCTATTATGATTGAATAAAGCATGCGGAAACATATGTATGAGTGTGATAGATAATTTCAGATAATCAGAACAGCTATGATGTTTGATCTTGAATTCTACCAGAAATAAGTATGAAACACCAATGAAGTAGAAAATAATCTATTGATTCTAATTCTTCTATCTTCTTCTGTCTTCTTACAATGAGTAAGTGTACATGTATTTATATTGTCATAGGATAGGTCTCTTGGCCGCCTTCGTTCTGTAAACAGTCGATCTAACCGTTAAAAAAGGTTGATATACAATGACGTTTTGTTTCCAGGTTCGACAGTTTATCTTTCGAATAAGAATAAAGGTCGAATAAGTAAATGTCGAATGAATAAAGATCGAATAAATGTCGATTCTTTCGAATTCGATTTCTCAACCTTTGTCGATTAAACTGTACACTTTGTTAGTAGAACTGAGACTTGTCTGTCGGGGCGTTCTACAGATTCAAACTAAGTGAAAGCTTCCCATTGACGCAATCGATCTACTCTTCCACATAGTGCACATTAGTATTCTCACACATGTTTCACTTTAAAATAGCTTGGATAATTCAAATCTTGTGTTATCCTTAGGGCTTCACCATTGCTCTTAACTTTATGTCATATGCTACTCATGATTTTATACTTAGGGAGATTTGTGATGTTTGGCTATAGATTTGTCACATCTTAATTGCTACAAATGCTACTAGAGATCGATGCAACTTTTTGAAGTTGGCCCTTGCTTGATTGATTCTCCATAGTGAAGCTTAACTATTTAGAACAAGGAAGAATAAGTTGTAGAAGCGAAGAGTAGCTCACCACCCAATCAAGAATGTCACAATGTCTGTTTGTATCCCTTGAAACGAATGGGTTACAATAACATTAAGGAACAAAAAACGATTCACTATGCAAGTTGAATTGCCTTTAAAGAAGAGAAGCATTCACACATGAGCAATCATTTGCTCCAAACTAATCAGACTAGAAAGATACTTTGATTTAAACTAGTGGAGATCAAGATCTCATGATATAAATTAATCACACAAGTTAAACCATGTTAGTAAGTCCACATGTATCTCTTTACATAAAGAGCGCCATCTAAAAAAATAGTCATAATGCAAGAAAAAAAGGAGGAACATATTGTAGACAATTGGATGAAATTGGAAGGTGTGATGCAAATAAAGTCTCTAGAATGAGAGTAAAAACACTCAAGCAAACAAGAACATTGAGTGATCATTAAGTAGTTAATTGACATTCTTGGAACTTTGAACTACTTCAAAGAAACAACTACTCACAACTACTAGATAAGCATTGAAAAAGTTCAAGGGGTGAAATGCTTTTAAGCAACTAAATTTATGTGAATAACCCAAGAAATGACTTCAAAAGAGACCAACAAGAAAACAAGAAAACAAGAAAGTTGAGTAATCATAAAAAGAATCAATGAACCTTCTTGGAGCTATGATGATGAACTGAACCACTTTGAAAGGTTTACAGAACAAAGGAACAATGCCAAAGTTATTCTCTTATGTACCTACTTAGGAAATTCTATTTTTTGAAGAAGGAGCAAATATGCATAAAAAAGTCATAAAACTTCATAGCTCTAGTAGGATGTCATTTGCTTCACCATTAAGCAGCGAGATGTATGGCATACAACAATGAAAGGGTGTTAGAGGGTAGCAAGAATATGTTTGGCTTCACATCTTCAAACCAAAAGATGGATTAGCTATGAACATTGTCTCTTTGGATCCAGCAAGAAAGTACTATCAACTTTGCCAACATAAGCATTCGGAGAACATATGACAGCAACAAGCGCCTAAGCAAAGTGATTCATGCCCAAAAGTATATGAGGTCCAGAATGAGCAATGGCTAGATATATTGTAGCTAATTCAGCATAACAATGTGGTAAAATGGTGGAAGAAAACCATTCAATGAGGGTCAAGAATTTCTTATAATATGTGCAATCCTGAAGCAACACCAATGTCAAAAATCACATGATTATCCTAAACAAATTAAACAATCGCATGTGATGAAAAGAACCAGTGCCAACAGCAGAAATTTAGTTCCTTCTTCATCACTACCAGCTGAGTGCTTGCAAGAGATATCATACTTAAAACTTGCAAGAATATCAAGTGCAATTGTCATGGGGATTTTGATACCTTATGGGTCCTTCAAAGCGAATTTAAGACAGCCATGCTTTGAATTTTTCAGCATAACCTGGGAAAGAAAAAAAAATTGTGCTCAGTACTTTCATTCACTACGTAGAATAGAAAGAAGAGGAGATCATCAACGTGTAAGAACACTTAAAGTACAGCAAAAAGTTCTCATATACTCTACCCACGAGTTGAGCTCTGCAAACCAGCAGTATTAGTTTGGCATTTTCATGTGCTTGTAGATCGGTTTGTACAACTCGTTCACTTCTGTCCTTTTGGGTAAAGACGTCGAAAGATTTGCACGCCAACCTACACATACATGCAACGCCCTTTCAACTGCATAAATCTTGACAAGAAAAATATCCGCCAAAACTCGTTGAATTAAGTACGGATAGAAGTGGTAAAATGGACAAATTCTTGCAGAGACATGACTCATTAAAAAAAAGCAGCTCGTGTCTTGCAGTTCTGCCTAAGGAACTTACCTCTTGAAGCGTTTGATCAGGAGCAAGAAGTGTCCTAAATTTCTTTCACGAAAGACCTTGGACTAACTTCTGCTTTTTCTGTTCTTATCTTGACCAAAAAAGAGCTCTTAATACTCACGCAAAGTGCAAATCCTTCGCGATCGTAAAAGTCAGGGTGCACTCGTCTCAGTGAAATAAATCTTGCAAAATATCAAGAATGCGTGCATCTTGCGGTCAGTAGAGCGGGAGTGGTCACTTGTGATGTTAGCAGCAGCTTACTGCGAGTTGGAGTCACAAAATACAGAATGCCTTGGAAACTCGCGGCTGAACCTCATTCAGCTTGACACTAAACTTCGATTTAGAGCTTATCAAAATCTGCTGCACTGCTTGAAAATGATCAAGAGTGCACGTTATCGTTCCAAGATTGGCTTCCTTACTTCGATCTTGAGAGTATAAGAGCTTGAAACACGATCGACAATTGATCCATACCCGAAGATAGTTGCTCAATTAGCTGTCAAACACAAGTTCCACGAAAGGGCTAGTCACACGCTTCGTATCCATTGTCCTTAACTAAAAAAACCCCTTAAACACTCCTGATCGCGGCATTTGGCAGACAAATCCCCTGCCTGCTCTCAAGAAGTCGCGTTTTTAAGGCAGCGAGAAGTTCCTAAATGAAATTTGACAATCAAGACGCTACGAGATCTTCACTCAACACATCAACAGAAAAGATTTGCTAAAGGCTAGGAAGGATCTTTACTAGATGAAACACACGAAAAAGATTCAAAGAAAAAAAAGTAAGGACGAGATCTATGGAATGGACACTCACAACAAACACAAAAACAACATCCAAACGAACATTCAAAGCAAGAAAACCAAAGCCGAGATCTACAGAAAAGACATTCACACCAAACAAAACCGAAACATAAAAAACAAGAAAGGCGAGACCGTCGTTTCTTCAGACAAACCCCTGAAACCTCATCATTACGAATATTATTATGGATCGTAACGGCGTCCAAAGATAAGAATCATGAGGCGCTTGCTCCAGAAGTCCAGCAGTTCAAGAAACAGCAGCAAACCGCGGCAGATTGGTAGGTTTGCTAGTTCACAAGAATTTCCTTCTTTTCCTTCTCCTCCTCCTCCTCCTGCTCCTCCTCCTCCCCTTTCGATAGATAGACTCCAACAGGAAAATACGAGCAGTCGTCTTTCTTGGTGTGGCAATATACGTATGCGTCAAAACCGTATCTCCATTTACCGGGATCAGTCAAATACGTACAGGTAAAGTGCCGCCATCGTCCTTACACAGGAGAAGTAACAATCGTCCGACAAGTCTTTATTCGAGCACTGACACTGGGTTTAACAGTAAATAATTGAAAGTGAGTTTCCATTACCGTTATACTAAGTTTTGTATGCTAATCGTAGTTATGGAGTATAATGATTATTGTTTATATATATATATATATGTAGCCTGCCCGGGGGCCTCGTAGGCCTGGCCTAGCCTGGCCTTTTATTTTGGGTTCAAAGGTGAACGACTTTCGAGGAGAAGCTATGATTATGTAATCATACATTAGGAGCAAATTAAGACTAAGTTTTTTGTTTTATCCTTAGAGTACTTCTCTTTTGGGGAGTTCCCATCAATGTCCTTGGATAGCTATTTAAGGCTAGTTTCAAAATTCACACTCATAGAGTCATGGACTCATGGGCTTTCCACAATCCATTCATGCATTTCTTTATAACAAAGCAAAAAAAAAGGGACTCACTTTGATCATGTGGGTGTTACAATGTTACATGAGAAGTGGTTACTTTCTATCAAGGCCCTTTTGGGGGTGGTTTGCATTCGGGCACAAAAGTGAGAGTGGTTGTTGGCCTTGTCTTGGAAAGGCCATTATGTGTGTTTGAGTTAGTTTAACATTGAATACTCCCTTGACCAAAAGGGCCTTGATAGAAAGTAACAGAATTTAACATCTAAGTCAATGCCCCCATAAGTGTGTGTGGTCACAAAAAGCTTTGCCACATTGTTGGGGACTTTATGACATGAACTAGTTCCTTTAGATGCACCTGCTGCATGTCGTCAATAGCCAAAATTTTATGTTCCTCTCTCTTTTTCTTGCGTGTATGCTCACGCTCTCATCTTCCATGATGCACCAACACCGTCACCAATACATATCATCATAAATATTTGCATTGACAAAATCATTTTGGACATGTTTTTATTCGTTATGTATCCCTACCCATCCACACACTCAGAAATTCAATCCTTGAGATAAGAAAACTAAAACCTAACCACTATGCCACAGCTCCAAGACAACTCAGATCTGATGATAACTAATTACCTTGCACCAACTCATAGATAATGACATTCTTTATTCAAGAAAATGTGACAAGGCCTTTGTGGTATACCACAACATTATTGTTTTTTATTTAGGGACAATGCTTCACATGTTGAGTTGTCAGCGACAACAACAAAAAGATGGACCAATCAAGTTGCAAGAATTTAAAGGGCCAATCGAATGAAATTGCCCATCTACACTTACCAAACCAATCTAAAAGAGGGGTGGTAATTTGCTTGTAGATATCTCAGTTGCTAAGGTATAAAAATGGGAGGTAGAAAAAAGAAATCAAATAATTTCATTCAAACAATCCAATGATGTTGTAGTAGTCCATTTACACTTACCATGCCTAAAAGACGAGTGGCAATTTGCTTGTTATCTCACTTGTTAGGTCATAAAAGTGAGGGGTAGAAAAAGCAGTCACGTAGCTACATGTGTTGCTAGTCTAAAACCACACTAAGCTTTAAGTTAGGCCTAGTTCACACACTAGAAGGCAACACTCAATGAGCATACACTCTTTGTTTTGTGCTTTGCTAGATGGCATGTATTGGTGCATGTTTTGAAAAATGGCTTTATCCCCTTTCGAGACTATGTTTAAGTTATCACCTGCGTGGTAAACGAGGTAGCAATGCCTCTTTGCTACAAAGAGGTAGTTCTTGAAGCAAAGCCACCTTGTGTGGCAGCATGAGTTGTCACTCACAACCCAAGACCAAAGGGCCAATCACAAGCAAGTTGCTATAAGAAGATAACCAATCATTTTGAAAAACATCTAGATGAAGTGATTTAAAATTCTCAAGAGTGAAATCAACAACTAGAAGAGAGTAGTTAAGAGGATATATTGGAAGTTATGTTGAAGTCAAATAAAAAGAATTAGGCCCCTGGCTACTAATCAAATCATAATGATTTATGTGGTGACAAATTTTGGGATCATAGCCAGTGCTAAAAAAAATAAGACAACAACAGTCCCAATTGCTATTGTGATGCATTAGTAAAATTGTCTAATAGGAGTTAGTAGTCCTAAAGACGTCACTTTGGCAATCTCCTCATAAGACAATTGTAATCTTAAATGCCCATTCCTCTTCCAAGTCAATCAATCTCATGGAAAGAGTTCAAGATGTTGCTGATATTGTGTTTAAATGTGCACCCATGTGACTCAACGACTTCATGTAAATTTATTGAACTATTGCATCGGAAAATTATAAGAGGAAGCATTTATAATGTGAAAAAGCACACCAAATGGATAGCAATATAGTTTTTGAGCAAGTTCATTTTGATCATCCACAAAAATTGGGATCAAAGCAAGTGCACAATAGGCAACAACTAATGCAACATAGGTATATCAACATAGATGGCAGCAACCCTAATTACTAATGAAACACATGATAGTCCCAAAGGAAACACTTTGGCAATCTCTTCACAAAACATTTTTAGTCTAAAATGTGCATTTATTCCTAAATCTTTCAATCTCACGCAAGGAGTTCAGTATCTTGATGATGTTGTGTTGAATTAATTAGCCATTGGTCTAACTCAATGAGTGTAACGTGTTCACCCAAGGATCAAGCCTGTAAGCCCATCCAAGTAGAGCTCAAGACCAAATTCTCCAAGATCCCCATGCATGATGAATGAATGGCAATCCAAATCTGAAATTCAATATCACCCCACGACGAGTTTCTATGAGACAAATATAGCCACTCCAATGCATGTGCATGTATCCCTAGAATATTTTGAATATCCCATGAATATGTTGTTGATACTTCTCTCCATGCCTGTGATTGTCAAACATCATGCACGGCTCCATATGTCACTATTGGAGTGTCGGGTCCTCACAAGGTTATTAACTACATTTCTGGCCTAGTTCAAAATGACAAGGCATAACTAATAAACTTGTACACTAAAGTGCCAAATATCCACATTAAGGATTATTCTAAGTCCTCTGAACCGAACATGGATGAACATCCTTCCCCCCTTAAACAAGTTTTGTCCTCAGAACATGGAAAAAACACAAAGAATTATTCTTTGTGCTTTTAATGTATTTTAAACTTACATGAAATACTAGATGAGTCATTACCTTATCATGGAGATCAAGTTTAAAGGCTAAAGAAAACAATATAAAAATATAATATAGAATTATCAACAAAATATTGTAGTATGTGTTGCCTTAGAACATGCTAAGGTATTAACTAGTTAAAATCTTAGGAGATCTACTGAAACACAAGCAAGTTCTAACTCACTCTTGAGTATCCCATATACTTTCCTGAGTTGAATTCCCCCATCCCTAGCATTCAAATCAGCAACCTTTTGAACTACAGTAGATTGTCTATCTCCTAACAATCGAAGATTTAGGTTAAAAAGCCATCCATACACACTTACTTACTATAATCCATAGCATACTATCATCAACTAAAGTAAGCAAACCCCATGACAATTGCACTTGAAATTCTTGCAAGTTTTAAGTATGATATCTCTTGCAAGCACTCAATTGGTAGTGATGAAGAAGGAACTAAATCTGAAATTTGTTGGCACTGGTTCCTTTCATCACATGCAATTGTTTAACGTGTTTAGGATAATCATGTTATTCTTGACATTGGTGCTGATTAGAAACATATTTTGCTTCAGGATTGAACATATTATAAGAAATTCTTGAACCTCATTGAATGGCTTTCTTCCACCATTTTACCAAATTGTTATGTTGAATTAGCTACACTATACCTAGCCATTGCTCATTCTAGACCTCATATACTTTTGGCCATGAATCACTTTGCTTAGGTGTAGAACATTGAGTGATCATTAAGTAGTTAATAAACATTCTTGGAGCTCTGATCAAGGGAACTACTTCGAAGAAACAACTACACGCAAACTACTAGATAAGCTTTGAAAAAAAGTTCAAGGGATGAAATGCTTGTAAGCAACAAAATTTATGTAAATAAGCCAAGAAATGACTTCAAAAGAGGCCAACAAGCAAACATGAAAGTTGAGCAATCATAAAAATAATCAATGAACCTTCTTGGAGCTATGATGATGAAATGGACCACTTTGAAAGGTTTAGAGAACAAAGAAACAATGCCAAAGTCATTCTCTTATATACTATGTAATTTTTTTTTTTTGAAGGAAGGAGCAAATATGCATAAAAAGTCATAAAACTTCCTAGCTTTAGAAGGATGTCATTTGCTTCACCATTAAGCAGTGAGATGTATGGCATACAACAATGAAAGGGTGTTGGAAGTAGTAGGAATATGTTTGGCTACACATCTTCAAACAAAAAGATGGATTAGCTATGAACATTGTCTCTTTAGATTTAGCAAGAAAGTAGTATCAACTTTGCCAACATAAGCATTCAAAGAAAATATGACAACAACAGCTTGAATGTTTTTACTTTCTATGAATCAACAAGTTTTCCAAGAGACTTTATTTGCTTGATACCATGCAATTTCATCCAAGGGTTCTTGTCTACAAGATGTTCCTCATTTTTCTTTGCATTATGACTAACTTTTTAGATGGCGCTCTTTATGTAAAGAGATACATGTGGACTTACTAACATGGTTTAACTTGTGTAATCGTTGAAAATCCTAAGACCTTGATCTCCACTAGTTTAAATCAGAGCAATTTTCTAGTCTAATTAGTATTGGAGCAAATGATTACTTACATTGATTGTTTTTGCATTCTATTGTCTTATTGAAGTTCTATGAATGATGTAAAGTCAAAGGAACCATCTTACTTTTGCACTAGAAAACAAGAGCATAAAAGGTTAATTTTGACTTTTTGAATTCCAAGATATACAGAAATCATAGGACTTAAAGATTACTCTTCAAACCAAATTCTAAACGAAAATGTAAGCTATTCAAATTCTCCATTCCACCAGGTAGCTCAAGACAGAAGGCATACCAAAACCATTTTAATACTCACCTTCAACTACAAGAAATTTTATATGGCCATCTAGAACTAAATCTAGAGATTACAAGGTTTTGTTGAATTCCAACTAAATTTTGTGGCTATTTTTTTATATTTGTTAGACTTTGTCATCCAATATGAGCTCACTAGGATACAATCAATAATCTGAGTCTAGTTCTTAACAAAGAAATACTCTATCAAGAATTCTGTATATTCTTTTGCACCAGTAAATGACAATGATTTACAGAGTATGTGTCTTATAAGAAATATATGATCTAAACAAGCAGTTCCTAGTGAATTCACTTCACTCTATTTGTTGAACCAATTAGCTTTATCCAAGAGTATCAAAGCTACTCAAGTTGATTGCAAATAAGTCAAAAATCTCAAATGTCTAGGTGCAAATCTCAATTGTGCTAATACAACACCACATTTAGATTCTTATCCAAATCATTTCTAAGTTAACAAGATAATCTTATATAAGACTCGTTAAGCTACAAGTAATTGTTCTAAATGATGCTTGTCCAATATGTCTATGTTCAACAATTGTTTAAGTGCATCAAATAAACCCAATAACTAGGAATACATAGTAGATCCGTACAAGATTTATGCGTATATGAGACTAATCTTACTATGACCCAACACACAAACATATTCCTTCAAAATTCGCATATGCCACTCACATACCTCATTGAGACCTTGTAACTCATTTACCAAAGAATTAAATTGTTCATGAGTAAATAACATGTCAGAGGAAATCTTTGAGGCAAATATTTTCATCCTGACAAGTTTTCCAATCCAACTTAAGTAACAAAATTTGTTCTATCCAATCAACCATCACAGGTCCTCGTATTCATAAGACTAGGTTGACTTATACATACATTTAAGACTTATCCTAAACAAAATTGGGACTCGTAACTTTTGATCTTTCTTTGTGCTCCTTATACCTCTGTAGATAATGATTTTAAATTCCAAACCTCATCTAGTTCCAGATTGTTAGTCACAATCTTAGAGAATTTCTCTATTACTTCCGAATAGTTTTATTTCCATAGCCTACTTTGGATTTGTCTGAAAATGCTTTCAAATAATCACATTTCCATACATATCTAGCTATTTTTCCAAAAATTGTGCAACTGATAAATCCTCTAATAGAATTAATCCCACCACTTCGCCCTCCCTTTAAAGAAATTACATAATTTTAATACAAGTTTTCTAGAAAGATGATGTATAAAAACATCTAAAACCATGAAAAGTCAGTAATTGTGTTTTCCACAAAGGACTCACGGAATTACACCTTAGACTTTTCTTTTAAGTATCTTAATTTGAGTGATTGTAATAATAAACTATTTGAAATCCATCTATGCAAAAGAGATCAAACTGGGCTTATGAAATTGAAATCCAATGACCTTGGAAATCTAATTAAATTTCAAGTCCCATTTATACACATAGCAATTCACATGGTATTAACAGTGTTTCAGAAAAATAACGTCATACTAGAAGTAATCATATACAATCAATTTGATGTTTTTTGTTCGATAAATTTCTAAAAAATAAGTATTCAATTTAGTAAAAAATAGGTTAAGTCAGATTTTGTACTCATTGAGATGATATCACTTTAGGGATTTGGATCAATATCTCATAATTTCTCAAATCATGCTCAATAGTTTCTCTTGTTAGTTTTACTTATAATAAACGCTAACCATTAATATATATAGACCATTCTTGCACAAGAATTTTCCTTTGGAATTACTGATGTCCCATACCACTAGCTGTTCCTCCAAGAAGATTCTTTGCTTCTAAATCTCTTTATTAGATACTCAAAAAGGCTCAACTAGTTATTTTATACTTCACATAGGCACTTTCAAACGAAAACCATTATTTTGACACTTTATAGCCATCACTCATGGATACCAAAAATCCACTTGTAAGTTAGCAAAAAAAATGACTTAACCAAACTCATGGCTTCTCCATCACATTATTAACCTTCACTGGTTAGTAATCTTCATCCTAGTGAACTAAGAGTGGCCAACTCTGGGGATAAATCTTTTCTATACTAACAGGTTCCCAGCGTGATCTTGGATTTACAAGTCCACCTCCTGCAATAGTTATTATTTCTCAAAATCCATAGTTAATTCATGGAATCACATGATTTTTTTAAAGATATATCTTTATGAATGAAGAACACTGATTGTTTCGGCTTCAACTACAGCTAGCAGCGTCAAGGATGCGGAGGCGTGTGTTTTTCTGCGCCTGTCGCTTTTTTGGGAGAATGCAAAAAAATGCGACCTATGCAAAACTAAGTGAATTCATGCACATTGGCACATTTGACTTCTACGAGAAAATGCGAAAATGCGAAAACTCAAAGAAGAGACAATGCAGAAAACCTGACCAAGTTTCTGGCACTTAGTTTTTCTTGCTCTCGAACATACAGATAAATTTTGGTTGTAAGATCAATCACATAGTTCATCAGAATAGTAGTACATACACAAACAACATAGTTATTCATGCGGAGTAAAGACTGGACAATATCGATTTATTTCAAAAACCATATTCTCGGATGAGAGTACATTGCTTGCAGCGTATCCACTTACAAGTCTTCTACATTTTCTGCTCTCTTTGTCTTTCTCTATATTTTTTTTCTTTTTTGTTGGATCCTTTCTGTGCCTCCCTAATCGGTCGGATCTAGAGGGCAAAGAAGGGGTTCTGTCGTGTAGTATTGGGCTTCGATCCAATAGGGAGAGGGCTAAGCGACGAAATAGGAGTGGGGATCTAGGCTCGCTAAGGTTGTCAGTCGTAGCTTCGGATCGGATTGTGGAATAGCCTAGATTGGTGTGGCGTTCATCTCAGATGGTATCTCTCTTTTTGGTCTTTTCTCGGTTTCATTTGTTTGTGCTTATCTAGGAGTCCTTGGCTCTAGATCTTTTCCTCAATAGGCTTATCTTCTCAAGGGAGGTGAACTGTGAAAGAAATCCTACCTACGGATCTTAATGATTGCTCCATAGTTTTCTTAATGAAAGGGAGAAAAGATGGTGAGAGAGAGAGAGAGAGAGAGAGAGAGAGAGAGAGAGAGAGAGAGAGAGAGAGAGAGAGAGAGAGAGAGAGAGAGAGAGAGAGAGAGAGAGAGAGAGAGAGAGAGAGAAATTGACAGAGATTTATTAGGAAGAATAGAAGAAGAAGCAATACAAGGGAAGTGGCTCCCTCTTATAGATTTGAGAGGTGAGCCCCCTTCACTTTGATTGCCTATTGAAGTTCCTTCAAGATCACTATCTTGATTGTCAAGATTTCTTTGTGTTTCTTGAGGTCAAGTTGTGTTTCCCAACTTAAGAACTTTACAAAAGCTAAGTCTAAAATACTTTATTGAATAATTGTGCTCCATGGCACTTATTAGCCTAAGGCCCAATGTTGGATTCACACATGCAGGATGACAACAAGTCGCCTGTTTCTAATACTTCCGACTCTCTACTTTATTTATGTATTGTTTGGGCTTATTGCAGAAGCCTCTTGCCATATTCTAGAATATTCAATGTCGTTCCCAGAATCGGACAACATGCTCCCGCTACCAAACGAGTGCTAGTCCCATGGCACTTCGCCTCTGACTGGTCCTTGGGATAATGACGAGTCACATTGTCAAAGTCTGTAGAGAGCATATGTATAGATTTTTTTTTTTTGTGCTCCAGGAAAAGCGTATATATGAGTTTGCTTGCGTTAATTTGATGATGATCAGCAAGAACATGGACTTGCCAGATTTTCAATAATAATCATATGAGTCTGATGGCCATTTTTGATAACCTTGTTCATCGACAAATGGGTAGTTGACACCATTTATCAGAGGATCCCATGATAAGGTTGGTTGATATTGATCCTGATAGAGTGGCGCTACTTCCCCCAGTCGTGGTCTCTCTCAATCAGTAGTGTGGATAGGACATGCTCTCTTGACTGCTTAGTCTATCTAGGTATTCGTGGTATGCTTTAACCATAAGACTTTCTTCAGCAGTCAATCTTACCAATTGAGGACAAGGCACAAACATTGTAGGCGTTGGTTCTTGTTGTGCAGTTGGCCTTTGTGGGCTTGGATTCCCTGGATTTCGTCTTTTAAGCACTATTATACCCTGATTTGGAACTTTGGTCTGTTGCTTTGTGGAACAATTAGACTTTGGTTGGACATTGCCCATCGATGATTTTGAATTTGGTTGGCAATTGTCGACCTTAGCCTTTTCCTTCTCATTGTCTTGCAGTCTTGAAGACTGCGTGACCATGCTTGTTTGCAAACCTTGTGCTAGTTTTCTGCCAAGAGTTTGAGTTGCCACAGGTACCTGTTGTAATGTAGCATCCACCGTCCGTTGTAGAAGGTTGGGTAAAATTCTCATAATTTTTGTTGTTACAATTTGCTTGATGGATTCTACCAATTCCATCTCTTGTGATGTTGTAGTCATTTGAGTTTGAGATGACGTTGTGCACTTTTTGGATTTCGGAGGATTGTCGTGTAATCCACTAGCCTCAAAACCAGGTGGCACTAAAATTTTCTATTTGTAGTGCATCTTGAGTGGATTTGTCTGATAACATGGTACATGCTAGTCCCTGTAAGATAATGCCATTTTAGCTTTTGGTAATTGCCTCAATGGACAATCTAGACATGGATGGTTGACGCCGCATTGTGAACACCAAGGTAAAAAGATTGTTGGATCACCTCGATGTGGGCATTCTGATCGGTGATGTCTTCCACCACATCCGAAACATCGTACCATCATGCACAGAATACCATCCCCTCGGAGCTGATAACCATACACAAGTAACAAATGTCCCATCTCACTCTCCACATAGTAGAGTGGTAAGTTGTTATGGTCTTCAGCTAAAATCGGGGACAAGCCTGACGATATTACTGTTGGATTATTCTTCTTCTTACTAATCAACTAATCAGTTTTAATCGTAGATTTTTTCGTGTTTTTATACAGTAGTCTGCAGAATTACAAGTGCTTTTACACAATCTGTAGAAATACACGGAGTTTGACAACAATGTCGTATTTTCTTTCTCTATAGCCCTGATAGTGTCGCTTGTCAGAAATTATGAGTAAAATTACAATGTCACATTTTTCGCATTTTTGCGACACTATCGCATGTCAAGAATCTCGTGTAAAAATGCAGTGTCGCATTTTTCGCCTATCAGGAATTACGAGTAAAAATGCAGAGTTGCATTTTTCAAAGTGCCTCAAATGCTAAGAAAATGACTCTGGCAAAGTGTGAGGCTACCTCAAATATGAAAGAAATGAGATTTTAGGACACTCACATTTTTCGAAAAAAGCTGACACTGTCTTCGACACTGTCGCCTGTTGCAGATAACGTTCATTTTTGCAGAGTGATAATTTTAGTTCATTTATGCAGACAGATTGTTTATGACCAATTTTCACCGCTTATCAGCAATCAAGTTCTAAGAAGGAATTGGATGAATGCCAACGGACTCCAGCCAACTGGCAATCACATTTGAAGACCTAATTACTTAGTATAAATCAGCTGTTCATACATCTCATGAGATCTATCAACGTGAGATTTTCAACTCCTACACGTCTTACAACACAAAGAAAGTTGTTCATCTTGGGGACAATAGTACTCACACTATTGAAGGTGAAGGTACTGTAAGATTGCAATTCCAACATAATCAATTTAAACTATTATCGAAGGTTTTATATGTTCCTGAACTCTCTGCAAATCTGTTATCAGTAAGTAGAATTATAGATTTAGGTCATAAGGTGGAGTTCGAATCTGATCAATGCAAAATTATTGATAGGATTAATAAGATCCTTGCACTCAGCAAGAGGCAATGTTAATTATATAGGTTGGCACATTGTTATTCTGATTCTAGTCAAGCCTTGAAAACCTCTATTCTTGTTAATAAAGCATTACTATGGCATCATCACGTAGGACACTTGAACTATGCATCAATTTTGAACATGTCCAGACAATCCAATTAAGAAAACACAGTTTAAACACCTGACCGGATCAATCACCACAACACAATGTCAAGTGCAACAAGAAAGACAATTGAATTGCTCTCAACAAACTGTATATTCAACTGATAAGTAAGTACAAAGATAAGTTTCTTAAAAGCACTCAAAGGGCTCGTAAAAGAAAGATGGCCCGATAACTCTAGAACTAAGCACATGTGGTGCCGTCGAAATAAGAAAGCACTGTATAAGTCGATCATTGCTATTTTAACTAATCCATGGTTCTTGATCTCAACTATCCTTCTGGTAAGGTCGATCTCCATGTCTGTCATAGCTACATCTTTGGAAAGTAGACTAGGATCTTTTTTTTGAATCAATTCATAGGCATGCAGCAAAAGGTCTATTAGATGTTGTTCATACATATATATGTGGACCTATGCAAACTCCATCATTGCTAGATGCAAAGTATTTCATTACTTTTATTGACAAATTCTCCAGAAGAACAGCGATTTATTTCATTAAATAGAAATCAGAGGCTTTCATCAAGTTCATGCAATTCAAAGAGCATGCTGAGAATCAAACTGGCAAACAAATCAAAGCACTGAGGTCAGATAATGGGGGAGAATACATCTCCACCGAATTCAAAGAGTACTGTCTTAACAACGACATTGAGCAACAATACATTACCTCCTATTTGCCTCAGTCAAATGGTCTTGCTGAGAGAAAGAACATATCCTTAGTCGAATAGGCAAAGTGCATGTTGTCACATGCAACACTTCTGAAGTCCTTCTAGGCTGAAGTTGTTTCAACAACAACCTATATTCAGAACAGATGTCCTACTAAAGGTCTCTCAGACAAAACACCATTCGAAGTTTGGACAGGTACCAAACCTTCTCTATCAAACCTACGAGTTTCGAATGTACTGCTTTTGCACAGATACTGCGTGATCTCAAGAGGAAGCTTGACTTTCAGAGTATCAAATGTATTTTCATCAGCTACACTACTTCAGATCAAGCCTACAAGTTGTTTGATCCCATCAAGTCGAAGACATTCACTAGCCGGGATGTCATCTTCATTGAAGATCAGTTTCAAGACCTCAAAGGAAAAGATAGTGCCCATGTAGCCGACCTGTCAGATTCTCCTGACATATTGAACTTTACAGTTCCTTAGTCGACTATTCTCATTGAAGGTTCAAGCTCATCTACTCTCGACGAACAACATATGAACGACAAATCAGAAGATGATGTTGCAGTTCAGCAACTAAAGCATGATGGAAATGATCAACCTCCTCTATTACCTAGAAGATCTTCAAGAACTAGCAGAGCACCTCATAGGTATATCAATGAGCCTGCAGCCTACCTTGTTCATGAGCCAACATCTGTCGAAGAGGAACTCAGTCAGCCTGATTCGGATCTCTGGAAGGCAGCTATGGATAAAGAGTATTCATCTCTTATCAAGAACCAAACATGGAAAATTGTTGAATTACCTGCTAGCAGAAACGTAGTTGATGCAAATGGATTTTCAAAGTCAAGTACAATGCAGATAGAAACATCAACAGGAGAAAGGCACGACTTGTTGCTAGAGGTTTTTCTCAGGTATACAATGTCGATTATATTGAGACTTTCAGTCTAGTAGTCAAGCATTCTTTTGTTCGACTTCTGCTATCATTTGCCACTGTAGCAGATTTGGAAATACATCAAATGGATGTACAGACAACATATCTCAATGGAGTTATTGAAGAGGACATTTACATGGTGCAACACGAAGGTTATATTATTGTGGGTAAACACAATCATGTGTGTAAACTCCATAAGGCACTTTATGGCTTGAAGCAATTTGCTCAAGCATGGTTTCAAAGGATCAATACTTGTCGGAGAATATTAGAGCGAGACTTTCAATTCTCTCGATGCATGCACTATTGGTGACTTAGTAGGCGAACACAAGAAACATAATAATTTTAGAGCTTTTAATGTGTGGTGGTAGCGGAAGTGAAGAGCAGACATCCAGACAAAGCAATTAGATAGCCAGAGAGAATGTAGAAAAGCATTGCAGTATTGACACAAATCTGAACGCAGAACCAAACAGAGCTGTAATCAGATTAAGTATAACGAAATATACAAGTCAATAATGCAGGGGAGCACAAAACAATAGTGGACATAACCGCATGTGTTACATACGTAACTAGCAGTACTTCAGACCCCTATTAGTCCATTTAGTGTTGGGGGCTAAATGGCAAGGTACCCTTAGGATTAAGGGTATGTGCCCTTGGATAAGGGTAGGCAAGTGACTATACCTTAGTCGGAGGTATGGAGTCACGTGACCCTTGGATAAGGGATACCCTTAGGATTAAGGGTAGGTGTCTTAGATTAAGGTACTGGTGTCCTTGGTTAAGGGCAGGTAGGTGTCTATGCCTTGGATGGAGGTATGGAACCTAGAGAGGTGTTAGAAAGTCATTGGATGACTATTTTTCTAAACCTTGGGCCTCAACCTTGAACCATATCACTTTATTGGTCTAGGACCAAAGTATACTTGCACAACTTGGGCAATGAGTGAAAGTAAAAAATTGGACGGGATTTCCAACTATGCAGTGTGGAAATTCAAAATGAAAAACATACTGATGGAGAAAGACGTGTGGGAAGTCGTCACAGGTGATGAGAGAAGGCCGCCAAATGAAGTGGATATCAAAGTGTTCGACAAAAAGATGAGGAAAGCTTTGACCTTCATTAACTTGTTAGTGAAGGATCACATCATTACCCACATTTGTGATGTTGTTACACCCAGACAGGCATGGGATGTGCTAAAGGAGCAGTTCAAGACATCAAATCCGTCAAGAATCATGTTTTTGAAGTCAAAGCTGAATAGTGCCCGAATGGAACAAGGAGAACACATTCAGACGTACATGACCAGAATCAAGACAATGAGGGATGAACTGCATTCTCTTGGTGAGCGCATACGTGATGTGGAGCTGATGCACAATGCATTGTGTGGCATTGCAGAACCCTATCAGATGTTTGTGAGTGGAATAGCATCAAGAGAAATATTGCCAACCTTTGACGAGCTCACAGGAATCTTGATGCAGGAAGAGCAACGGCGAGAAATGGTGAAAGCTAGACATCAAAATATTGACGATCAGGCATTTGCTACAAGCCAAAAACAAGGCAAGGGCAAGGGCAAGAAGAAGTCTAAGCAGCAATTTGTCAAGTCTCAGGAGGATGAGGGATAATCTAGTAAGACCAAGAAGAAAGGCAAGTGCTTCCATTGTGGTAAAAAGGGCCATTGGAAGAGTGAATGTTGCAAATTCCTGGCAGAACAAGACAAGGGAAAACCAAAACAAGCAGGTAACCTTGTCGATGAGGGTGAGATTGAAGACTCTAGCATCTTCATATCTGCATCGTCATCTAATCAAGATGATCAAGCGTGGTATATTGACTCGGGAGCCACAAGACACATGACAGGTAACAAGAATTGGTTCAGTAGCATGAAAGTGTTGGATAATGGAACGTCCGTTTCACAAGCAAATGGCGAGGTGTGCAAGATCAAGGGGATAGGCACCGTTTCAATCCAACTACCCGATGGCAAAAGCAAGATGATCAGGGAGGTACTTTACATACCAGGTTTAAAAGAAAAATCTACTTTATGTTGGAGTCATTACTGATCAAAAGTTGAAAGTAGAATTCACCCATGATCGTTGCTTTGTGAAGGATGTGAACCAAAAGTTCAAAGTTATTGCGGATGGAGTAAGAGAGCCCAACAAAAATTGTACAGGGTGAATGCTACAATCAAGGGGCAACATGGACTTGTATCGTCCATTCCATCGCAAACTGAGTTGTGGCATAAGAGGCTTGGTCACTTGAACTTGGGAAGCCTCATTTTGATGAGAAAATTGGAGATGGTAACATGATTGCCTACCATAGAAGATCACTTGAAATCGATGTGCGAATCTTGTGTATATGGGAAGCAGCATCGAGAGAAGTTCAATAAAGGGGGCGTTGCAAGAGCAAAGAACATCCTGGACTTAATCCACACAGATTTATGCGGGCCTATGAGGACCATGTCCTTAGGTAAAGCATTCTATTTCATGACCTTTATTGATGATATGTCACGTAAGACATGGATCTACTTCTTGAAGAAGAAATCAGATGCATTTGACAACTTCAAGAGCTTCAAAGCATTGGTCGAAAATCAGACAGGTAGGAAGATCAAAGTCCTAAGATCAGATAGTGGAGGTGAGTACAAGTCTAATGACTTCAATGATCTTTGTGATCAATGTGGGATTAAAAGACAATTTACGCAAGCTCATACTCCTGCTCTCAATGGTGTAGTTGAATGCAATAATCGGACGATTGTGGAAAGTGCCAGATCTATGCCATCTGAGATGAAACCACCAAAAGATTTTTGGTCAGAAGCATGCAGCATGACAGTCTATCTTCAAAATATAAGTCATACCATTGCCATACCAAAGATAACACCTGAGGAAGCATTCACGAAGAAGAAGCCAAAGGTGAACCACTTGTGAATCTTTGGATGTAAGGCCTTTGTACATGTTCCTAAGGAAGAGAGACATAAACTTGATGTAAAAGCTATCAAGTGTATATTCCTAGGATATGATGATCGTGTGAAGGGCTATAGAAGTTTTGATCCAATGGAAAACAAAGTCCATATAAGTCGTGATGTTATCTTTGATGAATCCAAGATGTAGGAAGACGAGGATGCTGAGAAGATAGAGACATCCAGTGTGAAAGATGGTATAGTGAGGATACCACCTGATGATGATCCATTCATTAACCTTCCAAGTGATGAAAAAGAGGATACATCTCAAGATACTACTACTCAACCTCAAGAGATAGGTTGGAGAGGTAGGGACAAACCTTTTGGTGCAAGAAGGATTGAAGTTGTAGGTGACAAACGCAAGGAGAAGGATGTACTGTGGGATACATTTTCACCAGGAAGCCGATCACCTGACAGGAAGCTCCCTAAGTGGTTTGAGAGATTGTTGGAGAGCCGCGACATGGATTTTCCAGGATAATCTAGCCAGGGAGAGCTACGAAGATCAACAATAGAGAAGACACAACCTGAAAGGTATGAAGAAAATTATGCTCTCTTATCTAGCAGTATTTAAAGCAAAGAACCTTCAACTTATGGTGAAGCGAAGGATGATGACATTTGGGTCAAGGCCGTGGGAGAGGAGATGGAGTCAATTGCTAAGCATAGCACATGGGACTTAGTAGAACCACCAATTGGCAAGAAACCCATTGGTTGCAAATGGGTCTACATGACTAAGTACCATGCAGATGGAAGTATAGCAAAGCACAAGGCAAGATTGGTGATCAAAGGGTATGCACAAAGTAAAGGCATCAACTATGAGGAGACCTTTGCACCAGTTTGTAAGTGGAATACTCTACGTCTACTTGTTGCTTTAGCTTCACATTTTGGTTGGTCTTTGCATCAGATGGATGTGAAATCTGCTTTTCTAAATGGTGAGTTAGAAGAAGAAGTGTTCATGGATCAACTTGAAGGCTTTGTAGTGAAGGGACAGGAAAATAAAGTATGTCGCTTGAAGAAAGCGCTTTATTTTCTTAAACAGGCACCACGTGCGTGGTATAGCAGGATTGATGCCTACTTTCGTTCAAAGGGGATGGTGAGAACACATTCTGATCCAAATCTATATGTCTTATGCTTTGATGGTATGATTGCTTTGATTCTTCTTTATGTTGATGACTTGATTATTACGTGAAATAATCAAGAGATGATAGACATGATCAAGAAAGACCTTATGGAACAATTCGAGATGACAGATCTCAGCCTGAGGCATTATTGCCTTGGAGTAGAGGTCTGGCAAAAAGGACACGAAGTGGGTCTAACACAGGTGAAGTATGTCAAAGAGTTGCTGCACAAGTTTAGGTTGCAAGATTGCAAACTAGTAAATACTCCTATTGAACCAAGTAAAAAGCTTTCTAAGCTTGATGAGTCACAGTCATTTGATGCTACGCTGTATAGACAGTTAGTAGGGAGCTTGATTTACCTTACCACGACTAGACCAGATATATGCTATGTTGTTGGCATTGTAAGTCAGTTTATGGTAGCACCTACGAAAACGCATTGGAAGGCAGCTAAACACATTTTGCATTATGTGAAAGGCACTTCAGATTATGGCTTGATTTACAGGAAGCATGATGGTTTACCTGAGTTGTGTGACTATGTGGATGCGGGATGGGGAGGTGACTATGATGATCGTAGATCCACCACAGGGTATGTATTCCAGGTTTGTGGTAGTTGCTTTTCCTGGTCTAGTAAAAAGCAAAGTACAATTGCTCTATCCACCACAGAAGCAGAGTATAAGGCAATGTGTAGTGCAACACAGGAAGCTATATGGTTGATACAAATCTTGGAAGAAGTTGGCATGAAGCAGAAAAAATCCCACCACATTACATAGCGACAGTCAGAGTGGCATTCAGCTAGCAAAGAATCCAGTGTTCCATGCGAGAACTAAAAGCATTGAGATTCAGTATCACTTTATACGTGAGAGGCTGCTGAGTCGTGAAATTCATGTTGTTCATTGTAGCACAGAAGAACAATTAGCTGATATTTTCACTAAGCCACTTGTTGGAAAAAAGTTTGATAAGTTTAGATCGAAGCTTTCTGTACTTAAAGTTTATTGACTTTAAAGCTATGTATATGACTGTATAAAAAGTAGACTCTACTTTAAGGGAGAGAGTTAGAATTAAAGTAGAATCACTGTGCTACTGTACTGTGGGTCCTATCAGTGGATAAGGATCAGTTGGCCTCACCACGAGTCAAGTCAACGGGACACGCGTCCCGCCAATGACAACCTGGGTCATGCATGGGTTGCTTGAGTGAACAACTATATGTATAGTGTAATTTCATTTTGAGAAATACAGTTGCTATGTGAGCTTGCAGTGGAGAGTGTTTTCTGCCTGTGTTACTGTGTAGCATGATCTGTGTTCCTGTGCAAAGCAAATTCTAAGTATTTCATCACTACTGCATTGTTTAATTTTTGATAGGCGTAGTGATGCATTGGAAGTAGGAAGTTTCCGCTATCCCTTACTCACCTATTTTCAACAATTACCAAGACTTCCACTCCACCTTTTTTGGTTGAGGATTGTCCTGATGAGCTCAGGACAAAACTGTTGACATCCGTTGAACGATTCTCTTGTTTGATCGTCATTAAGTTTGAGCTTTCTTAATTCTGACCTCCAACCTTATGGTCTGCATTATGCCCTTGATTTTTCAACTGAGGGTTTCGTACTAGACATTCTGTGCGTGCATGATCTCCAAAACAATATCCACACTGATCTAGCTGAAGAATTTTCATTATGCAAGCCTTAGGCTGATGTTGGTCATCTTTTTGCTGATCTCGATCAACTTTGTGACATGTGGCACTTGATTCTGCCTCTTGACTTTGCTATGAGGCCATGTCTTCCTCTCTTGCATGATTGGCTAATGTTGTGGATTTTGGTTCCTCTGATGTCCCATTCGATGATGCAACAATAGAATAGGGATGATCCACCTCCTCCATTGAGATCTTTGCTTCCATAAGAGCAACATCTTAACAAATTTGTACAAATGAAGTATAGGATGCCAAGACTCCCATGCCAGATGTGATCTCATTGAGCAGTCTGGCATAGTAGTTCATCATTGATATGCCCATGAAATACCGTGGCACAATCCTAGCTTACTATATCTAACAGATACAACGTGGATCAATAGATATAATAACATCATTGAACAAGATGTAAGTGTAAACCCAAATCTATTGAAATCAAGATAAGAGGTTACATATACACAAAGTTACTTTGCCTAGCTTGCCAACCTCGGGACAATGTTTGCTGCTAACTATAAGAAATCATATTCAAAGATCTAGCTCTTAACTTCTCAATTCCATAGACCAATTGGTAGGAGGTAAAGTATCACTTTTGTACCAAGATTAGATCATGCTCATGTATCATGACAAGATTTGAATTCATCTACGAAGTCAAATTCCACTTGAACTGGGGGTTCTTCCATGATTCTAGAAATGACTAATGTGATAAATCAATCTAATTGCATGTTCATGAGATTTTATTTGAGGACAATTGTAGATAATCCATCTAGGCCTTTAGACTCAAAGTCAACATGAGTAATCAAACATTGATTTAATTAAATCCATTCTCCTTAGAGTGTACATCATAACAATTGCTATTTGTGGTGTGTAGTCTTGATGACCATGTTTGAGAAGGTCACACCAATTACCAAGTACTCACCAACTTGTAACTCGTAGTCAACCAACAATTGAGCTTACAATTGTTTGTTGTTTTGCACCTTCCAAGAATTTTGGGACAAGCATCACAACTAGTTTGCTATTTACTTGTAATCTCATGTCTCACAAGCTTCAATGTTTCTTATCTTATAAATCTATCAACATACCATTTTGTGGGGAACATGATTGTAATTTACAAGACATCTTCACTAGAACTTAAAGTTTCCTTACAACAACGACATTGGTTGGGCGACCAGATATTTGTAATTTTGCAAACTATAGCTAGAACTTTATCTTTTTGGTGTTTGGCACTTTGGGATGAGTACCACAGGTGGTCCACTACCATGAGCAATGTGAAAGTGCATATGTGTTGGTATTATCATCTAGAGGACTCATTGGGTGGTAGGCAACCCTTCCATGATGTCGAAGAGAAAGATACATTGTTGTCATGAAATATAAAAAACTTATAAAAATCCTTTTTTTTTTCCTAATGTTCCAAATTTTAGGAAAAGCATGTTAGTAGGGAACTAGTTGCCACTTAGGTATGTCATAAAAAGTTTGCTTTGGCATTAGAATAATTAATTCAAATTTTTGTTTTGCATACATGTTAAGGAGTTAGTGGTTGTTATATACAACATGGCAATGCAATTTACGAAGCTAAGCTCCTTAGACTGTCACTAAACAAGAAGCTAAGCTCCTTAGATTGTCACTAAACAGTGGTCACGATTCAAGCCTACACCTTTCCGGTGACGACAACAACTCTACTCATACACTCTAGTCAACAACTCTAGTCTCTTCTCATACACTCCACTAGGATGGAGTTAATTGGATATTTGAGATATAGGAGCGTTGGGAAGAAAGGAAAAAATTTGATATAAAATCATGAGACAAGGATCTAATAGTATCTCCTCGATTTAGGATATGTTGTTGTGTGTTGAAAACGGGGTGTGGCTTTGCATCCGTGACAGTTTGATGCTTCTTCTTTTTTTGTCATGCATGATGTCTCACTTTGCTTGGCTTATACATTGTTGTTGTATGTTTTTTCTTGAGCATTTGGCAAGTTTTTGTAGCTTGTCTTTTGGAGGTGAAATGGCTTTTTGTCGTTGTTGTTTGAATGGGGTTTGGTTTCTTGTCGTAGTACGTTGCCTTCCCGAAGAACCTCTTCTTTCTGTTTCTACTGTTTGGATTTGTTTGTGTGTCGGGAATTATGATAAAGTTAGTTGCTCTGCTTTTCACATTATATTTTACTTCTTTTTTAGGTCCTTTGGTTTGTTTAAGTTCTATCGCAATTCCTGTATACTAACAGAACATTTAGTTTTGGAGGCAATTTCTTGTTTTAGGAAGTTCGAACTTCGAGGTTATATATATATAGATATATATATTCTGCTGGTTCTTATTGCTCATATCGCTAAAAATCTTGTCCCTTCGGAGATTTGTATTGCTTGGTTTCTAGTGTCTAGACCATTAAGGCGTTGGCCTTTCTTGTACTCTTTCATAAAGCTCGATATTTAATAAAAAACAGATTGCAGGCATGTGGTCAGCTGTCCAACTGTTGATTACTTTGCAAGTACTTACAGAGGTGTGTTCTTAACAGGTTTGATTGATTTTGCTTCATTGTCTTTTGAAAATTTGCTGCGTGACATGATACAAGATGTAGATAGCAGTTCTTTTGGTGGAGGATGTAAAAGGGAAAGAGCATGCGGCTGGAGTGAGTAGAGAGCATTTTGAAGGTTTGCAAATATTGACCTAGGCAAGTTCAATCGCCTGCTTTTATTGATGTACTCCTCCCTTAGTTCTTTTATTAACTAATGTAAGAAAAAGCAGAGAGCAAGCTTGTTAAACATAAAATTTTGGTTGAATCCTCCAATCTTAGTTCATTATGGAGAGAGCCCTTAGAACAACTTCAAGTTGGTTTATCCTAATGGAAGCATTCAATCTCCTCGCATTTCAATTGAGATAATTCACAATTTAGACATAAGACTTAACAATAGAGAGCACTACTTCTTGGAAGCTTTGCTGATGTTTCAACGCCTTGGAGCATTTGCTTGACATATCATTTTTTTGGGTTTGAGTGTTTAGGTCCTTACTGCGGTTGAACCTTACGAGGAGATTTTCAGATTTTTAAACTACCATTATTCTCATGGTGTGAATCGATGGGAGCTTTACTGAAGTTGGTGTTGCACAAAACAACAATATTGTCCTCATACTCATCTTGATCCAATTTGTATGGAGGAGTTTATGAGGAGCTTGTGTAGGCATTGTGTTGCCTAATAACAAATTAGAGCCCTCAATATTAGCATCCAAGGTTATTATCCCCATCCAAATAGGCTAGTTCTTTTAAACACCTTCCGAAAAGTACTTGATTAGATATTGATGAGAATATTCTCCAATAGAAGTGCTTCTTCTTTAGGGTTAAGGATTCCAAAAGTAAAACTAGCAAAAAACTAGAGTTTCATTATCACATTGAAAAGGAATATTCAAGAGGCGTTGGCAAAGGATTGACATAACCAACAATGACATGATCTTTTGTACATGAGGCTTGCACCTCCATAAGGAGGCATTTTTGGCCTTCTTTCATCGATTATTTTCTATAGGGAAATATCATATTTGGTTGATTTTGATAAGTGTCAAATCAATACAACTAAAAACTTTAAGAGACAATTGCTCTACACAAACCATAATGATCCAAATTACACTCAAGTAGAAAAATATCATGTACCTTATAGATATATGCATAAGAAAAACAAGTTTGATATAGTTGGTACAATGTAAGAGAGTTTTCATACTTATTTTCTATTGAATTGTTAATATTTTGAGAAATTGTTTCTCTTATAAATTTTACAAAAATTCTAAGTCAATATGCTAAGTTATGCCCTTTACTCTCAAGAGATATCCTATACAAATATATCATTGTAAGAAACCAAATTTCTTGTATTGAGAGATCAAGAGAAAATTGACGTCTTGAGATGATTTAGTGATAAAACCATCTATTTGTCCTTGGTATATATTTGTGATGCATATCACATTACGAAAAGATGGTCATCTAGCTATAGTATAATGGATAGATTAGTGCTAGTACTCTGTCACTTTTGTTGCTTGCATAATTGAGATTCCATGTTTGAGACTAAAATAGTTTCATTAAATCATTATTTCACACAGTAGAATGAGGCAGTGTTCGGGAAACCTTTTTGAGGTTTCCCTCCAAAAATCGATATGTGAAAAAGTTCTTCGGTCTCTATTGAGTGACATGCTCTTACTTGCCAGTTTTCCCTTATAAAACCCAAGATTTATGACATAATGCCGGTTTTTGGGAAAAGATGCCGGTTCCATTCTTGAACTATGCCGGCTTTCCCGAACACTAAGATGAGGTGAACGATCTCACTCATTCATCATGTGACCACAGCACAATCATTTTGTATTTGTGGTAGTTAGTACTTGACAAAAAGTGATAGAAAATGATATAAGGTTTTTTCTCTTGCATTAATGACTAGAAATATATCACATATGTACAAAAAAGCGAATTCTTTGAACAAAAGTATCTAGAAATACTAGTGAAATATGTCCAACGTACAAAATTCTGCTTCCATCCTATACATGATAGTAATAAAAGATGGATATCAAAATCCATTACAAACTATAAAGCTCCTAGCATTCCAAATGACATAATAAAAGGCTATACCAATAACCATAATCGACAAAAAAAAATATCTGGTACTCATAGTCTCCCATGTGTAGATAGACATCGCATAACCAAAGCCTCTAGCATGGTTCATGAAAATGGATGAGCATATCCCCAATATCTTTTGAAGGACACATATCATTTTTAACTTGCATAACAAGAGCTACATGTAAGATCTTCCATTGAAAGCTCTTTAATTTGCCAACTTAATATATTTAATCCTATTGAGTTTCGTATACCAACAAAAATCAAGATAATTTAAATGGCATCTTATGTTTAAGAGCTGAAACTGAAAGGAGACAACAATTTCTACCATGTTTGATAGCTGCACCAAATAACACCATTCGGCTTTATCATTAGAATAAAATACTAATTAGTATGTGCCACGAAGGAGTAGTGCATGATATATTGGAGAAGTGGATCATGAGATGTTGATAACAAATGTTCCCTTGCATGCAACTGAAAAAGACCAGACCATACAAAGAATCCATCAAGCGATGCATATATTCTTTTTTAAACTTGCCAATAAGTAGCTTGGTATTTGAAAATATGTGAAAATCAAATGTCTTCAAATTTCATGTGACAATCTCTTGATTGTTTGAGGAGTGATTATGTCGCGTTATTGTATCACAAACTTCAAGTAATTAATAGATATGAGGTGACTGTTTGTGAGACAATAATTAGCAAAGAGCATTAGATGATGAAGTTATCCAATTTCTACAAAGTTACTCCAATCATTAAAAAAAAGGAATGCTTACAAGGCGGGTTCAATATCATGTCAACAAATGAAGTGCTTTGATACTAAGATTGAGAGGACAATGTCCTTCAATCTCATCAATCTCAAGCATGCTGTCTAGAAAACAAGATACAACCTATCTTGCCAAAGGACTCTTGTAGACATTGAATGAACATGATTATATCCAGCTTTGCTGTATTCCCATTAAGATATTTGATACATTAACATAGGATACATGGCATGCTTCAAAATGATTAGTTTGGAAGACAAACACAGTACTCCGATATAGTTATCTTATTGTCAACATGTTGTATACATCAAGTGATTAACTTATTGCCTATTTGCTTGATGAAGTCCAATAGGAATACCCAAATGTGTAAATAACTACCCATGTGGTATGTTAGAAATAGTTGCAAAAATAGCCAAGGAGTAGCAAGACTATCACAAAGTAGTAGCTATGTAGATTTCTCCAAACTAATTTTAGCATCCAATGCAATAGTATATTGTTGCAGCAAATATAAAATTTTTTGATAGTGCATTTGATTAACTAGCATAAAAGAGCCCATATCATCTGCATAGAGATGGTGCCAGAGTTTTCTATTTATTACTTGAAGAGAACACCATTTTTAGTCTCTCAACAAGTAATTAGGTTTGCTAGGTCATGTAAAAGAATCCATATCCTTGTGAGATAGCCATATACCTTTGAAAGCCCCTCATAGAAGCCTCTACCTACTAGACATGATGTGGCCACTTTTAGAGCACATTTTCAGGTGGCCCTAAAGAGATTTCCACCCCTTACCACCTAGATCTCATAGTTCCCATTCTATTTTCCTTCATCTACCCTCCTCTAATCCAAATCCACTATTCACTCTTCACACCCTACTTTTCTTGCATGTTTCTACTACATGTGAACTTCATGTTATCTCTTTGGCTAGGCAAACATCAAGAGAGCAAGTCAAAATTTCGCAACAACATCTTGCTCCTTAGAGTTATCGTCATTCTATTTAGCTATCTCATACTATTTACTAATACGCACATTCTTTATGAGCATACAACATGCTTATCTTCATGCCCATGCTAGTTTGTCACTAATTTATTCTTGGTATCTCAAGATGTTATATGCTTAGGATTATTGGGCACAACCTTGACACTACACATTGTATATTGGCCAATTAGACATCTTAAATGTATAGGTTTTGTTAAGATCTAGATATAGTGTTAATAGGCATTTGTCATGGATGAGTAGGTTTAGAGTACATGACTATTGTGATAATTATTTTGAGGTGGCACGAGTTGGATCCTTTGCACAACACTGGAAATCATCTCGTCTTTTCTTTTCTATTTTGATATACTAAATATTTTTGTTACATGATATACAACTACCACAAGAAAAAGTAAACACTGTGTCAATTTGTTGCATGCCCCTATAAAGATGTGTTTGTCGTCATTCTCCACAATAGACAAATACATGGGCAACTTAATATTTTTGCAAGTCTTGTCAAGTCAACAAGCAATAGTTACATAATGGATTCTAGGACTTATAGCAAGTTGCTATGAAATAAAATATACACAAGTGGTCAAGTGATAGATGTTCGATATTCTATGCAAAAACAACTTGCAATTATTTAGGAGCATGCATATATTGAATTTTTTGTGCATGAAATGCCTCCCTTTTTTTATATATGACAGTATTAGAAGTATATTTTCTATGTTACCGAGTTCCTCCTTATGCATAATGATACCCTCAAACTATCTAATAAAGAACTTGCTAAAAGGATATGTGAAAGGATTATGAAGCTTCATTCTTTTTGGCTAGAATCACTTTTGTTAGAAATTTTGACTCTTAAGTATTTTGTACGTTCACTATAATTTTACTTTGAATAACCAATCCCTCGAATGTACTATTTGTGTACTAAGGAATGGCTTGCGTCACATTCTTTTTATTTTTGAACTCTAAACTGAAGAAAAAACAAATTGATATTAGACTTTATATTAATTTTAGTCAAGCTGTTTAAAATAATATAAAGCCAACAAAACTTAAAATGTGCAAAAGCTACATATCATTCTCCTAAAGAACATTACATGGGCCAACAATTGTATTGATTTTTTTGTTAGGTTATTTGATGTAATCCAAAGCAAGGACCCTATTGACACTAAGACCTAAAATGAGTAATAAAGTATTTATCGAGATTTTCTTTCGTTATCTTCAACAATGTGTAGATACAATTTTCCTAAGGAAATATTGTATAGGCCGTTCAAATTGGGCGATTGTTGATTGAATATATATATATATATATATATATATATATATATATATATATATATATATATATTGCACCACATGTTGCATTGTGCTCTTGAACCTCATGATGAATGTATGCAATGACTAGTTATTATATATTTGTTGTGATTGACATTTCTTAATATTCATAGGTTGGTTTTGTTCACCTAGGTAGTAGAAATAATTTGGTTCTTGTTTGAGATACATGTTTTAAGAGATAAGCATCAATTTCAATTATACTAGTCAATAGGAAGTTGTAAACATTGACCAAAGAACAAATATAATAAGACTTAGGTTCTATTGGTCAAAAAAAATTTAATTATATTATGTAAAAAATGTTTTGTGTCCTCATTTTTCCTTACTACAAAATTGTGTTATGCATAGTTTGACTATAGTAAAAAGTGTAAACAAACTGAGGTTATCTCATTTGATTTGATAAAGACTACTTTATGAATATTTGGGAAATAAATTGTCATGGTGAATCTGTTAGACATTTATAAGTGTATCTTGCCATTATCGAGATCACAATGATAACAAGAACATCAAGACAAAAGTCCACTATTGATATGGTACAATCCACTATCAATGTGGTACTTTTGTTGTACCTTCACCACCCTTTAAACAAATACTCTTTTCACTTTCCCATTGTGCATGGGTTGCAACATTTGGTTGGACATATGAGGTTTTGTCTTCTATTGGCTTTTTATATACTCTATTGTAGCTCATTAATGTAATCACCCAATTATTGTTAGTTTGTATAATTTCATTTGATGCAAAATAATTTTGAACGTATTCTATGACATGGCCTTAGAAGACCAAATTTTGTGTTTTCACATTGAAAAGCAAATATTGATGGGTTAGATTATGAACGTTGACCTTAATTTTTAGGGCCATGTTCATCTATGCTTAAGAGAACTTTGTGTCCCATTTGTTGTTGCAAGATGGTCACCAATTTTGGATGAAGTATTTGTACATCCAAAGAGCACTGGTTTTTTTCATAACACAATAGCTAGAAAACAAGAAATTTTTTGATCAAGAAATAGGTAGTACAATAGAGAGAGGGAATTGGTATGAGTTTTTGTCTAGGAGTTTCAATGTCCTAATCTTATAATTGAGCATTATGACATACTCTTATGAGCCATAGCTACATGGGACAGTTATCATTGTAGTTTGAAGTAACTCTTGCAATATTTTTTTGTGAAACACAATTGGATACTTATCAACTACAAACAATATGTACATAGGCCCAAGGATCAACATAGTATAGCAAGATAAAACCACCCCAAACAACAAGAATGATTAAAGAAGGGGCCAATTGATGTCTTGTAGATGAAATCCCTCCAATAAATCTATAGGAGGACACACTCTCTCCAAGAGAGCGATGGCACATCCAACGAGAGCAAGCTCATAGTGCAAATGAGTGTTGTTTGGATACATTGATGCGTAGAGGAGCCAAGACAGTTGTTTCCTTGGTGAATGACTAATTTCTATTTCAAGATTCTTCTTGCATGTTCATTGACCGTGATCTAGGGTCAGGTGAAACTGACATTGGTTCTACGTTTGCTCATCTGATACCTGCAGGAATCATAACTTAGACAGCCAAATTATTTGAAGAATGTCTACAACGGACTTCCGGTTGATTTCCAACAAAGGGTAACCAATCCTATCATATTTCAAGTTCAAATGTTAAGTTCAACTATTTGAAGATCATTAAAGACTTGGCCATCTTCAAGGACTTCCACGAATTAGCATTTAGAACAACTCTGCAGAAATACACTAAGTGTCACAACAGTCTACAAAAATACACTAAGTGTCGCAACAGTCTGCAGAAATGAACTATGTTTTTAATAGTGTCGGCTTTTTCCGAAATGCGATAGTGTCGGCTTTTCCCGAAATGCGACACTTCAACATAGTTCAATAGTTCAACTATTTTCAACAGTGTCGGCTTTTTGCATTTCCCCGAAATGCGACAATGTCGACTTCTTGCCTTCAGCTTCTTCCTTTCAACTATTTTGAAGAAGTTAAACTGTTTTAAGGGCACCTTTGCCTTTTTAAGGCACTGTCGGCTTTTTCACAAAATCTTGAAGAGAGAAAAATCTCGACAGTCGTCTATTTTCAACGAGGAACGTTTCCAGCCACTTTCCAAAAATGCGAAGTGAGAGAAAGCCATTTCACGTAAGATGTGAAGTGAGAGAATTTGCGACGTCCTCGTCCGCGTCAACATTCCCTGATTCGTTGACTGTATATACCAAGTAAAGTTGTCACACAAGCCAAATACTTCCAAGTACAACGACTTACCTAATTAGGTGACAAATATTTACTGTAATTAATACATGGATGAATTCTATAAATGGATCATCCAGACACACTCTACATGATGCTCCGTCCATGAGACGAATGATTTTGAGCCTCCTAGTTATGTCGTCATTCTGGTTGTAACTGCTATTTTGTTGTGCTTTAGTGTAATACAGCTGCATGCTTTTCTATTTGTGTATAACGTAGATGAATGCTTGTTGTGATTTGAATGCACTTCATTGCTGTTTGATAACATTTGTTCAATAACTCTGATCAGAACATGGACATCTATGACTCCTCAGTTTCTGATCAGATGATGGCTGTCTTTGACGCCTGAGGAACTTCCGCTATCATACTGCACTTTCAATCTATTTCAGAACTAAACTTCTGACTAAATCCATTTTTCAGTAATACCACACACAAACCATTTCTAATCCCTTTGGTGGACTGTACATGCAGATTGGGCAGGAGATATCGACACCAGAAGATCGACTTCTGGATTTGTGTTCTTGTTCAATCAAGGCCCAATCTCATGGAACAACCAAAAACAGACCTCAATAGCATTATCTTCAACAAAATCGGAATATATAGCTGCCAAAATTGCTACCAAGGAGGCGATTTGGCTGAGGAACCTGCTTGCAGATATTGACCTTGCTCAGTCACACCCAACGACCATCTAGTTAATAGTGGGTAATGTTTAGAAGAGAACTTGGCTAGATATTTGCATGCTCCATGAATAATCTACTTTCATGGCAAAATGCAATTTTGTCATCATACGTATATTACAAAGTATTTTGGATTTACATTCTAGAATGTTAAATAAAAACATCAACTTATATTATAACCGTTCTTATATTTATTAAAATATCTTGTAATCGATTAGATCTACATTCAACTAGCATAATTAGTTTATACTATAAATTATAGCAAGCAATCAAAAAATACTTAATGTTACTAGTTTCTTAAAAGAACAAAAACCATCACCAACACCTATCACTAGATAAAGATTATCTATATACAAAAAACAATTTTGGACATGTTCTTGTCATACCTCTACTCATGCACAAACTCTGAATCAGAGTTCAATCATTGAGAAGAAAATGTAAACCACTACACAATAGGTCCACAACACTTGGGATTTGAAATTGACCAATTATCTTGCATGCAATGATATTTTTTTAATTCAGGAGAATTTGTATTTTCATAGATTTTGAACAAAATCACCATCATTATTCAAGGCCGTTGTGGTATACCACAATGTTCTTGTTTATTAGAGCTAAATTAGATGTTCTCTTTATCACACATGATGATTCCCTTGATTGGCTTGTTGGCCTTGGTTTCAATATCATCATCACATTGTAATCAAGTTTTTGGCATTTCTTTGGGAGTTGCTCTAGCAATAAATTTACATGGTTCATTGACTCTCTCAAACTAAAATATCTCAACGGGACTCCAAAAAAAAAAAGAAGTTTCCTACTAGAGTCATTATGGTCAAGCATATTCTATGCCATTTCTTAGTTGTGTTTTATGCTAGTCTTGTATAAAGATAAAATAATATGCTAATGTGTCTATCCTTACTAATCTCTTTGGAATGGTAGGAATAACCTTGTAGGATGGAAATTTTGCATTTTCCTTTCTTCCAAACTAGGCGTTACCCTTTCATCAGAAATCAATTGATACCTTCTACAAAATTTCTAATTTTTTTCAAATTGGACCAACCTTGAGAAGCTATTTTCACCAATTACATTGCTAATTTTGATGTTTTCTCTTCCAATCCTCAAGCCTAGTCAAAATATCTTATTTTCTTCTACTTGGTGGCAACAATCAATTAAAGGCTCCTTACATCTTACCATGTGTATCTAAGGTGTTCCTATCATTTACTTCTATGCTACATTGGTGGTGCAATAAAGAGATCCCTCAAACAGATTCATGATAATGCTCTAAACTACTAATGGAAGAGGGAAAAACATGGATTGTGTGCATCACCTGAGAAGAAAGTCCTAGAAAATGTCAACCTCCCCAACATACTTGCTAAGGTAAAAGAAATGGGTGGACAAAACTTTCACCAAATTCAAGACACAACAATCCTCAATTCTTTTGGCGAGAGATTCGTTGAAAGTTAATGTTTAGGGACGATGATCCATCCGGCGGTAATCACGATTATCCTTCAATGATTCCGGAAAAGGGAAAATATCCTCAATATTATGATTTTATCTTATTGCAACAAACACATAATATTCAACTTTTGTTTAATACCCTTATATGTTGGACACATCATAACTTATCATTGCATAAAAGTGAGCTTCCAATGTTTCTTAATAGTAAATTGTATTTGACATTAAAAGAAGAATGAATTTTAAGTATAGTAGTTAACGTGTGCCCTTATGTAATAATCCACTTATGATTCTATAGCAGATTTTTGACTTTTGATATTGCAACATACTCTTTTTCAAGATTTGCTAGGTTGAAAATGAAAATTACTTTGATTCAAGGTGATATCTAAAATTGAAATAGGGATTAAAAACATTTTATTGTTCCCCAACCATAGGATTGGGGCAAATACAATTCACTTGAGCCACTCGATAGACTCCTGTATGTTCTTCCCAAGATTTCAGGAGGATCACTAAAACATATTAATTGATTAACCCTTTGAGAGCAAAAAGAGATGTTAATAGATTAACCCTTTTATGAGAGTTATATTTCTCAAGTAAATTTAGGACTTTAAATATTGCTACATGCATGCATATCAAAATTGTATATTTTTTAGTATGAGTAGACTCCAGAGGCAAGCTTTAAATTTTAATTTTGGATTTTACAGAACATTTTGTTGCTCCCCAACCATAATTTTGCAACAAATACAATTTTCACGCGTCACTCAACAAAATCGTATGTTCTTTCCAAGTTTCATATTAGTTTACACCCTGTTAGAGCAGCAGGACAGGAATCTATAAGTCATGTTAATAAATTGTCATTTGTAACATGCTAAAGGTTGTTAGAGACATTGCACAAAATCCATTGATAAAGAAATAAGCATTTCTAACATCAAAACTTTCAACTCACTGATGAGGGGAGATTAAATAGCAGAATTTAAACACAAAACACAAAGAACCAAAGTCTTCAATTTCATGTTTATAATGTCATTGAAAGTTGTAGACCACTATCAAGATATAGGTAGTTTTTTTTGAGCCACCAAGAATGTATTTGAACAGATTTTAATAGCTCCAACAATATTCTTAAGTGAAGAAATTAAGGGTAAGGAAATGGCCTTATTGACAATCACCATTTCAAAACTGCAAAAACCAAAATCAAGGGTGCCAAAACATTGAAAGGTGGCTTCAAAGTGCAGACGCTGCTCATAGTTAGACTCTCCTGAACAAAACTTTTAAAACACAGCATGGCAAAATTACCAGAGATCTCCAGAAATACAGCAAACTTTTTGTATGAATTTGACAACATTCGTCTTATCTCAGGCAAAGGCAACAATTTCAAAGCCTACTAGTTGCAAAGGCTTATTAAATATAGTTAACCATGCCTACGTTCAACAAACTCTCCTGCGGAATGTGGTAAATGACATCACTGGCTCGGCAAATTTTTCTCAAGAAGGTATAGACACAATTGATGGTTAGTCTCCTCAATAATCCTGATCCAGTTCGTGCAATCACACGAGTTTTGCCCAAAATGTGAACCACCCCATTTTCCTTAGCTTTCCAAAGGAAATTGAGTTGCTGATTAACTCCTGCATCTTCAGGGGGATAAGAAATGGTATCACCAGTGCCAGCTCCATTGGTTTCAGGCGCTGCTCTTCTTATTTCTAAAGATTCAGAGTTAGTAGATGAAGATGAAACAAAGCGAACCCTCTTCTGAATGTTCAGCCTGGTGGCTGAGGGCAGACTGCTTGGAGGAGTCTCAGCTCTACTGATGGATGCAACATTGTCTATTGAGCTGGCATATTCTGATTCTTCCACATCATTAGCTTGCAGCGCCTCCATTTTTATAGAAGAAGCTATACTTTCCATCAGAAGGTTTTCAAATACGTCATCCCTCTTGTGCAAGTCTTTGTAGCCATAACGAACAGCACAGCGGTAGATCCAGTAATGTTTTGGACCGATCCGCCGGACAAGAAAGCGTTCCTCTTGGGGGACAGTGTTAACTGGCAGATATTTGACGCACATGAAGATAACAATAGAATGGAGAGCAGGGAGATGAGTAAGAAAACGAGAGAATATGGATGGTACTCCATGAGCTAGATCAGTGTAGAACAGACCAATTCCTGGGACTCTCACCAGTCCAATGCTGGGTCCCAGCCCCAGAATCCACCCAATTGAGACTTTGTTCTGCATTTCGCATTCGTACCTTTTTACAGTGCCATAGTGCCAAACATACATAACAGTGAGTAGCACGGCAGCTACTGCTAGAGGAACCCAACCACTACTTGTTGCCTTAAATAGCACAGCGAAAAGATAGTTCACTTCTACTGACATGTAAACTAAGAAAAATAAAAGAACAAGCACAGGATGAGTTTGCCAAATGAAAACCATAATCAAAGTCATCAGCAACGTTGTCACCACCATCACACCGACAACAGCTATACCTGCACGATTTTTTCACAGTAGTTAGCATTTCACTCATACGAGAATTGAACAAAATTGGCAAGACCATGGCTATTGGGTATTGGGTATTGGGTATAAACAAATTACTATTGAAATGCATTTCCGAACTGATTTTAGTGCTTCAATTCATAACGACCAAAGTTGTAATCCAACTTCACCACAAATTCTTCATTGAATGAAACCTACCGTAAGCATTTCCAATTTGAGTGCTTGTCTTAAAAGCAGCAGTCACGATAAGACACAGGATCATCAAAATCCAGTTCACTTCAGGTATATATATCTGGCCCAAAAAACGATTGGATGTGTGCACAATTTTGACCCGTGGAAAGCAGCCAAGCGCTACAGATTGCTTGACAATAGAAAAAGTTGCTGATATGGTCGCTTGACTTGCAACTATCGCAGCTAAAGTCGCTACCACAAACATAGGCCAGTATACAGACCCTGCATATAAACATATAAACTGTTAAAATCCTACCACAATCAATTCACAGGAACAGAATGCTGACAAAAATAGGGCAGAAGACAAAGCTACCTGGAGTTGAATTATAGAAGGCATCGTATACTTGATCGGGATATTTAGTTAGAAAAGCAGCCTGCCCCATGTAAGCAGCTAGCAGACAAGGGTACACAATCGTCACAAAAGCTATCTGCATTTATAGTGCCACTTGCAGCCTTTAGTTTTGCGCATAGTTCCATACCAACTGTGCCACTGTACTTTTTTGAGAATTTTATTGGAAACTACTAATATCAACAATTACCTGAATTGATCTTGTGGTGAAATGCCCCAGATCAGCAAACATGGCTTCAGCCCCTGCATATATGCATTCATTGTAAACCTATGTGTCCAAGACTGGTTCACTGTGAACACGTTTAACAATAGCGGAAATGAAATCCTTGTAGGAAGCTAAAGGCTCCTTATAGTTCACTGTCTTGTAGGAAGCTAAAGGCTCCTTATAGTTCACTGTTATTACATGTTTGATAATGACTTCAGAGCATGGACGAACGAGGAAACAAGCTTCAGGTTTTTTTGGTCCTAGTTCATCTGAAACAGAATAGTTGACTGAAACTTGCCTGTGATAGACAGCACAATGCCTTCAAGGGCGTACCATCCACCTAAGTGTTTCTTTTGGAGAAATTTGACAATGTAGTGCGGGGAGAGTGCTCTAAGAATAGTAGGCTCATGCTTGACTATGTTGAAAACTCCAATTGACCCAATAAAAATGAACCAAATCAGGATCACTGGTGCAAACATGAAACCAACTTTGTCTGTGCCAAAGCGCTGCATGCTAAACAAGACCACCAATATTATCGAGGCCAAAATCACAATAAACCCTGCCATTGAAATCCAGACAGGGGATGTCATCTCATACGGAGCATGTACTGCACTTTCAACTTGCAGAAGAATAAGCTACAACAATCTCTGTGTATCACATATCATAAGCAGTACACAAGTAGAAGTAGAACCATAATTCTAGCCCTGCATCATGTCACCAATATTTCGAATGCATCAATCTCAAACCTTATTTGCTAAAAAACAGCACCCTCAGTCTCAATTGTTTCGCTTGAACTGCTATCAAGGAGGAGCAAAGAATTACCTTGAGGAAAAGCTGAATGAGCAACTTTAAGGCCATGGACAGATGACAGAACTGCAAGAATAACCAAAAATTTTCCGTTATGTAAGTTGTCTCAGAATTATATACTACTAGGAAGTAATCCTATTACAGACTTAGAAGGAAAACGTGCTACTTGCAGAATATGCATGGAGCATAAAGTATGATTCTCAATAAAACTTTGAATGATATGAAGACAAAGAACATCTAGCTTCTCAACATCCCATAAACTCAAACAATTATTGATAGGCTTTTCTGTCACGTTGTAAAGGACTACTGAGAAGCTGACTGTACTTGCAGGAATAATGACTTTAATCATGTGGCAGATTCAGACAACGTGGGAAAAGAGAACAGCAATCTTTGCTTTTAAAATATACAAGGAAGTCTGTAAAGTTTAGTCAAGTAAATGACTTGTTTCCATGTAGTTGGCAAGAGAATAAATGTTCTTTGATGTGATTTTGATTGCAATGCTCATAACATCTCCTGACGGTAACATCTATTCTCTTGACACGAATGAAAAGAGATGTGACGGTTGTAACCATTGACAGAATTCAGGTTGGATTGTTAGAGAATTAGTTTGGTTGAGAGGGCCAAATGGAGGAACAAGCATAATCGAATTATTGAAAGATAGTCAGACCATCACTGTAGGAATACCCCATGGCAGTTTTTCATACGAAACAGTACCATGTATAAGATCTATGACTAACCTATAGCAACATAGAATGTACCGCATGGAAGAAGGATGCTACTGCCAAATATCAATATCACTTTGCACATAAGTCCCATAAGCACTCTACTACCACATGCCAAGGTAAGGATTCTGCCAATATGTGCTCAAAAACTATGTCGCCACATACCAATAGAGGAATGCATGCAATCCAAATGAATGGAATAGTAGCATTAGTCGCATACATCACACAAGCCAACCTATTGACAAACAATACTGAAGGAATGTAAGAGTACCACCGCACTTCCACTGTGTCATGGTGTTAGTTAACCCCAATGAACGAGCTGTAACCACAGTTGAAGGATCTCAGGCAATGATTAGGGGACCCTATGGACTCTAATTAATCATTACAGGCCAATATCACTTGTATATGGTATTTAGGGGCTTTGACTGAGTAAAGGGAAATTGACTTAGGGTTGTTGACTCCATAAATGGCATAGGAAGTGTGGATTACTGAATATACAGAGGTAGGGTGTGAATTCTCTCTCTATAAGACCTTGTAGAGTGCCCTGGTGCAAATTATTATTATCCTCATCGCAGATTTTTGCCAACATTTGATGCCATGATAGGTAAGTAAATGATTGACAAAAAAAATCTCTCCATAGATAAAAAAATTTGAACTAAGCAGTTTTTTTTTAAAGTAAAAATTGCTGGCTCCTGATGAAAAAAACCATACTTTCTGGATTTTAGAGCTTAGGATGTTAGATCATGTTAAAAACTTGAAGGTTACTGTTTTGTGAAAGGTATTATGAGATTTTTGTCTGGATGTGACACCATAGAGTTTCATGACTTGCTGTTGATACAAAATATTATATCAATTAGTTTATGAATGTTCTTGTCAGACAGGAGCAGAAAGAAGTGAGAAGAAAAACCTAAATGAACGAAGCTTTGTGCTCCAATTAAGACGTTTTGGCATACCTGAGATTGCTGGGGCAAGAATTCCATCACCGATGACCATGCAAGTACCCAGAAGAACAAAGATTAATAGAACTTGCTGTGCAACATAACTCGCTTCCAAAATTTTCTTTATTTTTGAGGAATAAGACTTGTCTGTTAAGTTCCTTCGACTGTATGTTGTTAGTTTCTGATCTGTTGGATGCTGATTTGGTATAGTGTTGACATTTGCGTGTCTACAAATCAGAGAGTAGAGAGCAAAAGTACCACCTGCAATCCCGGTGACACTTGATCAGAACAGGACCGAATCTTTGTTGAACTATTAGAATTCTCTAGAGGTCATGAAATATGATGCAACAGTTGCATGAAGCATCTTGATAAAGATTTGATAATGCGAACCTCGTTTTAAGTACAATAGGATTCATTCGTAATTATGGTAAAGCTGAACAAACTGTATGCAAGTATTTTCATTAACATTGTTTATACAACTCAAAAGCAACTAATCAACAACCACAATGGAGAAATTGGAAAATGAGATCCTGAAGATGATCACTATGCAAAATGCAGTAGATGGAAGCCTGTGTAGTCTTTACTGTGAGACATAAAGTAACATCATCTAAGGCCTCCAAAACTCTATTTCCCTAGAAGACAATGCTGCTGAAATGTGCATCATTAAGGGAATAATTAAAACACAGGTTTAAAGAAAGCGCATGAGTATTTTGTAGACCGCAACTCAATAAAGAGATTTTTTCATTCATCGCAAAACAGCTCGCAATAAGAAATATTTGAATCCAAAATTTCTGAATAGTTTTAAGCCGTCTAGCCAACATTCCTGGTTAAAAAACAACTGTTTTCAGGTTCATCAACCATACAAGCATTCTCATACATACATAAAATCATGTTAAGGAGACAATCTTCAATAATGGGAGCTTTGCATGCCCAACATGTTGACATATTATTTCCAATTGCAAATTCATCTGATTTCATATCTATTTCAAGGACAATGCCATGCATGAACTGGAACAGTGGCATGGAACCAGACTTTACATTGGGTCTCTACTTGGATGAGGGAGCTTTGCATGCCCAACAGCCAGACTTTACATTGGGTCTCTACTTGGATGAGGGAGCTTTGCATGCCCAACATGTTGACATATTATTTCCAATTGCAAATTCATCTGATTTCATATCTATTTCAAGGACAATGCCATGCATGAACTGGAACAGTGGCATGGAACCAGACTGCTGTGCCATATAGCCAAGCATGCAAGTGCATTTTCATACTCAATCCTGAAGATTCAGAATGTTGGAATTTGTATAGCAGCTATTCCTGGGAAAATCAAAAGGCTTCATGTCAAGCGAGTAAAGACTTTGAATAACTTAGAACAGGGCACAGGTTACATAATTATGCTACATGTGGGTCACAAAATGATAAAAATCTTTACAAATTTCTTGAGCTCTCTCATAAAGGATTATTGGGCAGTTTTCCATAATTGATGAATGGAGGATAAAACGAGCAACGATTCAACTGCAGGAATCTCCAGGCATTGTGCAATTCTATGTGATTCGCAGTGGCTTGAAGTCACTAACAAATGCTAACAGGCTAGGTAGCAAAGTATTTGGCAAACTTGTGTACCTTCGCCATTATCATTTGCTCGCAGGACAATGAAAACGTATTTGATGAGAGGAATAAGAGTTATTGTGTAACAGATTAGCGACACTGCTCCAAGCAAATCTTCAGTATCAGTAATGCCTCCAGGAAAGGTGCTTTGGAAAACATATAGAGGAGACGTCCCCAGATCTCCATAAACTACTCCAAGACTTAAAAATGCTAGCTGCAAAGTTACAGATAATGGAAGTGCCTGCACCACAATCAAATCTCATGAGCACTAATCTGGATTTCTACCAAACTAAAACAATCCATTTTTGTCGTGTTGTTTTGGAAATAATGAATTGTGAGAGAAATTGTCTTCTTGTGATGTATTTCTGAGCAAAGTCTACGATGCATGGGATAGGAAGTGCATCTTTTCTCCTTAAAGCACAGCTTATAAAAGGAGCTCTATGATTTGAATGATAGAAAGTTCCAAAGTCTATTTCAACTTTCCATGCATCACTTTCCTAGTTCAAAATTTACAATACCAAGAGAATTTGAATAACAGACAAAGACCTAACAAAAGCAAAATCAACATAGCACTAATGAAAATGTGATCAGAGAGCACACAACTGCTCTTAATAGCAGATTAAATTCAACATAGGAAATATACTGTCTGAGATACTATATTTTCACAATGTAGCACCCATGTCTTATTCAAATTATGTTGCAATCAAATGTTAATGTTGTTTAATTATGGTGTTCTTCAATCTGATAGCAGCATATGATGCTTTGTTTTGACAAGTACATCAATGTCTCAAATATTATGGTATCTTTAGTGAAAGGAAATTTTTGTTCATTAGAATCCTAAGCCCTAATCCTCCAATAGCAACTTTTTAATTCCATTCTTGAGACAAGAAAGAATCAAGTATATCGAACAAACATTTCATGCAGATATACAACCCTAAAGTTGTAAGCATTCCGTCCACTAATCACTAAATTGGCCATTACCTAGGGCAATATAGTTTGAGGCGGAACATCCACTAATCACCGAATCGGCCATTACCTAGCATAGTAAAGTTCTAGGCACTCCATCTAATCACTGAATCGGCCATTACCTAGGGTAGTACAAAGTTGTAGGCACTGGCTAATTAAAATTGTCGATTGGTATCGGGCATTTAAACATTGATGATGGGAATGCACTCTTTTAGCATCCTTTAGTGGGGTTTCATGTGGCTTTATTGTTCATATAGGTAGTATAAAAGGTTTGGCTCTGCTTCCCATTTCTCACCAAAACATCGCCCTACAATATTTGACCAAAACATGACCTTGCAATGCATAGCATCTAGCAAAAACTGGATGATAAGAAAATAAAAGAACTTGAAAACTCCATTGTTCAATATATCTGTAGAAACCCTAAGTACGACTTATATGCAACCCATATGCAATAGACATGTAGAAACCCTAAGTATGACTATTATGATTCTATCTTGTATAAAATTTCACTTATCTATATCTTGATTATATAGCATGTATGTGCATATTAGACTTTAATAGATTAGCTTGGGTTCTACAAAAGTCAAATACAAATCAAGATAAAATATTAAGTTAAAGCCTAATATACCATAGAAGCCCGTTCCTTACCTTTTGGTATGGAACATATCATTTCATATCTATGGAAGATATTGCTTCTATACATACCGAACATGCTTAGAGAATGTGTGTTGCATGAATAGTCGATTCGAAGCCAACAAATTAGTGATTTTGAATAATCGAAATCAGCCGATTTGAATTGGCTAGGGATTTGAATCGGTTCCAAGGATTTTTACGAAGAGCTGACGGTTCTTTGCTCAGTAGCCCAAGAGAAAAGCACGGTTCGTGAAGAGGAGAAGAAGAGGGAATTTGGAGGGGAGAGAATCATGATTCATAGGGGAGAGAGAATGTGCATTGTGGATTTAGGGGAGAGAGTCTGAATCATGAAAGATAGTTTAGGTAGTGAACTTTGAGGTGGGTGAAGAAATGTTAGAAGTTCTTAGAAGTTAAAGCTTAGGAGTGGGCTCAATTGAGTGGAGAGAGAACTGAATGGGTGAGAAAAGATGGATAGTTACTAGTTAGAACTTCGAGTCTAGAAGTTAGTAGTTAGTATTAGAAGTTTTGGAACTTAGAAGTTAAAACTAGTTAGAAGTTAATTAGGATAGACTTTTTGTGGATTTGATTTTTGAAACTTGCAAGTTGAATCTTAGAGCTAGATAATAGAGAGGAGTGGATGGAGAGAGCAAGGGGTCACATATGAGATAGTAAAAGTAGGAGTCTTGGTTAGAACTTAGGACTTGGAACTTAGAACTTAGGGTTTAGCATGTACAGAATCAGGATCATGGTGAAGACAAGAGATCGCGCTTGGGAACATGTGATGCAGGATATGGCAACTCAAGTATAAAGAGGACTTGCAAGTATTACAATGTCATCTACACCAGTGGTCCTTTGTGGGATACGAGCACACCTCTTGGAGTGCATGGCTACGACATAGTGTTTGCACACAAGCCCCATGAGATATTGGATTGGCGAGACTTGGCAACGCTCCAACAGCTACAGTGGATGCACCCCTTCAACCTTGTTGCGCATGCAGGTGAAGTTTGAATGTTTGCTTGACACTTTTGCTTTAGCCTTCATTGCATGCTGTAATTGTATATGTAAAAATGATAATTAATTGCTCATTAAACATTTTCCTTTTGAAATTGGCACTTTGCCATTATGCATAGTGAATCCTGATTCCTGATTCGTGAACATTGAATCATGACCATTGATGTCCATGATGAACATAAGGTCTATCAATAAAGTATCTTAACTTCGATAATAGACACAACATATGAAAGCTTGAAGGAAACTAGCTACAGAAGCATCAACAATACAAGAAAAGCTTAAGCACCACAACAAACCAAAGTTAGGGACTCCAAATGCTTGTGATTATTAGAGAGACGAGGGCGTGGGCCTCCTTGAGGATGAATCCTCCCTTACATAATAAGAGGTGTCATCACCACTTATGCCACACGGCATGCGCACTTGGCCACTTGAACCCAACTTGCACTTCCATATCTTAACTTGCAACGAGGCGTACAATGTATTCACAATTAAATTCCCTTCATGACAAATGCATAACATAGAACCATGTAAGTGCCTAGAGCCACTAGGGGCAAAATAGGCATTATATTTCAATAGTCCATTGTGAACAAGATCTTCAGAGCCTCATCCCACATCACATGCTTTAGAGCCTATCCCACATGGCATTCCCTCTTCCTCAGCTTATTGCCCACCATTGGATGTTGAGGGTGTTAGGAATTAATGTTTATTTGATACCCCTTAATGATAGTTTGGCCATGCCTGCGTGCTATTATAGGGGCCCATTACTATTTATAGTAAATTCATTTTTTATTGCTTACGCATGTAAGTGGGCGCACTACTTCTAGATTAGGATCTATTTTACTACTTAGAAATTTACCTTGGGTCTTTACCCCATAGAATTAATGAACCGTTAGCGGTTCACCACGGTTCTTAAAATTTTTTGCCCAAAACTGTGGTGAACCGTACTGATTAATTAATAAATTAGTTAATTAATTTTTTTTTTAGTTTCCCCCCCAAAAATATGCAAAAAAAAGGCCAAAAAAATCTCTGAAATCTGTGAATTCTGTGAAATCATCTGTGAAATCTGTCAATCATCTGTGAAATCATCTGTGAAATCTGTGAATTCTGTGAAACCATCTGTGAACTCATCTGTGTCAAATCATTTGTATCATCTGTCAAATCATCTGTACATCATGTGAAATCTGTATCATCTGTGAACAATATGAAATCATCTGTGAAATCTGTGAATTTGGTAATTAGTTAATTAATTGATTTATTAAATAGAGGAACCGTACCACGGTTCAAGGAACCGCGGTACGGTTCCTCCCACGGTTCTGAGAACCGTGGGTTCTATGCTTTACCCAAATAGGTAGCAATTAGCTTTTGTTCTTTTGCTATTTGCTTTAGGCTTTTAGCTTTTCACATAGATTAGAGAAACTATATATGTAGGCTGGCGCCCCACCACAATTCATTCCAATGTATTGAGCTATTGCTCTCTTCATAATCTAAGCTCTCTATTTCTTACGTAGATCTTGATGTGTATGCGAGTGCTAATAGGATTAGTCAACTCCATATCTAGAATTTGTAAGACAAATTTTGTCATGGTATCAGAGCAGGCTTTGTGACTGTGGAGCTATCAAGATCCGAAGGTGAGAGAGAGAGTTTGCTAACAGGGTTGTAACCAGAAGATTATTGGAGGAGCTTCATTGGACTGTTGTTGGAAGTAGTCTACAGGTGCTGTTGGATTCAAAACATTGACTGTGGCAGATTTGTATCTACTGACTCTATCGCTGCTTATTGGCTATTTACAGACCTGAATCAGAAATTTTCAGGTTGATCACTAGTTTTCTGGTGCAGAATCGCTGACAGCTAATAGATTGTTGCAGATCTGATTCTACAATTGCAGGTCACAGGTGTTTGATGACAGATCGCTGCTTATAGATCTGAATCACTGTTTATTCATCTATCAGATTGCTGAGAGGAAACAGATCAGAACGGAAACGATTAGAAACGACAGGCAGGTCGTTGTATTCTGTAATTTCTGATCGCTGGAAACAGGCAGGTCGCTATAAGATCAAATTCAGACCTATTTCAGATTTGTTTGCTACTGTTAGAACCTGCTATTGCTGACAGTTTCCTGTCTGATTTTAGATCACTGTTGTTTCAGATCGCTACTATTTCAGACCCGATAGCTACTGTTTTCAGATTTTTGCAAGGTTTTGACTATTGATTTCTGAAGGAAATCTTGATTAAATTTGAAGAGACACTAATTGCTGAAAAATCAGGCTATAAAGATCAGTATAATGGCAGGATTGAATGACGCTGTGTTGCTGGAGTCTAGCAAGCTAGACGGAACGAACTATAGTATGTGGAAGTTCAAGATGCAGAATATTCTCCAGGATCGAGAATATTGGGAGACCGTCACAGGTGTCGCGATACCTCCTAACACTAACAGGGAGTTGCGGGAGTATCAGAGACATAGAAGAAAAGCTCATCATATCATTAAATTGTCCGTTAGAGATATGATTATTCCTCACATCAAAGATGCTGCTGGACCCAAGGAGGCTTGGGATACACTGAATTTACTCGAGTGAAAGATCTTAGACGACAACTTATTGCAGTTGAAGAAAGTGTCTCAGTTTTGGTATCCATTGTGCTTAATAGTCTACCTTTGGCTTATCAGAACTTTGTGATGATGCTATCGTTACGGGAGACGAGGCCTTCTTTTGATGAGCTGAATGCCATATTACTACAAGAAGAAATGAGACGACAAAATATTGTCAACAGGGACAATTCCAAGGAACACACATTCCTAGTAAAGAAGCAAGAACAAAGTTCCAAGAAGGGTGGCAAAGGGAAGAAGAAGAAGAAGCAGCAAGATACAGAGGAGAATCAATCAAATCGATCAAAAGATGGAAAGAAAGTAGTTCGAAAGGGAAATTGCTTTGTTTCCGGCAAATTAGGGCAAAATGCAAAGGAGTGCTGGCACAACAGGATGGGAATTTTGCTGAAGAAGAAGAAACATCTAATGCAAAATTGAGTGCTTTGGATCTTGAAGACTATGAATTGTTTTCAGCATCGACATCTTCTGGTGGTGGCTTCTCGAACGAAGAAGACTGTTGGTTTATTGATTCAGGAGCTTCGAAGCATATGACACCTAGGCAGGAGTGGCTACCTAATTTTCAAAAATTAGATGATGGATCAAATGTGAAGTTGGGAGAGGAGACAACTACACATGATATAAAGGGAGTTGGTAAAGTACAAGTTCAACTACCTTCTGGGATATTGGAGACATAAAGGATGTGCTTTATGTACCAGGAATCAAGAAAAACTTACTCTCAGTATCAATTATTGCAAAGCAATACATGGTGGTGCAGTTTGATGAAGAGCGGTGTCTCATCAAGAAGAAGGATAATGAAGTAGTAGCTGACGGCATACTTGCAGGACGGTTGTACAAACTTCAGGCTCAGGTGGTGGATCATCATGCAAGTGTTGCGGATATTGGACTAGTGAGTAAGTTATGGCACAAAAGGTTCGGACATCTAAATTACAAAAGTCTACAAGTCTTGAGAAAATACAACATGGTTACAAGTTTACCTCAAGTTGTTTATGATCACAAGGTTTGTGAAGGCTGTCTTAGGCAAGCATCATATGAAGAAATTTTTGGGCTATCTATTTCTCAATCTAAGTATGCTCATGAACTTCTTGAAAAATTCAATATGTCAGAGTGCAAGCCTATTTCTACACCATATGATAGTGGATGTAAGCTTACTAAAGCTGAGGAGGATCAAGATGTAGATGAGACATTATATAGAAAGATTGTTGGAAGCTTAATCTATCTAACTACTACGAGACCAGATATTGCTTATGCTGTAAGTATGGTTAGTCAGTTTATGGCTAAGCCTAAGCAGATTCATTAAAGAGCTGCAAAGTGGATACTCTGATATATCCAGGGTACTTTGAGATTCGGTATTCTTTATGGGAGAAAGGATGATTTGAAGTTACAGAGATATGTGGATGCTGATTGGGCTAGAGATGCGGAAGTCCGAAGATCTACTACAGGTTATGTTTTTAGTCTTGGTTTTGGTGCTATCTCTTGGAGTTCAAAGAAGCAGCATACTATTGCATTATCATCCACAGAGGCAGAATACCGAGCTACTACGAGTGCGGCAAGTGAAGCAATATGGTTATGAAGGATTCTACATGATCTACATATGGTACAAGATTCACATATGGTACTTCAGTGTGACAATCAGAGTTGTATTAAATTGGCGAAAAATCTAGTTTTTCACAGCAGGACAAAGCACATTGAAGTACAACAACACTTCATCAGAGAGAAGATTCAAAGTAGTGACGTGGAGCTTATCTATTGTCCTACGGAAGAGCAATTTGCAGATATCTTTACCAAAGGATTTGGCAAAGAAAAATTTCAAAAGTTTAGAGAATTTCTAGGAGTAATAGATAACGAAGTAAATATTAAGGGGGAGTGTTAGGAATTAATGTTTATTTGATACCCCTTAATGATAGTTTGGCCATGCTTGTGTGCTATTATAGGGGCCCACTACTATTTGTAGTAAGTTCATTTTTTTATTTCTTATGCATGTAGGTGGGCGCACTACTACTAGATTAGGATCTGTTTTATGACTTAGAAATTCACCTTGGGTCTTTACCCAATATAGGTAGTAAGTTTAGCAATTAGCTTTTGTTCTTTTGCTATTTGCTTTAGGCTTTTAGCTTTTCACATAGATTAGAGAAACTGTATATGTAGGCTAGCGCCCCACCACAATTCATTCCAATGTATTGAGCTATTGCTCTCTTCATAATCTAAGCTCTTTATTTCTTATGTAGATCTTGATGTGTATGTGAGTGCTAATACAATTAGTCAACTCCATATCTAGAATTTGTAAGACAAATTCTGTCAGAGGGTGAGAGTGAGAGACCATCGGATGTAGGTGCAAACCGTGTAATTGGTGCACCATCGAGATTGAGGGTATGTGTCCGTCCCAGAGGTAGGGACTTTTACGTATCATCATATAGGCAAGAGAACATAGACCGTGCCCGCTTTGCTCTCGGGACGCTCTTCTATACATGTGACCTTCCCTTCCACTTAGCACAGACACCTGCATGGCAAGTGACGTGTTAGTTGTTTCTAGGATTGGTTTAGAGTGGAGGGGGCCTAGCATGGAGCAACTAAGGCCTAGAGAGTTTCTCTAACAGAAAGATGAAGTGAGTAGAGAGCTGGGGCCCACATCAAGTGAGTCATGACTGATGAACCTTTTGATCTACAGACTACTTCATGACTTATAGTTACTTTTTGGCTTTTGCATCATGACTCATTAATACTTATTCCTATTGTTGCAACTTGCTAGTAGCTAGACTCGACTCTAATAGCTACTAGCTACTTGCAATTTGCAACTTGGCTTGTATAATATGGTTGTCTTGTTTTTCATTCCTTTGAAATCTTTCGCACACCAAACCTCTGATGGATGGAGGGACGCAAGGAAGAAACACATCATCAATATATTGGTCTCTTCTTGCATGGGTACTATGTTCCTTTGCGCCATCAATACCTCTAAGCTCCATACCTAGGGTTTCTTGGCTGCCCTTGTGGATCGATCCAACATCCTGCTCCCTCCACGGCCAGCAGTGGCCATCTGCAGCCTAGGTCGCACTGCCAGGGCGCCCACCTTCAGCACTTAACACTCCAAAATGTATTTCCAATAGAGAGAAATCAAGACTTTTGCCCTGAGCAGGCTTATTCCTTCCTTAGTCATAGAGAGACGATTGCTCTTTCCATGCTTCATGGCTGACCCTGCCCTTCTAGCAATCACTTGGCCTTTCTCACTCAGTGCTAGGTAGCAATTTACAGTATTCAATTCCATAAATTATGGAGAAAGATCCGCAACTTTACGTTTTTCCCAAAAACTAAGCCACCATACCATGGCTAGCTCCCCGAACTGCCGCTTTCTCCTTCCACTATAAATGAATTTCAAAATCCTCTCACCTCTGAGATGCCACTACCCTGCTCCACCTTTCAATCCGCTCCACTCAGTATTTGACGGATTACTGATAGAGTCTTTGCCAACTTTCCGTCTCAGTCGTTTTCCAAAGCAATTCTCCGTTTTGAGCAATTTTCCGTGAATTCTTCCAAGAATTCACCTTACGATGATCATTCTGATCTTCCTTGAAGCTCAGCTTTCACAACCTATGCCATTCCAAATAGATGCATCCAGTGGATTTGCAATTTGCTTTATCAAGGCAGCAGCATGTAGATCTGCAAACTGTCAGCAGCAAACAGACTCAGGTCTTCCCTTCAGCAATCCAGAATCAGATCTGCAACGATCAGATACTGTAGGTCTGATCCAGCAGTGATCAACCAGCACCAGCAGCGATCAGGCCCAAATCAAATCCAGCTCAGCAATCTGGTTCCCAGCAATCAGCAATCAGCAATCAACAATCAACCTGTAAACATCCAGTGAACTGCTTCCAACAGCAGTCCAGTGATCTGATTTCAGAAATTCAGATCTGAAAATCACCCTATAGGCAACGAAGAGGTCCACCTATAAGTCCTACATTGTCCTCCTAACAACGTCGACTCCACATCCAGCTTCAGCCCTTCTCCTTGTAATGCCAAACCTTCTTCCACAAAGCTGCCACCCTTGTAGATGAAGACCAACAATGAGAGCTGGCTAGGGACATCACCTGCACCTGCTTTTCTCCTTTGAAGATGATGGCCAAATCAATCCCTCATGAATTGATTCTGTTCATTGGAGTACCTCCTTGTTTTCTCGAATCTTGAACCACGCTCTGATACCATGTTAGAAAACCGACTTGCTCATAAACCCAAGACAAGATTCTTATTGTGATGAAACAATAGCCAAACACGTGAGACAGAACACAAGTGATGGAAACTCCAACTATGTCCCATTGCTTATGAAGCAGGGTGCACTACATACTTATAAACTTTGGTCTATGCCCAAAAGCAAAAGCAAAAGCAGAAGCAGCCTAAAAGAAATTGCCTAATTAACGCATTATACAAGCGCATGGTTAGGGAGGTTTGTAGTAGCAACGCCATCCAGGCCATCAGTCATTCTTTTGCGTAATGAATAATGATAATTACCACAAATAAAGCACTTTCCTTTCAAGGTTGAAATTTGCCTTCTCTTCATCTTCCTGTTGGTTTGATTGATTCATTTTCTCCCAATTTCCTTGTTGCTTTTGCTTCCCTTTGTTGTTCTTCCACTTTTCTCCTTTCTTCGAATTTTGTTGTTGCTTCTTTGCTATGAATGCTTTTTCTTTAGAATCATCCCTATCTATAGGATTGTGACGTCTCATTTCCTCTTGTAACAGAATAGCATTCAATTCTATAGGTCTGGTTTCGAGTAAAGATAACATCAGGACAAAATTTTGATAGGCTAGTGGTAAGCTATTGAGCATAATGGACACCAAAACTGAATCAAAGACGCTTTCTCCAACCGCTATAAGTTGTTCTCTGAGATCTTTTACCCACTCTAAAAAATAATTTCTAAGTGATTCTGTTGTATCCATTCTCAAAAAGTGTAGCTTATTAGCTAAAAAAAAAACCCTAGATTGGTTCACATTCTCATACAATTTTTGAGAATATCCCAAGCTTCCTTGGGTCCAACAACATCTCTGATATGTGGCATAATCATATCTTTAACTGATAAGTTGATTATATAATGAGTTTTTCTTCGCCGTTTCATATACTCTCTCAACTCTCTATCAGTTGTGGGAGGAATTTCAGCTCCTATAACAATATCCCCAATATTGTCGATCTATGAGAATATTTTGCATCTTGAATTTCCAAATGCTAAAATTTGTGCCGTCAAGTTTGCTTGTCTCGGATAATACGACATCATTTACACGGTTTTCATGGATTCATGATGCTTGGAGGAGTATATGATTGTCAAGAAAGGACATATTGAAATTGCCATTGTATGACACTCAAGTCAACAAATCTTTTGTTGATTTTACAAAGATTTTTGTCGTTTAAAAAATAAATTTCTTTGTCAATTCCTCTGAAATTTGTGGAATTCTTTAATATTTGCTGGTTTTTCAAAAATCTTTGACAGTTCCACAAGTTTGGTAGTTCTTTTTTCTTAAAATAAAAATGTCTATGTGTATTTTCCAAATGGAACTGCAATAAGCAATCATCTATGCCATAAACTAATCATCAATGCTAGATCGGACAACCATGCTCCTCAAAATATGCACCTTCCAAAACTTGAATTTAAGGACAGAAAAAAGATAGGGCTTTCAATAAAAAGAAGCCCATTATAAAAAAAATTATTGCTCTTATAATCATGTTTCATACTTACAAAATGATGTGTTCTGTACTGAAGATATGGAGTGAGATTCTACTAATTTGGGCTATGGGAAGATACATAAACGTTCTCCGAAAGAAATCTGACTAGTTCCCTCTCTATCCTGGTACCTACTGATCTTTACACATGACAAGAGATTGAAAGTCAAGATTCCATACAAGTTGGGAAAGGTGCAGCATTGAACCATGAATAAAACCAACTCTTGAGGAATGGTAGTACATTATTGAAAAACACATATCAAGCATATAAGGCCCCTTTTTAAAATCCAGAGAGAAATCCAAGGGACATTTCAGCTCATAATGTTCGAGTTGACTAGGTCATTATCTTGATTTTTGAACCTTGATTACTGAAACCTATATCCCAACGTTACATTGTGGCTTCAATCCCCAGAACAGATCTCCACTACCCACAAATAACAAAGGCCTTAACAAGAGGACAAATCTGCCCTTTCAGTCTTTTTTTTTCATCAGGTGATTTAAAAAAAGGCCTACTCCAATTCGAATATGATCTGGGATTCATTCAGCTTCAAATCTACGAATCAGAAATGAGAGGGATCCGTCCATGATCGTACTCCATTTTACATCCTCCGTGATTAAGCTGGGGCTAAAGTGGGCAGTGCCTCCAAGATGCAGGGCTACCCCCTCCCCAACCCATTGTAATTTGCAATTTGTCTCAATGGTACTTGGCTTTGGGTGCTAGATGACTAGTTTTTTTCATGACTCCTGAAGTTGTTGTGAGTTCACATACTCATATGGGGACAGCATATAATGAAAGCAATATTGGAAGCACAGTATGACAACAACGAATTGGCAAGACGTTAACAGAGAGAAGGGCACAAAAGTGCAGAAACAAATTGTAGGTTATGAAGTGAGACAAAATCTGAGGTAAAACCAAAGGATGTACATTAAGAAATTTCACGGCTTGTTAATTACAGCATTCACGGCCCTGTCGAGGATTATGGGTTTCTTGGCTTGAATCTTTGCAGGAATTTTCACTACATCTGGCCATCAAATTGCAAGGAAAAATGTATGAAGCGATAACAGGGTATGGGGTTCCCAAAGGATCTAGTGTAAGAATTTCATAGTCTAACTGCAAACATGGAGCCCACTCCACTACAGCAGATATTGTATGGTGCGTCTTTTGAATTGTCCCTCAGTATCAGCAATGCACTTTATGTAGACGTTTTGAAGTGTAATCGAGGGGAAAAGTTTGGCAAAATAGTTCAGCAAAAAACATTCTAACAAACAGCACATATGAACATGTCCTGACTAGAAAACTAGTTTGGCGACAAACGAGTTACTAAACCAAGCCTTTTGTTAATGCATGGCAACATTACCCGAAAGTTCATGGCCTAAAGCATGCATCACATTCGCTGGAGTCCTATGGTAAAATCTGCTACAAGCTTTTGCCAAACAGTGAGGGTTAGGAGTGGTCACACACTAAAATAACAAACTCGAAAATGAGGGACGCGTCTCTTAGTGCAAATACACTTGAAAAAACCAGCGTAAAGCAAGTCTGTCTAAAATTCTACAAATGCCTACAATGCAGCGAATGCAAATCAATGTGATTTATGTCATATCCATGAACATGCAAATGAAAACTACAACAGCATTCCAAGCCTAAGACATATCCTAGAAACATGTACAAAGATGATCGTTTGAGCTCAACCCACAGCGCATGAACATTTGAATCAATAACCGCAAACCTAGATAACGAATGTATATATATGTGTGTGCGTGCGTGCGTGCGTGTGTATACGGCTCCAAACACGCAGCATTTTCTGTTGGACCTTCGATACTTAAGTTCTGGTTATTGTAACTCTTCATGCTAAGTGTATGTATCTGGACGTGGCTAAGCGTTAGCTGGACTGCTTGTTTCCCGCAGCAAGCAAGCAGTTCACAGTACAACTGCGATAACAAAGTCATTCCACATCTGTCCACGGTAAGATTGTGAATCTATGCCACGAAAATGATGGATTACTTTGCTGACGATTTTCCTTGCGGCCAAGTAGTCCTAAATGTGTGGCATTCATTTATGAAAATCATACAAAATATCAACTTAGACACTTATCCCTATAAGTTAAGAGTCGCAATTGCTGTTCATTGGTGTGCTATTATGCCTGTAAAACTCCAAAAAAAAATTGTATTGACATGGACAACACCAACCGCTACATGCCTCTAAATGTTTCACGAGCTTTCCATGTCATCAAAAATTGCGCAAAATTTTGTTTTCTTTTAAAAAGACCATACAAATATTTATTCAACACCATTTCATTTTGCAGGGAATTCAGGCTCGAGAACTTGGCTAATATGTAAATCAAAAACCTCCGTTTTAAGGAAGAGCCGCCAGTTAATCGTAGAATTTTGTGCGACTTCTTTGATAACAAAAAATTCGCATTGGGAGACAGGAGTGTGTTCAGAACTCTATGTCCAGTGGAAGTTTTGTCCTTAATTAGAACTCATGCGGAAGGGTAAAAATGTTACACTATCTTTTGACGATTTTGATGGAACCTGAATCCACACCCTTTTGAATGAATTTCTGTGAATCATAATAAAAGTTACTTAGTTTTCCCAAAAATTAAAGGCATAATATAGAAACGCAACGACGGTTCAATGCGTGAAAAAATAATTCATCTTAAAATGTCTGAAGGCAACAAGACTGAACAGGAAGCAAAAGAACTAGCCTATATTTGCACGTTAACCATTCTAGATTTTCGAATTTGCAAAAGAAGCAGTTTCTGGTATGTTGGGTACCTTATTAGTTTGCATAGCCCGAACTTGGCCGGCCTCAATTCCCAAAGGCTGATCCAGTGTTTGATCTAAGTGCCACATCTTGCCTCTTCCATCCGAATTCACCTCAGACATCTGCTCTCCCACCTCCATGCTGGTGCTTCCAAATCCCAACTTCCAATTGAAGGCACTCACTGACAAAACCTCCTCAACCGACTGCTCCAAATTTCACTCCAGCTCAGCTACATAAAATATATCAACAACTTCATTTCCCAGGCATGCACGATATTTTAAACTCCTGTCACGTAATCCATTCCCGCTATTAAACGCATACTACAATGTCTCAGGATTCAGCCTGATCACAGCAGATTACGCAGCTTGTTGCCGGCTTGAATGAGCAACAAGAACCTATGTTTTTCCACCGAATCCCGATCATATCATTCCGATAAACCAAGAACAATAACGTATCTGTGCCGTTCTCTCGATCAAATCATATCATCCTGATAAGCCAAGAACAGATCAAACACATCTAATCCTGATTCCTGATAAAACTTACGATCGTAATGGAAATTATCGAGAAAATGGATCGAGAGGAGAAGAAAGCGCGGGCATGTAGCGGTGAGTCGAAAAAAATAGCTTCACGGAACGCGCTAATTTTGTGCCAGATCGACGGCCACGGCAAATCACGCAACGTCGTTGGTGAATGGCAACAACCAAAATGGTGGGTCGCTGATGAATCCACTGGAGGTCACGAGTTCGACTCCCACTAACTTCGCAACTAATGGCATATATCCAAAGGAAAATCTCTCGATAGAATCGGCCTCTGGCAGTTGGGTCATTGCTTTATTATTGGTGTGTCAGGTCCCAGTCCCAGGAGTATTGATGAGGCTCGGAGCCCCTAGCCTGGTCACACTCGGCTCTCATTAGAAAGTGCACCCCAGATGCACGTGGAGTGCATTGCATCTGCTGCACAGGTCCCACACCATCCAAGGGCAGAGAAAACTTTTTTCTCCCTTAGCCTCATTCATCACCATTGGATGCAGTGTGGCCAGCACTGCACGTTGCCTTGAAGTGCACTCCTTAAGTAAAACCGTCACACGCTCTCCCATTTTCACATATTGGATTTCTAATAACTAATGCGGATTCCATTCCTATGCTTTGCTAGTTTTCTAAGCCTTGGGCTGCCCAAGACATCTTAGCTCATTGGTGTCAAAAACGTCGGTGACATTTGTGCTCTTAAGGCTTCTAGTAGATTCTTTTCATTGCAAATTTTTGGGGGGTGGATTGTTTCCCTTGGGCGGCGGACCTTGGAGGACGCGGGAGCTCGATGTCGTTGTCGTACTAGTGTGGAAGGTTGGAGAGGGATAGGCCCTTGGAGGACGCGAGAGCTAGATGTCGTTGTCGTACTAGTGTGGAAGGTCATAGAGGGATGAGACCTTCCACAACATAATGAGAGGTGAGAATGTTTTACACATTGATTTTTTCTAACAATCAAAATATGTGTGTGGATGACTCAATGATAAGCTACCACATAGACATGTCATGTCGCCCATCACAAATTCTATCAAAATGCAAATATTCTAGATGCCAATCTCTCATTGGATGTCCCCATGAGAGTTGTGGTCAAGACTCAAAAGTTTAAATTCTTAAAATGACATTAAAAAATTGTTTTCTAACAAATAAAAAAAAGGAGCATCTAGCATTGTAACAAGACAAATCCCATCAAGTTTTCACCAAACTAGGGATCTATTTGACAGTGGCTTCAGTGGGCCCTTTAGAGCCATGTCATTGGGCCTCAAAACTTGGATTTATACCATTGTGTACGTCCATAAAGTCAATCCTCACTAAATTTTCATGAACCCGCTGAATAGATTTTCATTGAATATAAGCTTTAGAGGGCCCTTTGACCCCATCCTCATGATGTCATCAAGTCCAAAACTTTGAAATAGGTCATGGTTTGAGTTTCGAGCCACGGGGACCCGCTCAACTGGCCTATGACCTGAGAAGCTATAATATTTCATTGCCCTTAACAAATGTTGCTCAGGCATGTCCTTATAGCGTTTACACTTATCGGTGGGAGTTGCTAAGCCTGGGCATTACAACATTATGCATTAAGATGTAAAGCCCCCTTTGCAAGACTTTTGCCTTGGACTATAGGATGTTCATAGATCGATGTTCATTGAGTCGTGGAAGCTTAGGAGACATGCCCAAAAACATTCATTGAAAGATCATTTCAGGTCATATTGGCATGTTAATAGATCAATGGAAGGCACTAATGGAATTTATGTAGGGTTGAAGACGGACCTCATCCACCATAGAAAAGAGAAGTGGCGCACTAGGGATGTGTGGTGCACTAGGAATAAATAAAGGTTGGTGAAGATGAGATGAATTAGTCCCATTGGCCAAAGCCTTTTTCATTTTAGAGAGCCACTTTATGTCTTTTAGCTTTTTACATAGAAAGGCTTCTTTGATAGATGGCCTACACTTGTGAACTTTTAGATTACGAAAGAGACAAACTATTAATCGTTAAACTCTTAGTGTTGTTAGTGTGTATAGGGAAGACCTGACTCTTGAGAGTAGTGCTCGAGAAATTCTTTTTAAGTTATCCTCAAAAAACTTGCATTTTTAAAGCTTCTCAATTTTTCGAAGCCTATTATTCATAAAAAGGTTTATATGCTTGTATAAAAAAATCGTTAAATACTTCATGATACCGATTTTTTAGAAAACATGCCTATTTCATTCCTATACTTTGCTGATTTTCTTGAGCATTGGTTGAGAGTCCTTGGCATAGAATTTTAAAAGAAAATCAATATACAAAATCTTATTGAGTTGTAAGTTTCTTTTGATTAAATATCAATTTTCACATTTTAAAGAAGCAGCAGATTGCCCCTTAGGAGGCGCAATCCGTGAGCAGTTTTTTTTTTCCAAAAAGGTGCACATAAATTTTTTTACAAATTTTACATGCACCTTCCGAGCGAAAGGTGTGTGTAAAAAAAATTTATACCAAAAACAGTTTTAAGAAATAAAATAATAACAAAAATTACAGTCGAAAAGGGCGCTGCCGCCCGAGGAAGGGCTTAGCCTCTTAAAAAGAAAACACACGCACCTCCTCCACCGGGAATCTTGCACTTATTTTTTTAAGGATAAATTTTTTACACGCACCTTTGGACGGAAATGCCTTCACAAGCCTTTCTTGTCAGACAAGGAAAGGTGCCGTGCGCCCTAGGTCAAAGGCCTTTCCCCATTAAAAGAGCCACAAGGCCAGTCCAAAGGGCCCTCGGTGGAAGGTCTTTCCCTAGAGAAAGGGTCTCCAAGGCAACCTTCACTCCCTTTATTGAGCTCACACAGAGGAACTGCAAAGATTTATAAGATTCCTCATTAGTTGCGGATTTCTGAATTGGGTGAACGAATCTGTTCTGCAATCACACTGCAAATTTTTGTCACTGCTTTAGTTTATATTGTTTGCTCCAAGCCTTAAATAACAAGGACAGAAGTAACTTTTATGGGTCATCTTTGTCTTTCTCTCGCAAATTGAGGGTCCTGACTCCTCTGCATGAGATACTTGGTAAGGCCTTGCATTGCTGGCGGTCTACCGTGTGACTCTGACTGACCAGCAACATGATATGGTCGTGTATCCTTTGAAGATGAAGAAGATGATTGCTACAATTGCCTTTCAATCAACACCTTGTTTAATATTTTGCGCTACTCTGAAGGACACATGGCCTTTGGAATCATGATCAGTTCCAAATTCTGATCCTGGCTAGAGTTTTGGTGGAGCCCGGGAAGGGTGCATTATTGGCATACAGCCAGAGATAGCACATTGTTAACAGGCTTTTTCAGCATCTGTAGCATTCCATGCATCCATCATCCACGGACCGTGATCCTGAGATTTCTCGTCTTCCTGTTGCAATGGAAATGGAATTTGCAAAGAAAGCAAGGCATTTATGTAGCCAGTGAGCAAAGCCAAAACTGGGCGAAAGCACTAGACACAAGAAATTCCAGGTGTGTGATAAGGCCCCATATGTTAGGGAGAAGAAGACAAGCAACCCTAAGGTACTAGGTAGTATATCACATGTGCACTTACCAAGGTAGATTATCACATGTGGCCCATGGGACCAGCCATGGAGTAGAGACATACTAGCCTATGGAATCATGGCCCCACCACCCTCATCCAAGGTTAAGGGTGCCTTGTTGAAGGTGTAGATAGAGCTTGAAGTCCTCACTCCCCACCCTTGAATGAGTGGGTTGCCTCCACTACAATTAATTGTGGTTGGATATGTGCTCTTCCCCCTCATCCAATGGTGGTGGTGGTGCACTCAATGTTGAAGTTTGACTATGATCGATTGTTTTTGAATATATGCTTTTCCCCATTATCTAGAGACTAGAGGTCGTGGTGGGTGCAACCATTGTTGCATTCAGATAGATGTCTTGAATCTCTACATCATCTACGCACAATTGTGACCTACATTGAAATTTGACATGCACATATGAAATGCTTCTTTGCATTCAAGTTGTCAAAATGACATTCGTGCCCCACTTATAGAAATCATGAAAAACAATGATTTTTGAAACACATTCCATACCTTTGCACAATGCAAATCATGCTTTGAATTTGTGGTGTCATTTGAGTTTCAAAGAAAGTTTTGTATTTGGACTTGTTTATAGATTATCACTATTGACTACTGATGTTCACCTTGTCCCATAGTACTTATGAAAGTTTTCACTTCAAGTCCCAAGATTGAAAATTGCAAAAAGTTTTGGCATTTGATGTAGCATAGAAAGTCACATAACTTCAAGATGACATTTGTGGTATTAGAGCCAAAACTATGTGGTGTTGCCATTGGAAAGTAGCATTTCCTGCACGATATGCGAGAAATGCTACAGATAGCACGTAAGAATGTCCAATGTGCCCAAGCTAGGGACATACACTATGCTTAATCTTGAAGTTAGTAGCTACATGTTGTTGGTGTGATTCATCTCTCCTTTTGAGTCCAAAACGCGGGTCTTTCACAAAGACCTCTTAGGGAGAGATAAAAATCTGTGATAATCTCTATGAACAAACTTCACAAAGATTAGCGCATATATTTATGTCTCTATGAGAGGTCTTTGTGAGAAAGTCCCGCATTTTGGACATAAAATTAATTTTCAAATTGCAACACCAATGCACATTGCAAGCTTGGTATTTGCAAGCTATTATGTAATTAGAAGGCCTCCTTGCCTTTTAAAAAAAATTGGTGCAAAATTTTATTTGAAGGCCATTCTTAAAGCTTGTGCTTGTTTCAAGAATGAAAGGTGAAAAGAGCATGTGAAAGCCAAATATTTGCAAAAAATTTGTTGTAGTGCCAAGAAAGACACTTTGAGAGGTTATTAGTTGATATGCTAATGAAATCTATGTGGCAATTTGTGGCAGGCTTAGTCAAGCGAACTAGAAAATTATGCATACCCCACTCTCCTCCTCCCCCAACTTGTATTTCATTTACTTACATCCCTTCTAAATCAAAACAATGAGCTATGAAAAGGCCATCTAATGGCTTGCACCGACATCAAATAGCCATATAGATGTCACCTTTTTTAGATTATCCAAAGGATGTTTATACATCTTCACATTTTTCAATCTATTGGGTTAGCATATCAAGTTGAATCTCATAGCAAAGTGACTCTTCATTTGGAAAGAATGGTATGCCCTTCGGCTTGAGGAGCTCCAAACACACCTCTTAACCATCCACCACCCTTTGATGAAGGTGGCCTTGAGGATGCAATACATTTTAGGATGAGTGTAATTTGCACCATGAATGAGAAGCCATGGTGCAGCAACCAGCCAATGTGATAGCGGTTGGTACTACCATCTCTCCAAGATGGTGCCAAATCTTCCAACCCTTGGATGTGTGGGAGGCCACCATTGTCATGGCAGTGGTGGTGTGGAATATGCTAATTCCACAATTTATGAGACCATTATGTTAGTAGCAATGGTGGTGGTTGTTGTTGTTGTGGTGGTGGTGGTGGTGGTGGTGGTTATTGGAGGGGTCAGACTTCTTCCTGATTGATCTACCTCTCTGGTTCATCATCACTTATTTCCATCAGGTCCGCAACATCAAAATATTGCGAAGTGTCCAAGGTGTGGACTTGCTGGGCCTGTAGTTGTTGACCTTGTGGCTACTGGGCTGCTTCCGTGTCCTAGGGACTGGAACTCCCCACTCCTGCCCCCCAAAAAAATGGTGCGTTTGGGGATGTTGGTGGCGTTGGCATGGTAATCAATGTGGGTGGGGTGGTGACCTTGTCCGGTTGATCCACTAATTGCGATGTGGTCGTGTCTGGTGCTGCTGTAGACATAGCTGCTCCATCACCCCCGTCGATGGTGTGTGAGGGTGATGGGTGTTGTTGTGAGGCTGAGGTTGAGCTTCCATCATCTGAAGCTGAAACGTCTGATGATGTTCCATCTGGTGATTTCCTCCTGGCCTGAAGCTTCCTGTGTATTCGTTATTGCCTTGTATCTGGCAACTAGGCCTTGGAGGTATCAGCCTCTGCAGCTTCCGAGGGTGCAGTTGCTTGGGGATCTGGTTGTGGGCTTTGGTGCTTGTGTACCAGTGGAAGAATACTGATGTTGACTCTTTTGGGTTGGAGTCCCGATGGTGAAGTAGCCCATGAGCGTGAACGCTTGGACTGTTTTGACTCGATTGGGATGTCCCATGCCTTGTCCGCAAGTTGTAGGTGTTGTTGGAGTCTTGGCCCGTTCTGTACTTGTTGGAGTGTGATATCTGTCATGAGATACATGAGGATGGTTAGTGGCTGCTTGTTCTTAAGACACTCATGAAGGCAGTTCGAAGCAAAATGTGCCCAATCATAAAGATTTTGGGTATGCAGTCGTGAATCTGCCATCATGTGGAATAGGGACATGGGTACCCTCTGCAGCTTGGTTCGTGGTCGTTGTGTGCACTTGGTGAAGTATGCACATGTCGCTTGCAGCTGCTGATCATTGATTGCCTCCACGTGGTACCCGTCCTTATTCTTCTATTTGTCCACGGAGGGATCTATGTATTTGAAATAGGTTGTCTGCTCAATCTTCTGGAGCGTCCTTGTGACAGCATTTGGTCTGCGAGAGAACCCAAAGGGTTGCAAGTCGGCCGCCACAAAGGATATGTTATAAACATAGTTCCTGTCTAGGGGAACTATGAGTTGGCACGACCTTGTCGTAGCATTATAATTGGCATACGCCATATGTACCAGGTACGGGCTTTGATACCCCGTCAGGACAGGCATCTGGAACTCAATTGTCTTGAAGAATGACTCTGTCTGTTGGTACCAGTTTTGCATCTCAGTATTATCCAATTTGCTCAATTGGATGTCGAGCTTATTAGCATCAGGGTCGTCAGAATTGGAACCGGGGTTGGTAGACATGATGAAAAAACTAGAAAAACAGGGTTTTGGAAAAAGGGTATCGGTTGAGATTTGAAACAGGGTGTCGGTTGAGATTTGAACAGAGGCGTCGGTTGAGAGTTGAGCGGAGGCGTTAGTTGAGAGTTGAACGGAGGCTTCGGTTGAGAGTTGAACGGAGGCTTCGGTTGAGAGTTGAACGGAGGCATCGGTTGAGATTTAAATGGAGGCGTTGGTTGAGAGTTGAACGGAGGTGTCGGTTGAGAGTTGAATGGAGGCGTCGGTTGAGAGTTTAACAGAGGTGTCGGTTGAGATGGAAGGGAATGGCTTTGGTGAGAAGGTAGGTGAAAGCGTCGGTGGAGAAGTGATTGAAAAATATGTGTGGAGCGAGGTATGTCGCAGAAGGAAAGGATTGAGAAGGAATTAGGTTGGGGAAAATGGAAGATAAAGGTTGTGTAAGCGGAAGATATGGAGGTGTTTGTGCAAGGACGGAGATGTGGGGAAGGTAGATATCTATGGAAATGGATGTATGGAGGTGGTGAATCAATTGGAATGAGAAAACAAGTGTTTATGGTGATGATGTTATTTCCAATAGTGTAACGGGAGCATGATGAATGCTTGCGTGACACTACCCCTTAGCATGCAAAAAAGTTTCAAATGTTGTGTCTTCTCCTGGCGATGTTAGGTTTGGAAATGTTTGATGGTGGCGCTCTGAATGGTAATCAAATGATGATGTGGATACGTAGTGGAGATGGAGTGGAAACGATAGTAGAAGCATCTAACATAAGAGCGCCAGGATCGTGCACAGGAAGGTGTTAAATTGGGTCAACAAAAAACAACTCTTCGTAATACCGCCATAAACAACCACCGTTGACGACAGTGTCTAGGAGTATTATGTCAAGTGTTTGCAGCTGGACTGCACCAATTAGGAAAGATTTTATTAGTAACATATGGTCCCTCACTTCAAAATTTCAATTTGTCGGGGTGTTCTTTGATGTATAAAAAAGCACCTGGTCACCTAAGTGTAGATCTTTATTGTGTAAGTGACAGTCATGCTAGGCCTTTTGGTGTCGTTTGTTAACCAGTTGTGCATGGTAAGATATAAGTCTTGTCTTGCATAACTGGGCTAATGTAAATAGCTTGGTTTTGACTTGTTGCTCAATTGTAGCTTTTTCACAGAGATCTGTAGAAAAAGCTTCCATGACTCTTAGCGAAGGTACTAAGAATTCTATAGGCATTACCGCCTCTTGACCATACACTAAGTGGAAAGGGGTAACCCACCTAGTGGCTTTCTTCGGGGTGGTGCGGTAAGCCCAGATAGCTAAAAAAAGTTTTGTTTCCCAATCAGAACGACTGGTTTCAACTACCTTTGTCAAAATTTTACATATCGTCTTGTTAGTGGATTCGGCCTGGCCATGACACCTAGGATAGTACGGTGTACTCTTTCGGTGAATGACAAGGTAATGGCATAGTAAATTATAAATGACAACATTTAAAAAATGTTTGCCGCGATCACTAACTAGCTCTATAGGATAGCCAAAACATGTAATAATGTTTTCGTAAAGAAAACGAGCGACAATTTTTGCGTTGGCATCCTTTGTTGCCCGAGCCTCAACCCACTTACTGGCGTAATTTGTGGCTATTAGGATGTAACGGGCTTGGGTATGTTTCGCTGCTGGACTGATCGGTCCAACAAAGTCAATTCCCCACTTATGGAAGGCTTTGCCTTCTATAATGGGAGTTAAAGGTGTGAAGTTTGCTTTTGTATTTTTCTTGGCGGGTTGACAGACATCACATGTTTTAATGACAGCAAATGTGTCCTTAAATAAGGATGGCCACCACAATCCTGCTCGAAGGATAATCTTAGTTGTGGCCTCAGCAGAGAAGTGGCCACCGCCAATACCCTCATGAGCCTGAGATATGATAGGTCGTATCTCAGATTCATAAGCGCATCATCGGATAATACCGTCAACATTCTGTTTATAAAGTTGTCCGGCTATGAGCTAAAAGGGCACTGCTTTAAGCAAAAAAAAAAATTTTTGCCACCGTACTCAGGCCTTCTACCTGTTGTTAGGAACTGAGTGATCTCCTCAGCCCATAAGGGTGTAGCATCAATCTGAAAAGAACATGCATCAGGAAGATCATCGTTGACTGGTGCAGTTGCCTTTTCAGCATTAGATAGTCGGGAAAGATTATCTGCCATGAAATGTTGGGTCCCTTTCCAAACGACTACGCAGAAATCAAATTCCTCTAGTATCAACAACCATCGAGCTATACGTCCCGTTTTATAGGATCTATTAACAATATATAATAGGGCTTGATTTTCGGTGTAGAATGCAAAGGTCTGGCCTAGTAAATAATGTCTTAGTTGTTGTACAACATAGACCATCGCCAATGCTTCTCATTCGGTGGTTGTATAGTTGACTTCAGCAGGCACTAGCTGTCTGCTCAAGAAACGTATTGGGAAATCCTTGCCATACTCGTCTGGTGTGCAAGAAGACCTCCAATGGCATACTTACTTGCGTCAGTATGCACATGAAACTCTTTCGTATAATCTAGTGAGCGGAGTATGGGTGCCGTGGTAAGGGTTGTTTTCAACTCCTCAAAGGCTTTAATGCATTCTTTGGTCCATCGAGGATCTACCACAACTAAATACATGAGGCGTGCCTTGCCGGCATAGTCGATTATGAAGATGCGATAATAATTTGTACGATCGAGGAAGATGTAAACTTCCTTCACTGTTGTAGGTAAGGGCATTTCAAATATAACCTTGATTTTTGACGGGTCGATAGAAATACCATCACCTGAGTACAACCCCATGGGTTATCCATATCTGACATTTATCAAGGTTTAGCGAGATTCCAAATCTACGGCATCGAATGAAGATTTTCTCTAGTGCGTCAAGGTGCGTAGCGGCTGAGGAATGTACACCCAGATCGTCGAGATAAATCTCGACAATCCGATGTAACAGGTCTTGGAAGGCCAGTTGCATGACCCTCTGAAACGTTGAAGGGGCGTTAAATAAACCAAAAGACATGACATTATAAGCATAAACCCCGTTCTTTGTGGCAAAGGCCGTTTTATGTTTATCTTCAAGGGCTATTTGAACAAGGAAATAACCGCTGAATCCATCCAAGAAGCTGAAAGCTTTAGCTTCTACCATTTCCTCTAAGATTTGGGTCGTTAAAGGCAAAGGAAAATGGTCTTTCTTCGTAACTGCATTAAGGTTCATGAGATCGACATAGATACGAAGTTTGCCGTTTTTCTTGGGTACAACCACAATGGGTGATACCCAATCAATATGTTGGACTTCATATATGAATCCAGCATCCAACAATTTCTTAATGTCTTCATCGATTCTCTCACGGTTACTTCTGTAAGGTTTAGTCCGAATAGGCTTAGCATTGTCTTCCAAAGGAATCGTATGAACCACTACTTCAGGCGGAATTCCTTTCATTTCTGTATAGTTCCATGCAAATACATCCCTGCATTTTTGAAGTAAAGTTTCCAGATCAGAAAGTTGTTCGGACGAAAGGTGTGCACCAACATGAACTAGTCGATCCATCTCCTTGTCAAGATCTTTAAGGTTTAACGACATCGTTTTAGCTGGTCCTTCAAAAGAGTTGGAACTTGTTGTAGGTTCCCGGTGTGGCTGTGGTAACTGGATAACAACGTCATCCAGTGTGAAATCTTTAAATTTTCGTGGAAGATCGAAAGGTGGTTCCACAAAGTTTTCTGGAACTTTGGGAATCATCTATGTTGAATCACTACCGGACGTGGAAGCTTGGTCTGATGGTTTGGTTTCCGTGTCTTTAGACAAGGGCTTAATTGGTTGCTTAAGCTTCTCACGCATCTATTTTTGATGCTCGGTTAATTTTGTATCGATAATTTTATTTTTTTGTAACCGAGGCTATTGAGGTTTTTGAGTGGGCGGTGTTGTTGCCTCACTTATCATATTGTCATCAATTGTATGCCAAACTTCCTCTGGATACACATCCCATGTGTATACTTTGGGTTTGGCCCTATACGCTTGTGTGTTGGGTACTTTGGATGTTAGTTGGACATGAGCCAACGGCCCTGGTGACTTGATCTCCTAAGGAATTGCTTTTGGCGGATAACGTTGGGCATCTAAATAAAGGAGGACATGTTCATCTGTCATTTCGACATCATCCATGGAAAGAATACCTTCTTCGGAAACATGGGCGGTGAGACGCTAGGTTCTCCTGGGCACCGCGCTATAGGAATCGGGTCAATCATCATAAGTGGGATGATGGGTGTATTAATGTCTGTAGAAGATGGGACAATATCCACAACTTCTGTAGCGGTTTCGATAAGACATCGATTGGAATCAGCACAGTCCACAGTGACTAGTGCATGCCCCCAATTGATTATGTTCGTTGAACTCGTATAGTGGCTTTTGGGTTGGATGGAGACACTATCTGATTCATCATATGTTGCTGATGACCAATCATCATAAACTTTAGCAGACTTGACATGGCCAGTTGAGTCAACAGTGACTCATTTGTCGTGATTGCCAAAGGTGATTTTTCTATGCTTCCAATCTTGGACAACACCTGCCATCTGGAGCCAGGGTGTACCAAGAAGGAGTTTATAAGTATTGGCATCTTCTGGTAAGTCTAAGATGACACAACCGATCACAAATTTGACACCTGCTATTCGAACCTTAACATTTGATAAATGACCAACAGGGTCGATAACTCGTTGATCAGCCATGCAAAGTTTGTATCGTGGTTGATCGAGGGTATGGAAGCCCCATGACTTTGCCAAGGACAAAGCCATTATATTTACGCCTGATCCGCTATCAAGGATAGCAGATTTTGCGGGATAGTCTTTATAGGACAAAGGCAAGGTGATGCGAGTCCCTTTAGCAACACCTATATTCAGCAGATTCATAGGAATCTGGAAAACTTCAGGAATCTCTTTTGTTTTCCGCTGTTCATCAGTAATAGTAGGCAGCTGAAAACTACGATGGATATATCGTTGAAGCCCGGTGAAAGATTTTAGCGCACTATGGAATGGCATAGTGAGTTGAGCTTGCAGGAGGTTAGCAAATACTTCAAGTCCCTGTAGAGATTGCTCTTTGTCAGGGATTTGAGTGGATAACAGACTTTTTGTATGTCCTTCCTCTCGCAAAAACTCCTCTCAAAATTCATTGTATTGCCTTTGTTCCACGTTTGGGTCTGGGTAGTCTTTGGGTAATGTGGAAGCTGTCAAGTGGCTTCTATTCGGGTCAGCTGATTTTGCATTGTTTTGCTGCTGTTCTTGTTGTCGGCGTTGTGCTCTAGTTAAAACTCTAACAGGTTCGAATGATATATGACGTGCTGGAAGGATCTTGTTAGGTTGATTAGGGCAGTCTTTGAAACTGTGTTTGCAAACACAGTCTAGGCACTCCGCATGGTATTGGTTCTTAACTTTACAGTCAACCATGAAGTGGCCAGTTTTGCCACAAATAAAACAACGGTTGCTCATTGGGCCTGTGGCAATAGCATAACCATCTTGGATGGTGTGGAATATTCATCCCGTTTGCACGAGCATGGGCTGGATATTGTTGAGAACTAATAGATGGAAGTGTTGTATCATGATGATATGAGTGATCGTAGGAGTTTTCTATAAGATGTGTCTGTGCAGATTCTCGAGGGTGTCTATGTTGTTGTGCTCCTAGATCAGATTGTACCCTTGGAGGTGGTCCTAAGAGTGCCAGCTGTGGTTGAGGTTCATGTCTAGATTGTCTGGGAAACTCTTGTATATGGACTTGGTTGTTTCATGATGGATAGTTCTGATTTTGATTATGTGAAACAGACTGGTGTCTGGGAGGTTGATAATGTCCCCCTGACTAGTTGTGAGGCTGATTCCTTGGGTTATAATAGCAATAAAGTGATGTATGTCCCATAAAGTCGCAGATGTCACATTTGATCAATGAAGTATCTGGGACCGGTTGGTATGAAGGGCACTCATTGCCAGTGTGTGCACCTCGACAATGAGGGCACCATGTGTTCTCTCATCTATGGTGGTTTTGGCCAGTGGGTAACTGACCTGGCATCGAACTCTGGATAGACTTAAGAGTGTTTTGAAACTCTTTCGTGAATTTCTCCATATGTTGTTGGTGTTGCTGGTTAAGCAACTCCATCTGTGTTTTTCAAAACTTTTCTCGTGTTTCCTCGTTTGGTCGAGCTTCTTGGACAACACGATGTGCTCTCCGTTCACGTGGCTCATTGACATCTGATCTCTCGTCTTCTTCCCGAATGGCATCAGACATGGCTTGTTTCAATTGGAACAAAGTGTATTCATCATTGGAACAAAGTTCACGTCGTATCCATTGTGGGAGTCCAATGAGGACCAAATTATGAGCATAGACTCAGTGGGTTGCTCTTGTACCTGACTTTTTAATCTTTTAAATCGTTCAATATAGTCACGTACTTTCTCATCTTTTGTCATTTTGATGTTACTTAACTTGACAAAAGCACTTTCGATCAAGCGAAATGGCTTGAAGCATTTAATAAATGCCTCCTTCAAGAGTGACAAGTCTCATTTATCTTCACAATCAAGGTTAAGAAACCATTCTCGTGCTCGATCGATCATGGTCATCGAGAAGAGTTGTACCATGGCGTCTGGTGATGTCTAACCATAGACATCACATGCATTCTCAAAGACTTGAAGAAATCTTTGAGGATCAGTGTTACCGTCGTACTTAGGTAAATCTAGATTTGGAGTACATTTTTCAGTATGCGAAACACTATTTGCAAAAGCTCCGTTTAAGTGAGCTCAGGCATGTGAAGATTCTATAGCATGAAAATGTGGTCGATCGTATGGAGCTTCACGCATGGGTTCCCATCTGTCAAATGGGTTGGTGGATGGCTCTTGGACTTGGGATTTCATCCTAGAATATCTATTAAATTGAGCCTGTTCGGTGGATGGGGAGACCATCTCTGGTGGATAGTCCTCTATGGAATTCAGATCGTAAGGACGATCCATAACAACTCTAGAGTACCTTAGGATTAAGGAAATAGGCCTCTTGGACTCTTTGGTAACCTGACTCTTTGGATTCTTTGTTCGGAATGCGGTGTTAGGTCGAAATGTGGTTGCTACAGTTCAACAGTGGATGCGGTTGGAATGCAATCTATTTGCTTTGAATGCGGGCGCTACGATTCAACAGTGGAGGCAGTTGGAATGCGGTCTGTTTGCGGTTGAATGCGGGCACTACGATTCAAGGGTCAATGCAGTCAAGGTGCAGTTGAATGCGGTTGAGATGCGACCTGTTTGCGGAAGGGCGAATGCAGTTGGGGTGTGGTTGAATGCGGTCTGTTGCGATTCAAGGGCAAATGCAGTTGGGGTGCGGTTGAAATGCGACCTGTTTGCGGTTCAAGGGCGAATGTAGTTGGGGTGCAGTTGAATGCGGTTGAATGCGAGCTGTTTGCGATTCAAGGGCGAATGTAGTAAAGGTGCGGTTGAATGCGGTTGGAATGCGACCTGTTTGCGGTTCAAGGGCGAATGTAGTTGGGGTGCAGTTGAATGCGGTTGAATACGATAGCTGGAGACTCGTTGCAGTTGCTACGGTTTACAGTGGTGCAGCTGGCTGCGGTTGAGAATTGAGTGATGGGCTCCGGTTGAGAATTAACAGAGTGTGTCGGTTGAGATTTGATAGATCACTCCGGTTGAGATTTGATAAATTGGCTTCGGTTGAGAATTGAACGATGGGCTCCAGTTGAGAATTGAGCAACTCAGGACTTGACATGATATTGCGAGTAGTGGTTCGGTCGAGAGAGTGCGTAGTTTCAATAAGTGAATGAAACAAGGTCTCGTCCGGTCCAAACTTGAGTCATGGAACTCGGCTAGGGGAGGAGCGTGAAGCGTCGGTCGAAAATGGAGCTGTGTGTCGGTCGAGATGAAAGTGACGAGCTCGATAATGATGTGCGTGTGAGACTTCAGAGTTGTGAGTCAGCAACACAGATCGAAAAGGTTTGGCTTTGATCAATGTCTGTGTAGTTGTGGAATGGCGCCAAATATTCACAGATTCTCATTGAATCTGTGAACATGATTTTTTTTTCGTTCATTCTTCTTATGTTTGCTACTTCCGTTGGTTACAGTTATTTACGGTTTGGTCTTCTTGTTAGAACGGCTTCCAAGCATAAGCGTTTCTGAGATTACAATGTGTATTCCCAGCCTGTCAGTGGGGAGAGACATATACGTTACTCAACTATATGCATTTACAAGCCATGCAGTCCTAGGTCAGTATAGATCAACGTTCTAAATCAGGGAGCAAATCTAAAATCTATCTACCAGAATCAGGGAACAAAACAATGACAAGATTAGGCTACTAAGCAAGAACAAGAAACAAGAAAACTAGATTCCTAACAACACTCTAGCAGCCGCAAGAATCAAGAAACACCCATTTCTTGATGTTTAAAATGCCCAAGAATAATCAAGGATAGGATTGTTAGAAGGTATGCAACTCAGATCCACAATCTCAGCCTCTATAGTTTACCTACATGCTAAACTACAAAATCAAAAAACAAGAAAGTTAATCCACATCTACATTCCACAAGCAAGAGAGAAAGCAAAAAATCTAATTAATCCACAAACACAAAAGGAAATTAGAACATGCTCATAGAAAATTCACTCAAGAAGATTGCCATGAAAAGGAGCTTTACAATAATCAAGAACTTGTGGAAGATCTTCTTTATTCACTCAAGAGCACTTGACAATACAATCAAAGCTCCCTCACAAGAGAGGGGGCCCCTTAAATAAGCAAGAAGGCTGCCCATGTGGAGCTGTTGCGCCGGCGCCTCAAAGGGCGCTGGAACTTGAGCGGTTTCCCCAACACGCGCTTAAGTCTAACATTCATCCATCATGCACTTACGTAAAAGCCAACTCAGAAACGTAACAAGCTTAACCATTCAAACTTAAGAAAACTGGAATCCCAACCAACCCGAAAGCCAACTCAGAATCCGTCCCCAAAAGGTAACCAAAGGCAAAGACAAGCCACACATGAAACCCAAGGCATAGTGGTCGCCAAACTGACCAATTGGCATAGCGGCAAGCCCCATGTCGATGACAGGGACCCTTAGGCGCCAGCGACGCAAAAAGGTTGTAGTAAGGGTCCTTCCACTTGGACCAGTCCCGGAGGCGAAACTGAAATGGTAATCATCCCCAAGGATCAACTTTATTAGATTTGGAAGAGGTTACATTCATACATAGACTGACCGGTCTCGGGGCCACCAACACGTGCTGGGCATTGTGCCTGGCTCGTGCTGGTAGAGAGAGCTGAGACCTGGCGACTGGATTCTTGGCGCTGGTTGAGCTGCCCAAGTTTTCTGTCTGCTGAACTCCCCCTATAGTTCTGTTGTGATTCGGCACACCCCCTCTGTTCTGAAACATAGTGCTTTCTGGTAAAGCACGCTTTTTGGGACTTAGTTTTTATTTTGCTGATTAAGCCTGGCAAGCCTGGCAGAATCAGTCTGGCTCCCGGACATGGGTCCCGGGAGCCGTTCCGGTGGCAAAATCAACTTGCTTCTTGACTAGGCCATGACTCGAGCTCCAGAGCTAGCTCATGACTTGTGACTACTTGACTGGCTCACCACAGGTCGGAGGCTCAGTCCTTGACGTTCTAACTTGCTCTGGGACCTTAGGGAGTGTCACCCCTTAGAGTCTTACAGGGCACGTTGGGTGCACCTGAGTCAGCTTTACAACAGGAGCCCAAGTGGCAATTCCACTAATTTGAAAAATACAAGTGAAATTTGCCCTTCCACTAGAGGTCACCATCAAAAGGTGGCTCACTCTAAATTAAAAAGGGGGTCTACGCTTATTTACAATGCCTAGGAAATATTACTAGCTTCTACATGGTCGTTCTTTCTCTGGGATACACCATGTAGGCTCACATAGATAATTCACTGTCATCCTAGCTAGTAATTTCTCGGCTCTCATGCTCGGCTCTCAGCTTCTTCTGCTCTTCTCCTTCCAAGACCTCCTCGGTCATGGGTGAGAGATAATCTATGTCTTCAGCTTGGCTCGGCATCTGGGGATTCCCTGGAATCTGCTAACAGCTGGACTAGAGGCCGCATGAAGCACGACATCATCGGCATCACCGCCACAACAGGAGCTGCCGTTGAGGCGACTCCTCCTACGATCGCTCTTTTCTCAGCCGAAATGTCGGGAAGAGGCACTAGCATTAGAGTGTGTGGGGGAGGGACTCCCGCTGGATAGACGCTCGTGGAAGGGGGGAACACCTCGGTCGGAGGGTTGTGGGGACTGGATCTCCTCAGAACAAGATGATGTGGACAACCTACCTGAACTCTGTGCATCCCAACGAGCCCGTAGTCTCTCCATAATCCTGCCTGCATGCGAGGGAGACATCTCATCCATATAACTGAGGACCTCATCATCACTCATGGATGAAAAACGGGATGACCCGCAACTACGGCCAGATCCGTGACTTGGAGATGTGTCATGAGACATTGGGGACACGATTTGGAATAATCTCTGCAAGCAATAAGATATATTTTTAGAACATACAACCATATAGAGTTAATTAGTGCAAGAAATAAATTCAAATAAATGAGTTAAGGGTCTAGGGTAGAACAAAAAAAGATGATTCTTTGCATTCAACCATAGTTGAATATATTACTATAAACCACAATAATCACACGTTAACCACAATAATTACACTTTATAATCAATAAATTAAACATTTCTACATGGTTTTAGGGCCAAATACATTTCAATTACATGACTAGTCAAGGTTCAAGATTACATAAAAAAACTAGCTACATCGAAAGATGGCTGACAAATGTACGAATAAAAATGATATATGTAAAAACATGTACACAAGCGTCTGTAAACATGGAAAGACTAGCTATAGAGCCCAAAACACTAGCTAGACCTATCTAATTCCTCCTGATCATCTCCGTCATGTGGACCTTGTTTTTTTTGCACATGCAAGACACATGAATAAGTCTTCCGAACAATCGTATGGGAGTGAGAGAGAATAGCAAATTCAAAAAACATAAAATGGATTTCATGTTGTACCAGAGGAACAACATCCCAGTTTATATGCATGCCCTGCCTCTCCAATAACTCAAGTACTGCTGGCGTACCGTGGGAATACGCATACATGTATTCGTCATGTGTGGGAGAACGCCCCACGATGGATCGCTGCACAAACATTCCAAATTTCGATTATATAAAGAGAGCATTACTTGGTCGTCCATGGCTCACCAATGCAAGATTCGTTCATGACTGGAGCAAAGGCCGAGCCACTTTTGGAAATCGTGACAGTTCTGTCACCATTGATTCAACGGGCAAACTCAAACCTGCATGCATTCATGATGAAGGGTCCTCGACCACCAACTCAGTGTTTGACCATACCAGTCCAGCCACGAAAAAGGTCATTGTTGTTAAATCTACTGATATCATAAACTAGAGTCACAATTTAGCTACCATTGATTGTGTGAATGCCGATTATTATGCTCAACATCAGGATGATTGTACTTCTCCACTCCAGATCGATCCTGATCAATTACCTGATCTTGATACACCTATCATCAATATCAATCTTATTAATATTCTTTCACACAATGATGAGTTACTAAATGTTGCATGGCTACCTACTAATGAATCAGAGGATTTATTCGTAGATGACGAGAATGTTTGACGAATTCAGAATTGCCCAGAAGATTTGGACATTTTTGATATTCAGATCCTCAATTATATGGAGGCACTTCCACTTAGGCCTATCCGCAACATGCTTCCAAGGTAGAATCAGTTTCCAAGGTAACAGTTGAAAAGCCTGATACAAAATTCTACCGTGTCAAACGCCCAAACTATCCATGGGATCTCTGTGAGGAGGAGACCATATTTCAAATTGATGACGAGATCCTCCATGACGTACCACCCGTTCCTCATCCACACACCTCCCCATAGCTGAAGCCTCCACGTGGCCATGCTATGAAAGAAAAGATGAAGAAACCACTTCAAATTCAGCCACCTGGTGACTTCACAACTGTTAGAGAAGTTCCTGCGAGTGCCTCTGTCCCTACGCCAACCACCGAATGTTCCCAATCACCATCCCGGCAGGTGAAAGATAAGGCCCCCCTAGAATCTCCAGCCCATGATGTACTCGCATACTTTAAGGACTATATGATTGAGGATGTCACAATCCAACTACCCCAAGCTCAACGTGAGCCAAATGGTAATTCGTCCTATGCCCTGCGCGAACTATCACCCTTTCTTTGAGTGAGCCAAATGAAACCAACGAATATATTGTTCATGTCAGGGCTCATCTCAATCGCAAACAACGCAGACAGTTTGAAAAGCTCCTGTGAAAATATAAACATTTCTTTGCGTGGACCTATAAAGACATGAAAGGCGTCTCACTCCAGGTAGTTGTGCATCGTATTCCGCTTAAACCGGGTGCGAGGCCACAACTACTAGTCGTCCATACAGATGCAATCCAATCTATAAGGCCAAGATCAAAGAAGAATTACAACGCCTCTTAGATGCGAGATTTATCTATGAAATCGAACATATTGAGTGGGTCTCCCCAATTGTCATCGTTCCATGGAAAACTCCGAATCTGTGTCGACTTTAAGAAACTTAACGCCATCACTGAACGTGATCATTTTCCATTACCTTTCGAAGAATCCATCTTAGAAAATCTAGCAGGAGATGAGGCTTACTCCTTAGATGGCTTTAGTGGATACAATATGATCCAAATTGCTGAAGAAGATCAACATAAAACCACTTTTGCCACAGAATGGAGAACCTTCTGCTGGAAAGTCATGCCTTTTGGGCTCTGCAATGTCCCTAGCACCTTCCAACATGTTATGCAAGCTGCCTTTTCTCAGTAGATGAGCGATACCCTAGAGGTTTGCTTGGACGATTTAGGTGCACATTCAGAAGAAACACGCCATCTGTCTGTGGTCGAAATTTTTTTTATCCAATGTCAATGCTTCGGCATCTCCCTTAATCTTGAAAAATGCCAGATTTGGGTAACACATGGTATTGTGTTAGGACATAGTATTTTCCGAAATGACATTGCCACTGACCTCGAAAAGATCCTTATCATTCAAAATCTACCAGAACCGCGTACGATACGCGAAGTTTACTCTTTCCTTGGCCACACCAACTACTATCGGTGCTTTATTTTTTATTTTGCTAACAAAGCACACTTAATCTACAAAGTAGTTGTAGTTTCCAAATGGACGAATGAACAACGCATCCTAAAGCAGCAATTAGGAGGTTGGAAATAGTTCTGTCAAATGCAGGACTACATAAAGGGAATGTCACGATTGAAAAAAGTGATAGACTCTCAGAGAAAAAAGAAAACGTTCTAATAAGCCATCAATTGGAGGTGCTAAAGCAAGAAGATTTTTATCCAATCACACATGCAAAGAATCAAGTGTCATATACGAAATTTAGAGAGAAATTATTCAAGCCACACAAACACTAGAAGGAAGTAATCGAGTGGAAAAGGGACAAGTGGACCAACTTAGACAAACTTATAGGTGTTATCAGGAAAGAAAACCTATCATCAGAAGATATGAGAACTTTGCAAAATCATTGCACCACATTTGTAAAATCTGTACATGATTGTTGGGGAATAGACAATGGTGATTTTGCATGGTGCTAATCTATATCATTATTTGGTATTTATCTCATTCATGTTTATATTTTTTTCTACTGATGTAACTAATTAAAACTATTGTTCGCAGCACATCTTTCTTCATCATGCAACTTATTTTGCAAAGAAATATGGGAGCTTAAGTATCTGGTCATCACAAGGCATGAAAAAATCTTATTGGCAAGCAAGGGGATCATTTCATAGAGCAACAAATCATGGAGGACACAATTTAAGAAATAAATATTTAGTTCAACTTTTTCAGTGGTTTTATAGAAGAGCACAATTTAGATATCAAGCTAAAAACTCACCAAGTATTACGATATTTCGAAAGGCATTCTGAGTAATCAACAATGTTAGAAATTCAGATAAATTTTGAGCAAAAATGAGAGGATTTTATCCTCTCTCAAATTCAAAACATCTTTTATATCATTAAATGAAATATAACTTTCGTTATTTATAAACTATAAGGAAACATCGAGTAGAGTTAATTGATTAACAGGAGATGCAGATGGACGAGAATCAGAGAGGATTATAGAACAAAGGAGAGTTTTTTGATAATCTAAAGCCATAGATGCTTCAGCTTCAACCCCTGTATCAGTATCTGCATCATCTACATCAACTGGAGCAGGTGCAGATGCCTCGATCAATGGAATAGTTGAAGATTCAACAGACTCATTATCTGGAATTTCAGTAGATATGTAAAAGACAAATGTCATTCCTTTGATAAGAAGGCGACATATTCTTTTGTGGATATCACGATATATATATTTTTTGAAATGATCATGCAGGTGTTTATGCTTAGAGGATGGTTGGGAATGCACAAGGTCCTGAAAATGAACGAAACAAAAACTATCTATTTTCTGAATAGGAGTACTAATAGTCTGAGAAAAATTATCAAAAAGAGAAATTAAATCATAATGATTCTCATAAACTAGCTTACCGATATCGAAGGGAGCAAAAAAAATACTAGCAAAATACACTAATTTCTCAGATGAAATGTCACTGGCATTAAAAAAATCCAGAAGTTTGTTATCTGAGGACATGGAAGAGCTAGCCATATTGAACCTGATATCGGTTCAATGCGACAGAATGATATTGGTATAGGAATGAACAAGAGTACGCACGTTGATCCAATATTGTTAGGATGAGATTGAAATTTGCCGCGAGCACACGTCAGAAGTGGTTGATATCGATTCAGCGCATCTGAATGAATCTGACCATGCACTGTTTGGAAAGACATGCGTCGATTCGATATCGCGAGATAGAAAGAAAACAAAAAGACTAGTGAGTCCAAAATAAAAGATCAAGGAATCAAAATAGGGCAAGTGGTGCCCATATTTATAGCCAATTCTTGTTGATCATAGTCATACATTTGTCAAATAACGAATTGAGAAACACCCACCAATCAGAGTGAGGCAAATTTGTACTTACGCCGGAATACATTAACTAATCTATCACTAGATTCAAAGAGTCATAATTAGCCCTGACTCTAGAATCTGTACATGCGTCCGAATACATTAAATATTCAATCAATAGCCTCCTTGAATAATCATTAAATAAATAATAAACAAATGATAAATGGACATCATTGAAAAACATGTACGAGAAGAAATATTACAATCTCTCGTCCTATTTAAGCAGAGTAAAGATGACATTTTTTCTTTTGAGATAATGTTCATTCAGAACATTTTCATTAGCCGTTCATAAGATGCTCCAATATAGTTTTTTTGGGTATCAGGTATCGGATCAGCGCGCCTGGCAAAAGATGGTTATTCTTCATTTGGACTGCGTGCGTCGAATTGCTATTGCAAGAACAAATTTTTTTTTGAAATTTTGGAAACTATTGGACTCCATTATGTATGATCAAACCTTGATTCGGTAGACTCTTCATATTGTCCAAAGCTAAGGAGAATCTATCGAGTCAAGCTTTGATCATTCATATTATTTTCCAATATCGGTTCAGCACGCGAGAATAACTTCTTTGGTTTTCACATGCAATATATGCGCGTCGATTGGCTATTGAGTGAAATAATGGCCGTTCGAATTTTTCGAAATTATAATGACTGGATATAACAAAGGTCAGATATTTATAGTTTAACCTTGTCAATTTCAAAAATAAATTGTAGATGTGACCATACTTTTGTAGCTTTAATTGTAGATGTGACCATACTTTAGTTGAAATTAATTTTGGTTTATTCAATATCGACTAATCATTTTGATGATAGATGGATATTTAGTTTGATTTGATTGACAAGACTCGGAGTAATCATCATCGTAATTCGAACCTCGTACATCCAACCCACCACGTTTGCAATCATTTCGAATTTTCCCTATATATACTGATGGACGATGCTGAAATTTTTTTGCTTAATGTTCTTACAGTTCTCTACATCCATGCATAGCGATTCAGCGCACTCGAAACAAACTTCCTTCCATCCGCTATTACTCATGCGCGCCCATCTGCTACCAGCTATCGGTTTGGTTGGGCTCAAGTATCGGTTCGACGCACTCGACCTGACTTCTTATCTTGGGTTCTCCTTCTTCGTGGACATTAATGGCGTGGACCAAACAAACAACACAAGGCCACCCTAGTGGAATACCAATCTCAGGAGCGGGTCAGGAAAATCCACCACCACCACCTCGTCCACCACCACCTCCTCCTAGGCCAAGGAGTAGAAGAAGAGACCCACCCTGGCTAAAGGATATTCGGAAGCTACAAAAGACAAATAATCTTCTGATTCCGAAAGCTCACATACAGAGATCCATCAGACAGGTTACAAGAAGTTTATCTACAGATGTGAGATGGACGGTAACAACAATTGAGGCGCTGCACACTGCATATGAGGATTTTCAGGTGAAATTTTTTTTTCAAATACTATTGTTGCAGCTATCCATGCCAAGAGGGTGACCATCATGCCCAAGGATTTCAACATTGTGTTCAGGCTTTGGGACACATATGACAAATTTGTAGAATACTTTAGACCCACTCACTCCTCTCCTCCAAAACAAGATTCAGAGAGGAGAAAACAAAAGCAATCTCAAGCATCCCGGCTTGTTATTCGTATACAGAACAGGAGTGTTTCAAAGAAGAGGAGGTCTCTTGACCCTCCAAATAAAGCGAGGGATTTTTCCAAGACATTTCCTCTAGATGAGATTCTTTCTTCGAGGCATTCTCCTCCCAATTCTCCTCCTAAGTCTCCTTCTCCTTCTCCCAGAACTCAATCTTTACCTTCTCCTACTAAATCTTTCTCTCCTAATAAATCTCCTCCTAAATCTCCTCCTCCTACCCCCATAAATATTGGTTCCCCTCCACCTGTTCTAGGAAATGATTTAGATGATTTTGTTAATGTAAATGTAGAATCAATTTTGAATGACAATTCTTTTTCTGGTTTATCTGTATTACTTCCGTCACCCCCTACACTTGCCTTTGTAAATACTCCTCAATATGTACAGTATGACCAATTGTTAAACACGTATCTTAAAGCTTTAGTTCCTCGATACAGTTTTAGGATGCCGAAGACCAATGCTGGTCTTCCCCTTTCTAGTTTAGATACAGGTGAATTAGTTTAGGTGACAATGTAGGAGGTGGGGCCATTTAGTACTAGATGGAGTTTTTCCAGACCCCATTGTTTATAGATGTAGCATTGTTTCCCCTTCAATTCATGGCTGCATTTCATTTCCCTGATTTCAAAAGTCTGCACGATGATATGCTCCAACACGTCAGACTGGGGACTCCAATTCTCGTGCTGTCATACATAACAAAGTAAGTGTCTTTTTTCAAATTTTATTATGTGAATTTTTCATATGAATTTTGTTTTCACATTGATTCTCATAAATTTATTGTTTTCTGATTGCAGTGATTATTGGATCTTATATGTGTTGTCCTTATACGTCAATGATGAGGGTGTGCGTAATCCAGTTTGTTTAAAGATGAACTCTATTACACACACACACACACAATTGCCAAGAGCCATATCCAGAAAATATTGGCCCTTTCCAATACCAAATACAAAAGCATATACGAAACTAAAAATTGTTGATGCAGAGGTAAAAATTTATCAATATCGGTTTGATGCGCCCTTGTAGTTATTGTTTGGTTTCTTTTCATAACGTGCACGTTGATCCAATATTAAAACAATATTTTTTGGATATCAATTCGACGCGCGCTTGTGTCCGTTGTCGATTTAATTATAACATCCTGCGCGTTGATCCGATATCTCATAATATTAAAATTTGGATTCTGCAACCCTCCCAGCAAGTTGATTCTGTTAGTTGTGGTTGGTATACTGTATGCAATGCCAAACACTTTTTTAATTGGCTTGCACTACAAGATGGACTTCCAAATCTGGAAGAGGTAATCTTCGATTAATAGCTTTTACCTATGTTTTTGTTTTTTTTATATTCAAATTTCTATTAATTGATCTTTGATTAATTACATTTAACTGTGTTTATGTTCTTTTTTTCAGTTTAAATGCCCGAAGGTCTTCCCAATGGAGATAATGCACTTCAGGAAGGAGACCATAAAGCTTGTGATCAAAAATTCATGTCCAGTTGCAGTGGCCGAGTGTTCTCCACCCAAGCTACTTCCAACTGGAGAAATGGATTTAGAGATCATAGATAGTCGATACTGATCAAATATTCGTCTCACTTGATGTGGATGAGACACATGTACAGAAAATTTTAATAGAAATATATTTATAGTTTTTCTATGGTTGTTCTTACTTGTTTTTTTTTTCTCTTATCAAATGAGGTTATGATTCATTCATCTTCAATTTCTACGGTATTCCGACATGTTTGTTTTTCATAGCCTTGGTCTGCCTTGTCTTTACCATGGTTTTTTTTGGATAAGTTCAGAATGATGATCTGATCGAACCTTTGTCACAACCAATCCAAACATGCGACATTAGTTCATTTAGATTTGTTGCAGCAAAGCTTTGATCAGATCATCATCTGAATATATCCAAATATGCCAAGACAAGGACAATACAGACCAAGGCAATGAAGACAAAAAATACAACCGATATATACGAGACTTCAACAAGGGCAAGCATCGATTCGATATCTGATTGTAGTGGTTACTGGAATTCAAGTGACTGAAGATCTCCCCAATGGAGATAATGCATTTCCTATAGGAGACAATGAATCTTGTTATCGAGAACTCATATTATCCAATTGCAATTACATTGTGTTTTGCACCATGAAAACAAAGATCATAGAAATGAAAGAGCCTTATAGAAAAAGTGGTTCATATATTTTCAAAGATGATGTATACAAAAAATTGTATTACATATAATACAAAATTCCATAGCTCATAATCTATGGATCTTCAATTTCGATGGATGTTCCAATATCTTTGCATTTTATATGCCCTTTCTGCCTTACTCTTACCTGCACAAGAGAAATTGTTTCAGTTAATATATTTTATGAAACTGATTCACTTAGAAATAGAAAAAAAGAAATATTTTTACATGGCATAACGTACCTTTACACCATTCAATCGAAATTGATAGTACTGAGGTAGATCGAATTGCAGCATGTCTAGTTCTGATCGAATGTCATTGAGACACCAATCTTCCTCAACCTCAACCATTGCAAAAATGTTGTCATTTCTTTTCATTGTTATCTGAAGTTGCGCTTGAGGGTTTATAACAAAATCTTAATCAAGTGGCTTCCAAACATTTTTGGATTTAATCCATCTTCTATAATACAGCAGCAAAGTGAGCATTTGTTTTTCGATGTGATATCTAAATGTCATGGATGAGTAACATACTTTGCACTCAACTTGCTGATTTTGTTTTGTATCCCAACCATCATCCAACAACTCGGCGATTATTTTAGTAGTCAAGTCCTTACAAATAAACATTGTTTTCGTTCTCCGAACATTGCATTTGGAAAAAAAATCAACAAAAATATTAAAAGGTAGATACCAACTTAATCTATTATTCTTTGATCCAGTGCTACATTTTAATATACTTTGAATATCAATATATAGCCTAGATCAAAAACTTTTTGAAATTGCTGCATCAGGAGAAATCCATTCCTTACTCGAAAAATTTGGTAGAGGATATGGCTCTAATCTACCTACTAGACCATTTTTATCAGAAAAATAGATGTGATCATAAAAGAAAACTCCTGACTCTAAAAGTGATTTTGGAGAACGACCTTTATATTGTAAAATACCGATATCTGAATGTATGACATCGATTATTCCTGCAATCGATTGAACTGTTTGCCATTCAATGAAATTTGATGGATACAAATCTGCAAAACCAACAAAAATATCACAAGAAAAATATAATTTAAAGAAAATGCTAACCTTAAAAGAAATTAAATCTGAAAACTTACAATTGCATTTTCTTCTATCATTTGGATTCAAATCATGAATGTTGAGCTCATTGTGAAGATAAGCATGCTGAACTAAAACTTCCGTGATAGATTGACCGGCAAGTGATACTTTAAAATCCATTATCTTGCCTTTCCAAGAGCTTCTATATAGGGAAACATGTGACTGGTCTACACAAGGAGTGGACTGAATCTCCTCGGTCGATGATGTGTACTCAACCAATCGGGAGGAGCTACGAGCCTCGCGTCGAGCCCTCAAGCGCTGTAAGACCCTATCCTAATGCGAGGAAGACAACTGGTCAAGGTAACTAAAAAGCTCACTTAGGGCTCATAGAGGAAAGGCGGGATGACCCGCGACTATGGCCTAACCTCTGACTAGGGGATCCAGTATCTAACATAATGGGTGCAACGAAATAAGAGGGATAAATAATGTAGACAATCAATGGGAGTCTTAAAAATTAGTAAGAAAAAAATGTCACCATCTCTCTCTCTCTCTCTCTCTCTCTCTCTCTCTCTCTCTCCCCATGGGCTTAAAAAAATAGAGTACTATGAAACTAATGCCAAAACTTTTATGTATATTGCCTCATAGCTACAACGTCAATACCAACACATACGTATTGTCATATTCACGACCATTTCCAGTTCAAACAACAATGATGACCCAAATTAAACCACATTGAGGAGTGGACATCAATAGGAGGCTCACTGGCCCCGCAAGTGAATGTGTGGATCTTAGTATTATTCTTCAGATGTTAGCATCTTGTGATGGAGCCCCTTTGTGAAGAATATATCGATCCTTGCGTGGGAGGTGTTGGTTAGAGAAGCTTTGCATTGAATGAGAGTGATTTAGTAAGGTATCTTCATTGAGCCAATGTGTTTTGGTAAGATCATGGATGCCAGCAACTCTTTGGGTTTTGATTCTGAGTGTCCCCTTTAGTACTTCAATTCTGTGTCATGAAATTCAAAAGTTTTTCCCACCTGTGGAATCCATGTCTTTGAGTCCTGTGAGAAGGAGTGATTAGTATGAAGAGTTTTTCAAAGGTCTGTATGCTGGTAATTCTGCATTGTCTATGAGGGAGACTTCTTAGTGTTCAAAGCTTCATTCAAGTATCCATATCTTATGCTATCCCACCTTACTTAAGTTAGTTTGTGAGGTGTAGCTGACACTGTGAAAAGCCATTCTGTTGAGGCCATTGTTGTTGTGAGCTCGTGAGAAGCATTAATGTGTGCAGAGACCAGCACCTTGTGAAAGCCATTGTCGTGTGGATGTTATGTTCTAAAAAGCCAATTTTCACCTTTTTGAGGACAATGTAACACTTTGTGAGGGCATGACACTGTGGGGAGGGGGCCGTTACTCTAAACATAGCCTGTATGCAATATCTACGAGGCCGCTCTCTACTCGTAGAAGGGAATCCGAAAGGTGAGAGGACATTGTCCTTACACTAGAATCGGCCATATAGGTCGACTACCAAATCGCCTGTCTGCTAGAGCAAGAATCAAGAACAATGATGCATTTGTTTTCACTCTGAAATCATTTACAAAGGGATGAACGGCTGAAATATGAATACTCTGCTTTGCTGATTCAGAACATATCCAAACTATCTAAAATTTGTGCTACACAGTGGATCCACACTTCAAGTAGTCTGCCAGCGAGCAGTTACCTCCACCCTGCCTAGATCGGCACACCTGAGTTCACCATCGCGGCCAGTGAGTAGCTAACTCTTCACCTATGAATCAGTAGACACCCCAGGGCCGCAACAAACATAAAATCTGAACTCGCAACCAGTGCTTGTATCAAAGCACTCCAAACTCAGCTAGCAGAGAAGGCAGCGAGCAAGAGCCATCAACGAGCTAGACAACAGAGGTAGAAAGTGCGGCCAACGAATGAGAAAGGAGCACGATGTGCAAGCAGCAGACAGAGACTGAGGTAGGAGTTCGATCAGCGAGCAGCAGCGAAGGAGCAGATCGCGAACAGTAGCAGAAGCAAAAGAAGAAGAATGAAGAAGGGGGGGGGGGGGGGGGGTAGGTGTCCTTTTCCCTCTTTATACAATGTGATCCAATTTTCAACAAGGACCTAGCTTTAAGGAAGGCCTCAATGCACAAAATCCTGGCTTGTGAAGACTAGAGCAAGACTTTCACTAGATTCACCATCCCCCAAGGTCATTGAGGTATACTTTCTAACTTAATTTATCGTTTCCTTTGAGTAAATGATACGCGTGATGTCAAGCTTACCCAATAAAACGGTTTGTTTTTCGTAGGTGGAAAGTGTCTGTTTAGTTGAACGATTGGGAAAAGGTAAATGACTGTTTGGATAATCGTTTGTGACTTGACTAGAATGACTCTAGATTACTGTTATATTACCTTTTGAAAAATACTATTATGATATTGAGGTAATAGAGAGCCCATATATCGATTGTGGTTTGAAAAATTCTATGAGGTGTCTATTGAGTTTCATCAAGGTGCCTGTTTTATAAATCACAAGAAGGGATTGCTTGGAAGTTAAAATTATTGAAAACGCTTGGATACTGATCGTAAGTGTGTATACGCAAATTTCTTGGTTGTAAGTGTAAAAACAATGTCGACCCTCTTGAAACATAGAGGTGGCTTTTATACTCGGTGAGGGTGAAACACACCTCCCGAGTTAGGAGAAAATATTTGTTGCTCTGTCACTGCATCACCTAGAGCACCTGCCTAGGCCACTCGTTGAAACACACGGGCCTTGGGAGGCGAGCACTCGGCCACCTAGCAGCCAAGCTGCGTCGATCCCCTGAGCACAGTGAGAAAAATAGCCAAGCATACACTTTCAACTGAATCCATTTTGTATTTGCTAAAAACCATCTATGAATTGATGTAACTTATTGAGAGACTTGATAAATACCGGAACTGAACTGAACTCCTATATCGAGCACCATAAGTTGAGTCTGGCAGATATCACTCGAGCCCTTTGCTTATGACTGATTGATGGAAACCACACACTTTTATGGACCTACCCTTGACACTAGGGCCAGAAGGCATTACATTGGGCCCAAACCACAATGTTTCTACATAAAGGAGGGACATGATATGGGTTGTTTGTCAATGTAATGTGGTTCTATGGAATTACCCCAAAGGGAGCCTAAGTGATATCGACTCCAAGTATACAATCATGGACCTCTGAGGTAGCTGTTAATCAAGAATATCGACCGGAAGCTAAGAACATCATAGGGATGATAAGTCAATTAATCAATACAAGAGGGACCATGCCAGTGAAATTAAGTTGCCTAGAGATGGTTGCAAACGAAACCAAATATGAGAAGAACCTATAGAGGATGGAAGGAAGCTTTATCGACTTAAGGTCTATCGCGATGGGATGTTGATTAGCAAGTGGGACAGTCAACAAACATTACCAAGGGAGAATGTCACATAGATCCAAAATTGGTTAGGTGAAATTGAATGGGAAATGTTGTCTTGCACACAAAACGACCATAGATAGAAAAGGCAAATTCATATTTCAAGTTGAGAGAAGTCTGATTCGACTTACCTGCATGGCTAGCACTTCATCAGTTGAATAGGCCCCCAAAACACAAGTCGAGTAGAAATCTTCGAGCGTCATGACTTGAATGGGTAGAGACTTCAAAGGAGCTAGTTGTAGAGCATGTCCCCCTTGAACATACCTTGGGTAAGGAGAATATTCTTCATTTTCACTTTGAAGCTGTTAACATATGACCCGTCTACCAATTCTAATATCAAAACCGTGTTTCAAGTCGATCAAACATGCTTCGAGCTCTCAAGAAGCTTTTTCGACCATATAGAATCAGATACAAAAGAGATCCCATTTCAAGAGCACTGAAGAAGTTAACCATGCAATGATGCACATAGGCACGGGAGCCAAACTCGCAAAGTATGTTGCAAGATAACAATTGGCTTGTCACTGATAGTAGATTGAATTTGTAGGTTGGGCTCTAGGGTGGACCTCCCATGACTCCCTTTTAGAATCTGTTAGAGTCTTATTAGCATCCCATAAGGTTGGGATCCTATTAGGACTAAACTGTTTTTGATCTAGAGTCTCTCGAGGTCCTGTTAGATCCTACCCAAGCACACAGTATCTACCATTGCTTTATAGACCAAGAATATGAGAAGTCAAGTCGAGCACTTAACTGAGTAGCCATGTCATCTCCCATTTATACCTCTAAGATCCTGGAAAACTCTCATTGACCCGGGAGTACGGGGTGACTAGGACGGGCCCCGGGATTGGAAACGTCGTTGCCCTAGTCACTCGCGTAAGGGCAGTGTCGGGCCTTCCCCCGCTGGGGATCTTCCGACAGGACCAATCCCTCGATGAAAAATCCATCCCAACAATCGAATTGAAATCGGATGTCCTTGCTCTTCTTTCTTGCTCCATCTCTCATGTTTTATTTGGATCTTTATGTTTATTGTATTGGATAATTGTTGGGATTGATCTTTGATATACTTTTTTATGTGTGTGTGTGTGTGTGTGTGTGTGTGTGAGAGAGAGAGAGAGAGAGAGAGAGAGAGAGAGAGAGAGAGAGAGAGAGAGAGAGAGAGAAGTAAGCTTGACCTTTGGTTGGATAAGTGTTAATGGATCGTAGTGTTAATTGTGGAATCATAAGCATGTGCTTGAACCTGAACTATGCTATCACTCTCATGGTATTGAATCTCACGTGACAAGTTAAGATCTTCTTCATCCTTTGATTCTTGTATGTGCTTGGATCTAGTATTAAATTGGATAGGAGATATCCGCTACAATTTTGGCGCCGTTGCCAGGGAGTTACGCCAATTTTTTCATTTTCAGCATGTTTCTGATCCATGGATGGATGTTAGCTTGTATTTAGGCATCTTGTCTTGGCATAATAGTGTTAAAATTGCATTTTAGGGTTAATTTTGGAGAGAATTTTGCTTGGTTTGTGTGGATTTTTTGTTTGAAATTTGTTTTGATTGTCGAGAAAGGAAAGCCAAATAGATCACCATTCCTAAGACCCATTTAAATATGAATAAATTAGAGAAGCCAAAACAATCATTCATTTTCTACAATTTGGGTGACAAAAGGGGCAAAATCTTCATCAGGACACTTAACCTTTTTGTTTCTGTGACAACCAACCTTCGCCCACTTGCAGGCAGGACCGCCTTGATGCAGTGAAGCTACAAATTGAAGGGCGAAGGTTACTTCCGAACCATTTTCTGGAAATTGAAGAAAAACTTCCCAAAAAAAGAAAAAAACACCTAAAATCAAAAAAATGGTCTATTGTGTAGATGTTCGCGATTATTTTCATTTCGCCAGGCACATCTCTTGATCTTGTCTACACCTGACTTTTGTTACCTACTTAGGCAAGCTTATGGAATTAATGCAAGATCCTAAGCAAACGACTACCGACCACAAACACAAAATCATTCTATCAAACAAACGATATGAATGATAAAAGATTAAGTGAAGAGAACAATTGTAATTTGTATTTCCGTTATGAGTGAGAAGTGTCTCGCTCGTTGGCAGCCTGTCACTCCTCTCACGAATCAGCTATGTTCTGCTCGTTGGCAGACTTTCATACATAGTTTTTGTTCATTCTCTTTTTATCATATATCTGGGAACACTATAAGGTCACTAAGTAGCAGTTTAAAAGACACCCTTTTGGCTGGCTTCACATAAGTCGGTGTTTGGTCTGGATATATTCACCAATGCTTTGTTGTTGTCGAGTTCTCTGTAGTTGATCAATATTTTCTTGATGCAGGTAATGTAGAGGTTGCTCCTGATTCGATGACTATGTCATAGTCTCGCTTTGTGTAGCTTGTTGAAGCCTCATTGAATATTGTGAAGGCTTCATCGCTTTTGTCAGCATCCCTTGATGACTCTGCAACATTTGCTTTCTCAGCCTTGTTTTTTCTTTTCAGGTTGAATCTGCAATCGTATGTAGAGTGACCCTTCTTATTGTAGTGCATGTAAGGTATTGTCAGGTTAAACCAGTATTTGTTGGCTGTGTGTCCCGACTTGTCACAGTGATCACAGGAGGAGGTTTGTTGGTTGTCGTTGCCTCTACTCGAAGACTTTGGATTCATTTTGTCGAAGCTGGGCTTGTTTTTGTTCTTCTTCCTTCCCTTTGTGAAACGGGCCTTCTCCTGATCACTGCTTCCTTCTCCTTTGTCTCTCATCAGCGACAAGATTGACAGCTCGCTCGAATCTCATGTCTGGTAAGCTCAGAATGAGCATTCCTGAAAGGACGTCGACAATGATTTCAAAAAGTGCATCAGTTGTTGCGTTGTTGAGACCTGGTGCTCCTGTCCAGATACAACAAGTTGAGCGAAGATTGTTCTAATCTTCTCGACATGCTGATCTAACTGATTGTCATTCCATCGCATGGCTTGCAACTGATTATGGAGGTGCATCACCGAAGTGACAGTCTTTACTTCGTAGTTCTGTTTTAGTCTTTCCCATGCTTTATAGCTGCTCATACAATATTCAATCTTCAATCTTCAATCGTCGCCATTGGCAGGTTCAGTTTTTGGTCTAGTGGGATGGTCGTCCTATTGAGGAGGCTACTGATGGATGAAACGATGATTGCCATTGCATGCTCATCTTTTCTGATCCACTCAGCTCTTCTCGAGTCTCTCTCTAAAGGCTGTTCTTCTGTGAGATCGGTCACTGACTTGATGCTCTCACCCTTCAGAAGCATTTTGATTTTAAACTTCCATATTCGGTAGTTTGCTCCATCAAGATTGATTGCTATTCTCGTTTGGATCGTTGTAGCCATATTGTGTTGTCTTAGGAAATCATTGTTCTGATACCATGTAGATGTTCATGATTATTTTCATCTCACCAAGAAGAGCTCCTGATCTTGTCTACACTTGAGTTTTGCTACCTACTTAGGCTAGCTTACGAAATTAATGCAGGATCCTAAGCAACCATAGACACAAAATCATTCTATCAAACAAACGACACAAATGATAAAAGATCGAGAGAAGAGAGCAATTGTACTTTGTATTACTGTTATGAGTGAGTTGATCAGTGTCCGTTGGCGGCCTGTCAGTCCTCTCACAAATCAGCTATGTTTTGCTCATTGGCAGACTTTCATGCATAGCTTATAGTGCTTGAATACACCTATGTTCTCTTCTGTATCTCACTTCTGTATATCTATGAATAGTTTTTGTTTATTCTCTTTTTATCATCTATTTGGGGGTCACTAAGTAATAGTTTAAAAATTATCCCTGTTGACGTGGCCCTTGGCGGCTGAGCGTGATAGTCCAAGACTCCACGCTCGTCGAGCTGCCACCTGTCAGATCGAATTGTTTTCCTTTGGTTCGTGCTCTCTGTCCAAAGTGTCTTTTCGTTACAAGGACGAACACTTTTCTTTCGTCCTTCGTTTCGTCTTCATGGAGCGCCAGGGAATGGTTGCATGAGTTCACCATTTCCAACATATTGTATATAGATCTGACCCAAATCTACTTAAAGCCAGATCGACAAAGGTAATTCTAAAAATAGAAGGCTAAAGTGACTATTCCACTACTTGTTGGTAGCCTTTTGTAAAAAGTTTCACACCTTTTTGCAAGAATATCAGTTCTCTAAGAGAAACCTTCGCCAGTGTCACAGTCAGTTCATCTTGTTATTTTTGGTAATCAGTAAGTTGGGTGAATGTTAAGATTATTGGTTATATTGAGCTATGTTTGTCAAAAATATTACATTGTTTGTAAAAATAATAGTATCAATCTTCAACCTTCACCTGAACCTTCATCGAATTGTTTGAGATTTCCAAATTTAGTGATCCATTACTTTTGAGTTTGGCGAAAGTTAGTTCCATTAGAATTGTTGAAAAAGTTCATTTTAACCATCGCCAACTTGCAAAAATATCATTGTTCGCCAAAAGAACCTTCCATTAGGGCCCTTTTTGGACTTAAAAAGGGCCTCTTCCCTAATTATGATTAGTGTTAATGACGACATGTGTACCAACAAGAGAGTGACAATTGAGATGGAATGGTCCATATGACATGGCACATCCAATGGTGTAAATAATATCTCCAAATTCTAACCCACCTCGTAACTCTCCTCTAACTATACTTCCTCAACCCACATTAATAATGATATGACCAAGCTCAAATTCAAATTATAAATGAAAATATTTCCTATTTTTTCAAGGCTCTCAAAAGCCATTTTTATTAATTAGAAGAGAGAAAAAGGGGACCAATAATTCTTTGGGCCCCCATTTTGAAAAAAAAAAATTGAAAAAAAAATGGGGGGAGGGGGGTTAGAGTACATCCCAGTTAAATTAGCAATAATCGACATGTGTTTTCTTTACGGCTACTTACTAAGTTTGACGGTGACATGTTTTGCCTAGTTCTAAAATTATCGGGTCGATTCTTTTACGAGCCCATATTGAGCACTTAAGTTGTTTTTCTTTGTACTTGTGAATATAATGTGAATATATAGTTGTTGGAGAGCAATTCTGTTGTGTCTTGTCTTGAAGTACTTGATGGTGTATTTTGGTGATTGAGTCGATGGATTTGTATCATATTGTCATCTTGGTATCATAACCTTGGTGGCCATTGTGAAAGATTTCAGATCCTTAAGATCCAATCTACTTGAATGATCTTTGGTTAGAAAGAGAAATACACTACCAATTTCACCAATGTAGAAAAATCAGCATCTACACACAATTTGAGATGCAAACACTAATAGAACTTGATCAAACTTGAATGAAATGATTATGTACTGTTGCTTTCTGTACGAAACCAGCAATCTACTATATTTCACACGTGTGGATCCAAAAATAACAAATATTGATCATTCTACACATAGAATTGCAAGCAATCACCAAGATAGTGCACCAATGGATAGTAGAACCCAAGAGAACCATGTATAAGCATGAAATGAGATAGAGAAGAGAGAAGATGACTCTCTCCATGAGTTACATCCTTTTATAATAGGTCCAAACCCTATTTGGCCACTTGGCTTTCCCACCAAAATGCTAACCCTACTAATTTTGGGTCTAGATTCAATGTACCCAACTTATTCAAATTGAATCTACTCAAACTCGCATTCTATCTTTCCCACACTTTCAAAAAGTGTTTATTCAAATGAAATTTAGACTAATGAACTTTGAAAAGTCAACCTCTAAGTCTAAAACAAGTTTTGGCCTCAATATGCCAAATATGGAAATATTGCAAAATGTGATGAACCTAGTTGAATCTTTCACACTCCCTCTTCAACTAGTTTTAGCATAGACTTTGATAATACTCCAAGTGAAGTCCTATGCTTCATGAATAAGTCTTTTCCCAATGCTTTGGTGAAGATATCAGCTACACATTCCCTTCAAGACAGATGTTGAAGCTCCACCTCCTTTGCAATGACTCGCTCCCTCACAAAATGATATTGTATCTCAATATGCTTGCTCCTAGCATGAAAGATAGGATTGGATACCATTATTTGGGCTGATTGATTGTCACAAAAGATGATTGGGCTCTCTGAAAAATCCAACAAGTGAAGATCCTTGATCATCCTTTTGATCCATACCATCTCCTTTGTGCAATGTGTAAGAGCTTTGTACTCGGCCTCACTAGATGACAATGAGATAGTGGCTTGTTTCTTTGACATCCATGATATAGCTCCATCACCTATGAAAATACAATAAGCACTAATGAATTTCCTATCCATTACATCTCCAACATAGTCCGAATCTAAAAATCCAAAAAGATTAGGTGATGATCCCTCATACAATATGCCAAAATCTCGAGTTCCAATGATGTACCTCAAAACTTTCTTTCCTAGCTTCCAATGCTCCTCACTAGGATCTTGCATGAATTGACTCAATCTTCCAACACAATAGCTTAGATCAGGTCTAGTAATGGTTAGATAGATGAGTGAACCAACTAGCTTTCTATAGAGAGTAATGTCCTCGAAGGATATTTCATTACCTCTTATAGTTAGCTTCACACGAGACTCCATAGGGGTATCAATAGCTTTTGCATCTACCATTTGAAATCTTTCTAGAATAGAATTAGCATACTTCTCTTGACAAATGAAAGTAGATTGAGAAGATCTAATGACTTCTATTCCTAAAATGTAATGCAAATTACCAACATCATGCACCTCAAACTCCTTCTTAAAAGCATTCTTGATATCCTCCACATCTTGATTGTCTCCACCACTCAAGATGATATCATCCACATAGATTAGCAAGATGGTAACATCATTTCCAGCAAACCTATAATAAAGTGAATGATCATACTTACTCATAACAAAGCCTTGAGAGAGTAAAAAAGTGTTAAGCTTAGCATACTAACTCCTTGGTGCTTGCTTAAGGCCATACAAACTCTTTTGTAGAAGACACACATGATTTGGCTTGGTTGATGAAATGTAGCTCTCAAGTTGCTCCATGTATACTTCCTCCTCAAGATCACCATTCAAGAATGCATTTGAAATGTCCATTTGCCATAGATCCCATCCATAAAGTGTAGCAAGTGAAATGATGACTCGAATGCTTACCATCTTTGCCACGGGTGCAAAGGTCTCATCATAGTCAAATTCTTGTTGTTGAGCATATCCTTTTGCCACTAACCTTGCCTTGTACTTGTTGATAGATCCATCTTGGTTTGTCTTCACCTTGAAGATCCATTTGCATCCAATAGCTTTCTTGTCCTTAGGCAACTCCACCAATCTCCAGAAGTTCATTGGTAACATTCATCTTTATCATGTGTAGAGCCTTCTTGGCCCTCTTGTCATACCTCAATTGATCTTGTTGTGTTGTTGGTCTCTCCTCCAAGCCTACAACGATATCCAAAACATCATTCATCTCAAGAAGTGACTCCATCCTCACTTTCCACAATGAATAGTTACTTGAGATAAGCCTATCATTGGCTTTCAACATGACTCCAATTGAGGTTGCCATGTAGCAATGACCTGATCTTCTCTTTCAACCTGCTTCAATGCACAAAGCACTCCTTTGAACAACAACAAATGCTTTCAAAAGAAATCACCAAGATTTGAAACTATCTCACAAATTCTCTTCTAGCACTTATCCAAGCAAATCAACACATAGAATCATGGAATCTTGATCAACCTATGATCTATCCTCAATCTAATGACTTTTGCTACTTCCTAAGATTGAAACACACTCAAATGAAGTCCAGCAACCTCACTATCTAGAGATCCAATTAAAATTAGGGTTTTGACAAAATCACAAAAAATTGACTATTCCAAATCTACATGCAAATGCTTAAAATTTGATATGCAATCTATAAGCCACCACTTAGGCTGAACCAATGATCCAAAAATCGGCCAAATCCAGTATGTGAATTCAAAAATCAGAATTGAACAAGTATATTGACCTATTTAGTGTTTTGATCTACAAAAGATCCAATCTACAAAAGCAAAAAAATTCGATTTTGGTGTAGAATCCTCTCTAGCATGCTTAAGACTTGATATCTTCACAAAATCATTGATAGATATGATTTTCTCCTTCATAACCTGAAACACAAGCTCTGATACCATGTGAAAGATTTCAGATCCTTAAGATCCAATCTACTTGAATGATCTTTGGTTAGAAAGAGAAATACACTAGCAATTTCACCAATGTAGAAAAATCAGCATCTACACACAATTTGAGATGCAAACACTAATAGAACTTGATCAAACTTGAATAAAAAGATTATGTACTGTTGTTGTCCGTACAAAACCAGCAATCTACTGTATTTCACACGTGTGGATCCAAAAATAGCAAATATAGATCATTCTACACATAGAATTGCAAGCAATCACCAAGATAGTGCACCAATGGATAGTAGAACCCAAGAGAACCATGTATAAGCATGAAATGAGATAGAGAAGAGAGAAGATGACTCTCTCCACGAGTTACATCCTTTTATAGCAGGTCCAAACCCTGTTTGGCCACTTGGCTTTCCCATCAAAATGCTAACCCTACTAATTTTGGGTCTAGATTCAATGTACCCAACTTATTCAAATTGAATCTACTCAAACTCGCATTCTATCTTTCCCACACTTTCAAAAAGTGTTTATTCAAATGAAATTTAGACTAATGAACTTTGAAAAGTCAACCTCTAAGTCTAAAACAAGTTCTGGCCTCAATATGCCAAATATGGAAATATTGCAAAATGTGATGAAACTAGTTGAATCTTTCACAACCATGATCATCAGACAAGGATGGAGAGTTTCAAATTCACGATGATTTTGGCTTGTGTTGGCAGATTTTCTACCAAGATGACAATCAGCTGAAGGCATACTTTATGGGGTCGGTTAATTCAAAAATTGGAGTAGCTAGACTTGTAATTATGAACCCAACCATGGCATCTTGTTGTGTAAGATCATGAGTTGAGAAAAGACTAGTTAGTTACATTAAAGTTCGTTGGATGTAACCCGGAAGTGAAGAGTTCAACAATTATTGAAAGTGATTGCCAAAAAGCTTGAGGGCGAGTGAGAAGAAGAGTTGAAGGAGGGCGGGATCGGGATCGGGCAATCTAAGGGAGGATAGTCGATTTGATGTGCTGGTGATCAGTGTTAGCGACTAGCAGAATTGACGAGGGAGCGAACATCTTGTGCATGGAGTCTTATAAGAAGTTATTGTTATTGGAATGAGAATCCTTGGAGTACTTATCATTTCTATGTACTATTTTGTTGCTCGAGTCGTGTGTTGGGTCCTTGAAGCATTCTGATGTTGAATGACGTGAATTGTGAATGTGGGCAACAGTTTTATATCGAGTAAGTAAGAGATTATAGATCTACAGTTTGTGAGTAGTAATCTTGTAAAAAGCACAATAAATGAGTAGATCTAATTTGTAGTTAACCGAAGTGACAGGCTTGAGTTATGATGTTGAATGCTTAAGAAGTAGATTGTTAATTCCTTCTTGCCATGTTTCATTCTTTGTGGAAATGTTGATGGAAAGGGATCTATTGTGAGCAACAAGTATCTTCGGTTAATTTGAATAGAAGTCATAGGATTTTTAAATGGCAGATTCTAGTTCTAAGCAAGTGTTGATGACAATTGAGAGAAATCAGTATTACAAGTTTTGAATCAAACATTGGTGCCATTGACGACTCTCGTAGATTAGTGCAAAATACGACAAGATTACAATCACAATCTCAGATGCATACACTTTTTTCTTGTTTTATTTTCTTAGATATTTTCTTGAGGAAATTGTTGACATGCACCATAGCATTGTTTCTACCTGAGCAGCAATTTTTACAGTTCACCGCATACCTTTTTTATTTTTATTTTCATTTATTATCCTACGATTAGCATTTTGGTAATTATTGCTTAATCCATAGCCATCATTTAACCGAACCCTTTACATACAAATCCACAACACCTTTGTGCTTCACCATTCTTTCCTTCATACCTATACCCAACCACTCTTTGTAAGGGGAGGATAAACAAGTAGTATTGTGATACTCCTTCGTATAAATAATGAATACTGAAAATTATGATGAGAGGTATCATCCAGAACTTGCAAGATGCAATTTGGAGATTTCACTTTTATGTGATTTTTGATAATTGTTGTAACAAATACTCTATGTCAAGCATGTTCCATTATGCATGTGCCAATTGTGAACACTATATGTATGAGCTTTCTATATGTTGAGGTGTCCTCCCGATGAACTTCACCCATAGAAACTATGAAATGCTCTTGAACTTGGGGACCTGCAGACCCCTGATATATGCTTGAACTTGATTCACCTAGTTGTTGTGGAGTCTTGTGAGGTAGTTATCACTAGGATGTCACTATCAATCACCTTATCCTAGTGGTGAATAACTCTATACAGTTTGATTGGAGTAGGAAGTCAAAGTGATATATCTAGTTACACCAACTTCACATCATATGATGGTTAATCAAGATGTAGCATGCACTTGCGCAATTATGTTCTGGTGATTAGAACTTGTGAGATGGATGGTAAAAGACTAGCATATAGATGCTCTACTTCTCTCCAAGAGTCAACAAGGGAATAATTTCTATCTCACAAGTGCCAATATGAAAGTGCCCAAGACAAAGTAAGAACAAGTAATAGATATAGATAGAGCTGAGTAATTCCTTCATCAACTTTTCAGGAATATTCTGTGTGGAAGATGTTAGCAATTGTGCTAACACAGAGAAAAATAAAAAGAAAGAAATAAAACTCCGTGGCATGTGTTTTGTAAGCCCACGTATGAGTATCTGTCAATAAACTTCCACCATGGCATGTGTTTTGTAAGTCCATGAGTAGAAGCTTAAAATAATAATAAAGTAGCTTAAACTTAGATTTAAAACTTAGACTTAGGAAACTTAAGATTAGAAATATTTGTCTTAAGTTTTCCTAAGTTAGAAACTTTGAAGTTCTAAATCCTAAGTTAGAAGTTCTAGAATGGCTAGAAATAAGTTAGTCCCATAAGTTCTAGAATGGCTAGAAATAAGTTAGTCCCATAAGTTAGTGGATACTTATGGAAGACCCTCCTTGCCATAAAAGAAGAGGTTTTTGCCATGTAAATAACACTTTTGAGATTATGCTAATTGCTCTCTTTTGAGATTATCTTGCTATTTCACTTGTGTTCCCTTTGGAAAGATACATAGCTTGAGGGAAGGTGCTCGGGTCTCCTCTTGCCTCCTTTTCATCAGTTTCTATATTGTGGCATATTCTCATATGCTATTTGCTTAGTTAGCCGCAATCTATTATTTCCATTCCCGTTAAGAGTTAATTTAGGATTTAGTTAACTACCTTGCTAGTTGCGTAAGCCTTAGTGAGGTCCTGTTATTTGTCATTTTTAGATAGTTCATTCCGTTCTAAGCACTAGTTGGGTAAGCCTTAGTGCTTTCACCATTATTCTTATTTCCGCATTTCTGTTTGAAGCTTGGGAGAAACTTAAAAAGTGGACGATCCTCTCTATACTACACCGCATTGTGAGTAGATCTAGCCAACACGCACAAACAAGATTTACTTCCAACATTGGCATTGTTGCCGCTTTTTTACGCTTTTTCTACTAGCTTCTTTTTCTTTGATTTTTTCGCCTCCGTGTTGTGTGCTTACTTGCTTGCTTTTTATCTTCCAACCACAACACGAGTCTTATCTTCAGGTCCTACACGAGCTGCAGAGCAACTTATCAAGCTGAGGGGAAGCAACAAAAGTGTCAGAATTCGTTGATATGACTGTAGCCATAACAGACCATGATGATCTTTATCAAGAATTATGTTGAGCAACTTCTCTTGGACAAAGATATTCTAAAAAACTTTGGTTTTGATCTCACACACTTCTGTGACCAGCAGAGCGAGAGCCTGCTGATCCGAGCTGCCTACTCAACATATTCGGATGAGTTCCACACATTCAAAATTACATCCAAGGGTGGCCATTCTCAGCATCATCAACATCTCTGCCAAGCATATCCAGAATATTGGATTTCCTAATCTGGGAGAGACGATCCATGCCAAGGGCACGAGTTATGATGCCAAATATTTCATCAAGTTTCTGACAGAGGACGGCAAAACCATTGCCCAAACCAATGACGGAATCACTATTCGTCTCCTTACCGATTCCCATCTCAGAGCAGCATCAGAGATCCGTGTTGCCATGATTAAGGTTCATACCATCAAATGGGTCGCATCCCACCGAGCAATCTTTTCTCCTTGACGCTCATCATGGATGATCCCACTCAAAACTACAAGAGGGCAGAGAAGGTATCAAACAAACTCTGTGGGGCCCTAAAATCCAGGAAACCAACCACCAAATGTGGATATCTCCTCCACATGTTGGTCACCAAACAGTTGGGGCATCGAGCGGCCGCTGCTACCAAAGAGCTCGAAGACATCTATCTGAGCACCCAAAAGCGTGCCACCCCACAAATATCAGCTGAGTCTGTCTCACCTGCACCACCAACAAAGAAGCAGAAGGGCAAGTGTAAAACTCATAAAGAAGCAGTCAAACTCCTAGATCCACAACCCCTCTGGTGCCACCAGCTCTTCCTACAAAGCAAGACCTCCATGGCACGGTATCTCGAAGCATGCGTACAAGTCCCTATTGTTATCCGGTAGCGAGGCGAGAACCATTTCCTACCACCAAGGTCAAGAGTCGGCTATTTTGGCCCAATCTCACAGGCGTCGATACCGGCAATTTAGTCGAAGACATGGTCACCAACTGCCATGCATTCTACCAGAAGCACCATGGCAACCCGGATCGCAATGTCAGATATTTTGTGGACAATTGCGGCCTGGTAGCATTTTTGGTAGAACTGAAGGGTTTTTGGGATCGAGGGCTTTCCCCAATAGCCATTGATATCAATAAACCACTACGCACACAAGAAGACCACATCAACGTAGCAAGGCTTTACTATCGCGCCACCCTTACTTTGGCCCTGCACGTTGATATGGTGGAGCTATGGAAAACCATAATTTTGTACAGGGTTTGCTCCATTACTACAAACCTTGCCCTTCCTGAACAAATTACGGTGGCAAATGATGGAGGGCATCAACAACAAAATTTACCATTCCCGACAGCAACAATCTCGCCTCCAAGAAGCTCAAAAAATCCAAGACGAACTTCGATTGGTGTGGGACCACCAATCCAATAAGGAGGGGGATAATGTTACCAACTGTGCTAACACAAAGAAAGTTTTGCAAGCCCATGTATGAGTATCTATCAATAAACTTCCACCATGGCATGTGTTTTGTAAGTCCACGAGTAGAAGCTTAAAACAATAATAAAATAGCTTAAACTTAGATTTAGAACTTAGACTTAGGAAACTTAAGATTAGAAATATTTGTCTTAAGTTTTCCTAAGTTAGAAACTTTGAAGTTCTAAATCCTAAGTTAGTTCTAGAATGGCTAGAAATAAGTTAGTTCCATAAGTGTTAGTGGATACTTATGGAAGACCCTCCTTGCCATAAAAGGAGAGGTATTTGCCATGTAAATAACACTTTTGAGATTATGCTAATTGCTCTCTCTTGAGATTATCTTGCTATTTCACTTGTGTTCCCTTTGGAAAGGTGCATAGCTTGAGGGAAGGTGCTCAGGCCTCCTCTTGCCTCCTTTTCATCGGTTTCTATATTGTGGCATGTTCTTATTTGCTATTTGCTTAGTTAGCCGCAATCTATTATTTCCATTCCCGTTGGGAGTTTATTTAGGATTTAGTTAACTACCTTGCTAGTTGGATAAGCTTTAGTGAGGTCATGTTGTTTGTCATTTTTAGATAGTTCATTCCGTTCTGAGCACTAGTTGGGTAAGCCTTAGTGCTTTCATCATTATTCTTATTTCCGCATTTCTGTTTGAAGCTTGGTAGAAACTTAAAAAGTGGACGATCCTCTCTATACTACACCGCATTGTGAGTAGTCTAGCCAACACGCACAAACAAGATTTACTTCCAACAGAATACTAGGTGTTTTTGTGTTCATGTATGTATTTGATGCAGGCATACGGAAGACCATTGTATCTATGTACGGTTGTAAGCTGCATACCTCTTTATTTATCATTAAGCAAGCAACTTCAAGTAGAACGAGCAATCATGGAGATCTTTAAAATAAAGCTTTAAAGAGCTAAATTGTGTAAGTCATTCAGAAGGAAATTTGTGATGGCGAGAAGGAAACTGAGAATTTTGTGTTTAAGTTAGTAGTGAATTCATGATAGCATGTATGTTTTTTTTTTTAGAGTGTCTAAATGCCATCCATGAATGAGTGCATGTCCCGCACTACAAATGTTGTGAAAGCAAGGCCAAGCAATTGGTTTCTGGAATGGTGGAGTAAGTTGGCCATCCACCCAAGTTGTGTTGGCATTAAGAAACACTTGTTATTTCCAGGGCAATGCTTCTAAAACCTAAATACATTTTGATGTTATATTGTTCGTATGTGGAATATTCAAAAATTCCTTAATGATTTGGAAAACGCAAAAGAATTTAGAAGATATTGTTGGTATGCGAATATAAATTTGTACAATTTATCCTCCCTATTTTTCTGCAACAAAATCATTCTAATGGAATCACTGCCAAATTCTAGAATAGTTCCATGTGACTTCAATCTGACTGATCTCAATACTGCTTGATTGTCCTTGCATTAACTTTTGATTTGGCTTATTATTCAATACTACCTTGACTATCCTTGCATTAACTTTTGATTTGGCTTATTATTCAATACCACCTGTTAAGATGTATTTTCATTGTTTACAGTGTTATGTCTAGTAAATCCATGACCTTTTGAAAAGATGGAATTGTTAGCCCACAAGAGATGTTGCGATGTTCTACAATGGAGACCATAACTAACCCTCTCCTTGGGTTCTTATAAACTATTATTGATCACATTCTATTTAGTCTAGATATATTACTTTGAACCCCAATTGATGCTAATTATAGAAATCTAAAATCAGAGGAGTTGCAAAACTTGGAATCAAATGATGGAAAAGTTGATTAGAATTTTATGAAATATTTTACACACTTGTTGTTTCAACACTTAAGTTACGAGAAATGCTGCTTTTGTGATCTCTGCTGGCAAATAACGGTTACTGATGAGAATGAAAACATGGAACAAGAATATAAAAATATTATTGTTAGGTGCAGTTGAGGTTTCTCAAGCTTCTCCACATGCTGCCTTATTAATGCTGATCTTAATCCCATATCAGCTCCGATGGCACTTCATCTTTGCAGTCCATTGTCGCGTGATAGAGTTTTTTGGGCCAATCATCATCACGGACTGAACAACTCCACAGCTTACTTGGATTGGTAGAGAGAAAAGCATTTGTAAAAAAATCAAAAGAGGAGAATCACTATAATGGCAAAACAGCCAAGAAACAGAAAGAGCCTTGAGACAATAATTTCGTGATGGTAGCCAATCGCTGGTAAAGCAGCAACGAGATTGAAAGGCAGTGGCAGGTGGACATGGCTAAGAGTATTCGGGAACCCAAGATGAAATCCTGGATCTTCGCTAAGGGTATCTGCAGTGTCAGGAAATTCATGCAAGTGAAGGCCAAATAGAGCTGGGAAAAGACCTATCCCAGCAGAAAGCATGATATGTCCAAATCTGGCTCTCGTAGGAACAATTGCTCTCCTGGAGCCAATGAACTCACGGTGCTCATAGTGTTCCATACGATGACGTACCCTCATCCGCCGCCCCTGTGGCCTGCGAGGAATCTCAAGAAAGCCCTTGAGGTTCTCATCCTTAGCAACCACCCTACCCCGGCCATAAAGCGGTATGACATGGTGCTCTTCAACCCAGGATTTGCACACAGGGCAATCCTGGCCGAGAGAATGGACATTGATCCATCTATAGAGACATGGCCAGCAGAAAAGGTGGCCACATAGGGTGACAACGGGATCTCGAGCAAGCTCTAAACAGATGTTACAATCAAAATCCCCAGATCTATTACTCCATTCAGAAGCTGAGCCATCTCCAGCAGCATGAAACTGAGAATCTTTATCAACTTGCTGCTTCCCATCCTCCTCCTCATCAGGAGGGGTGGCTGCCCCAGCAGGAATCTCTTCTGGATCATTTTGCCCACGTACTGGTCTGCTCTCGGCTGCTGCTGGCATGCCCGCTTCTTTCCTTAGGCTACGATCATACCGCTGCCGGCATAGCCAGATGTTAATTCCTTTTCCTCTCCTCCTATATTTCCTTTCTTCCCTTCTCCCTTCCCAGCCCTGGGACACGCTCAACGGTCGAGCCTAGAGAAACGCCTAGTACCCCTTGGTGTTGCCACGTAGGCACGAGTCTAACCGGAAAGGGGGGGGGATTTATTTAGTTGGTACACTTAAAAGCCATGGTATAAAATTGAGGTGTCATAGGTTTTGGGCAAGTCTAAGAGGTTACCTTGATATGAGGATGAATCAACCGAGAGTTCCCTCCCCAAACTAAGTAAGGGTTGCCTAGATCTTACTTGAAGCTTCCTACTCTCCTTGGTCCTCAACACAATTTGGAGTTGATCTAAACATAGTATGCTATGCTTCCACTATGGCATCACGTTGAACAAGATTAAAAAACACCTCTCCTAATTCATTCAACACCGCTTGAACTAATCTATTATTCGTAATAGAGTCCCCAATGGGGTTGGCTCTAGTAGTTGGCTTGGCATTCAAAGTTTCCTTGGTCCCAAGGTCAGCCTCCCCTTGGAAACCAAGAAGCATTATCCTTAATAGGATCTCCTATACAAGGAAGCTCTTTATTTGAATCCTCAACTCTTAGAACATATTGAGGACCACTTTCATTTTTACCCCGTAAGCATTGAGGAATTTGATTCTTCAATGTTAGTAGCCTAGAGGTGTTCTTAGACTCCTGAATGGTTTGTAGAGTCTCCCAAGCCTCTTTGGTCGACATACATGCATCTACTTTTTTTAGCATTGCCAATTGATTTGCAACATTCATTTAATAGCATGCAAGGTTATTTTGCACTTTTTGGGGTACTTTGATGCTTCTCATCGGTTAATTGGCTCATCTTCCAACCCAAGCAAAATATCCATTGAATCTTGAAGCATAGAAATGGATTTCTTTCTTAGCTTCGAAGTTAAAAATTGGTAAATGTTAGCCTATCACTATATTCCATCAAACAGTCAATCATGGAAGCCGTAGCATTAAATACTAATGTGTCTTGTTTGCTTGTTTTCATGCAGAGCAGACGTCAAGACGACGACAAGTAGATTAGGTTTTTAATATAAATTTTAGTTCATCTATCGTAAGTTAGAGAGATTGCAAAAGCAACAATTTGACACTTTCAATATATATATTATTGCAATTGATCACAATATTGTTATTGGTTTTGTATGTCGGAGTCCGAAATATGAGCAATGTCGTATTCTAAGGTGTGCAATGTCTTAACTAACTAGGAACGTTCAGTTGAAGCTAACAAAGTATAAGATATGTTACAAAAGTTGTCTACATCTATTTTCCCATTTTCTTTGGGACTTGAACAGAGCCTTATTTCTTCTTTAACAAAGTTACAACAATTTTGGACTTACTGTATCCAAACAAACTGAAACTAGCTCAATGTGAAATAGATTCAAAAGAAAAAACACCTCCACTTTTACCACAAGATTTACAAAGGGATATGTATTCACTTTAGGTGATCTTACCACTTCTTAAAATGCACACTTAGGATTCTAAGCTCCTTAAATGAAGTTGGAAAAAATTATACTCAACAAGCATACAAGAGCTATCACGAACTAATTCTTCTTACTATTGAAAGGGCACAGTCGGTCCCACTTTTTTGTTTGTTCTAAGTCACTTAGCTAAGTAGTAGCCCACAAGGTTCATGTGAATGGGCTAGAAGCTATCTAGATACTGCCTTTATAACACTTAAGAGTCTAGACTACTTCACATATCCGACTAAGAGCATTAACCACATGGTTAGGAGCACCTTTACATATTGGATCTCATAATTGAAATTCTACAGTAACTTAGCCCATTTAGGCTTTTAAGTACTAAGATCAGACTAATTGAGATGTTGGTTGTAATGATTGCCAAGTGAAGATCCTCTAGATCCTATTGCATGCGCCAAAAGGACTACTATGGGGGCCAACCCACCCAACCAACTGGAAACGAAGAGTCAAACCCTAATAAGCTTCACCCCCAAGCCCACTAAATACATGAGAGGAGAGGATTCTAGCAGTTGGAAACAAGAAAATAGATGAAGAGTAGAGTGGTTCCTACAAGTGTATATAAGCCTCTTGAGGTCAAGTTCGTAAGCTAAAGAACCAACATGTCTCACACTTCACCACATAAGGCTTGACATATGGCTTGAGTTTCAGACAACAGAATTCTCTTCTAACCAAGTCTAAAGTCATATGCATACCTAGATGAGCTACACAGGGTACGTCATGACATTTATAAAGAATTCACTTTTTTAACTCATCATCCCCTGGTACACAAACTTCCAAAATAGTAATTGAACTCAAATGGTGAACTGTTCCACAATCTTCTTATCTATCTTGGAGATCTGAGATCCATGTGAATTAATTTCTATTCCATTCTCATTCATTCTAGTCTCAAGAATTTTCCATATTTGACCAATAGAAGAATCTGTTTCACACTTTTTTTTAACAAAAAATATAGATCTATAGAAATCTGGGTGAATGAAAGTTCATTTGATTCACCAATCTGACTAAGAGTGTCTGCAACCCTGTTAGAGCTGCATTTAACATATTAGATCTCATGATCTAATTCTTATATAAGCTCAACCCACCGAGCTTTATGAACCCTCAAATTGTGTAATCTCCTAGTCCTGGACCTTGTGCAAATTGATTGTAAATGTGAGAGTATGGAAATTATCTCGCCTATCATCATTTTAGAGGCAATACAATTAGCAATATTCAATATATCCCCACATATGTTAAAAAACTACTACAAAACAAGAAGATGCACATTAGAATCTAAAAAACACGTGACAGAATATGAGCATGTCAATGCTATCATGCAAATGTCCAAATAACATTTACCAAACCTTGTTGTTGGACTTGGATAAGTTGAACAATGGCTTGTTGAATTCAAAAGACTCACGTGGTTGCTTTGCACCAAGTGCCATCGTATGAGTTGTGGTAATCGCCTTGCATGTTCTTTTCCTTTACAACTTACCTTTGCAAGACGTTGTCGAAGCATTCTATCATCAATCTATTGGTCTTCATCTTCTAATTGTGGCTGCCATATATGTCTCCAATTGAGGCGCATCAATGTTATGCATTGGGACAAAAAAATGCGCCCTTGGCATGCATATTATAGCTCTCTTTCTCATCTTTTGGGCAAAAACCTGTTGGAAAGTTGATCCACCGAGGATTGTTTGCTATTTTCCACTCATTTAAACTTATCATTGAAGTGATACGCATCATTGTACATACAACTCTCCTTATCTATAGTTTGAGTCCATAGCCTAAAGTACGAAGACATCTTCTTAAGTTTGTTTATTTTCACCATACATTGCCTTTGCAATTTGTTGTGCTCATCTCTCTCTTTCTTGTATTGCGCCCTTTCAACTTGAACCTTTGTAGACATCAACTTCATTTAGATTGTTGTACAAAAATCACAATTTGAAAATCCATTGTCTTTTGCAATACGCACCTCTTTGAATTCTTTAAGATACTCCTTCAATGCTTGCCACTCCTAAGTTTTGATTTATTTCTTGCAAGACATCCTTTTTGTCATGTACTTTTTTTCTCAACTTTTCTAAAAAGTTGTTCGACTTTTGTTGGAAATTTGATCAGTGGTTGTTTTGACCACATGCCACATTGTCTCCTTTGTTGTAGTGACATGTTTAGATTCCTTTGAGATGCCTTCATTCCCATGTATAACTTTCACACAACTTGAAAGCCATGCTCATTTGTATCAATGAAATGTGGTTCTTGAAATTTCATAGATTCTATACCATGCTTTTTAACAAACCAATGTTGATGCTAGCTCTGGAAGACAATGACATGGCATGCCATATGAAACTAAGTCTATATGAAAATGGCTAACCACAATATTTTGTACGTGTCTTTAAAACTGCATCACGTCTTGCCAATTGACAACATCTACGATGACAACAGTCAATCATGGCCCAACTGCACAAACATTTTCATATGAGCAAGTTGATGTAATTTTTGGTTTTTTTATTTTTGAAAAATCTTTGCACCTCTATACGTGCATTTTCTTTTGGTATTGGTAGACTATATTGATACATATTGATGGTCACATTCGTCATCCAAAGAAAATAGGTCATCATTGTCCAAAATTGGGCAACTGGGACGTTGTCTAGATGGCCAATTTGCGGGATGCGAATAATTGAAGTCCAAAACCTGGCAACTGGCATGTTCTCGAGCTAGGCCATTTGTAATAATAAATAGTTAAAACTAGGTAATTGGTATCTTGTTGAGAAAGGCCATTGATTGCTTGCATTTCACTTATATTCCACTTAGCGAAGCCACCAACCACCTCTTCCAAGGATGAAACTCCACATGAGGGATAAGGCAATTTAGCTTGTGAAATACATGCGCTTGTGACATTTACAAATGCACATCCTTCACCTATGACACTACATGACAATTGGCCCTTGGATCCATGCTTGTAATATTTGCAAGGCCAACCATGTGGCCACCAACATACAAACGTACTTCATCACTTGCAATCATCTGCAATATTGAAAATGTTATAGGGACTTCATGCCCTGTGAAAACACACATCTTGTTAATTTGAGAAAATAAAAATAAACAAAATTATCAATGTGTATATTATGTATGCTAGTTGCAATTGATCTCAAAACACAATATGTCTATCGTTCCAATTGCACTCACAGTTTGTTCCATTACACATATTGAAAGCAAAAAATGACACCAAAATCTATTGAAAGTATCCAATTTTTTTGTAAAAGCAAGGCAAAAATCATCCAAACACTGAGCATTAAATCAACTTTAGAAATGTTTAGCATAGAGACATATTTTCATTTGTTTAAAACGGTTTTCTACAATGAGTTAAAGTTGCATAAAATATAATCTTGCTTGTATTGGGCTTAAGTTGATGTCCTAAGATAGAGTGGCTTGAGTTAGATATGGTGAGCATGATACATACATTATACTAGAAAACTTCTACTAACTTGCATTGAAAAAAGCTCGTCTCAATTTGGTTAGGATGTGGTATAAAGGATGAATAGTTTAAGTTAGATTCACTCAAAAGATTTATACTTTGGAATGATCTTACCATCTATGATTTTTCAAACAGCTCGAACCTGGTTCAAGTAGTGATGTCTTCTTTTGAATATCATTTGTTTATCATGGCAACATTCGTAGCAAAGACAATGTGCTTCTAGCTCGAACGTGGTTTGACTTCGGTGACTTGTGTATTCCAACATCACAACGAATCCTTACTAGTTTGTGTTACAAGAACCTATCTAAGTTTACATGCACAATTTATGACGCACTACATTTGAGTTAGCAACTTGCCCTAGGTTCGAGCTGTAGTTAATCAATGCTAAAAAAGCTTGGTTCAAATGAAGAGAATCACATTCAAACTTGTTTCGAGTGAAGAGAATCACATTAGCATTTGGCACTATCCAATCATTTATGCTCATTTTTTCACCATTGAATTTTGAGAGTTGCTGATTGAAGTCAAACCACGTTCGAGCTAGATGCACATTTGTTGATTTCACACATGTGGACTGTCCACAACATGTACTTGTGATCTCCTAAGGTGTGTAGATGCACCAAGATCAAAACTAGATTGAGATTCAAGATCTATCTTTAATTCTATGGCAAAAACACACTACTACATGCATTCAATCACTTCCAACTCTCACTCATACGTGTGGGAAGTGTTCTAAGAATAATCTAAGTAAAAACAAGCTGCTCTCCTCGGGTTGAGAGAGAAAATCATCATGAGCTCTCGGGTATAGAGAGAAAACTAGAAAACCAATTACTCACAAAACCCACTCAATCTCAAAATCAATTAGATCCAAATGAGAATTACAATGATACTAGTAGATCCACGAGCTACCACCATGCTTAACTATGATTGGACCACACTTTGCCACCTCTTAATCCTATTGGACCATTGATCCATGCACCTCTAAATTCTATTGGACCATTTGCAAACAAACCTCAAATTCTATTGGACCACTCATGGTTCCACCTCTAAACCCTATTGGACCTCTTAAACTTCATCAAACAAAAGCATTACACTTGTCTACACTTTAATTGGCACAAGTTTGGCCTCCTACTCTATTTTGGCTCAATAGTGGCATTACAAGTGGAAATGGATAATTTGCCATCTATGCCAAATTTGACCCTATCAGCATCCTACACCTAAATGCTTGATTCAAAAAACATAAGACCCCTATATTTAACATTTTTAATTTAATTCTTTCATAAAAATACCAAGTTAGATTTTTGCCAATTTCTCACACTCCTCCTCAAAAAATAGCTTGGAAAGGTACTAGATCACTTGAGAAGTTTGTAAATCTTTTTGAGTGGATCCTTTGGTATGCATAAGAAGTGAAGATCAGCCAAGGGATCCATCATAGCAGCACCCTCACCATATCAGTGATAAGATCTCTTTGGTAGATATCTCTTGCCAATGCCTTTGAAGAGTGCTCCACCAATATGCCACTATGATCATGGGCTTCCTCCATGCTTGATGATGATCTTTGCTTTGAAAGTTCCACTTGCATGATGGATGCACCATAAATAGAGAAATCTGAGGCTTCTAAGCCTCATAAGGATCATGGAGATCAAGATCATAAGATGTGAAACAATGATGATTATCAAGATTATGATTTCTAGCTTGACTAGTCCACATACAATGAACTATATCCATGATGGATCTAATCTTGATATCAAAGACTATCTTGATCTTTTTTAGGCTAGTTACTCTCTCAAGGATGTAAGCGTACACTTTGGATGCTTCACTTAATCTCAAGAGGAGTTTACAATCTGCCTCAAAACATGTGAAAACATGATTTTCAAAAAAGTGAGTACCAAGCTCAATCTTGTTCTTACTAGAACCAAGAGCATACTTTTGACAATACAATATCTTGCTTTCAAAAAGTATTGGAAACATATCTAAGTCAATAATGACAAGAAACATGTCCATACCATAAGCATCATACAAAACTAGTATAGCTTTTCTTGAACTTTGAGATCCAAAAAATTCAATGAAGCAAGATAGCATATCAAGCAAAGGAAGAGAAGCATATATGAATGTGTTGTAGTAGATACAACATGAAAGATGCCCCTCTTTGCCATGTAAGGTGAGCCATAAAGACTTCGGTCTTGCATCTTGAAGATCTTCTTGAAATCATATGAAGAATAGACTCCTCCTCACACCTCGGCCCCATCATAACTTGAATACCTTCAAAAGAGATAACTTGAGATGCTTCTTGAGAAGCCTTGATCTCAGCTACTTCCAAGATTGAATCTTCATGCAATATGACATCTCTATTCACAATCACTTTTTTAAATAGAGAGTGTAAAGTCCCTAAAGGCCTCCTTGATGGATGAGTATCCAATCATGATCCATGAGCTTGGATCATCCTTCCTCCTTGTTTCCAAGGGAATATGTGCAAAGCAAGCACTACCAAGTTCACTAAGTTGATCAACCTTAGGCTTCATCTTGAATAAAACTTCATATGGTGCTATTCCTTCAAGAGCTCCAATACTCCTCAAAGCTTTGATCTTCAATGAGAATTGCTTTGAATAATAAATAATAATCATACACCATAATACTTGAAGAGAGAAGATATGTGCATCTTGTGTGATCATCCTCCTTTGAAATATTGGACATATAACAAACATCAAGAGAGTTTGCACTCTCACTTGGATCCAATTTGTAGATGCCTTCAAATCTTGATCCATATGCAAGGATCTCACCATCCTTCTTGATCACACAATTATCAATATTGAAATTGACATCAAAGCCACTATCAAGAAGTTGGCCAACACTTAAGATGTTCTTTGTAAGCTTTGGGACAAAAAGAACATTTTTGAGAAAGAGATCTTTGAATCATAAGGCATAATAGATGAAAAAGCGTGCTTGGAGCCACACATATGTGAAGATGCTCCACTATCAATATACCATGAGTCATCCTTGTTCAAGGTGGAAGAGGAGAAGCTTGATGCCATAAGAGAGCCTTCTCCATCACTTGCAATATAGTCTTCTTTCTCATTGGTGATTTTGGCTTGATTGAGTTGATTCTTCTTCTTGAAGCAATTGGTGGCATAATGGCCTTTCTTGCCACAATAAAAGCACTTGATCTTCTTCTTCTTGAGATTTGAAGTAGAAGCATGAGAGGTATCCTCCTCCTCTCCATCTTGGTCTTTAGCTTTGTCATTAGAGAAGTGATGGTGTTGCTTCTTACTCCTCTCTTTGTGCTTGGCAAATAGAACTTTGCCATCATCATGATTGAGTGATAGCTTGTCCATCCTCAAGAGTTTGTACTCTTGTCTTGATTCTTCAGAAATAAGCACACTTTGAAGGGCCTCCAAACTTGGTAGCTCCTCCTTAATGGCATAGGATCGGACAAGGTTGTCATATTCATCTCTAAAGCCATCGAGAATGACTTGTACTAGCTCACTTTGATTGATTGAGTCACCAATACATGCAAGCTCCCTATGAATATCCTTGACTCTCAAAACATAATTAGATGCACTCTCATCACTCTTTTGACTACTTTGGAAGATATAATTTCTAAGAGAGAGAAGCCTAGAGGTGTTCTTAGCCTCATAGATGGACTTGAGACAATCCCACGCTTCCTTGGATGTAGAACAATCACCAATCTCCCTCAATATCTCATTAGAGACATTCATCTTAATGTAGTGGAGAGCCATCCTAGCTCTCTTCTTGTATTTTTGTACTTCTTGAAGGACTTGAGGCTCCTCCTCAACCCAAGTACAATGTCCATCACATCTTGGAGTATCAAGATGGACTCCATCCTCAACTTCCATATTGAATAATTGGAAGTAGACAATCTCTCACTTGGTTGCAACAAGTATGAACTCATTGAAGTCATGTAAAGTGGAGATAAATAAAAGTGATGAACAAAAAATGTTGCTTCTCTCTCACTGTAGGATCCAATAATGGTGTGTTACCATCTCCTATGCAAGATCTTGCAACAAACTGTGAGATGATTCTCACTAGTTATCTCTTGCAATCAAATGTCCAAACACACTATGCCTACATGATGCGAGTGTAGTGGTGGTGGGTGCAATGGATTTTGACTCATCTGTGATATATGTAGATCACAGTTTTCAGTGTGTGTGGATCTCACATGCAGTAACAATAACTCCCATATTTATACACTAAAACGATTTTATTTTTTTATTTTTATCTGTTTTTCTAGTGATATTTTAAACCAAGATCAAACGTTGACTTATAAATAAAAATATATAACAAAACCAAATAAAAAAAAGTCAAACTTACCACCCCTCAACTCCCCCATGTGAAATCAGGGATAAGGGCATATTGCTATTACCTTACCACATCTATCCAGCATCCACCTTATTGTCTGGGTATTGCACTTCAGTGCTTCTTGTCCTATTTCTCTTTGGTATATTCGGCTGTTCGTGTATATGATAGGTGGCCAAAAGATCTAGGTCATCATTTGATTCAAGGAAATATCCTAGCACCATGTTTTTTTCATGCTCAGATTCTTCATTACTGATGTAGTTGGGTAGTTCTTTGTCCCAAAGAAACGGATCATATGGCGTTCCAGTACTATTTAGGATAAAATTATCAAAGTTTACCACCATGTGGTCATCTATTGTCATTTCTTGATATTCGAATAAGCATTGGATATCAAATGATTTCTGATCAAATGCATCAAGTGGGGGTTTATGATTCTTATCGTTTTCTTGCTTCATTACACAACAACCTATGGATCTAGTTTTAGGGGGACAATCCACAGGGGCTGTCCATACTATGTCATGTACTTCTGCATAGTCTAAGTTGCCTTAACTATCCTTGTTAGGATGTACAGCTTGGTCATGTTGATTAACAATAGATGCGAATGCTATCAGCTCCTCAGACTTAGTGGACTTTCCAAGACTTACCTACCGATCACACTCTTCCATCCACTCTTTTCTAGGTGGGTCTGTCCGTAACTCGCTCTGGGTTATCGTCAGTACTCTCGCCCTAGTCCCCTCGGGGATGATTGTTTCTATTGAGTGTTTTGGGGGTCTTTTGTCATTGGTCTTGTCTCATCTATCCTGAAAAATTGCATTAAACCCGTTAGTCTATAGGTTTGTATGATTGGCTAGCCCATAACCTTGCAGATCTAATCCAACCTCTTGTATCTTATGTCCATGGCTTTGTATGCTTGTAGATCCATACTTGTCACCCAAAACTACTTTCTTTGCAAGATTGCATTCCCGAATCCTAGTCTGTATAATCCAAAGGAATAATCTGGTCTTGATAGGTTTCCTTCGAAGTATAATCCCTCTGGTTTGTCTCGATTCCAAGGGGAATGGCCTCATACTAACTTCTAAGGAGGTTGTTTGTTGGTCCAGCCAAAATGTCCTAAAAGGGTCAAGGGGTCCCACCTCTAATGGCGGTTTGGCCCTACGTGAGCAATAGAGGATTTGCTACTTCCAACCCTGATGGCCTTCTCTATTGCCCGTGCTCCCCAACCGATGAGGGTTTTCCAAGCTCTCAGAAATACGGTTGCAAGGAGGGGGTGCTATCAATTTTGGTGCAATGATTCGCTAGCTTTCTAGGGTTATGGTTCTGTAAAACTTTTGATCACTAATTCGCATTAGGATCTCGCTAATGTCTCTTTCCCCATTGAATTCGGCTTACAGTTAGTAAAAATCTTACATGGGCTTGAAACCAATTTATTGCCTATGATGTGCTCGTGGAGTGCAAGTTATACACACCGCTTTGTTTGATAAGCGGTGGTATTTTCGCCGACCGTCAGGTATAGGTATTTCGCTAGACAGTTGTCAGAAATGGTGAACTCTTGCAACTTTGTCGCAACACGAACAAGACACGAAGTTCAATGGTAGCTTTCTCACATAGATCCGTGGAGAAGGCTTTCATGACTCTCAAGGATGGTACCAAGAATTCAACAAGCATCACTGCCTCTTGATCATATACGAGATGGAATGGGGTAACCCATCCAGTGGCCTTCTTGGGAGTTGTGCGGTACGCCCAGATAGCAGAGAATAGTTTGGTTTCCCAATTTTGATCAGGTTGTTTCTACTATCTTGGTTCAAATCTTACAAATCGTCTTGTTGGTGGATTCTGCCTGGCCATTACATTGAGGATAGTACGAAGTACTTTTCGATGAACAACAAGATAATGGCGAAGGAGATTTTCGATCACTTCATTTAAGAAGTGAGTGCCTCGGTCACCAACAAGCTCAATTGGACAGCCAAAGCGCATAATAATATTTTCATAAAGAAAACACGCTACGGTCTTCGCAGTGGTGTCCTTTGTTGCACGTGCCTCAACCCATTTAGTGGCATAATCGGTTGCTATTAGGATATAACGGGCTTGAGTACTTTTTGTTGCTGGACTGATGGGTCCAACAAAGTCGATACCCCACTTATGGAAGGCTTCGCCTTCTATAATGGGTGTCAACGGTGTGAAGTCGGCTTTTGTATTTTTCTTGGCTCGTTGGTAGACATCACATGTTTTAATGATAGCAAAGGTATCCTTAAACAGGGATGGCCACCATAAGCCCACTCGAAGGATGATTTTAGTAGTCGCTTCAGCCGAGAAGTGACCGTCGCCAATGTCTTCATGAGCCTGAGATATGATAGGACATATCTCAGATTCATAAACGCACCTGAGTATAATATCGTCAGCATCCCTTTTGTATAACTGTCCTGTTATGAGCTGAAAGGGTGTTGCTTTTAGCAAAATTTTTCTTTTTGCTACCGTACTCATGCCTTCTTTGAGTCGGCCTGTGTTTAGGAACTGAGTGATTTCCTCAGCCCATAGGGTGTGGCATCAATCTAAAACAGACATGCATCAGGAAAATCGTCGTTTACTGGTGTATCTTCCTTTTCAGGATTAGGAAGTTGAGAAAGATGATCGGCCGTTCTTTCCTGATGACTACTCGAAATTGAATTCCTCGAGTATTAATAGCCATCGAGCTATATGTCCCGTTTTACAAGATTTATTAACAATATATAACAAGGCTTGATGGTCTGCGTAGAAGGAAAAGGTCTGGCCTAATAAATAATGTCTTAGTTGTTGTACAACGTAGACCATGGCCAATGTTTCTCTCTTTGTTGTTGTATAGCTTACTTCAGCAAACACCAGTTGCCTGCTCAAGAAACGGATTGGAAAATCCTTTCCATATTTGTCCGGTTGTGCAAGAAGACCTCCTATGGCATACTTACTTGCGTCGGTATGCACATAAAATTCCTTAGTGTAGTCTGGGGAACGAAGTATGGGGGCTGTTGTGAGCGCTGTTTTTAACTCCTCAAAAGCTTTGATGCGCTCCTCAGTCCATCTAGGGTCTACCACAACTAAATAAATGAGTTGTGCCTTATCGGCATAATCGATTATAAAGATGCAGTTATAGTTAGTGTGGTCGAGGAACATATAAACTTCCTTTACTGTTACAGGTAAAGGCATCTCAACTATCACTTTGATCTTTGAAAAATATGTGGAAATACCATTCTTTGAAATGATATGTCCCAGGACAATCCCATGGGTTACCTAGATTTGACATTTCTCAGGGTTTAGTGAGATTCCAAACCTACGACAACGAATGCAGATTTTTTCTAGTTCTTCGAGGTGCTTGTTCGTGGAGGAATGGACACCTAGGTCATCAAGATAGATCTCGACAATCCTATGTAACAAGTCTTGGAAGGCCACTTGCATGACCCTTTGAAACGTTGAAGGGGCATTGCATAAGCCAAAAGGCATGACATTATAAGCATAAACGCCGTTTTCTGTTGCAAACGCAGTTTTGTGTCTATCTTCTAGAGCAATTGTACCAAAAAATAGCCACTAAACCCATCCAAGAAGTTGAAAGCTTCAACTCCTGCCATTTTCTCAAGGATTTGTGTAGTTAAGGGTAAGGAAAAATGGTCTTTTTTTGTAACTGCGTTAAGATTCTTAAGATCGGTGCAGATATAAAGCTTGTCATTTTTCTTGGGAACTACCACAATGGGTGATACCCAATCAGTATGTTGGACTTCATAGATGAAGCCAACATCCAGCAATTTCTTAATATCTTCATCGATCCGCTCGCGATAAACTCGGTATGGCTTAGTTGGAATAGACTTAGTGTTCTCCTCTAAAGGAATAGTATGGACCGCTATTTCAGGTAGGACTTCTTTCATTTCAGTATAATTCCATGCAAATACATCCCTGTATTTGTGAAGTAAGGTTTCTAGATCAAGAAGTTGACCTGGCGTGAGGTGGGCTCCGACATGAACAATGCGATCCACATCCTTAGGAGGATCTTTGAGATTTAACTCTATGGTTCTGGCTGGGCCTTCAAAGGATTGGGAAACTTTTGTAGGTTCCCTTTGTGGTTGTGGCAGCTGAATGACTATGTCATCAAGTGTAAAGTCCTTAAACTTGCTTGGTAGATCAAAAGCTGGTTCCACAAAGTTGCCCAGAACTTTGGGAATCACTTGTGTGGATGTGCTACCAGATGTGGAAGCGTGATCGGAGGGTATGTCTTTTGTCTGTGCAGACAATAGCTTGATAGGTTAATTTCTCGTGCATCTGTTTTTGACGCTCGGTTAATTTTGTATCAATAATTTTGGTTTTTTGTAATCGAGGTTTTCGAGGTTGTGGAGGGGGCGGTGTTGCCCCCTCTCTTATCATGTCATCATTTATTGTATCCCAGACTTCATCCGGATACACGTCCCATGTATATATCTTTGGTTTTGGTCTATAAGTTGTTGTGTTGGGTATATTGGAGGTCAGTTGGACGTGAGCCAAAGGCCCTGGTGACTTGATCTCTTATGGAATTGATTTTGGCGGATAATGTTGGGCATCTAGATAAAGGAGTACATGTTCATCCGTCATTTCAACATCATTTACGGAAAGAATACCTTCTTCCGAAACATAGGTTGTAGAGACGCTAGGTTCTCCTGGGCACCAAGCTATAGGAATAGGTTCAATCATCATAAGCGGAATGATGAGTGTATCAATGTTTGTAGAAGATGGTAGATTATACACATCCTCTGCAGCAGTTTAGATACGACATCTGTTGAAATCAGCACAGTCCACAGTAACCAGTGCTTGACCCCAATTTATTATGTCTGTTGATCTCGTATAGTGGCCTTTCGGTTGGATCAAGTCACTATCTGATTCGTCATAAGTTGTTGATAACCAATCATCATAAACTTTAGTTGAGTTTACATGGTCAGTTGAGTCAACAGTGACTCGTTTGTCGTTATTGCCAAAGGTAATTTTGCTATGCTTCCAATCTTGGACAACGCCTGCCATCTATAGCCAAGGTGTGCCAAGAAGGAGCTTATATGTATTTGCATCATCTGGTAAATCAAGAATGACGCAATCAATGAAAAATTTGACACCTGCAATACATACATTGATATTCGATAAATGACCGCGACAGGGTCTGTGACTCACTGATCAGCCATGCGAAGTTTGTAACGTGGTTGATCTAAGGTATGGAATCCCCATGACTTTTCTAGTGATAAAGCCATTATGTTTACACCTAATCCACTATCAAGGATAGTGGATACTGTTAGATAATCTTTATAGGTCATAGGTAAGGTGATGCTAGTCCCCTTAGCAACACCGATGTTCATCAGATTCATAGGAATCTAGGGAATCTCTAGGTTCTCGTCTGGTTTTTGCTGTTCATCTGGGATAGTAGGCAGCTGAAAATTGTGATGGATATAACTTTGGAGACTAGTGAAAGACTTTATTGCGCTATGGAAGGGCATGGTGATTTGAGCCTTCAGGAGTTTAGAGAATACTTCGAGTCCCTGTAGGGGTTGCTCTTTGTCGAGGATCAGAGCAGATAACGGACTGTTAGTTTTCTGTTCTTCCTGCAAAAACTCAATTCTTCTTTGTTCCGTGTGTGGGTCTTGGTAATCTCTTGGTAAAGTGAAAGCTATCAAGGAGCTTCCCTGATGGTTAGTTGATTTGTCAATGTGTTGCTGCTGTTCAAGGGATCTTTAAATCCGATCATGCAGCATGCATGAGCCACATCCTGAAGCGGCAGCCTTACCTAGTGTTGGCCAAAAGAAAATTCCATTGAACAGATTGTGGTTGGTTTATGTCCAAGATAGCCATAAGGCAAATTCTGTTTTTCAAAAACCATTTGGTTATTCTTTTTGAAAGGTGAGATTTTTTGGATTATTCTACTATCAGGAGTGATTCATTTGAATAATCGATCTTTAATCTATATCCATTCATTATGTGATTTTGCAGTTTTATTCATGTTTCTACACAGTTTGTAGAAATATTCAAGAATCGCTCAACAGGTGGCTTTGACATATCAGACAACCTCCAACATATCGGATGACTCCAACGAAAGTCGAAAAAGTCTAACATGCCGAAGGATGATAGTTAATGGTCCGTCTGATATGAAGCTGAAGACTTGTCCCTAACTACTTTGCAAGTAAGTTTCTGGGAAGTTATAACTGGATGGATGACAACACATTATGGCTAATTGCCAATTGCGATCTACGACCTAATTAGCTATCTTGCCATATATGTTTAAACTGATTTAGTATAAATAGATAATCGTTAAAGACTTCTATAGTCTCTAGAAAGTTTCTTTCCAGAGCTCTATTAGAGTATTGCTATTAGCGCTTACTACTTACTAGCGAAAGTACATCAGACATGGTTTTCAATTACTCAGAGATAGTTTAGAGTACACGGTTTCATCCGCTATTGCTTTGTGCTCTCATCATTTGATTTGTACATGCTACTTACTGAATCAATCTATTGCATTCAGTATCATGTCAGAATGTATGCTTCTCTGTAGTCTTTTGTGACTGATAAATCTCTTATTCTTTCGTTTGATCTGTTGAATACTTCAACGCTGCAATATTCTATACATCACTTCGCACTCAAAAATTGTTTGGCTACAAAATCACTTTAGTACTAATGATCTCAAAGTTAGTTGCTAAAAGATTGAACGTGACTTCTGTCATTATAGGTTTGTTCAATTATTGATAGGCGTAGTCATGCATTAGGAAAGAAGGCTCATCTCGCTGCGCTCGATAGTTCATAGACTTTGGATTACTGAATTGTCCTTCCTTCTTCGAACAGATTGACTTTAAAACATCATCCTCAATGCACATAATGGCATATGAATATCTTGTTGGATTTCCTTTCTGCTTGAAGATGTTCAGTTTTGCACAATTAGGTAGCTTTTAAACGATTAGCAGCCCTTCCATGCCTGTTATAACATATCTATTATACTTTTTGTACACAAGAGCTTCCATTCTTCAAAGTTCAAATATTGGTTAACACTTCTCAACAGGTAAACACTTCTCAAATATTGGTAAACACTTCTCGACAGGTCATAGTAACAAAAATACTTGCCCATTCCGTTTCAGAATGCGTACGGAACGTGACCCACAAATTTTCCTCGGAAGGCAAATGTAATTGTGCTTTTTTTTTTTTCAAATTTTTGCAAGTTGATACAATTTCGATATCAGAATATCAGAATCTTTAGAATATCAAAATCCTAGAAGGTCATTCACTTAATCATTTTTATGGATCTCTTACCATGTTCTTTGGTGTTTTGTTAAGAGGACTAGCATGCTTGTATTTTTAGTAAGCTGTAGTTGCTCAAATTCAGAAGAACGAACTTCTAGATCTTTTAGTTCTACACTTAGATTCATATTCAAATTCAAATTCACGTTCAGGCCCCTCTAAATTTGCCCAACACTAATGGAATTGATTTAGGTGTGATATGCAGTTGTTATAATCATAACTTCTAGCTCTTGCAGGTGTGACACAATTGTTACAATCATAGATTTTTTGAATTCTAGATCTCCTTTTTTCGAGAGGTGGGATCACATGATAATCACAATTTTTTTGTGTGGATGTGCCACGCGTGGCAGAGCCATGCAAACAAAAGAGTATAAATTTCAGCTAAGTCTCTAGTTTGCATGGCAAATGACACATATGTACTTGGGAATCTGATTATATGCCCCATATATAAATTTGGTAACAGTCCCTTGGCAACTATGTAGCAACTACTTGGTGTTGGTGAATGCTTAACTTCGTGGTGATGTGAATCGTTAGGTGTTGCAATCTGAAGATAGAATGAGAAAAGAGAAAATAGAAAAAATTAGGAAAATGAGAATGACATAAAAAAAATCAGGGAAAAAAGGTGACAACAAATACTTAGATTGGAGGGAAGAGGAAAAAAAAGGAATTGTATATGATAGAAGATGGTTGTATAGAAATTAAACATAGAGATAAATGAAAGGGATATAAATAAATAGAAAACAAAAGAATGTTACACAATGATATTTGTGGCCCGATGCAGACTGCTTCCATAGGGGGAGCTCTCTATTTCCTAACCTCATCGACGACTTCTCTCGAAGGACTACTACCTACTTTATAAAGAACAAATCTGAAGCGTTTAAGTTCTTCAAGCAGTTCAAGGCATCTGCAAAAAATTAGACCCAGAGGAAGATCAAGGCTCTATGCACAGATGAAGGGGAAGAGTATATCTCCACAGAATTCACGGAGTTCTGCAAGGCCAGCGGAATACATCAATAATTTAGAACCAGCTTTTTACCTCAGTCCAATGGTATAGCTGAACGGAAGAATAGGACACTCATCAAAAGTGCCAAGAGCATGCTGGCACATGACTCTCTTCCAAAGAAATTCTGGGCAGAAGCTGTTACTACAACTGCTTATTTGCAAAATCGATTCATCATCAAAGCCCTGAATGGCAAGACACCTTATGAGGTGTGGACAAGATCAAAACCATCACTCAAAAATATTCGAGTGTTTAAATGCATCGCTTTCGTTCAGATCCTTGAAGATCTAAGAAGAAACTGGATGATAAGAGCAGAAACGATTTTCATCGGCTATTCCCCAGAGCACAAAAACGATTTTCATCGACTATTCCCCAGAGCACAAGGCACACAACTCTACAATATGGATACTGAGAAGGCATTCACCAGTAGAGATGTCATTTTTGTGGAAGACCAGTTCATCGACCACAAGGGGAAAGCTGTTGATAAATCCGACCCAAGGATCGAACAACCAAATTTCGATCGAGGGATTCAACTGTAGAATATCGACGCTGACTCATACAATGAGTCAGAATTTCAATGAGTCAACCTGGATAACGCGATGGACACTGAATTCGATTCTCTGATGGAGAATCAAACATGGACAGCCACTGATTTGCCAAAGGACCGAAACCCAATTCCATGGAAATGGATATTCAAGATGAAGTATGATGCTGAAGGAAGGCTAATCGTTACAAGGCCAGGCTAGTCGCCAAAGGCTTTTCCCAGATTCCAGTTCTGGATTATTCAGAAACCTTTAGCCCAGTTGTCAAACATGCTTCGATCTACCTACTCCTCTCCTTTGCAACCGCAACAGATCTTGAAGTCCACCAGATGGATGTTCAGACCGCTTTTCTCAATGTAACCATCGAAGAAGAAATCTATATGACGTAGCCAGAGGGATACAAATTCAACGACAAGCAACAACACCTTGTATGCAAAATCCACAAGGCGCTCTATGGGCTGAAACAGTCACCCATATCAACACATTTATGATAGGGAATGGTTTTATTCCAAGCTCGGCAGACTCGAATGTCTACTTCAAGTCTATATTAGATTACTTCATCATCATCACTCTCTATGTAGATGATACACTCTTAATCAGTAACAATATGAATCTGATGAAGGATACAATCCATTGTGACAATCAAAGCACAATAGCGTTATCTCTCAATCCGGGATTTCACTCTCGAAGCAAATATATCGAAATCAGTTATCATTACCTTAGAGAGAAAGTGCATAGCAAGGAAGTAGCATTACATGGCAGCAGGTTAATTCACAAAGGCTACATCAAAAGAGCAATATCTGAGATTTAACAATATGTTAAATTTGAAGATCAAGGTTTTTCAGGATCCAATTTAAGGAGGAGTGTTAGATTTCTTGTGCTCAGCCTTAACAAATCGTTTAAGTAATGAACATTTTGAAAATCGAAGGCCGACTACATGTTTCGGACCTTCGCATTTTTGACCTTTGAGATTTTTTGTGTCTTAATTGTTTTTAAGGCACCTTCGCCTTTTTCGCACCTTCGCAAAAAATGCGACACAGTGGCCAGAATGCCTTGGAATCCATTTTAGGACCACCTTCGCCTTTTTCTGCCTTCGTCTAGAGGCACCTTCAGGATTTACATACTTTCAGTCTAAGGGCACCTTCCGATTTTTTCGAGTTTTTCAATAGTGGCGGACCGACGTCGCTCAAAGCTTCGAGCTTCCGTTGTCGTTCATTTCCACGTTTTACGACATATTAGTGTAATCAACCTATGCCCGACCATGTAACACTGTAACTTCTCGTGCATGTGGCATTTTAATAGCAAATTTGGAAAAAATAAAATTAAAATGAAATTACAATCACAATGGAGTATGTTCAGGTTGGCCACTAGTATATTTTATTGGTCAGGCCCCATGAATAAGTTATGTCTTGGACCCTAACGTTATTAATGCAGAAAACAAATGAGTAAGAGAACGATATCAGTAAGAGAAAGACAGATGTTTTATTCTGATGATCGGATCTGTGAGATGGAGGATGCTCAGAGGGAAGCTGGAATTACGAAAAAGGAACCTTGTTTCTCGGTTTCTTGCTCTAACACCTGGTAAGATCATCCTTCTGTCTCTCACTCAAGTGTAGGTTTCTACAGGCAGTGGATTTCTTTTAGGGCTCTTTAATCTTTGTAGATTTTGATAGATTGTGCCCATTCAAAGCAGGATCGCAATTGGGTTGTTTCCAAAATCACAATCCCAGAAGTGTAGGTGAATTTAGAATCTGCAGCATTGCTAATGGGCGATATCTGATCAACAAGAAGCTAAGCAAAGACATAAAGGATCCTCCCAGTCGGTTCAGCCTTGGCACACTTACAGCCCAGTATGCAGATCTCCTGCAGGGTTGTGCAGACAGAAGGGATGTGGCTGAGGGTAAGGCAGTCCATGCAGACATTATCAGGGTGGGTTTGGAGTCGAACAGATTCTTAGCCAACCATCTTGTCCATATGTATGGAAAATGTGGGAGTTTACAAGATGCACGAGCAGTGTTTGATAGCATCTGTGATCCAAACGTTTATTCGTGGACCTCAATGATTGGAGCATATGCTCATCATGGGTATGGGAATGAAGCTTTGAATCTGTTCAGGCAAATGCAGAATGCATGTGTGCGGCCGGATAAGGTAACCCTAGTTACTGCTCTTAATGCGTGCTGCAATCAGGAAGCCAAAAAGGAAGGTGTGCTAATCCACTCTCAGGTTATGGAGAGTGGTTTGGAGTCGGATATAGTTGTGGCTTGCGGGCTTCTGAACATGTATCGTAGATGTGGAAGCCTTGAGGATGTTTGGGGAATATTCACCAAAATGCATGAACGCGATGTAATTGTTTGGAATGTTATGATTGCAGCGTGCATCGAACATGAGCATAGCAAGCAGGCCGTGCAGCTCTTTGGGCAGATGCAGCTAGAAGGCACAATTCCAAACCAAATTACCTTCATCGGTATTCTTGGTACGTTTTCAGCTCCTGATGATGTAGCAGAGGGTGCACTATTACATGCTCACATTGCGAAAGCAGGTTATGAAGAGGATGTTTTTGTGGGGACTGCACTTGTGAATATGTATGGCAAGTGCGGAAGTTTAGAGGATTCTCGATATGTCTTTGATAGAATGCCAGAAAAGAATGTGGTTTCCTGGAATGCAATGTTGTCTGTCTATGCGCAATCTGGGAATGACAGAGAGGTTCTTCATCTTTTTGAACAAATGCAAAAGGACATGAAACCAGACAAGGTTACTTTTCTGAATGTTCTTGATGCCTACGGCAATCTATCAGCCTTACGATATGGCAAGCACATCCATTCTCTCATTGAAGCTGGTAAATTACAAACAGATCTTACCATAGGAAATGCTCTTATTAGTATGTATGCAAAATGTGGAAGCGTGGAAAATGCTCGCAAGGTATTTGATAGCATGATTGAGCGAGATGTGATCAGCTGGAATACCATGATAGCAGCTTATGGCCAGCATGGCTATGGGGAAGAAGCACTTCAACTTTTTCGTTCTATGCAGAAAAGCCATGTGCTTCCCAGTAAAATTACTTTCGTTAACATTCTCTCGGCATGCAGTCATGCAGGTTTGTTAGATGAGGGGCATAAAATTTTTTCTTCCATGAGTGCAGATTATGGCCTTCCACCTGCATTGGAGCATTATGGTTGCATGGTCGACTTGCTTGGACGATTAGGCCAATTAGATGAAGCAGAGAATATTTTAAAACAAATGCCCTTTCCAGCTGATTCTCTTGTATACATGACCTTGCTTGGCGCATGCAGATTGCATGGAGATGTCGAGCGAGGTAAACGAGTTGCAGAGCACCTTTTTCAGATTGATGCTCGTAAATCTGCTCCATATGTGGTGTTATCAAACATATATGCTGCAACTGGCAGATGGGATGATGTATACAGGGTCAGACAGAAAATGATTGACAGGGGTGTGAAGAAGGAACCAGGATGCAGCTCCATTGTGGTCAAGAATAGAGTTCATGACTTCGTTGTAGGCAAGAGTTCCCATCCTAGATTTAGGGATATATTTGTTGAGCTTGAGACCCTGACTAGGAAGATGAAGCGGTTAGGATATGTGCCTGATACACAGTTAGTACTTCACGATATAGAAGGTGAACAAAAGGAACACCTTCTTAGCCATCATAGTGAAAAACTGGCTGTCACCTTTGGAATCATTAACACACCTCCTCAAACTCCCATCCAAGTTGTCAAAAACCTTAGAGTCTGTGAAGACTGTCATAATGCTGTTAAATTCATTTCTGTGGTAACTCGACGAGAAATTGTGCTTAGAGATACTCATCGCTTTCATCGTTTTAAAGATGGCATGTGTTCTTGTGGAAACTTTTGGTAATATGTTCATGGTGACGTGGGAATCAGGGAGGCACACATCTCTTTGCCAATCTAAAAGTGGGCTCACATGAAGGGCAGTAATAATATATAGGCATGGAATTCAAGGTCGGAGCAAGAATTCTATCATTTACTTTATTTGATTGAAATTCTTGCATTGGAGTCCTGCAATAAGGGTGCCATCCGCATTGGGAAATGAGGCATTAGCTATCTCAAATTTGGAACTGTTCTTGGATTCAGCATTTCTGAAACTGTTGGTGATAAATTGTATTTCTTGAATTCAAGGCTAGAGTAAGCCGGCTATTGTTTGGAATGCCTGCATTGAAGCCCTGCAGTAAGGGGGCCATCCGCATTGGAAAAGGAAGCATTAGGTATCCATCCTCAAATTTGGATCTGTTCATGGATTCAGCAAGTTTTTCAGCCGATACAAGCATGATCTCCAGAGTATCATGGCCAATGTCACAAAACAGTTTTAAGGTACTACTAAGTTCAAACTGGGAATCAGACTGAAAGAAGAATTAGTTTTGGAATTGATGTGTTTACTATAAAATTTTGAATGATGTGATCTTTGAGCTTGTGGATTACATGATATTTTCTGGTGCTTTTTCTTGAGAAAATTTGCGAATGCCTGATACTCTTGCGCCAGTGAAAGTACCATTCCTATGAGCCTGCTGATGTAAGTGTGAGCCTTATAGGAGGTAGTCTCATCTTTCGCCTTCTCAGAGTATGCTTGGTCATCGTTGCTACACGCCCTCTGAAGTTATGATGGATTTCTTGTAAACTATTTTTCTTTTAAGGCATCAGAACAGACTATGTAACACGTTAAACTGACAAGATTAGTGGTAATTCGTGAAAGAGCTTTACAAGACAATGTGCTGCTTGTCAGTAAAGTACAAATTTGCTACTTGGAATGATGAGATCTTTCTAGGATTTTAATGTGCCTATATTGAGAAAGTATGTCAAAATTGATTCAAATTTATTGATACTCGTGTCATTTCTATGAACTTGCTGTTTTGAGTGTGACTAGCAATATTGTTGGGACGGCTTTATAAGTGGTGGTATCATTGTTTGACATATTCTTTTTTCAGACCATATTCGACCATCTACGGAAGTGATGATGGATTTGTGGCCGTTTCTTTGCCTTTGAAGGCATATGAGTGTATGATCTCATCAAACCGATAATGTGAGTACGGGTGTCGTGCATGACAAAGTTGATGATCTAAGACTTTCTGGTGGGACTCCATAGCGTTGAAAATTGTGCATCTCCTTTGTTATGTTGGGTGGATATTATCTAGACATAACATCGATATTTTGCATCAAACTGACAAGATTTGCTGTGATTTGTCAGAGCTCAATGTTCTGCAATAGGAAACAAGAATTCCGTCTTCAAATTGTTGCAAATCTTCAAACCTACTGTTGCTGTGATGCATATTGAAAACTAAAGGATAGCAACTGTGTGCTCCACGATGTAAGCTGAATAAGCACATTCTTACAAGCTACATTATTGTTGTGCCAATTACTTGCTTATGGCATTGGAGTGTTGTTTGCAGGTTGACGGTTGGCCCCATAAAAAAGTACCAAGAAACCAAAGAATATACAGAAAGAACCAAACTGCGAAGTGCTTGCAATGAAGCCATCACTTGGTTTCTCCAAACATTCCAGATTCTAAAGAGTGATGTGTTATGACCAAAATCATACACTGAAAGCTGAAAGAAGTGGAGGAAATTGAACTTTAGTGATCAAATAAATGCACACCACTGACAAAATAAAGACCTCCTGGCACAAGATTCTGAATTTAACCATTTACTTGCCTTCACTGTGATATGCCCGTCTTAAGCTACCTCTAAACACTGAATGAACCAAAAAAATGAGGCTTGTTGGCCTACCAAGTACTTGGTCTTTGGGGCCCATAACCTGAATGATTTTGACAAAAAGTTTATGTCCTATTTCTTCTCAATTTTAAAAAGTAGTAACTTAATAAATAAATGCAGAAACTTACAGATACGAAAGGCAATAAAATAACTGTGGACCCAAGATTCAAGTAATTGTGGTTTCACACTAAGTTGAGGGGAACTCTCCCTCATCCTATGAAAGACAGCATTCACACTGCTTGTAAAAAAAAATGGTGGAGAGTTGTAGATCATGTCAATGAAAATCTACATGTCATAAAGTAACCGCTCCTGCAAAACAAATGCATGAGCTATAGCCATAGAACCCACGTGGGTCCCAAGAACTGCGGGTTGAACCGTACCATGGTTCATGAACCGTGATACGGTCCTTGTAATTAAGTGATTAATTAAATTTTTCTTTTTGATCCTTTTCCCCCGAAAACCCTTCCCACGGATTTTTGGCCCTCATTTCACTGTTTTGGGTCCTCATTTCTCTGTTTTATGCCCTCATTTTGGATTTTTTTTGGCTTTTTTTTGGGCTGTTTTTGGGGTAGGAAGTAAAAAAAAAAAAAATCAATTAATTAATTACCAAAGTTCTTGGAACCAAACTTTGTGAACCGTACGCTTCCAAGAACCGTGGTGAACCGTCCACGGTTCATGGGAACTATGGCTATAGCATATAAAAGCAAAATAAGGACATGGTTGCTGAGGGGTTGAATATCTTGTTGCAAAAGAAATTCATAAATTTTATGATGATGAATGTTTGGAATCTCTGTATAGATGATAGCCATTGAAATGAAGGAAAATGACCATCGCCGATCCATTCTCTCATTCCTCAACTACAATTCTTGCCTGGAAATTCTAGCCTTAACAAAAATCTTTTGCACCCACTTGGGCTCCAAAACCAATTCCAACAATTTTACTAATCACATTCACAACAACAAATTCATAAAACTAACAAGAGTATCAAAAACTCTGAATTAGATTAGACAAATTTTCTCAACAAAAGAAAGCACTAGAAAAAACATAGGCTAACATTTCAACATATGAGCGGTTCAAAGATCTCATCATTCTGAATTCATACTTCACTAGCAAATAGCACATTGTCTTGTATAGCTCTTTCACATACTAAAAACAAATCTTTTCAATTTAATGTTTTTATACTTTTTGATCGGATGCCCTCAAAGCAAAGGAAATGGCAAGAAGTCTTTGATAACCACCTCTTAGAAGAATGCATGCTATATTTAAAACAATTAACATGATGAGCATCTCTCAATTCAAATTCGAGCCTAGCTAATGCAAAAATAAATTTGATAGAATCACATACTAAGGCTTTTGACAATGTGGATAGGAATTCCAGGACGTGTGTTAATGACTCCAAAGAAATAGTAAGTTTTTCACTAAGATGGCTAAGAAGGTGCTCCTTTTGTTCACCTTCTACATCATGAAGTATTGTGTATCATGCACATATCCTAACCCTTAAACTCGATAAATATGTCCCTAAATCTAGGGGGAACTAATGCCTACACCAAAATCATGAACTCTATTCTTGACTTGGAGCAACATTTTGATTTCTTTTTCACACTCCAGTCAATCATTTTGTCTAATCCTATATACATTATGTGAAAGAACCAACTAGTTTGATCATATTTGCTACATTTTTATATTTGGCAAATTGAGGCCAACTTTATTTTAGACTTAGAGTTTGACTTTTCAAAGTTCATTAGTCTAAATTTCATTTGAATAAACACTTTTTGAAAGTGTGAGAAAGTTAGAAGTCAATTTTGAGTAGATTCAAATTTAAATGTTGGGTACATTGAATCTAGACCCAAAATAGTAGGGTTTACATTTTGGAGGGAAAGCCAAGTGGCCAAATAGGGTTTGGACCTATTATAAAAGGATGTGCATATCTTCTCTCTTCTCTATCTCATTTCATGCTTATACATGGTTCTCTTGGGTTCTACTATCCATTGGTGCACTATACTTGTGATTGCTTGCAATTTTGTGTAGAATGATCTATATTTGCAAATTTTGGATCCACACATGTGAAATACAGTAGCTTGCTAGTTTTGTACGGACAACAACAGTACTTTATGTTTTGATACATGTTTGATCAAGTTCTATTAGAGTTTGCATCTCATTTTGTGTGTAGATGCTGATTTTTCTACATTGGCAAGATTGGTAGAGTAGCTTCTTTTGTATAAAAAGATCCTTTATGGATTTGGCAACATATATGTTTGATAACCTATATATGGAGCATATTTGCAAGCATCAAGCATGCCATGCACAGGTTTTCTAAGACACGAGCTCTCCGGTTGAGATTTCAACACAGGGGGGGCTCCGATTGAGATGTGATCGTGAGGGGACGGGCGGAGCGTGGACAAGGTTGTGGGTTTCTGATGTAGAAGGTGTTGGAGTTCAATGGGCAACAATGCCAAATGTTTACACAAATGTTTACAGATCAAAGGATCTAGAGCATCTGTTTACTACGGTTCTTTTGATCCTTGCTTACAACTTCTACGGCTTGGTATTCTGCCTGTTACTAGGCTTTCAGGGCATTCCTTATATGTGTTCTTGATATTACAATGCCAAACCAGGCAGAAGGGAACAGATTCTCATTGTAGTATATTTTTGTCCTGCCTGTCAGAGGACTACTCAGGGTCGAACTCTCTTGAACGCACTTGCATTCTAATAGAGATGCAAGCCAAGAACGCTCATTCACAGATCAGAGTGTAGCCCATATGAACATTCAAAAGATTCTATAGCTATCTACTCATAAAACGAACTGAATCAGATCCTAAGTATTACTAAACTGAACTACACTTGCATAAATTGACAAAACAAGAAACAAGAACTAATCTACAACATGTTAGTCCAAGAATCAAGAAACCAACCAGTTTTTTGATTCTTGGACATCCCAAGAACATCAAGAACTGGATTGTAAAGAGATATGCAAGAATTACACCACAGATCCAGCCTATTTAGTTTACCTGAATGCTGGTTCCTACATTAATCCACAAACAAGAAAAGAAGCTAATCCACTCTACAAAAGTAGCAATTCTAATCCATTCTACAGTCCACAACCACACACAAAAGGAGGGAAGGGCAAGATCATAAATGCATCACTCAAGAGACAAGAATGATCAAGGAGCTCAATGGATGCACCAAACTCGTGAAGGCTCTTCTCATTTCAGCATGGAGTTGATACAATTCACAAAAAGCTCCTCTTCACAAAGAGGGAGTCTCTTAAATAAGCAAGAGAGCTCCCTAGGTGGCATCCTAGTGGAATTTCCACATTTCACAAATCACAAGTGGAATAATGCTCTCCACTAGAGGTCACCATCAAAAGGTGGCTCACTCTACTTTCTTTAAGAGGGGTCTACTTGCATTTATTACATTTGCTTAGAAATACTAGTTCCTACATGGTCATTCCATCTTCCGGGATTCACTATGAGGCTTACACAGTTCTTGCTTGCCATTCCTAACTAGCATTTCTTGGCTCCCATACTCGGCTCTCAGTCTTCATAATTCTCATCTTCTCAGAGACCTCCTCGGTCTAAGGTGAGAGGTGCTCTTGAGTTGCTCTGTCCGAGTATCTTGGGGATTCGTCAGAATCAGACAACACTTTCATGCCTAACAACAATGGTGCTTTGGGCCACAACATATAGGAATGCATCTTAGTGTTTCTCTTGGAGGGGAGCAAGAGTATAAAAACACATTTCTGGTCGTGAATTCAATATAAAAAAATTCACTTAGTCCTCATTTTATAGTGTTTTCAAAATCGTATGGTTGTTGCTAGAGGAGATGGCGTAAGCCATTGTTCCAGTGTATAATTGCATCTATATTGGACTATGCAAATATACATGCTCTTTCCATACTTCAATGTTTATGTCGTTTTTATAATTATTTGAACACCTTGATATACATTATTGAGAATCATCATCTTCATTGTGCGTCTTCTTAGACTCGCAAGGGCATAAATTTGGTCTAAGAAGTAACACAATGTGTCATCCACAATGCCTTGGTTCTAAAATTTCAACTCAAGCAAGATTGACTACTCAACATCCAGAAGTTGCCTTTCCATTTTTTTGGGAAAAAAAGTTTTAAGTAGAGGACGTGTTAGGTGCTTGCTATGAATGAAAGTCATTAAAATTATATAGTGCAATAAATGGGCCAAAATACAACCAATCAAATGTCCTAAGATGAGTGCAATTATGTTAGTTACCTTGTCATGCTCAAAGGGACTATTGTTTTTGTATTCTCAATGCAGAACTCATTTTCAACAATTGGAAACTTTACATATAATGTGGTGTACGTTGAATGGCTAATATCTCGTGAATGTTAATGAATCTTTTTTTTTTTCTCTCGAAAAGCTAACCTTAGATTATGGACTTAGCTTTTTACAAAGTACAAGGCAAGATAGCAAAAACTTACAAAAGCAATAGTTATTAGCCTCCTTAAAAAGAAGCAAGAGGGAGATGACAAAATCACCAATCCCAGATTCCCTGCTATTTCTATCTAACCAAATGTTCCAAAGTGTAATAACTCTAATACATTACCAAAAAGCATTTACATAAGCATCATCAAAAGTAATATCATACAAGAGTAAATCCATGTGGCTAAACCTCCTAAATCTGACATGAAAGCACACCGTGAAAAGGTTAGTCACTGATTTCCATAATGAGGCATAACAATAAAAAAGAAAATGTATCACGTCCTCATTAGATGTTTGCATTTAGAGCAGACATGCGACACATTGCCCCTATAACTAGCACGATGAAGAAAAAGTTGGAGAATACTACGAGAAGAATCTATATTTACCATGTTTGGTTTTATGGGTGTGGAGAAATTGTTCCTTCCAAAGATGAGGGGAATACAAAAGGTTCCACTTAGAGTTCAACTAAGAAAATATTGTCTCCTACTTTGTTTTTGATGTCTAGCATCACTTGAGTAGCACTATGACATTTTATCCACAAAGGCCTTACATCTACACAAAGTAAGGCAAAGAGAAAAAATGATTAAATCCAAATTACTTTTAGGGGAAAAATCAATTCCGTTGATAATAGTTGGATAAGGTCTTTCCTTTAGATATTGATGACCAAGGCTCAAATCTTGTTGTGCGTGGACATGAGACCCCTTAGAGTCGTTGGCCTTGAAACACGGCCGTGCAAAATGATGCCACATGCTTAATGTGTTTTTGCAATGTGAGGCCATGTTAAATATCTAGATGTGTTTGTCAAAGATTAAGACTTCCTACCAAAATGTTGATGTGGACAACAAATGAAGGATTGATTCCTAACACTAAATTTTATGCCATAATGTTTAAATGGACAACCAATAAACTATTTCCCCAGAGAAGATCCAAATGCTATGTTGGAGGCAATCGTTAATTGTTCACATCAAATTTCTAACATAGGGTTTAGTTTTCTATAGACTTCTATGAAATATAAACTCACACTTCGAAGATACACAAGTTGGTACCTTCCATGTCTTAAGTGAGTTTGAGTTTAAAAAAAAAATGAGAGTTTATATTAGCCTTTCAAATTTCTAGCCCTTTTTTTAACTTTTTGATATTTTGAATTTCTAATGTGCCCGTCAAAGTTGGCCGCAATTTTTAAAAATTTATGTGTTTGGTTTTCAGAAAGAAAAATCATTAACTGATGGGTCAAAGAAAAGACCATAATTTTAGATTGCAAAGGCGTTCAAAAAATGCTTAAGTTGCAAATTTCGCATGCAAATTAAATTCTCGACATAAAAGGGATAGCTATCCGTTCTCTAGGATGATAGGATGAATTGAATGCTTAGGTTCAATGTTTTGAACCTCACTCAAATGTATATCAATGTCATCCAATGGAATTGTGGAAATGAACAACCATTACATGATATTACATGGAATTGCGGAAATGAACAAATCCCCCCCCCCCCCCCCCCCCCTCTCTCTCTCTCTCTCTCTCTCTCTCTTGTGTGGTTTCTATTGTGTAGTCTCAACAGAGTTTGATAAAAGGACAATCCTTTATTTTATGGGAACCATCCTTTTAAAACTTGAGGGAGCCCCCACGAGTCACCTGACATGGAGTCGTTGGGCTTCCAAATTTCTCTGTGGACTGCGTGGGAGGCGGACTCAAGAGTGTTGTACTTCCTATTTCGTTTCAAAGCAGGCAGTCAATGCTACAGGTTGATGCCCGTCAACCTGCAGCATTGACTGTCTGCTTGGAAACGAAGTAGGAAGTTGGTTGAGAAGCTAAAGAAGGGTAGGTGAGAGTTGGAGTTTGGTTGTTGAGTCCGAAACAAATCTGGTGACATAATGCAAAATATGCAAAAAATAATATATACAAATAAAATAAATGTAAATGTAAATGTGTGGTAGCCGGAATTCATATGGTATAGATGTTGTGCCTTTAGAGTCATCATGTTGACTGGGCGTTGCACCTAACAGTCTACAAGTGCTACCAGTCACCGAATCCTAAGGCAGATTCCTCCTCCCCATTTTGATGGGGGCATGGGCCCTTTGGATATGGTAATAGTCACCTCCACGTTTTGCATAAATGTCCCTCTCTCACCATCATCGTTTGGAGGCACCTGAGGTTTTTTTTTTTTTTTTTTTTTTTTTTTTTGCAGCGTCTGAAGCAACTAGTGGTCGGTTATTTATATACAACATATATACAACCTAGCAACTTTAATTGGTCGCAGAAGTCACTTATTAGCACGGGAGCAGAAGTAACTTCCTGCTCCCATGACACGTGGCGCTGTTGCTTGGATAAAATGCCCGGACGGATTTTGATTTTTTCGAGCACTGTCAGACAAGTCTTTTTCTCGGGTGCGTTTGAGCACGGGTGCATTGGGGATGAGCAATACAAGGAGAAAAGAGATTGAGGAGGGAAATTGAGGATACCATTATGTCATGTTCTCTCAACCCTTAATTATTTGAACACCTTGATATACATTATTGAGAATCATCATCTTCGTTGTGCGTCTTCTTAAACTCGCAAGGGCATAAATTTGGTTTAAGAGGTAACACAATGTGTCATTCACAATGCCTTGGTTCTAAAATTTCAACTCAAGCAAGATTGACTACTCAACATCCAAAAGTTGCCTTTCCATTTTTTGGGAAAAAAAGTTTTAGAGGAGGTGTTAGGTGCTTGCTATGAATGAAAGTCATTAAAAATATATAGTGCAATAAATGGGCCAAAATACATCCAATTATATATTATATTGGTGGGCCTTGTTAAGAGTTAGTTGGACCCAATCAAGTAGAATTGTTTACCTACTTCTTACATGAAGTTGGGCATTTTTCTACATGGAGGCTATCGTTAACAAATCTAATTTAAGTGAATAATTTGGAGCTTGAGAGGAGCCTTTTTTTTGTTGGTTCAGTTGCCTTTGTTTCCAAACGTGAGTTTTCTCATACTCTAGTTTCAAGCTTGATATCATGAATGTCATTGATTGTGCTTTGATTCAAATCCATTTCATAAGATTTATTGCTTTCTTAACTCATCTTTAACGTTTCTTGAGGAATTGTAAGCAAACATTTAGATCTTTACATTTCAATTTAAAAAAAACATAATGATGGCTATAAAATTTGGCAAGTTCTAACTTGTTGTCACTCCATACTTGTTCCTTTTGAAGCCCCTATTACTTGGTGTTATTTTCGACCAACTTGTGTTTTAACTGTGTCAAGGATTCTCAAGACTTATAGCCTCCTTGGTGATCCATTATAGTTAAAAGGCTCTCATGAACTCTAAAATTGTCTATTTTAATCCAGAGTTCTTGCTGTTTAAACATGAGAGGACGAAAATTAAATCATGAGAAACTTTACATATCATGTGGTGTACATTGAATGGCTAATATCTCGTGAATGTTAATGAATTTTTTTTTTTGTCTCGAAAAGCTAACCTTAGATTATGGACTTAGTTTTTTACAAAGTACAAGGCAAGATAGCAAAAACTTAAAGAAGCAATAGTTTATTAACCTCGTTAAAAAGAAGCAAGAGGGAGATGACAAAATCACCAATCCCAGATTCCCTGCTATTTCTATCTAACCAAATGTTCCAAAGTGTAATAACTCTAATACATTACCAAAAAGCATTTACATAAGCATAATCAAAAGTAATATCATTCAACAGTAAATCCATGTGGCTAAACCTCTTGAATCTGACATGCAAGCACACCGTGAAAAGGTTAGTCACTGATTTCCATAATGAGGCATAACAATAAAAAAGAAAATGTATCACGTCCTCATTAGATGTTTGCATTTAGAGCAGACATGCGACACATTGCCCCTATAACTAGCACGAACCAGAAGAAAAAGTAGGAGAATATTACAAGAGAAGAATCTATATTTACCATGTCTGGTTTTATGGTGTGGAGAAATTGGTCCTTCCAAAGATGAGGGGAATACAAAAGGTTCCACTTAGAGTTCAACTAAGAAAATATTGTCTCCTACTTTGTTTTTAATGTCTAGCATCACTTGAGTAGCTCTATGACATTCTATCCACAAAGGCCTTACATCTACACAAAGCAAGGCAAAGAGAAAAAATGATTAAATCCAAGATTAACTTTTAAGGGAAAAATCAATTCCCTTGATAATAGTTGGATAAGGTCTTTCCTTTAGATATTGAAGACCAAGGCTCAAATCTTGTTGTGGGTGGACATGAGACCCCTTAGAGTCGTTGGCCTTGAAACACGGCCGTGCAAAGTTGAGGATAAATTGTGTATATACATAGTGTACGTGATGCCACATGCTTGATGTTTCTTTGCAATGTGAGGCCATGTTAAATATCTGGATGTGTTTGTCAAAGATTAAGACTTCCTACCAAAATGTTGATGTGGACAACAAATGAAGGATTGATTCCTATCGCTAAATTTTATGCCAGAATGTTCAAGTGGACAACCAATAAACTATTTCCCCAGAGAAGATCCAAATGCTATGTTGGAGTCAATCATTAATTGTTCACATCAAATTTCTAACATAGGGTTTAGTTTTCTATAGATTTCTATGAAATATAAGCTCACACTTCGGAGATACACAGGTTGGGACCTTCCACGTTTTAAGTGAGCGAAGTAAATTCCTGCTCCCATGACATGTGGCGCTGTTGCTTGGATAAAATGCCCGGACGGATTTTGATTTGTTCGGGCACTGCCGAGTCTTTTTCTCGGGTGCGTTCGAGCACGGGTCCCGAATCTTTGGGCACCCAATAAGATTCACCTAGCACACGTGCGTGAGGCCGCAGGAGACCCCAATTTTGATGGGCACCAGACCACCTCACGCCCACACACACATGCAGTTGTGGAAAGTTTTTCAGAAAACTTATGGAATAATCTGTAAATGCCATGTGGCCTACAATGAAACTAATGTGAGCCACAATTGTGCAGGCGCTGGGGGTACCGGGCAGGAGCAGGTACGGGCAATGGGCCGGGCAACATCTGAGCGACACTGGACACACGACGATGATCGACACATGTCAGGAGTTATCGACTCCGTCATAATAAGCTACGAGGTTTGAACAATACCATGTGAGATGCAAGCCCCTAAGATATAACTTCACAGCGGTCAAAAATCGAGCCTGTGCCTATCTGGTCACAGTCAACACATACACCCCACTGCGATTGACCCCCTAAGGGTTTTGACTCGTTAGCCCAAGACAAGGGTGCCTAAAATGAGGAAGGCTAGAGGTTGTGGCCCTTCCTCGACTTAAAGCACTCGCAAAGGATTGATCATTCTAGTCTCTTAGAAAAAAAAAACCTCTAAATTCATGAAGGGATTTAGATTGTTGAAATTGTTGATTACCTTGATAAAAGCCCAACAAGAAGACTTCATCCTTTGCTCAAAAAGTATATAGATCTTAACAATATGAATTTATTAAGGGTAGGCACATTTTTGACAAGGTTTTGATATTGTTACTACCATTGGAAATGCATTGCTTCAATACACTCCTTTAATGGTCATGAAGCTAGATCTTAAAAAAGTATTTAATGTAACTTAACTTGAGCTATAGTTTTCTTTCTTGCTACAAGAATCTAGGAGTATCAATCAATAAAAGAGCTTCAAGTGTTATCAACATCAATGGAAAGATAGTGTCTAGCATAATGAACTTGAGAAGCGGAGTCATTGTCTCTTTTCTTTACACCATAGTGGCCCTTTTCTTAATGAGTGATTTTAAAGAAGCACCAAACAAAGGAAAACATTTTGGTATGAAGCCTCTATCAAAAAGTAATTTCACATCAAGTGTTCACCAATGACATCACTCTTTTCCTTTAAGCTTTGAAAAAGGACCTAGCAAACATGTGTGGTATCTTTGATCGATTTTGTAGCATATTTGGTTTGAGTATAAACTGGACAAAATCTTACGCACTCTATGTTGGTCCTCTAGATATTTTGGACTAGCTTATGGAATTTATGCTCATTGGATCAAAACTGGTGAGTTAATCACACACTTGGAGATTACTATTGGACTTCAGTATCTAATAAACATAGATTTCATTGGATTTTGACAATATTTCAAAATATATTAACTAAATGGGATACACCCTTTCTATCATTTGCTGACAAAGATTTGTTGCTAAAGTATCTTGTTTTCTTTGTTATGTCCTATTCTGTTGTTCAATATAAGGAAAATGAGACAATTTTAGCTTAAAGGATTGGATTGTTGTTGATCGTGATATGTAGATGAAAGGGTGTGTAATACAGAAAAGATCATGGCCTATATCAATACAATAAAAAAGCATATTATTTCTAAAACATATTGAAGATCAACCATAAAGATAGAATTAGATCTTCAAGACTGCTTTGGCAATAACAACAAAAGTTGGATGTTGATTGATCATGTTGCTGCTTGTGCAATAGCCAGAAACAACCTAACCTTTGAGTGGTCATTTGTTTATTAGGGATTCCTTGAAACCTAATAATATATATATGTTTGATTCCTGATTTGCATCATCATGTTGGCAACTCTAGTGTATCTATAAACTCAACCAAAAACAACTTTCTTTGGATATGGACCATAAAAAAAGATTACAAGAATTTAGCTATGACGTTGCTTTTACTATTAGTAAAGGTCAATATTACATGTAGGATTGGTATATTTCAAGTGGAAGATGAAGGATGATTGGAATGTATGGCTCTTTAGATTAGCATTAAAAAAAAATTCCAGGTGGGTATTTTAATAATGGAGAATCATAACAAAGGGTAACACAAGAGAGATAATTGGGTACTTACTTCATGATTTCCATATTTTCTTATGAGAATGTTCAATGTTTGCAATTTGGGAGGCCATCAATATGTAGATAGAAATGACATATCGCTTAAACATTTTTAAGTGATCATTGTGGAAATCTTTTGATTGATGACAAACTTTTATTGGTTGTGACATTTGAAGATATAGATATGATGTTTTGTAGAAAGATCATGGAACTTTATTACCTATGGACTTACAATTGAAAGAGATTAGTTGCTAGTTTACTCCTACATTATCAAAGACAAAGAGTCACCAAATGGTTAAAGCTCAAGCAATTTGGGGACATGCCTAATGAGCATGCTAATCAGAGACATGATGATACGGGAAATGTGGGAAGTTTCTCAGCAAGATGGCTTCTTTTAAAACATTAGTGGCAACAATGTATTCAAATTTAGTAGACAATATTTCCATAAATGTTTGCTTTGTGTTGTTCCATCCTTTGTTAAACAAGACGACAAAGCCAGATACAAAGTGTCTAGTGTCAACATCCCCAGCCCAATCAACATCTGTAAATCCTTTGGAAACATTGGTAGTCTGGCTGGCTCCATGTTAGATGCATAAATTCTTTGTGACTTGTGGATACTTCAGGACTTCTAGAAGTGCTTTCCAATGTGTCAAATTGGGATCTAATATAAATTCATCTAATGTATGGATAGAATAAGCTAAATCATATATAGTGCAAAACATTGCATACATTATGAACCAATAATGGAATAAAAAGAATAGTGGTTCATACGTTCCTTTTCAGCATTAGTTTATGTACACTGATTTCTTGAAAATTTTAATGTTGGATCCAAATGACATAGCTCATTTTGCAAATTGTAAATTTTGAATCACATTACGAACATATCTTTGTTGGATTATTCTATCAGCTCAATCTTTGTATATTTGAATCCTAAGACAAAATGTGCTGGTACTTGGTCTTCCATTTTTTTATATGACAAGATAGCTTTGACATCTTTCAAAAATTATAGATTGTTGCTGAATATTAAATTATTATCTACAAATAATGTGATAATAATGAAGGATGTAGCAATTGCCTGAAATCATTATGACCAAGATGTTGATTTATATTCTATATTGATGCTCTAGTGGACTGCTTTACCCACATAGAGCCTTGTGCAATCTAGATCCATTCACATAGTCTATTTTGAGCATGTATATACACAACTTTAACTAGTGATTGAAAGAAGATTTAGTATTCTAAAGATAATCTAGTTTAATGTAATCAAAGTTAATAAAGTCTTGATCCTAGGTTAAATTGAAATTTGAGTCGATTTGAGTTTGATATCAACCCAACTAGAGCTGATATTGACCAAGGTATTGTTGGATTTACTCCTTCTACTCTCCTAAAGCCCTTTTTTTTTAATCTGCCTCCATTCTTGCTGCATATTTACTAACGTTGTCACGTAGCCTGCATATTTACATGCAAATTTGCACAGACGAATAAAAGGCGAAAGAATTGTGAACACTTTGTTTTTACACATGTTATGGTGACAGGCGAAAAGGGGACACTATCCTACCGAATGCCGAAGGTGCCCTAAAAGCTAAGGCACCGTATGAATCTTATCCTAAGGCCATTCGTAAGAGTGACCCACTTTTCGCATCATCACCAACGTTCATTTCAACAATGGCTGACGTCACACCCTTTTTATGCTCACTCCATGCAGTTGCGCTAACAAATTGGACAACAATTGCAGCCACCACGATCTCCTATAGACAACACATCCACTCTGTACTTTCACAATCTGCACACCAGTAATATAATGTATATATATTGGATACCATCCGTGTATTCAACATACACATAGAGAGAGTTAGATGAGAAGCGAGAGAAGAAGAGACTAAGAGAAGAGGTTTCATTCCTCATTACCGACAAAATAAGCTTCGTAGGGCACACAATTTCGTCCGCTATTGTATTGTGCTCTGCCGCATTATTACCTTGTGTACATGATATACTTAATCTGATATAGCTCTTTGTTCTGCATTCAAATCTGTGTTAATATTGCTATGCTTGTTCTTCATTTTGTTTGATCTTTCTAGTTGCTCTTTCTGGTAATAGACGATCAACTTTTAGTCTCGTCTTTCGCGAATAATTTGCGACTAATTATTAGTCGAGCACAGTCTAGCTCTTCACGAATCATTCATGACAGATAAATTGTTTGCAATTCGTGACAAATTATTCATCTAGTGCTTCATCCATTAAATGTTTGGCTACGTAATCTAGAATGACTGTGATTTCTATCACTGAAGTTCTCTTCATTCTGATAGGCGTAGTCATGCTTACGGAGAGAGTCAAATAATTCATTCCATTGCGCACGAACATTTTCTATTCGAGTTCGCTTCTTGTTCGTTTGTTGTTCGAGTTCGTTTCTCATTCATGTTCGTCATTCTCTCTCTCTCTCTCTCTCTCTCTCTCTCTCTCTCTCTCTCTCTCTCTCTCTCTCTCTCTCTCTCTCTCTCTCTCTCTCTCCACAACATGGTATCAGACTTATCTTCATAGCTTGGTTAGCTTCCACAGTACAAGACTCTACTAGCCGATAGAGTAATTGTTTTCTTGTTTAGTAAATATCAGCTTTTCATACTTAAGTCACTGATAGTTTTTCCTATCACTTAGACTAATTCTTCCACATGGATTTCCAAGGGAAAGCCAGTCCTATCATGGACAAGCTTGATGGAGCCAATTACCATCTGTGAAAATTTAAGATGAAAACTATACTAATGGCAAAAGAATTGTTCGACGTTTTTACAGGTGCAGAAGGGAAACCCGAAGCAAATGACGTGACAATCGCTAGATGCAAGCTGTAAGGATAGAAAAGCTTTTGCGCTGATCATCCTCAACATCATGGATACCCAGATTGGCCATGTATGTGAGGCTCAGACATCGAAAAAAGTCTAGGACATCTTGAGCACACTATATGAAGTGCGAGATATAGCTTCTAAGCTACATCTCAGGAAGAAATTCTACTCCCTCAAGATGACGAATGGTGATTCTCTGCAGAATTACATTAATCAATTCAAGAACCTGCTAAGACAAATGGCCACTGTCGGATCTGTCATAGACGATCAAGACGCAATGATGCAACTGCTTACAAGCTTGCCAAGTTCTTACGACAGCTGGGTGATGATCATAACGACTCATCCAGAATTGACTCTTTCGAGAGTCATTACTATGTTGTTGCAGGAAGACACGCGAAGGAACGAAGCCTCGAGTTCCTCAGCTGATTCTGACACCTTGTACACCAACAAGAGCATGACAAAGTAGAAGAAGAAAAAAGGCCCGAAGCAATCAAAGCCAGACCAAAAACCAGCTCAGCATAAGGAACAGTTGAATCCACAGACAAAGAAGAAGTTGTTCTGTAGATACTGCAAACAAAACAACCACAAAATTCAAGACTACCGAATACTTCAAGCGAAGAACAATAGCAAGGGACAGTCGAATCAAGTGGCAAATGCAACTGTAGAAGCTCCACAACCTATTCAAGAAGCAGATCATGATGCCTTCATGACCAACCATCAAGAAGCATCTGGCGACAGTTCTTGGTTTCTGGATTTTGGAGCCACTCAGCACATGACTAGCCTCATTGGCTGTTTCGAGTCCTATACACCTTACAGTACCTTGGTGACAATATCACACAAGCTATCAAAGGTGAAGGCACTGTAAGATTAAGCTTTGCAAATCATCAATCTAAGCTACTCTCTAAAGTCCTATATGTACCAAATTTATCTACAAATATGCTCTTTGTAAGTAGAATCATAGATTTAGGACATAGAGTAGAGTTTGAATGTGATCAGTGTAAAGTATTTGATAGGACTAGCAAGATCCTAGCACTCAGAAAGAGGCATGGATACTTGTATAAATTAAGTCATTGTTTTTTTGCTTCTAGTCAGGCTCTCAGTACTTCAATTCATACAAATAAAGATTTACTTTGGCATTATAGACTTGGTCATTTAAATCATGCTGCTGTACAATGAATGTCTAGACAATCTATTGTTCTTGATCTCGACTATCCTCGCGAAAAAGTCGAGTTACCTATCTGTCAAGACTATCTAGTTGGTATACTGACTAGGAAACCATTTTAAGTCAAGCCATCACCATGTTGCTAGAGGATTGCTAGATGTTGTACATTCAGATATTTGTGTCCCGATGAAAAATCCTTCGTTGAAGGATGCCAAGTATTTTATAACCTTTATTGATGAATTCTCCAAAAGGACGATGGTGTATTTCATAAAGAAGAAATCAGAAGCCTTCAACTGCTTCAGAATATTCAAGGAGCGTGCAGAAAAGGACACTGGAAGGACGATCAAGGCCCTAAGGTCAGACAATGGTGGAGAATACATCTTTGTCGAGTTTAAGGAGTACTATCAAAGCCAAGGCATCGAGCAGCAATTCATCACTCCTTACAGTCCTCAGTCTAATGGCTTAGCTAAGAGGAAGAACCGTACTTTGGTCGAATCTGCTAAGTGTATGCTATCGCATGCATCGTTGTCCAAGAGATTCTGGGCTGAAGCTGTATCCACTGTAGCTTACCTCCAGAATAGATGTTCGACCAAGGCCCTCTCAGAATAGACACCCCACGAGGTGTGGACAGGCTCTAAGCCTTCTTTGAAGAACCTAAGAGTGTTCGGGTGCATGTTCTACGCGTAGATCCCAAAAGACACAAGGAAGAAATTGGACTTCCAAGGTCTCAAGACCATCCTGATCGGATATACTTTGTCTAATAATACCTACAAGTTGTATGATCCTGATATCCAGCAAATATTATATAGCCGAGATACAGTCTTTATCGAGGATCAATTCGTCGACCTCAAAGGCAAGGATATTGCTCAAGAAGAACCTACATATCATGCCATTGACATGATAGTCCGTGCTTCTGGCTCATGCGTGTCTATTGTCAACCCACTTCAAGATAGCGAATCAGACGAAGATGTTGCTGCTACCCAGCAACAAGTCCCAAGAGCGGTTCATCAGTCGAATCATCCCAGAAGATCAAGCCGAGTGCGCACACAGCCCACAAGGTATACTCCTGAGTCTGCTTGTCTCTTAATGCAGGAACCGACGACAGTCGAAGAGGCACTTAGCAACCAGACTCTGATCTCTAGAGAGAAGCCATGGACAGAGAGTATTCCTCTCTGATATAGAATCAGACATGGTTATCAGTTGAAGCTCCTATTGGATGCAATATTATTGATTGCAAATGGATCTTTAAGATCAAATATAATGCCAATAGCGCAATTGATCGAAGGAAGGCTAAACTAGTAGCACGAGGATTCACCCAGATCCCGAATGTCGACTACAGTGAGACTTTTAGTCTAGTCATCAAACATTCGTCGATCAGAATGCTCTTGTCTTATGCTGCAACTGCCGACCTCGAAGTACATCAACTTGATGTAAAAACAGCCTATCTAAACGAAGTCATACAAGAAGATATCTAAATGATCCAGCCTGAAGGATAAGTTCTGGAAGGCATGAAGAATCATGTCTGTAAACTCCACAAAGCACTATACGGCTTAAAATAGTCTGCCAGAGCTTGGTTTCAGAGGATCAACACATTCATCATTGAACAAGGATTCAAACCAAGCACTGCTGATTGCAACGTTTATTCAAGGTCAGTGCAGCAATCCTTCATTATCATCACCTTGTACGTTGATGATACGTTGCTCTTCAGCAACAATACCGAAATGGTCAAGGATGCAAAACAAATGTTGTTCTCAGAATTCGACATGACTGATCTGGACGAAGCTCACTTATGTCTTGGAATTCAAATCCACAAAGACAGAGCAAATCGACTGATTCATATCACTCAACAAAGGTATCTTCACAATGTTCTTAACAAATACAATTTGACGAACTGTAAATCAGCTCACTCACCAATGGATCCAAGCTTGCATATGTCAAAGGACCAATTTCCCCAGACCAAGCAGGAAGAGGAGCAGATGAGAGAATATCCGTATCGATCGATACTTGGATCTCTCATGTACGCAATGGTCTGTACAAGACCAAATATCTCTTTTGTTGTAAGCTCACTCAGCCAATGTATGGCTAATCCTGGCATTACCCATTGGAAGGCTCTTATTCGAGCATGAGATATATTCGAGCTACCATGGACCAGTGCATCTGCTATGGAGATGTCAACAACGACAATCTTCATTAGCTCAGTGGCTATTCTGATGCAAGCTCGGGAGGAGATGCAGACAATCGTAAATCCACATCTGGATTTACATTCTTCTTCAACGACGGTCCTATTTCATGGAACAGTCATAAGCAAACCTCTATCGCACTTTCTTCTACTGAAGCAGAATACATTGCTGCTTCTCAATCTATTAAGGAAGTGTTTTGATTGAGAAATTTGTTGTCAAACATCAATCTGTATCAGGACAGCCCCACAATTTTGTTTTGTGATAACAAAGTACTATTGCCTTATCGGCCAACCCTAGATTTCATTTTAGGAGTAAGCACATTGAGATCAGATATCACTACATCAGGGGCAAGGTTCTTGAAGGGAGGTAAGCTTAACATACTGCAGAATGCAGGACAAGGTTGCAGACATTTTCACAAAAGCACTCAGTATTAATGCACAAAACAAATTTTGTGCATTGCTCAGTTTGAAAATCAAGGCATTCACGGATCCAGATTAAGGGGGGGTGTTGGATTTACTCCTTCTACTCTCCTAAATCCTTTTTTTTTTTTTTTAATTTGCCTCCATTTTTCCTGCATATTTACTAACGTTGTCACGCAGCCTGCATATTTACACGCAAATTTGCATAGACGAATAAAAGATGAAAGAATCACAAACACTATGTTTTTACACATGTTATGGCGAAAAGGGGACACTATCCTACCGAATGCCGAAGGTGCCCTAAAAGCTAAGGCACCCTATAAATCTTATCCTAAGGCCATTCGTAAGAGTGATCCACTTTTTGCATCATCACCAACTTTCACTTCAACACTGGTTGACGTTACACCCTTTTTACGCTCACTCCATGCAGTTGCCGCTAACAAATTGGACAACAATTGTAGCCACCCACGATCTTCTACAGACATCACATCCACTCTGTACTTTCACATCTGCACACCTGTAATGTTATGCATATATATTGGATACCATTCGTGTATTCAACATACACATAGAGAGAGAGTTAGATGAGAAGCGAGAGAAGAAGAGACAAAGAGAAGAGGTTTCATTCCTCATTACAGACAAAATAAGCTTCGTAGGGCATGCAGTTTTGTCCGCTATTGTATTGTGCTCTGCCGCATTATTAACTTGTATACATGATATACTTAATCTGATACAGCTCTTTGTTTTGCATTCAGATCCTGTGTTAATATTGCTATGCTTGTTTTCATTTGGTCTGATCTTTCTAGTTGCTCTTTCTGGTAATAGACGATCAACTTTTAGTCTTGTCTTTCATGAATAATTCGTGACTAATTATTTGTCTAGCTCTTCGCAAATCATTCACGACAAATAATTTGTCTTGCAATTTGCGACAAATTATTCATCTAGCGCTTCATCCATTAAATGTTTGGCTACGTAATCTAGAATCACTGTGATTTCTATCACTAAAGTTCTCTTCATTCTGATAGGCGTAGTCATGCTTACGGAGAGAGTTAAATAATTCATTCCGCTGCGCACGAACATTTTCTGTTCGAGTTCGCTTCTCGTTTGTTTCTTGTTCATGTTCGTCATTTATTCTCCCCCCCCCCCCTCTCTCTCCATAACAAGTATAATATTGACCTAGAGCTAATATCAATCTAAGGTCAATTCAAACTCCATTTTGACCTTTGGTTTCTAATCTACAAATTGAATTTTTTTAGGTATGTACAAACTTTTATAGGAGACACAATTGTAGTGGACTTTTAGTTTTTATATAAATCCAATAGTTAGTCCTCTATTGGTAAATGTATATTTAATCGATTGTAGGGTGATTTGGCTGATTGGTTCTTCACATAGTTTTTTTGAAGGTCTTCGTGTTATTTAAGGCTTGTGAGTGAGTTTTTGGTGGTTGAATCATGTTTTTTTTGGAAAATAGCTACTTGTGAAAAATAGGCAAAATCTAGCTTGATCTTTTGCAATATCATGTACACAGTGAAATTTCACATGTGTGGAGCATGTTCCCACGTGTGGAGGGTAGCCATAATCTTTTTAATTCATTTATGAAGAGTTTGAATAGTCAATAGGCCTTAATCTTGAGTTTGGGGGTACTTTGACTTTTCTACCCCATTCACACATGTTAGTAGGTGATTAGTCCAACTTTGGTGTGTGATGTAGCTCGAGGTAGGCTAGGCTTCTTACACATGGCATGATAGTAGAGGGCTAGTGACACTTTCCTATGTGTTGTCATGAAGTCATGTGACCAATCAAAAGTGAAATGTTTTGAGCACTGGTATACTTATGAAAAAGAACTAACAACCTATGAGGATATATACAACATTTTTCTACACGTAGAATAGAAGTGAGAGGTTGTAAAAGCTTGTAGTGAATTATCAAACAACTAGGCCTTATCTTCAATAGAGCAAGCATTGCTAACAAAGAAACCCTATAGTAGAACATTAGACAACAAGAAGAAAAATAAAAAATGCTGTGACTGACATAAGAATGGGCCTTGGGCCAAAGATTGTCAAAATAAAGGATATATATCAATGAAGGCAAACTAAAGTAGCAATCAATTAAATGTGTTTGTTGTTGCATTGGCTTCACAAGACAATGACAATAATTGATTTAGGGGCAACACAACACATGATTGACAATTGACAATGGTTTCTCCAATTCACTCCATTGGTGACAATGTAGCGCAAGCGTTTAATGGGGATAAAATCTTAAACTTGCACCCCAAATAAAAGTACCCATCATTTTTGAGCGGAAAGGTAAGGAATATCTTGAATGTGTTTTTTGTGACAGGCTTAAAGAAAAGTATAATAACTATTTTCTGAAAATTGTCAACTACTTTTCTAGCTTTTTAGTTAGTTTTGCAATTTGAGCCTAAATGAGGCCAAATTATTTTGTACACACAAAAGTTCATTTTTAGGTTTACTTGGCAATTTTGGCCAATATGACTAGTTTAGGTTAAGTTTTGGATAAGCTAGGCCAAATGACTCTAGAGAAAGGAGAAAGAGAGTCATCACTTTTAGCTATAAATAGTAGGCTCTTTGCTGGAATAGCATTAGGAGCAACTTCATAGGTGCATATGTCATTGAAGAAAGAGTTCTTTTATGCTTTGAAAAAAATGTTGAAACATCTCAGAAACGAAATTATCACAATTTCTAGGTCTTTGAATTGTTTGCCAAATATTTGTTTATCGATTACTATTTGAGGATATTGAAATGCATAATAAATTTAACGACCTTAAGAATAGGTTTTACATGTAAATAATACATGGATGACATAATTGACTTACAAAGCATGTCTCAAATTTGGTGTACTTTATAGTTTTTGATCTTATATTTGATGCAACATTCTCATCGAAGTATGGCCTCAAAATTTGTTTATAGGTATACGATGTTTCCACATTCATTTATTCCTCCAACTTCTCTACATTTTATTGGCTATTTATGAGATTGTGCTAAACATCATATTGCTATAAAGCCATCATTGGTTTGAACTTGTACCCTTTATAGGGTTTCATTTACATTGAAAGCAAGGAAAAACTTTCAAGTCAAGCTTTTCTTATTTTTCTTCCAGAGGCATAGTATCTCAGGATCTTCTTAGATCAACGTGTTAATCTTGTCTATGTACTTGTAGTGCAATCACATTTGTAGCACTCTTTTGTCGTAAAATAAGTTTCAGCTTCTTTGATGAATAAAACACATTCATATCCTTCGGGGGAATATGTTTTCTTTTTGCATTTTTTTTAAGGTCCATGTAAAACACAATTTATGGAAAAAAAACAACTATTTTCTTGTTTGGTAAGGTTTGCCTTCTCAGCCCTTCCATCGTTGGATGAGCTTTGCATTGGGTTACCGCCCTAGGCAGCAGGTCCTGCCCTGCCGAAAGAGCCTCAGAGTGTGTATAGCAAAATAATAAGCCAAAAGTGAAAACACTGAATCCTGTTGGATAAATTTTCATTACAAATTTTGGTTAGCATATTAATATGGAAATCAAGTCTATGTGGTTAATTCATGCACATTGCTAAGATTCTTCTATGACAGATCAGTAACACGATTCATAAATTTCATTCACGTAACATCAAAATTGAAAAGAAAAGTTACAGTTCTAAACAATTCCAGAACACAGACTCAGCATTGCACCAGGGGCATTCTAGCCAGCAACATTGCATGCAGCTAAATGATTATTTGAAAAAATTATACTCTTTGCACTGAAATTGGCTAAAAGCCACAAGGTGAATCAAGCATATCCCCTGATATAGGTGAATGTTGCTATGTATCAGGGTTACTATATAATATAAGCTAACAAATTTTGCTATACAAAACCTCAATCTATTGCTAAACTGTTCTGCTGTAACGCTTTTTGGTAATATCAACCCGTGGGAGCACAGAGAAATGTTCTGCTATAAATTATGGCATAGGACAGGATACCTTGCATTGATAGCAAGTCTTGCTTGTGTTGGATCCATCAGAGCTCCTGCATTCTTGATTTATATGAGGAAAGAGATTGCTGCTGGGCTTATGTCAAGCCGTTCAGAGTTCTAGAACTTTGTAGAATTCTAAAACAGACATGGAATCAATAGTGCAGATCACTTTAATCCCTGCAAACCCAGCAGCAAGGGCCAGATCCTTGAATTCTTCCTCGGTGCGCTCCTTTCCACCTTGATTGTAGGCCAGCATGAGCAGATCTACGCTGTAGCCAACTTTGGCAGCAAGACTATGATCTACTGTAGCAGGCAACACAGCGTCTACCACAATCACTTTGCCGGCGTCGGGAACAGACTTGTAGCAATTTTTGAGGATTGTGAGGCAGTGATCATCGCTCCAATCGTGCAAGATCCACTGCAAAAACCCGCAAGTAGTCAATCTCCACAGTACCAAAAAGTCCAGGGGAAAAGGATTCGATAAAAGGACTAGCTCAAATGCTTTATAGAAAAAAAAGCTTTAGTACCTTCATGAAGATGGCTTCTCCTGAAGGCACGCTTTCAAACATGTTCCCACCAACGTGCTCTACACCAGGATATTGTGGGGCAAGAGCCACAACATGAGGCTGATCGAAATTTATCCCTTGAATGTGGGGATATTTCGACACAATCATGTTGAGCGATGATCCGAATCCTCCCCCTACATCAACCAGTTTGCTGATGTTCTTAAAGCCATCATATGCATCAAGGGTAGCTTTCATGAAGAGTGTTGAGTGGCTTCCCATGGCGGTGTTGAAGAGCTTGTCCAAGCGAGGATCTTCTGTCCCCAGCTGGAATGCATTCTTGCCATGAGCTTTGAAGAAAGGCTCTCCTCCATCCAGCACTGCCTCAGGAAGGTACTGCCATGAGGCCATGAACACTTTATCCTGGTTCATCACAACCAGAGGTGCCAATGACATGCCCATCTCATCCTTGATTAGATACTTGCAAAGAGGAGTGAGTCCATATCTGCTCTCTTTCTTACCATCTACCTCCACAATTGTGTCACTGAGAATTTCTCTGGATGCAAGAAGCTTAAGGATGCGGTCAAGGTAGACAGCAGATTTGGTCGTAGTGGTAGGAATGTGAGCAACAATGTCTTTTGCAGAGATGGGTTCAGTAGGGCTCACTTTGTTGATGATCTCAAACACATCCAGAATAATGGCTGCTCTGAGAGCCATGGGAACTGTGCTCAAAGTGCCCAGCTCCAATACCTTCATTCTCTCCAAGTTCTGTACCTTGGTGGGCTCTGCTTCTTTCTCTTCCACCTTGGAAGCTGCCCCATTCTCTTCCACCAGTCCAATCTTGTCAGAACCCATCTCTCCTCGCCCTTTTCCTCTCTATCTGTGAAATTATTTTGTGCTTCGAAGTTCCTCTGCAGCCTTCCGAAAAAAGTCGCTCTCTTTCTCTCTGATAACAGAGATGGAGCACAAAAGAAAACGTGAGCTGCTGTGAGACTCGAAGAAGAGAAGCGCGAATTATATAGAATTTAGAAAACGTCAAGTTAGAATAGGTACACCTACTGCTTTCCTTTGCTTGTGGCCAGGACAAGGACACACAATCTCTCTCTCTCTCTCTCTCTCTCTCTCTCAATGGCTAAACAATTTAACCACCTCAAGCAATAGTTACTTGTTTTTCTCTCTTTCTCTCAAAGGAATCTTAGGACAATATCTAAAGGCTGAACAATTTAAGCACCTATGACCTCAGCCATAGTTCTTTTCACTTGGTTTCTTTTTTGGCCACTAGAGCAACTAGTTAGTTATATGTATAAGTTACACAACAAGCATAACTAATTTCCTAGGTTTGAAGCAAGCTCCTAGTGTCTCTTGTGTCTACCTAGAAAATAATTTAATCCTTGCTCATCAACTTTGCAAATAATGCCCTTGTCCAACTCACCACTCAAGTGCATTGGGATAAAATAAGTATTGTTCTTTACCTTGTAAAAATTTATCTTCATTCTTTTAACTTAAGAGGGTTTTCATCAAATAAGTCTAAAATGAACTATTGAGCTATCTTAAACACAACTACAAATATGGGGCTGGCACCTTTGCCACACACATAAGACGCGGCCCATGTTTGGCCTGTAAGGCCTAGCGTGGTAGTTTTCGTGGCAATCAATGGCAACAGACGAGTGGTAGTGCCATGTTGCCAAAATTTTCAATTGATGACAACTTTAAATTTGAGATTTTTGTAACAAAATTAAAGAATGTAGTAATGCAATGACTACTCAGAAAACATAGCAACTTCAAGCTTATCATTCTCGATGCCTTCACATATCCTCCCTCTCCTCTTATGTGTTGCTAAAGGGTGTCTTAGTTTTTGTAAAGTTGTCCTATGTACTTGAGGCCATATTCATTTTTCCATTCTAAGTATCCTTAGTGACTTTGGCCGTTTACTAGTACTTTTGGTTTTGCGGACTATTGAGATTTTGCTTGAGTTTGCGATAAGATATGTTGGAATTTGGTTAGTGTTGTACAATCACTCTTCAAATGTACATGTTCTTTGTTTTTGGACAATTTTTGAGACATGTAGAATTACTCACAAACTATGCACATAGGACAAATCTATAGAAATACTCTAAAATTTTGATAGTTTGCAGAGTAGCGACTGAAGATAAAAAAAAACAGGGTCCAAATCGACCTCGGGTCAAGATAGGCTTTGGATTAAAATTAGCCTTGGGTCGAAATAAGCTTTGGTCGGCTCGATATCGAACTTGATACCAAAACACCTACATCGATTCTATTCAATTCAATCCAAGATTGAAATTTGACTGTCATGATCAAAATAACAAATTTCAATTTTCACGATCATTCTTCATGACAAAATCATATCAGACAATCAATGCCTATCGATTATAGTAAACTGAATTAATGCCAGGTTACTCAAGTTTCTTTGGATTCTACTTAAAGTTGTATATATAGAAGCTAAAAATTGTAGAGAAAAAATATGGTGTGTGCAAGTCAATCGAGATTATTGTAGCACACTCCTTTTATGGCAGAGAAAAGGTAGTATATACTGCACCATAGGTTTTGTATGTGTGTAAATCCATTGAGATTGATCATTGTAGCACACTTGATTTATGAGTAAATTGTTTGTATGCATTTTTATCAATAGTTAAAGTTTCAATTAAGCTATAATGTTGTTCGTGAATCGATCTTGGCTCATTCTGAATACTGCATAAGCAATGTATGGACGTGTGGTGTCTGCCAAGTACATTAATGAGCCCTTTTCAATCTACCTGCTCATCCATTTATGTTAGCTCTAATTCATTCGTCTCTATCCATCTTAGTGAAATATGTCATCCTCCTCATAGGATTGCTAAGATCCTAGGAGGATTGCTATTCCTTAATTTTTGCACCTTAGGAAATCCTTAGTTCATTTATCTCCTGGTTTTTTCCAACATTGATATGTAGAGTGAAGATTAGGACTTTTTTCAACAATGGTATTAGAGCAGAGTTCAAACCTCCATTGAAATTTTTGAAGTGAAATATTTCTAGAGTCGATTTGATATCGACGTTCAGTTTGATTCTTAGTCGTTCTATGTATATCGATTTTAGAATTATAGAATCAAGTTCAACTGTTGTAGAGAATTTAGATGGAAGTAATTTCCATATGTGGAGATTTAAGTTGAGGATGATGTTATTAGCAATGAATCTATGGGACTGAGCTTATGCCCATTGATGTTGTTTGGCATTGCTAAATGGAAGCAAAGAGATGGAAAGGCTTAATAGCATTGAATTTGAAATATTCATTGATCTTCCACATTAGTTTGGCCAAGTCTTCAAAAGAAGCTTGGAATTCTCTCACTAATCATTATAAAAATAAAGATGTCACCTCCAAATTATTTTTAAGAAATTATTCTTTCTCATTCATGATGAATGAAACCACTAGCATGTTAGAAAATATTAATGACTTTAAGGCTCTTCTTGAGAAGATGGCCTCTATAGGATCTAGTGTGGAAAATCAGGATGCATTTATGGCGTTGTTATCAAGCTTGCCTAAAACTTATGAGCATCGGACTATGTTTGTGACTACACAAACTAACTTTGAGATTGTCAAAGTTGATTTCAATATTGCTTCAAGAAGAGATGAGAAGAGGTGGAGCATGTGAGAAATATCAGCTAGTTTGATTGAGTCATGCTTAGTTCACTTGGCAATTTTGGCCAATATGCATTTTAGATTTAGAGATATACTTTTTGAAGTTGTTTAGGCCTAAGTTTATTTGAATTACCACTTTTGGAAAGTGTGGGAAAAGTAGTTAGGTCGAGTTTGAACCAATTCAAATTTGAATTTTTAGATGCATTGAATCTAGTCTATTGGTAGAATAGGTCTAGAACTTTCTAACAAGCACATACAAATAGGTCAAGGACCTACTATATGTAGTGTACAAGCGTGGGAAGAGGGCATCTCTCTCTCTCTCTCATGCTTATGAAAGTGATCTCTTTGGGTTTCTATGCTCATATGTGCATTGTCTTGTTGATATCTTAAATTCTTGTGTGTAGAATGCTATTTTAGGCGGTGTATTGGATCCACACGTGTGAAAAGTGGTATGGTACAACCATTGTACGAACAAAAACAACATTTTATCATTTATATGCTATTTGGTCAAGTTCTTATCGAGTTTATAGCTTTTATGCAAGTAGATGCTAGATGTCTACATTGTTAATGGTGCTAGACTTGCTTTCTTTAGTAACCAAAGATCAAAGGGGCAAATTGGATCTCAGTTCTGATTTTCTTCACATGGTATCAGAGCTTTGGTGCGGGTTATTGAAGGAGTAGCCAGAGTTAGCAAAGGATTTGGAGGATTTACCAATTCTAGAGCAAGCTAGATTGATTTAGACTACTCAAAAAGCAAGCATTTCTCAAGTGTAGAATTGATTTTTTGTGATTCAAAACTCAATATAGGGAAAAATACTTGAAGTAGGCTCATGTCACTCCATACTTGGTGGAATGTGGAGACTTTAATTGCATTGAATAGGTCTTATTGCACTCTCCAAGAATCTATATTAACTTTGTAGCATTTGCATATAGAAAGTGAAAGATTCAATTTTTTGTACTTTTGTAGAAATCCTATTTCTAATTGGATCTCTTGTGTTTGGAGTTGCTGGACTTTTCAAGAGTGTATTTCAATCATAGAAAGTACAAAATTTCATAAGATTGTAGGTTGATCATTTGTTGATAAAGTACCTTCCATGTTATGTGTTGATTTGCTAGGTTTGGTGCAAGAAAGAGATTTGAGAGGTTCCATATCTTTGTGATTTCTTCTTGATTTAGTTTGTTGACATTCAAGAGAGTGCTTTGTGCGTTGTAATAGGTTGAAAGAGAAGATTGTAACATGGCAACATAAAGTGGCTTCATGTTGGAAGGCAACGATAGGCTCACCTCAACAAATTATTCTACTTGGAAGGTGAGAATGGAGTCTCTCCTTGAGATGAATGATTTAATGGACATTTTTGTAGGTGTGAAGGAAATACCTTTGGCACCTCAAGAACAATTGAGGTATGAGAAGATGGAAAAGAAAGCTCTACATGTGATCAAGATGAATGTTATGTATGAACTTCTCAAGGAAGTTGGTAAGTGTACTTCATCAAGTGAGTCTTTGGAAGCTTTGAAGAAGCTTCAATCTAAGTCTACATCAAGGGTACTAACCCATAGGAGGCAAATCTTTCAAAGTATGCAAAAGAAGGATGAAACTGCTCATGCTTTTGTTTTGAGGATTAAGGCATTCAATGATGAATTAGCATGTATTGAGGAAAACATTAAGGAAGTAGAACTTGTTCAAGTTGTTCTTAATGGCTTGTTGGATGATCATGCTAATCTTGTTCAAAGTTTTGCTTTTCAAAAAAATTTGCCAAGTATGGTGGATTTGCAAGAGATCTTGGTGAATGAGGAGTTTAGGTCTCTATTAAGAGGAGGTGCATCTTCTACATCTCAAGTTGGGGAGGAGGAAGCTATGTTCATCAAAGGCAAGTGGTCTAAAGGGCAAGCTCAAGGTGAGGCTTCTACTTTTGTTGGCAAGAGGAAAGATAGAACTAAGCTAAAATGTTTCTATTGTGGAGTCAAAGGACATTTTGCTAGTGAGTGCTTCAAGAAAATGAGAGATCAAGATGAGAAGAAAGGCAATTTCACTTTTGATGAGGATGGTGTTGGTGATCAAAACTCAAATTATGATATTTTTTTGATGTCTTCTTGTTTGGTAACCAATGATGGAGATATTGATCCATGGTGGACTGATAGTGGAGTAAGCTTTCATATGAAATGTCACAAAGAGTACTTTACTTCTTTGGTGCCTTATGAAAGAGAGAAGTAAGGTCATCAACATGGCCAATGGTGGTAAATGTGTTATCAAGGGCATTGTTACTTTTCCTATTTTTCTCTCATCTACAAACAAGAATGTTCATTTGAAGAATGTCTTGTTCATACCTTCCATTACTAAGAATGTGCTTAGTGTGTGTCAAATAAATGACAAAGGGCTCAAATTGAAATTTGCTGGTGATTCTTGTTTGACAAAAGGAATGGAGTCTTGATGGCAAGAGACAAGGTGAGCTCTACAAACTTGATGGATATGCTGTTTCTAACCATGGTGGTTTGAAGGAAAAGAAGCAAGCTGGTGAGCTTTCTTCAATGTCAAAGTCAGAAAGGTGTCTTATTCTAGATCTAGCTGAAGATCTAAGATGCCTTTTCATTTAGTACATTTGGATGTACATTATACTAGTTCTTTGAATATTGGAAAAGCAAAGATGTTTGTGACTTAAATTGATGACTTTAGTAGATATTGTTGGACTTATATGGATTTGCTCAACAGAGAGGTAAAAAGCAACTTGAGGAAAAGACTGGTTACCAAGGATATATGTGATCTATCATCCAAAGGAGGTTGTCGAAAAAGAAGAATTTGTGCATTCAAGTAAGTTATATAGCTGATTTGGTTTAATCATGATTGTTTGAACTTTTTGATTCAATCATAACTACTAGTTTTGTTATTTATTAATTTCCACTCTCAGTTTAGGTTATTATGCTACTGTGAATACTATGAGTGTCCTAATCTCTACTGACTTTTTTATGAAAATTATATTTGCAATGCAGATCAACATTGGTTGTTGAAGACCGTTTGGCTGATGAGATTTCCATTGGAAACTCACTATATTCTATTTTAACTTCTAAATCTATGAAATCAATGTTAGACAATAACAAAATGAAAAGATTAAGGCTTCAGTTACTGATAGCATTATAAATGAAGTTGGAAAAATATTGGGAAAAATATTGGACAGTACATTGGTTCAAAGAGCATGTGATTTTCTTAGCATTAGTAGAGAAGCATATGCAACAATGTTTAAGATAATAAAGGAATCATTTGCACAGGTAAGTATAAAAAAATTTCCAATCCCACGACCATTTCATCTTTACAATTTTACCCTACGATTGTGTTCTGGCCTTTTTGAGAGCAAAACAAACCATGTGTCAAACTTATATCGGTTTTATTTGGAGAATAAGAAATAATGATTTAATACTTGGAAGTTGTGCATGTCAGCCACGTGGATCAGGGGTCACGTTTAGCTTTTACTCTCATTTCTTAACTTTTGATTCTGTGATCAAAACATCCTCTCGTTGGTTTGCAGCGTTGTGAGGCCTTCACTGTTTGTTTGAAGTATTTAAAGTGATAGTACTTCATGCAACCATGCTGTCCATCATCAAGAGCGCATATATGCACACAATAAGGGCACAAAAATAGATCCTCTCAAGAGCGCATATATGTAGACAATTAGAGCGCAAAAACAAATCCTCTCCTCGGTTTGTAGCGTTCTGAGGTCGTCACTATTTGTTTGAAGTGATAGGACTTCGTGCAGCCACATTGTCTATTATCAGTGTATATATGTAGACAATAAGAGCACAAAGCTGTAGACATTAAGAGCACAGATTAGTAGGTAAGAAAATAACTTCTTAGATCCATAGACAATCCATGATGATGTTTTCTTGAGACTATTTCCTTAAAAATCTAACTAATACCTACATCAATGATCCATGAAAGTGGCTACGTCTGTAGTTTGCTGGTTCTGGCGGTGGCTGAAAATGTATTGCTGGATTCTGGTTTTGCTTCAGAGCAAGTGCCATTGAAACTATTTGGAAATATCTTATTTCAAAATTCCGATCATTGCACATGTTTGGGCTGCTAACAGAAACAAGCCTGCCAAGGATGGTGCATTTTTGAGATTATCCAGAGATGGCAACTTATTCATCTCTAATCTTGATCAAACAACTATTTGGACGAGTGGTACAAGTGGATTGAACATCACCTCAATGCTGATGGAAGAAAGCGAGAATCTTATTCTCGCCCACATAACAGGGAGAGCAATATGGCAGAGCTTAGATCACTCCACAGATACTTGTGTGCCAAGCATGAACTTTGATATGAAAACAAATCTAATCTCGTCCAAATCTTGTAAAGAATTTGGGCTCAAGGCCACGCACACACGTACCCATGCGAGCCGCGTACAAGGATCCCAACCCCAGTCGCCTAGCCACCCGCCATCCGTCTAACCCCCACAAGGGTTGGTACCAGGGGATAGAGGATATAGAGAAGCCCGAAGTTATATATGGGAGATTTAAAGGCAAGCAATTACTTATGGGAGATTGAGAATTCTCAAGGCCTTCACTAGGCTCTCAAGCCCACGACACTTTCGTGTGCGCGGCTTGCAACTAAACATTCCGCAACACCCCCACTCAAGCAAGCACAGGCAAAGGAACCCCCACTGGCTCTGATACCATGTAAAGAATTGGGGCCTCAGGGCCACACACACACACGTACCCACGCGAGCCGCGTACTGGGATCCCAACCCCAGTTGCCTAGCCACCCGCCATCCGTCTAACCCCCAAAAGGGCTGGTATCAGGGGATAGTGGATATAGAGAAGCCCCAACTTATATATGGGAGATTTCAAGGCAAGCAGTTACTTATGGGATATTCAGAATTCTCAAGGCATTCACTAGGCGCTCAAGCCCACAGCACTGTGCGTGACTTGCAACTAAACATTCCGCAACACCCCCACTCAAGCAAGCACAGGCAAAGGAACCCCCACTGGCTCTAATACCATGTAAAGAATTTGGGCCTCAGGGCCACGCACACACATGTACCAACGCGAGCCGCGTATAGGGATCCCAACCCCAGTCGCCTAGTCACCTGCCATCTGTCTAACCCCCAAAAGGGCTGGTACTAGGGGATAGAGGATATAGAGAAGCCGCAACTTATATATGGGAGATTTCAAGGCAAGTAGTTACTTATGGGATATTCAGAATTCTCAAGGCCTTCACTAGGCGCTCAAGCCCACGACACTTTCCTGTGTGTGGCTTGCAACTAAATATTCCGCAACAAATCCCTTCCTGATCCAACTAAGAGTCGTTTCTCCAATCAGATGTTTCAGACATCTGAAATCATGTGTTTGTGGAATGCAACCACGAAATATTGAAGCAATGGCCTCTGGAATGGACACACCTATGCTGGCGTTCCAGAGTTGACATCTAACTCTTCCTTCAACTATGTCTGCAAGTTATTTATTTTCAGTTGCAAGTTAGAAGCAATAGGAAGATGTCATTGGCTGCAGCAGTTGTGACAGCAGTAGCAGACGTGCAATCCAAGCCTCCCAAAATCCCATTTCCTGCTTTGTTCTAGCATTGTGTAATGACAAGAACAGGTTCTTCATTTTTTTGATGAAGCTGGTGAGATCTTTGCCATCCCATCTTACATAGGTGAGTTGATCTCCTAGATGCATAATTTGATTTTGTGACTTGGTCTGAAATCTGCTTGTGAGTGCATCCCACATCTCTCTAGCATTGGAGATTGATAGAAGGTCAAGGGTAATGCTGTCTTTGATGGAAGAGGAGATGACAGCTCATGCTTTGTCATTCTTCTCCTTCCACTCTAGAAGTTCCTTGCTTGTGCTGGCTGGCATCTTTTGGTGCTGTCAACCCATGGACATAGTGCTTCTCCTTTGAGTATGAGTGAAGTATTTACCTTCCAAACCAAGAAATTCAACATGTCTGCTTAAAGTACTGTGCAAATCTTCGATTGGATGCTGCTAATGGATGCCATAGTCTCAGTGACGAGGCTCTAATAGGAGCGAACCGGGATCTAATACCACTTTTGTGAATCTGATGTCGACTTCAATTACTTCGGTTCTCTGAGTAGTTCTATTACCACTGTTGTAAATCTGATGTCGACTTTGATGACTTCGGTTCTCCGAGCAGCTTTGATACCATTGTTGTGAATCTGATGTCGGCTTCGACGACTTCGGTTCTCCGAGCAGCTTTGATACCACTGATGTGGATCCTGAAATTCTAAGAAGTCGGAAACTTCAAGAACTTCGAAGTCGGAGCTAGTCATGATTCACTGATATGAGCTCATATGGAGCCGATCTGTCTGGAGAAGCTATTGCTTCATTCCGCGATCAAATACTAATTTATGAATAGTAAATAATGTTAAATGACAATGGAAGTATATCTACTTATGAATTGAGCAAGCATCACAACACTCAGAGATTGCATACATTGAGCGGAAGAACTATTACTTGTCTATATTACCAAAATCAAGTATATATCAATGATCCTTTTTAAGCGTTGTCTATTTTCCAGATCAACGCACAGAGGTAAGAGATGTATTCTCCCTTACCAGGAACTAGCTACTTCTAGCACTAAATCATTGGTTTGATAATATGCATCAGCTACTACAAGACTACATTCATCGACCTCTTTCTCTCATACACGCTTTGTGTATGCTTCTTACTTTTTCTCTTGTTCTATATGTATCCGACCTCCAATACATATAGCATGCTTGGTCTAATTACAAGAACTAAATTAGCTAAGCATTACAAAATAGTTTAAGTAAAAACATTAGCTAATTATGTCTTGCTACTTTGCTAAACTACAAGGCCTTAACGGTTGAGCCGTGACATTCAAACTGTCACGCTTTGACGTGGCTGGCTTGACTTTTGGCTTTGGCACATCTCTAGGGTTGAGTCATCGTCGGTCACTTCGATGACTTCAGACACTTCGGGGACTTCGACTTTTGGGAACTGCTTTGCCTTCGTTGCCTTTGTTGTCTTCGGGGACTTCGGCCATTTCGGCCACTTCAGCCGAGTCTTGACTTCGGCGTCATCGATGACTTCGGTTGAGATTGGTGCCTTGGCAACTCATTGGCGTCGGGGACTTCCACAAGAACACATATAGCAAATATCCACGCAAATATCCACACACAATACAAAGGAGGATGCGCGGGCAAAAACAAATTCGTGTGGATATATCCATGGATTGGCGTGGATATACGCGTGGATACGAGCGCGTGGATTATCCACGTGTGGATGTTACACGCAAATGTCTTTTTCGGCAACAGATCGGCCGGATGTTGTGAAATTCAAAATGCGTGGATTATCCATGCCAAGTCCGACTACCGGCAGCCGGGCAAACCTCCGACACCAGGAGCCGGAAATAGGAATTCTAATTTCACGTGGATAATCCACGCCATAGTAAAAATAGAATAAAAAAGGCTTGGTTTTTGCGTGGATACTATGTGGATATTGTGTGGATAATTATCCACACGTGGATTATCCACGCAAAATTTGCTTTATCCACGCAAAATCCAGAGAGCTGAGGCTGTGGATACCGTGTGGATAAAATTTTTTTTTATATCCACGCGGAAAGGTTTCTAGAATTTGCATGGATTATCCACGTGTGAATAATCCACGCAAAATTTTTTGTCCAAACAAAAAACATTTGGCGCGAACCAAAATGTGGTTCGCTCCGAAAATAGAGGTGACTTTTTATTTTTGTGTTGTGTGAGAGAGAGAAAAAGAGAGTATAGATGGGAGTGAGAATGAGATGAGGATAAATGTGAGTGAGAAGATTGATAGTGTTTAGGATTTTTAGTTCATTGATAGATGTTAATAGTATGTGTTTTGTCATCATAAGTTTTAAGACCTTTTTTGTTTGTGATGTAGGTGTGGATATGAAAAATGAGCTTTCATTGCAAAAGATTCAAAGATCAAGTGCATGCAAAAGGAAAAGCAAAGATTGCAAAACAATGGAGATACAATAGTAAAGGTAAATTCACATTTATTTTGATTCATTTGATATTTAGTTGATAACTTAATGTGTTATCTATTTCCATTACTTTCCATTACTTTTTATTGTGCATTCTAGCATGCAAATCATGTGCTAAAATAGATACATTGCATTGAATTCATCAATGGATACATTTGCATTGCATAGATGTGCACTATACATTGCATTGAATACATCAATAGATACATTTGCAATCAATAGATGTGCATTCAATAGACTATACATTTGCATTCATGGATTAAAAATATATGCATTCAAAAATTTTGCAAGAATGATGTGATGCCAAAACATTATATTGATTGATTAAAAAACAAGTACATTGAAGAGAGAATAAATTCTCTCTTCCTACATTGCCTTCTACAAGGCCTTACATTTAATTTAAGAACCTCTACTCATCATCACTTCTTCCCTCCTCGCCTCCTTCATCTTGTAGGTGTACGTTGGTGTCCACATCTTCAAACTCCCCTTCGCTTTCATTCACGTACTCTTCCACGTTATCTTCCACATTTTCTTCCACATCACGAACACTTGAAGTTGTAGAGCCTCTCTACAAAATAGAATCAAAGATTTAATTAAATTGAGATTAAACTTACTTGTAAACCACATAATAAACAATCACAAAACAATAAAGGTTAAGATTTTAAGATTGGAAACAATCCATGGGATTCCATAAAAGCCTTAAGGCCGGCATATCCATGATCGTAACCTTGCTTGTAATCCGCGACGGTCATGTGTCTTCCAAAATCACTAAGCTACATTCAACAAAAAAACATAGTTTAGCAATAAAAAAACATTAACAATCTCACTACAAAAATAGAATCATATTAAAAAATATTGCACTTACAAATTGGGCCTCTAGATTGCCCCTTCCTCCTGATCCCAAGTGACTTTGGCCATGTTTTAAAAGCTTTTCGGCGGCGGCCCTACGTTGTTGTTCATATTTTGGGGATTGTTTTGCAACAATTCCTCTTTCACCTTCCTCCAATCCCTTTTGGAACACCATCCAGGCTTTGTGGGATTCTTGGGATTCCTCACGGCTCTTCTCATCAATTGCCTTTTGTTTCGAATCCAAAGGCACATTGTATTCAAGGCCCAAGTCCTACTAAAAGCATTGGATTGAGGGAATTCAGAATACAAAGTCTCTATTATTTCATTTTTGTCTTCAAGCGATTGGGAGGACCAATCGATCATGTAATCTTTACCAAAATATAGAGCAACTAAATCACGCAAACGGGCATGAACTACATTGCCACGCATATTTTTTATAACTCCACCACGTGGATTAAGATCATAATACACACTACATGATTCTTGGGAAAGGGCATCTTCGGAAGCTCTTCTCTCGGATGATTCACCCGAAGAAGATAACACAAGATTTTTTATTCTATCTCTTTGTTGAGGAGATAGATTCTCAAACCACTCTTGATTATATTCTTCGGGCTCCTCACGAGCTCTTCTCCTAGATGGTCTCCCACTTGACCTTTCACTTGACCTACCACTCGAAGACATTGTATCAAAGAAAAACTTTAAAAGTTAGAAAGTAGTGGAGAATGGGAGTGAACGAGTATTGAAGACTTTTAGATTAGAAGAGTAAGCAATAGACTAATAGTAAACAAGAACAAAGAAGATCAATAGAGCAAGCAAAAGCAAGAGCAAGATCACTAGCAACGAAGAGCAACCAAAAGCAAGCAAGCAAGATCTATAGAGCTTAGAAGAGCAATAGCAAGCAAGGGCACTAAACACTAGAATAGAAAACCTATAAAACTTGAAAGCAAAAGAAGAGGAGCAAGAATGCTCGCGGAAATGCCATTTTATTGGGGTCATTTAGATTCATGATCAAAAGCATTTATGTTATATTGAGGACCTTAGTGATATGTGACCTATATGATAAATATTTTTAATTGTTGGTGTGTGACCTATATAACCTTATATGAAATCATAGTAATTAGTTGAAATATCATTTAGCATTGTAATAAAGATGTTGATCAATGGTGTGATTTCTTGCATACAAAGCAACCATAGATAGAAAGGGCGAATGCATATTGCTCGTCATGAGATACCATGGCACACTAGGCCAATCCAAAGAGATTTACCTTGAGATCATCACTCATCTTAGACAAGAGTTTAAACTGAGAGCTTCGAACATTGACTGCTATGTGGCCTTTAAATTAGTTGAGATAGGCTTGCACGCACTATCTACTGATGTCTAACATTTTTCAGTATGAACCTCATTTTGATTGCTCGTCATGTGTTGCCCCACCCAAGCAATTTTCCTGATAGCAATGTTACTAGAATATTAGATTTACATTAAGCATAAGTAGAATATACATGGATTAGATGTTGGCATGTCTTTAACAAATTTTATTATATTTGTTCAGAACATACGGTCTCATAATGATTACTTATGATGTGGTATAGAGTAGTTGGCTACAGTGTGTATATGTCATCGACGATGTCATCATCATCAGATAGCGATTCATCTCATGATCGCAACAACAGGTATATATTGTTATTGATATTGACATCAATTGCACTTTATTTGTTATTTGAATATGAGTGTATAATTTTTCTTGCAAATTTATTCTTACAATGACATTTGATTGGAATTATGAATTCTAGGGAAATTATCGTACCTCCACGTGATGTGACGTATTGTAACATGTGACAAAAATTGACAAAATAGTCTTTGTACATTTAGTGCATTTTCAACCTTCATTTGTGATGGAATGGTGTCTTGGCTTTCCAAAGAGCAATATACTATATCCAAAGAGCAAATCGGATTACATCACTATTACAAATAAAAATTATGACATAAATCAATATACATACATGTGATGGATCAATAGGTGGTCTACGTCGACTGATAGAAGAGCTTGAACATGAATTTATTTGTTTTTCCTAACATTGATTCCCTGCATTTTTTATGATTGTTTTTAAATGCTTTTAGTCTAAGGTGATTAAAAATTGGAAAAAGAAATTTGTTGAAAATATGTGTGAGTTGTCAGTTTAGTTAGTTGTCATGGAAGTTGCAATTTCCTTCCAAGATATATAAACTAGGAGATTATGCCTATCTCCTGAATAAAATTTGAACTTTAAAGATCGAAATTTGCAATTGCACATTGCATTTCGCATTCCAACAAATCTTCGTTTCCAATATTTATTACACTCCTTTTTATACCTGTATTATGTGGAACAATTTTTTTTTTAATTGTATTCAACAATCACTTGATCATTTTAATATACATCATATGAAAAACTCATTCATTTTACATTTCGGGTGTCTATTTTTTTTGTTGGTATATTTTGAATTCCTATTAAAAATCATTATTTGCATTTTGAAACATACACATTTTTTCAAAGAAGATAAATTTTGGACATTAACATCTACAAGGGAATAATGCTTGTATCGATATGGCAATACAAAAAAATGAATCCATAGATATAATCATTTCTATAGTATTGGTTTTCCATTTAAATTCTAAATTATTGTATGTATAAAATAGATCCCAACATAAATATCACATTGCACATGAAATTAGAATTAGTACATATCGTTTTTTTGCAGCTTCTTGCTAATGCTAACAAAAGAGAACGAGGAAACTTTAGCACTACTATCATGTACGAAATTCAAGGAGTTTTAAGGCATGCCTGCAAAACCAAGTAATTCAGAAAATATAGGTCGAAATCAATTTCTGAAACATCATAAATCTACCCATAATCTGTAAAGCATACCCTTTAGATGCAAGCATTTTGTCATACCTATAACACACATTCAACCTTATTGAACAACATTCCACCTTTGCTATAAGATTTATGAGCCTTATATCATACACAGTTTGCATACCTTGGTAAAGACGCGTAAGTTTATTTGAATTACCACTTTTGAAAAGTGTGGGAAAAGTAGTTAGCTCGAGTTTGAACCAATTCAAATTTGAATTTTTAGATGCTTTCTTCACATGGTATCAGAGCTTTGGTGTCGGTTATTGAAGGAGTAGCCAGATTTAGCAAAGGATTTGGAGGAGTTACCAATTCTAGGGCAAGCTAGATTGATTTCTACTCAAAAATCAAGCATTTTTCAAGTGTAGAATTGATTTTTTGTAGATCAAAACTCAATATAGGGCAAAATACTTGAAGTAGGCCGATGTCACTCCATACTTGGTGGAATGTGGAGACTTTAATTGCATTGAATAGGTTTTATTGCACTCTTCAAGAATCTATATTAACTTTGTAGCATTTGCATATAGAAAGTAAAAGATTCAATTTTTTGTACTTTTGTAGAAATCCTATTTCTAATTGGATCTCTTGTGTTTGGAGTCTCTGGACTTTTCAAGAGTGTATTTCAATCATAGAAAGTACAAAATCTCATAAGATTGTAGGTTGATCATTTGTTGATAAAGTACCTTCCATGTTATATGTTGATTTGCTAGGTTTGGTGCAAGAAAGAGATTTGGGAGGTTCCATATCTTTGTGATTTCTTCTTGAGTAAATTTGTTGACATTCAAGGGAGTGCTTTGTGCGTTGTAATAGGTTGAAAGAGAAGATTGTAACATGGCAACATCAAGTGGCTTCATGTTGGAAGGCAATGATAGGCTTATCTCAACAAATTATTCTACTTGGAAGGTGAGAATGGAGTCTCTCCTTGAGATGAATGATCTAATGGACATTTTTGTAGGTGTGAAGGAAAGACCTTTGGCACCTCAATAACAATTGAGGTATGATAAGATGGAAAAGAAAGCTCTACATGTGATCAAGATGAATGTTACGAATGAACTTCTCAAGGAAGTTGGTAAGTGTACTTCATCAAGTGAGTCTTGGGAAGCTTTGAAAAAGCCTTTTGCCTTTACTTGAGTCTTCAATAGCCTGTAGAAATAGATCCTTAGTGACTTGGCCATTTGATCCTTCTTTGATGCTCTTGACTAGCTTCAAATTACCAATTTCCAAGGTGTTGATGAAGCACATTAAGATCAACCTCTTGATCTTCCTTTTGACAATCAAAACCACTGACCAAAACCTGTTTTCCAGAACCATAAATGACATCCATTTCATGAAGGCAACCATCCATTTGCATAACATTATCTACACAAGAAGATGTACCAAAACATGTGAGTAAAGCCGTGTTTGTACCTTCCACAACTTGCATACCCTTCCAATCATATGTAAGTCTTGTTGGCTTTTCACTTTGCCTTGAGAATATTCTTAGAACTTGACTTGGAGAGGCATCTCCACCATCATCATCCATAGATCCATCACCATCAAGAAAGTTAGGAGAAATAACATGAAGATTGTTAGTTTCATCAACACCAACTTTCTTTGGTACATTGCCTTCTTCAAATATGACATCTCTAGAAATGAGAAATTTTCTTGTTGAAGCAATGTAAACCTTGTAAGCCTTGCTTACTTCACTATAGCCAACAAACACACCTTTCTTTCAATGAAGGATCTTCTTTAGTTCTATCATCAAGAGTGATGTTGACAAAACAAGTACAACTGAAGATCCTACAATGCTTGACACTCGGCCTTCTACCATGAAGGACCTCAAAAGGAGTCTTACCATCCAAGTAGGCACTTGTCCAGTTACAAAGATAGTTAGCACATGCTAAAGATTCCCCCCAAAAAGACTTAGGAAAATTTGCATGTAGTCTCATTGCCTTGGCACATTCACAAAGGATTCTATTCTTCCTCTCGGCCACTCCATTCTATAAAGGGTGCCTTAGTTTTGTAAAGTTGTCCTATGTACTTAAGGCCATATTCATTTCAATTGAAAAGTGAAATGATGAAGGCCATTTGAAAGATTTGTTAAAAAATTTTACACAGCTTTTCTTTTGCATTTTTTTATTTCCATTCTAAGTATCCTTAGTGACTTTGGCCTTTTACTAGTATTTTTGGTTTTGCGGACTATTGAGATTTTGCTTGAGTTTGCCATAAGATATGTTGGAATTTGGTTAGTGTTGTACAGTCCCTCTTCGAATGTACATGTTCTTTGTTTTTGGACAATTTTTGAGACACTATAGAATTACTCACAAATTATGCACATAGGACAAATCTCAGAAATACTTTAAAATTTTGATAGTTTGCAGAGTAGCGAGTGAAGATAAAAAAAATAGGGTCCAAATCGACTTTGGGTCAAAATAGGCTTTGGATTAAAATTAGCCTTGGGTCGAAAATAAGCTTTGGTCGGCTCGATATCGAACTTGAATTGATACCAAAACACCTACATTAATTCTGTTCAATTCGACCCAAGATCGAAATTTGACTGTCATGATCAAAATAACAAATTTCGATTTTCATGATCATTCTTCATGACAGAATCATATTAGACAATCAATGCCTGTCGATTATAGTAAACTGAATTAATGCTAGGTTACTCAAGTTTCTTTTGATTAGTACTTAAAGTTGTATATATAGATGCTAAAAAATGTAGAGAAAAAATATGGCGTGTGCAAGTCAATTGAGATTATTGTAGCACACTCATTTTATGGCAGAGAAAAGGTAGTATATACTGGACCGTAGGTTCTGTATGTGTGCAAATCCATCGAGATTGATCATTGTAGCACACTTAATTTATAATTAAATTGTTTGTATGCATTTTTTGAAGTGACAGATTTCTAGAGTCGATTTGATATCGATGTTCAGTTTCATTCTTAGTTGTTATGTGTATATCGATTTTAGAATTATGGAATCAAGTTCAACTATTGTAGAGAATTTAGATGGAGGTAATCTCCATATGTGGAGATTTAAGTTGAGGATTATGTTATTAGCAATGAGTCTATGGGTAGTGGTGAATGGGACTAAGCTTATGCCCATAGTTGATATTGTTTGGCATTGCTAAATGGAAGCAAAGAGATGGAAAGGCTTCATAGCATTCAATCTGAAAGATTCATTGATCTTCCACATTAGTTTGGCCAAGTCTTCAAAAGAAGCTTGGAATTCTCTCACTAACCAATATAAAAATAAAGATGTCACCTCCAAATTATTTTTGAGAAAAGTTTGTTTCTCATTCATGATGAATGAAACCACTAGTATGTTAGAAAATATTAATGACTTTAAGGCTCTTCTGAGAAGATGGCCTCTATAGGATCTATTGTGGAAAATGAAGATGCATTTATGGCGATGTTATCAAGCTTGCCTAAAACTTATGAGCATCAGACTATGTTTGTGACTACACAAACTAATATGAGATTGTCAAAGTTGATTTCAATATTGCTTCAAGAAGAGATGAGAAGAGGTGGAGCATGTGAGAAATATCAACTAGTTTAATTGAGTCATGTTTAGTTCAATTGGCAATTTTGGCCAATAATATGCATTTTAGATTTAGAGATAAACTTTTTAAAGTTGTTTAGGCCTAAGTTTATTTGAATGACCACTTTTGAAAAGTGTGGGAAATGTATTTAGGTCGAGTTTGAACCAATTCAAATTTGAATATTTAGATGCATTGAATCTAGTCCATTGGTAGAATAGATCTAGAACTTTCTAACAAGCACATACAAATAGGTCAAGGACTTGTTATATATAGTGTACAAGCGTGGGAAGAGGGCATCTCTCTCTCTCTCTCTCTCTCTCTCTCTCTCTCTCTCATGCTTATGAAAGTGATCTCTTTGGATTTCTATACTCATATGTGCATTGTCTTGTTGATATCTTAAATTCTTGTGTGTAGAATGCTATTTTCGGTGGTGTATTGGATACACACGTTTGAAAGGTGGTATGGTACAGCCATTGTATGGACAAAACAACATTTTATCATTTATATGCTATTTGGTCAAGTTCTTATCGAGTTTATAGCTTTTATGCAAGTAGATGCTAGATGTCTACATTGTTAATTGTGCAAGAGGCAAATTGGATCTTAGTGATTTGATTTTCTTCACATGGTATCGGAGATTTGGTGCGGGTTATTGATGGAGTATCCAGATTTAGCAAAGGATTTGGAGGAGTTACCAATTCTAGAGCAAGCTAAATTGATTTCTACTAAAAAATCAAGCATTTTTCAAGTGTAGAATTGATTTTTTGTAGATCAAAACTCAATATAGGGCAAAATACTTTAAGTAGGCCGATGTCACTCCATACTTGGTGGAATGCGGAGACTTTAATTGCATTGAATAGGTCTTATTGCACTCTTCAAAAACCTATATTAACTTTGTAGCATTTGCATATAGAAAGTGAATGATTCAATTTTTTGTACTTTTGTAGAAATCCTATTTCTAATTGGATCTCTTGTGTTTGGAGTTGCTGGACTTTTCAAGAGTGTATTTCAATCTCCAGAATCACCATCCAAAGAACCATCCTCATCACCACCAAAAATGTTAGATTGATCAACAGCAACAACATCAAGCTTGACCACATTCTCATCTTCAAAGACAACATCCTTAGAAATGTGAACTTTCTTTGATTTAGGAATGTAAACCCTAAAAGATTTCCTTACTTTAGTATAGACAACAAATATTCCCTTCAAGAATTTAAAAGATGAGTTGAGATAACAAGTATTACCAAGGATCTTCAAATGCTCCATCCTTGGCTTTTTACCAAAAGAACCTCAAATGAACTCTTACCATCCAAGTCTTCATTTGAGTACCTATTGCAAACAAAGTTAGCACACATCAAAGCTTCACCCCAAAATGACTTAGGAAGATTTGCATTCACCCTCATGGGTTTAGCTCTTTCAAAAAGATTGACCTTCCTCTGTTCCACTCCATGTAGAACCTTTGAGTTTGAAAGCTCCCTCTTAATCCCATGTGCCACACAAACCTCTTTGAAATTTGTTGATAGGTTTTCATTTGCCAACTTTAAGCAATTGATCTTCATGTTGAATTGACTTTCCACAACATTCTTGAACTTGTGCAAGACATCAAATATGAAATACTCACCCTTTAGAAGATAAGTCCAACAATATCTACTAAAGTCATCAATTCAAGTCACAAACATCTTTGCTCCTCCAATATTCAAAGAACTAGTACAATGTACATCCAAATGTACTGAATGAAAATGCATCTTACATCTTCAGCTAGATCTAGAATAAGACAACCTTTCTGACTTTGACATTGAACAAAGCTCACCAACTTGCTTCTTTTCCTTCAAACCACCATGATTAGAAACAACATATCCATCAAGTTTGTAGAGCTCACCTTGTCTCTTGCCTTGAGCAATCAAGACTCCATTCTTTTTTATCAAACAAGAATCACCAACAAATTTCACTTTGAGCCCTTTGTCAACCATTTGACACACACTAAGCACATTCTTAGTAATGGAAGGTATGAACCAGACATTCTTCAAATGAACATTCTTGTTTGTAGATGAGAGAAAAATAGGAAAATTATCAATGCCCTTGATAACACCTTTACCACCATTGGCCATATTGATGACCTTCTTTTCTCTTTCATAAGGCACCAAAGAAGTAAAGTGCTTCTTGTGACATGTCATATGAAAGCTTACTCCACTCTCAATCCACCATGGATCAATATCTCAATCATTGGTTAGCAAACAAGAAGACATCCAAAAAATATCATAATTTGGGGTTTGATCACCAACACCATCCTCATCAAAAGTGAAACTGCCTTTCTTCTCATCTTGATCTCTAGTTTTCTTGAAGCACTCACTAGCAAAATGTCCTTTGACTCCACAGTAGAAACATTTTAGCTTATTTCTATCTTTCCTCTTGCCAACAAAAGTAGAAGCCTCACCTTGATCTTGCCCTTTAGACCACTTGCCCTTGATGAACATAGCTTCCTCCTCTCCAACTTGAGATGTAGAAGATGCACCTCCTCTTGATAGAGGCCTAAACTCCTCATTCACCAAGATATCTTGCAAATCCACCATACTTGGAAAATTCTTTTAAATAGCAAAATTTTGAACAAGATTAGCATGATCATCCAACAAGCCATTAAGAAGAACAACTTGAACAAGTTCTACTTCCTTAATGTTTTCCTCAATACATGCTAACTCATCATTGAATGCCTTAACCCTCAAAACAAAAGCATGAGTAGTTTCATCCTTCTTTTGCATAATTTTAAAGATTTGCCTCCTAAGGGTTAGTATCCTTGATGTAGACTTAGATTCAAAAAGCTTCTTCAAAGCTTCCCAAGACTCACTTGATGAAGTACACTTACCAACTTCCTTGAGAAGTTCATTCGTAACATTCATCTTGATCACATGTAGAGATTTCTTTTCCATCTTGTCATACCTCAATTGTTCTTGAGATGCCAAAGGTCTTTCCTTCACACCTACAAAAATGTCCATTAAATCATTCATCTCAAGGAGAGACTCCATTCTCACCTTCCAGGTAGAATAATTTGTTGAGGTAAGCCTATCATTGCCTTCCAACATGAAGCCACTTGATGTTGCCATGTTACAATCTTCTCTTTCAACCTATTACAATGCACAAATCACTCCCTTGAATGTCAACAAATTAACTCAAGAAGACATCACAAAGATATGGAACCTCTCAAATCTCTTTCTTGCACCAAACCTAGCAAATCAACACATAACATGGAAGGTACTTTATCAACAAATGATCAACCTACAATCTTATGAAATTTTCTAAGAAGATCCTCAAGGGAAAGACAAAAGCCATCTACGCTTACATATGATGAGAAGGGTAAGCAAGTGGAAGTGACTCACATTAGAGAAAATATGGGCCCAAAGAGGTCCCTATAAGAAATGCCATGTAGGAGAGAGAGAAATAACTATAAAGTAATTAAAATTTTATTTTCTAACTTCTTTATGCATCTTCCCACACTACTTTCCATGAAAATGAATCTACCTTATTTTAGTCACATCAAACGTCATGGGTGCTTAACAACAGTTAAAGTCTAATTTTCAAAATGCTGAAGTATTATCTCCGAATAGTTGGGAACACTCAAAAATTTAGATTAGGAGTGACATTTCCATATTCATTGCAACATCCGGATTTTCATTTGGTAACTCAATTGATAATCTATATGTGTCATGGCAAAAATGGCCTTTTGGGTTATTTTGAGAATTTGAAACTCTATGGGAATGCACATTCAATGCAAAGAATACATTATTTGGAAGAGGAATTAAGGAAAATATCAAAGGAGTGTGAAAAAAAATCTACAAAGTTGAAAACTTGTTTGGAAAAAAATGAGATGTTCAAGAAAGAGATTCATACATTGAAATCTTCTTTGCGTCATTTTACAACTAGTAATGATGAAATAAAAATTGCATTCCATGTGTATCTCATATTTGTCTCTTGTTAAAGATATGATTTGCTCAACAGAAAGGTAAAAAACAACACGAGGAAAAGACTGGTTACCAAGGATATATGTGATCTATCATCCAGAGGAGGTTGTCGAAAAAGAAGAATTCATGCATTCAAGTAAGTTATAACTTATTTGGTTTAATATTGGTTGAACTTTTTGATTCAATCATAATTACTAGTTTTGTTATTTATTAATTTCCACTCACAGTTTAGGTTATTATGCTACCGTAAATACTATGAGTGTCCTAATCTCTACTGACTTTTTTATGAACATTATATTTGCAATGCAGATCAACATTGGTTGCTGAAGACCGAGATTTCCATTGGAAACTCACTAGATACTATTTTAGCTTCTAAATCTATGAAATTAATATTAAACAATAACAAAATGAAAAAGATTAAGGCTTCAGTTATTGATAGCATTATGAATGAAGTTGGAAAAATATTGGACACTACATTGGTTTAAAGGGCATGTAATTTTCTTAGCATCAGTAGAGAAGCATATGCAACAATGTTAAGATGATAAAGAAATCATTTGCACAGGTAAGTATAAAAAAATTTCCAATCCCACGACCATTTCATCTTTACAATTTTACCCTACAACTGTGTTATGCCCTTTTTGAGAGCAAAACGAACCATGTTTCAAACTTATATTGGTTTTATTTGGAGAATAAGAAATAATGATTTAATACGTGGAAGTTGTGCATGTCAGCCTCGTGGATCAGGGGTCACGTTTACGAGGGATTCCATCTGCTGCTTGCTTTTACTCTCATTTCTTGGCTTTTGATTTTGTGATCAAAACATCCTCTCGTTGGTTTGCAGAGTTGTGAGGCCTTCACTGTTTGTTTGAAGTGTTCGAAGTGAAGGTACTTTATGCAACCATGATGTTCATCATCAAGAGCGCATATATGCAGACAATAAGAGCACAAAAACAGATCCTCTCAAGAGCACATATATGTAGACAATTAGAGCGCAAAAACAAGTCCTCTCCTCGGTTTGCAGCATTCTGAGGTTGTCACTGTTTGTTTGAAGTGATAGGACTTCGTGCAGCCACACTGTCTATTATCAGTGTATATATGTAGACAATAAGAGCACAAAGCTGTAGACTTTAAGAGTGCAGATTAGTAGGTAAAAAAATAACTTCTTAGATCCAATATAGATAATCCATGATGATGTTTTCTTGAGACTATTTCCTTAAAAATATAACTAATACCTGCATCAATGATCCATGAAAGTGGCAACGTCTGTAGTTTGCTGGTTCTGGCGGTGGCTGGAAATGTATTGCTGGATTCTGGTGGATTCTGGTTTTGCTTCAGAGCAAGTGCCATCGAAATTATTTGGGAATATCTTATTTCAAAATTCCGATCACTGCACATGTTTGGGTGGCTAACAAAAACAAGCTCGCCAAGGATGGTGCATTTTTTAGATTATCCAGAGATGGCAACTTATTCATCTCTAATCTTGATCAAACAATTGTCTGGATGAGTGGTACAAGTGGAATGAACATCACCTCAATGCTGATGGAAGAAAGCGAGAATCTTATTCTCGCCCACATAACAGGGAGAGCAATATGGCAAAGCTTTGATCACCCCACAGATAGTTGTGTGCCAGGCATGAACTTTGATGTGGAAACAAATCTAATCTCATCCAAATCCCTTCCTGATCCAGCTAAGAGTCATTTCTCCAATCAGATGTTTCAGACATCTGAAATCGTGTGTTTGTGAAATGCAACCACGAAATATTGAAGCAGTGGCTTCTGGAATGGACACACCTATGCTGACGTTCCAGAGTTGACATCTAAATCTTCCTTCAACTACGCCTGCAAGTTATTTATTTTCAATTGCAAGTTAGAAGCAGTAGGAAGATGTCATTGGCTGCAGCAGTTGTGGCAACAGTAGCAGCCGTGCAATCCAGGCCTCCCAAAATCCCATTTTCCAGCTCATCCTTTGATCATCGTCGATCGTGAAAAGGTATTTGTAAAAACAATCTATCCATTTTTTCAAGCTTTCATGGGAGCTGCATTCACATATACTTTCAATCTTGATGTAGTGTTGACTATTTTTGTTTTGTCCTCTCCTCTTACGCGTCTTTACCAAGGTATGCAAACCGTGTATGATATAAGGCTCATAAATCTTAAGGTGGAATGTTGTTCAATAAGGTATGACAAAATGCTTGCATCTAAAGGGTATGCTTTAGAGATTATGGGTAGATTTATGATGTTTCAGAAATTGATTTTGACCTTTATTTTCCGAATTACTTGGTTTTGTAGGCATGCCTTAAAACTCCTTGAATTTCGTACATAATAGGAGTGTCGAAGTTTCCTCGTTCTCTATTGTTAGCATTAGCAAGAAGCTGCAAAAAAAGGTATGTACTAATTCTAATTTCATGTGCAATGTGATATTCATGTTGGGATCTATTTTATGCATACAATAACTTAGAATTTGAATGGAATACCAATATTATAGAAATGATTATATCTATGGATTCATTTTCTTGTATTGCCATATCTATTTTAACATTGTTCTCTTGAAAATGTTAATGTCCAAAATTTATCGTTTTTGAAAAAATGTGTGTGTTTTAAAATGCAAATAATGATTTGTAATAGGAATTCAAAATATACCAACAAAAAAAATAGACACTAGTGAAAATGTAAAGGCAACTAATTGGCGTCGGGGACTTCGGCCGAGTCGATGACTTCGGTTGAGTCGATGACTTCGGTTGCTACCTATGTAGATTTGTGGTATTTCTATGTAGTCTCGTGTATTTCTATAGGTAAAGGCTCATAAGCTAAAAGCGCCTTGTGGGTAGAAACATTAAGTTTCTTCATATACAACAATTGCGCCAACATTCATATACTAAGCAAAAACGAATTTCAGAAATTGGCAATTTTTCAGCATATGAATATTTTAGTTTAGCATTTCTTGTTCCTAGTATATTTCTTATAGTTTCAAAAACATATTCAATAGAGTATTCAGTATTTGTTTCTCCTAACATTGCTTCCCTGCATTTTTTATGATTGTTTTTAAATGCTTTTTGTCTAATGTGATTAAAAATTGGAAACGGAAATTTGTTGAAAATATGTGTTAGTTGTCAGTTGAGTTAGTTGTCATGGAAGTGGCAATTTCCTTCCAAGATATATAAACTAGGAGATTATGCCTATCTCTTGAATAAAATTTGAACTTTGAAGATCGAAATTTGCAGTTGCACATTGCATTTCGCATTCCAACAAATCTTCGATTCCAATATTTATTACACTCCTTTTTATACTTGTTTTATGTGGAACAATTTTTTTTTTAAATTGTATTCAACAATCACTTGATCATTTCAATGTAAATCATATGAAAAACTCATTACCAATCTCAACCAAAGTCATCGATGACACCGAAGTCAAGACTCAGCTGAAGTGGCCTAAATGGCCAAAGACAACAAAGGCAATGAAGGCAAACCAGTCCCCAAAAGCCGAAGTCCCCGAAGTGTCTGAAGTCATCGAAGTGATCGACGAGGACTCAACCCTAGAAATGTGCCAAAGCCAAAAGTCGAGCCAGCCACGTCAAACGTCGAGTACTTCATCAAAGGTTGACAAGCGTGACAGTTTGAATGTCACGGCTCAACCGTTAAGGCCTTGTAGTTAAGCAAAGTAGCAAGATGTAGTTAGCTGATGTTTTTACTTAAACTATCTTGTAATGCTTAGCTAATTTAGTTCTTGTAATCAGACCAAGCATGCTATACGAGGTCGAATACAAATAGAACAGGAGAAAAAGTAAGAAGCATACACAAAGCATGTATGAGAGAAAGAGGTCGATGAATGTAGTCCTGTAGTAGCTTATGCATATTATCAAACCAATGATTTCGTGCTAGAAGTAGCTAGTTCCTGTTAAGGGAAAATACATCTCTTACCTCCGCGCGCTGATCTGGAAAACAGACAACGCTTAAAAAGGATCATTGATATATACTTGATTTTGGTAATATAGACAAGTAATAGTTCTTCTGCTCAATGTATGCAATCTCTGAATGTTGTGATGCTTGCTCAATTCATATGTAGATATACTTCCATTGTCATTTAACATTATTTATTATTCATAAATTAGTATCAGATTAGAAGTAGTTATCTGTAGTTCAGAGGATGTCTCACAACTACAAAGATAGGCCCATTGCCACGCCCATTGCCATGCACATAAGACGAGAACCGGATTTGACCCGACGGCCCTCGGGTGGCAATGTCCGTGGCAATGAACGCGTGGCACTGCCACACTGCCTAAGTTTTCCGTCACCGGCTCTTCTTCCGAACAAATTGGAGGGGAGGGGGCTCGGATAGATTCAAATTTTAAATCTACGTGGTACTGTCACGCATGGTAGTGCCACGCGTGGCACTGCCACGATGAAAAAAATATTGAAAATTGTCACGCGTAGTAGTGGCACGTGTGGCAGATTTTTTCTAGAATGCCAAAATTTGCCATGCGTGGCCAAAATTTTAAATTTTTTTCTGAAGTTTGCCACGCGTGGCAAATTTTTCCAGCAAGTGCAATTATGCCACACCGTGGCAAACTTTATTGCAATTTTTTTTTAGGGTGTGGCTTTGCCACGCGTGGCAGTGCCATGTAGAAATATATCAACAAAAAAAAAAACCCGTGAAATGAAAAAAGTGGGGACCTTGACTGCATTTCCAAAATGAATTTCGTGAAGAAGAGCTTTGGGGGGAGAGAGAGAGAGAGAGAGAGAGAGAGAGAGAGAGAGAGAGAGAGAGAGAGAGAGAGAGAGAGAGAGAGAGAGAGAGAGAGAGAGAGAGAGGTGAGATAGTTTTGTTTGTTAGTTTTTCATTGTTTATTGATTGGTTAGTGAATGATTGTTTATTGTTGGCTTTTGTAGAAGAAAGCTATGCAATTTTGAAGGAAATGAGACAATCCAAGGAAATGCATAAGGTATGTTAGACATTCTAAATTTTGAAGAAAATTTTTTTGAGAGAGGGAGAGAGAGAGAAAGAGAGAGAGAGTGAGAGATAATTTTGTTTGTTAGTTTTTCATTGTTTATTCATGAGATATATTATGCATTCTAAATTTTGATGGATTACATTTGAGTCATAAAGTGCATTTTCATAGTATCTTGAACATGGTGAGATTGATGTAACAATGATTAATGATTTTTAATTTAACAATGTATCTATGATTTGTATTCTAATAATTATCATTTTGTTGATTGATTTGTAATCTAACAATGATTTGGTTTGCGTTGTTTGCTTTTATGGAGAAAAAAAGAGATGCATCTTAGAAGGAATTAAAGATCATCCAAACAATAGATGAGGTATGTTTTTATCATTTTAAATTGATGTTTTGTTTGTTTTTTATTGTTTGTATATATTTACAACAAATTTATACAAGATGAAATAGAAAAATATAAACAATGAACAATCATTCCATACATAATGAGATAGAGATGATCAAATACAAATCAACACAAATCGATGATTAGAAAAAAAGCAAAAAAGATATTGATAAACAATAAACATATGAAATGCAATTAGCTAAAAGGGAATTGCTTACAAATTGGGCATGCATATTGGCCTTGCCTCCCGATCCAAGGTGAGATTGGCCTAAAAGATTAAGCCTTGATTTAGTTGCCTCTCTTTGTTGCTTAAAGGGCTCGAGATTAGGATGCTTGGATTCATAAACAACTTTTCCCCAATCTTTTTTAGATGCCCATCCCGACCTCTTCTTGCCTTTACTACATAATTGTCTCAATGATTGGCGATATCAAGTATCTTGTCTTTGTCCCCTTGGTCTTGTTGCTCCCAAGGGTTAAACAAATTGTGACCAAAGTATTTAAGAGTAAGGTCATGCAATCTATTGATGACGACCTTACCCCTATTGTCCATGATGATGGAACCATCCTCATCAAGGTCATAGAAAATATTCGTGGATTATTTCGACGCCATGTCCGTCGGAAGGAATCCACGATCTTGTTGATCGGATTCTCCTTCGGAAAGACAAAGGGCTTTCATCCTTTGCCTTTCCTTGGGAGATAGCATAGTATAAAAATATCGCACTCGATCGGATTTCGATCTCGAGGCTTGTCCTCTTCCACCAGAAGAGGATCTTGGCCTCCTCCTTGATGCTCGGCTACCACTAGTAGACATGACTATTGAGAGAAAGATATGAAGTTGTGAAAAGAACTTGGAAAGATATCAAATGTGAAAAATGAAAAAATAAAAGTGTGTGTGTGTGTATGTGTGTGTGTGTGTGAGAGAGAGAGAGAGAAAGAGAGAGAGATGTGTGAGAGAGTGAAAAGGAAAAGCAAACTTTTAAATGTGTGAAAAATGAAAAGGAGGTGTGAAAGAGTGTGTGAAAGAGAAAGAGAGATTGGAAATTGGAGAGTGAAAGGTGTGTGTGTGTGTGTGTGTGTGTGTGTGTGTGTGTGTGAGAGAGAGAGAGAGAGAGAGAGAGAGAGAGAGAGAGAGAGAGAGAGAGAGAGAGAGAGAGAGAGAGAGAGAGAGAGAGAGAGAGAGAGAGTGAAGAGATTGAGAAAATAGTGGAGAGGAGTGAAAAGAAATGAAAGATTGAGAGAGAGAGAGAGAGAGAGAGAGAGAGAGAGAGAGAGAGAGAGAGAGAGAGAGAGAGAGAGAGAGAGAGAGAGAGAGAGAGAGAGAGAGAGAGAGAGAGAGAGAGAGAGAGAGAGAGAGAGAGAGAGAAATGAGAGATTGAAAGCTTGAAAGTGAGAGCTTGAGTGTGAGAGATTGAGACCCTCAAAAAATCCACAAGAAAGCGTGGAGAAATAATGAATGAGGCCCTTTATATTCATTTTCCAGATTTTAAGTGTCGTGTGGCTCTGCCACGCATTATTTTGCCACGCGTGGCAATTTTTTTTTCCATGGAAATCCGTAATTATGGCTTGGTATGTGTCATATGGCGAGTGGTTTGTCAAAATGACAAATTATGGAACTAAAAAAATGATTTGACTCTAATTTTATAAATATTATTTGAGGACAAAAGCATGTGGGTGATATGACATATTTTTTAGCATGAATTTATAAGGACAAAAGCATGTGATTGATATGACATATTATGAGTACAAGAGGACCATGTTTTTTTTTTAATATTTTGATGATTTTTTGAAAAGGACAAATGAGTATTAATTGTATTTTGATTTGATATAAGACAAGTAGATGATTTGATATGGTTGGTACAAAATGACCATGTATTTAAGAGAATTTTGTAATTTAAAAAAAATGACATGTAAATAGGTGGTTTGATTGCGCATATAAGTTGTGAACATTATTTAGTTTATAAAGTATTAATTAATTTGTTATATATGTGTCCTTTAGAAACCCTTTCTGACCCTTATCTCATGTGATATGAGCTATCTCAATATACTAGACTTGGGATTGGTTGAGTCTGATCACTTGATGAGCCATGTCGAGTGATAAGCAACAAAACCACACATAGACATAAAATTTAAGTCATCACGTGTAATAGGGGTTTGACAAGGGGTTGAACTTGAGTTGTTTTAATATATTACTTGTTGAGTCTAGTCACTTGATAGAGCCATGTCAAGTAATAAGCAACAAATTCATATGTTAGGTAGCAAATTTTGACTTTTTTGAGTGATAGAGACACCAAAATGGGGCTATTTACATTGATAGGCATATTTATATATGTGTCCCTTAGAAACTCTTTCCGACCCTTTTGGATCAGAACGTACTGGGTCAGAGCATTTTTAAAAAATAAAATAACATGTGTTAAGCTGGGCGCAATCTTCCTTCTTTTTTTTTGTAATACTCTGAGGGACGCTAGATATATTACTACTTCCATGAAGTATGGTACCAATGAGCTAATAGATTTCGAGGAACATGGTTGTGTGCTGTGCGGTTAAAGCCAGTTGAAGGAAGATTAAGGATAGAAGAGATCTGAAATCTATGTGGGTGGAATCCGAGGGATTGGAGGTGGGCTTTTTTTGTGAATGGATTGTTGATGGATGGAGATGAGAGCAATTGACAAGAGCGCAGGGGAATGTGGTCGGGTGTTTTCGGATTTTGTGTTGAGTGGATGGAAAGGAAATAACTCGGCGGACGTTGTTAGATGATTGCTAGCATTGAGAAATGGATCAAACATCTTTGTTTGTGAAATCCTTGGTTGTGGTCTTGTGCAGAGGTGCTATCAGTAATGCTAATAGGATCGCCATGACTAATTGATTATATCATAGTTGAATTTGATTTCAAAAGATCATTGAGAGCGTAAAATGGGTTTTTCTTGAGATGGTGATAGGGGACAAGAAAAAATTGAGCATTTGCAATGTCCATTTGTTGAAGTGCTCATGCTCCTATATTAGATCTCTGCTACTGTAATCTCTTCTTAGATTAAAACTATTGCTCTCTTGTCTTTCCAAGCAGCAAACTAATCATCCTGCCCAAGGACTAGATTCAATCTATCAGGGGCCAAAATTGATTGTTCCAAATCATAGATTGACCAAGTTCAGTCACTCGATCTTCTATGTTAAGTGATAAGGACCAAGATCTTGTATTGGACATTAGATTTGAACTATCTAAAGTGATGGGAATCGACTTTAATCTATTTTATGAGCACACAATTTCTTGAATTTGGTCACTTTATGAGAAGCCTTTAGTGATATGCACCAAAAGTGCGCTATTCCAAAATATACACATCAAATTTTAGTTATCTCATGTGATATGATCTATCTTAGTATATTAGACTTGGGATTGGTTGAGTCTGATCACTTGATGAGCCGTGTCGAGTGATAAGCAACAAAGCCACGCATAGACATAAAATTTAAGTCATCACATGTAATAGGGGTTTGACAAGGGGTTGAACTTGAGTTGTATTAATATATCACTTGTTGAGTCTAGTCACTTGATAGAGCCATGTCAAGTAATAAGCAACAAAATCATATGTTAGGTATTTTGACTTTTTTGAGTGATAGAGAAACCAAAATGGGGCTATTTACATTGATAGACACCAAGATTGAGCTATCTGATGTGATGTTGGTCAATTATGATCACTCAAAGAACAATGATGAGTAATTAGGACCAAAATTGAGTTGTCTCACATGTAAGCACAACATTCAAAGTTACATGAATGTCGTAAACTCAAAATTACTCTAACTTGATCACTCAATGCCTTATCTCAAGTGATAGACAATAATTTTGAGCTATATCGCATGATAGGGGTCAATTCCATTGATGAGCGATAAAAAACAATCAATCTAAATGTATTGCATGATGGAAGTCCAAGAAGAAAATCCAAAGCATGGCAAAAGTGATGATGATCAAGAATTAAGCTCTAAAGGAAAGAAGAAAGACAAAGCCAAACAAAAGTGCTTCTTTTGTGGAAGGCACTTTGCATCCCAGTGCTACAAAAAGAAGAATGCATAGGATGAGAGTAAGCAAGACAACCTTACCATTGAGGATTATGAGGATGAAGTTGATTCATCCTTGATGGCATCTACACTAACAAGCAAGAGCTACTCCAATGACACATGGTGGATTGAGAGTGAGGCTAGTCTTGGATTTCTTAAAGTCTTGGATCCTCTAAAAGATTGGATATAGAAAATGTACTCTATGTTTCTAATCTTACTAGGAGCTTGCTTGGTGTTGGGCAACTAGTGGATAGCGGTTTAGATGTTCATTTTAAGGAAGGTGTTTGCTCTAATATGATGCTTGCATTGTAAACGGATTTAAGCAAAGGAGGCTATTCTCAAAGGCTCGCAAGCAACCATTTGCTAACTCTTCTACTAGATCTTTTAAGTCATTAGATCTCATTTATAGTAGATTTGAAACTAGTTGAGTCTAATCCCTTGATTGGCCATGTCGAGTGATCAACATCAAAACCACATGTTAGGCATCAAATTTGAACTATTCCAAGTGATAGGTACCAAATATTTCAATGTCTTGAAGTCACTATTCTATTGGTTTCGTCACTCAATAGACAATTTCGAGTGATAAAGGCCAAAAATACAACTATCTTCAATGGTAGATAGCAAATTTGAGCTATCTGATGTGATAGGGATCAAATGTCAACAATAACTGGTGCAACAAAATATACTAGATTTGAAAGTAGTTGATTCTAATAACTTGATGAGCCATGTTGGGTGATAAGAAAAAAAATTACACATTGGGCAACAAATTATATTATTTGGATGAAATCCCTCAAAGTTGATCACTCTATGAGGAGCCTCAGGTGAGAAGTGCCAAAATGAGACTTTTTACATTGATAGACATCAAGCTGTTTGAGCTATCTCATGTGATGCTGGTTAATTATGATTATTCAATGGGCTATGTCAAGCGATAGGGACCAAAATAGAGTTGTTTCACATGTAAGTATCAAATTCAAGTTACTTGATTTTTTCAAACTCGGGATTTTGAAGATTTTGATGATTTTTTAAAAATGACAAATATGTATTAATTACTGCTTAGTTTTCTAAATAGTTAAAAGAAATCACACTTCTATTTCATAGTTTGTTTGAATCTGCTTCTTTTCTTCATGAATTAGACAATGTCATATTCGTTCAAGCAACTTGACATTGGTAAGGTATCTAAATGTTTTAGTGATAAAGATATTTGTGGATCTTGTTAAATTTGTGTGTACATATCAATTTTAACTGTATATTTTGACAAGTGTATTTTGTCAATATCATTAACATTCTTGTTAAAAAATTGTAGATAAAATTTAATCATTCATTAGCGAATATGTCTTCTACTGAGGAAATGTCTCGAAACAAGTATATTTATTAAATGTATAGTAGATATTATGTACTTAACATTTGGATTTGCAGCAATGTGTGTTGAATATAACTTTTTTGTTTTTTTTTTTACGATTGTTTAAAGCACGACGCCTCCACAAGATAGCAAAAAGTTAAAGAAAATGCAATATTATTACAAAATGAAATCACGAAAAAGAGCACAAATGCTTGAGCAAAGACTTAGTGGAACATCATCGTCATCAAGTTCTGGTGCCCAGCCTCGAGCTAAATTGTAGGTACTATATAATTATTTGTTTAAAACTTAGGACTGTATTTATACACATATAAATTAGCTTGTAACATTAAGCTAATCATTTTTGTAATTGTAAAATGAAATTAGTATCAACAGAGGTATAATGAAAAGATATATTGCGAGTGCAAACAATGCAAAGGATTGAAAATTTGAGAAAGACGAATAGTGGCGCAACATCTGTGGAAGTTTGGAAAGCACATTGAGGAGCTCAATGTGGATTTGGAGGTACATTTTGACAATCTAGTACTGTTCTTATCATACACATATTTATAAGTTTTTTGAAAAAAATAAAACTAATGCTTGTGTAATGTTTCACTCTTGCAGAATAATACATTGATGTCAATGTCTTATAACATGTCGATTGACAATCTTTTCAACAAGATAAAAAAATATCAATTTTGGATCATCTTTGGCATTGGACGAAGATCTTGTTGATGATCATAATGATGTCACTAGTCACTTCACACCTCATGATGTGGAAGTTACGCATCTTTTCATTTCGCACGTCACTCACTCCACCACAGCTCACATAGATCTTTTCATGGCATCTCACGCAAATTCTACTATGGATTCTATTCATTCCACGATATCACCACACATCGATTCTATCTATCTCATGACACCTCACATCGATTCTATCCATCCCACGACACCTCACATCGATTCTATCCATCCCACATCACCTCACATACCTTGTGTAGAATATCCTCTTCTTCCTATTCCATCTATATTTACTCCATTAAAAAAAAAGAACACGACTTGGACGCATTTTGACAAGATTTGAAAATGAACAACCAAATTTACGTATTGTTGACTTATCCAAGAATGTTTAAAATTCATTGACTGAGTCTATCCTTCCTCACTACCTAGAAGCATTGGTTAAGCCCTTTGATAGAAAGAAATATTCATGTTGGCCTGATAGAGTACCACTACCATTGTGTGGAACATCATTTTCGGGTCATATGTACATGATCAAGCCAAGTGAGCACTTTCCTAATGCGAGATTGGGTTTATTCTCTTTGACTAGCATTGATGTCCCCTTGAATAGTGTTGTCACATTAATGCCTTATACATGACCTCAATACAATTGGGGTGATTGGCATGCTTGATGTCGGGGACCAATGGAGAATGCAGGTTTATGGCTTGAATGCCAATGATTGTTCTTTGGAAGAGCGACGTGTGCAAGGAGAGAATGTTTCGAAATCACATCGTATGAACATTGATGGGCGTCCAGAAAAATATGGCAATATTGTTGCGTATATAAATAGTTCCATTGGGCACCCTTCATTAACTAATTGTGATTTCGAGGAATGTACCAATGGAAAGGAAGGATCCTCCTGACGTCATTGTGGCCTTCTTTGTACGCTGTTCTCAGCCATATCTCTATAACATGATGATTATTTATGCTTTAAAAGAATTTTATTTATAACACGAATGGGATTTGATTCTTTTAGGTTTTACAACTTTTGGATATCACGCGTGTCTCATTTGTGGACCAAATATTGATGCTCGCCACTCACGTCATTTAAACAAAGTTGTATATGAAAATCATCGCAAATACTTGCATGATGAAAATCATCCATTTAGAAATGCTCATAGAAGAGGCTTTGGAGGAAGATCAGAAACAAGAATGCCTCTAAAGAGAATGTCCGTGGCAAATTGGCACAAACTTTGGATTGAATCCGAGACTAAGCCAATCAATGGTATGAAAAGACTATCCATCTTTCATTGTTTACCATATTGGAATAACCTTTTGATCAATCACTTGCTTGATCCTATGAACATATTAAAAAATATGGGTGAATCAATATGTAAAAACTTGGTGGGCGACAAAGACAGTATTTCTCCAAAAACAAAAAAAGAGTATTGGCCAAAATTATGTACTGATGGAAATGCCTATAATATTTCAAGAGCCCCTTGGATTCTTACGAAAGAAGAGTATAAGTACGTGCGGTCAGTCATTTGCGAGATGAGAACACCAACGAGTTTTGCTCATTCACTACGAACATCATTCACAGCTGAAGGAAAACTCCATGGTCTAAAATCTCACGATTGGTTGAAGATGGTCGAGTACATATTTCCAATGTGCATTCATGGCTGTCTAACTGATCAACTTCGTGAAGCCATTTACAAATTAGCATCCGTTGTTTGATACTCAATTTTTTTTGTTTACATCGATATCTTACAAAATTTCGTGTTTTTTTTCTAATACAAGTTTGATGAAATAATATGAACATACTAAAATCTAGTTATACTACAAACATGATGTAGATGGATGTGTGGTAAGGAGATTCATGAGATAGACGTGCAAACAAAGCAAGAAGATATGGTGGAGGCTGTATGTATGCTTGAAAGGGATTTTCCAACTTCTATCCTAGACATACAGGTGCATCTGCTTGCGCACTTGGTCCAAGAAGTTGGTATTGTCGGTCCTGTGCACTCCAGGTATAATAGACTTGAATTTGATTTTAGTAGTTTCAATAAATGTAGTGTGATTCTTTCAAATTATAAATAATAGAATGTTCTCATTGATGTGTTAAAATTTTCTGTAGGTGGATGTTTTTCTTGGAGAGATTCATGAAAGTGTTGAAAGATTTTGTGCATCAGAAGGCAAGGCAGAGGGAAGCATGTCAGAGGGATGGTTAGTGCAAGAATCTCTATTTTATGTTACCGAAGTTTTGTTTCAAATAGATCCATCTGCTCCACGACTATGTTATGATGAGGTGAAAGGTAAAAAACCTTAAGGTATACGTAGTCTTAAAAAAATGACACCTAGTTTGAGAAAAAAAATTTCAACCTTCATGCTATATAATTCAGGAGTAATGGATAAATGGTTGGAATTATATGAAGAAGAAAAAAAAAAAAAGGGTATTGACTAGAAATCGACATCGACACAATAGGCGTAGAGGTCAAGCTACACCTTCACATGATCTTGAGCCATTGCCCAACCAATGCACTATAGACTGGATGGTTGATACACTCCAACAAGCAAGATTAAATGGACAATTCTTATCTGACACAGAACGGGAATTTGCAAGAGGACGTGATTGGAAGGTTTGTTTATAACTCTATTTTTTTTAAGTGAACAATTTTAATTTGTACGATGATTGATTATTGTTTTAATTATAATCAACATGTGATAATATCGAAAGTACAGTGCAATGTGGGCACATGGTTGTCATCATCGCATTGAATCAATTGATATGAAACGACGAATTTATGATTGTGGTGTGATGGCATCGTTCCATTAAGGAAGTTGGAGTAGTGCTCGAGATCAAAGTCCAATTTCTGGAGAGCTTGAGTATGTAGGAACCATACAAGCCATATATGAGGTGTGTTTTGGTGAAATGGGTAAATATTTGTTGTTTGACGTGAAATGGTTCGAAATCAACTATAGAGGATCAAATGCAACTGTAAAAAAAGATCGTAGTGGATTTTTTGCTATTGATTCAACCAAGACATTAAGCATGGACTTTTCAGACACATTGGTGTTGCCTCGTCATTGTGAACAAGTGTGCATGAATTTCACATTTTTTTCTTTTGTCAATTTTGATCAATGTTATATTAATCATCTACACTACTTTTTCATTACATCTATTTATTGTGAATCAAAATGTGAGCATAACAAATATCTAATTCTAACATTGCTAAATGTGCAGGTATTTTTTCAACCAGGGGTGGTATGTTGTTCAAATTAAGCCATGCTCAAGACATGTATTCGAAAATGCATATGTTGAGAATGAAATGGAAGATCTAAATTTGGGCAACACAAGTAATTCTGATGAAGATGTACATATACGTTGGAGTTTTATAAATATTGAAAACCCGAGAATTGAATCACATGATTTTGACAGCTCAGATGATGAAGAGGACAACAATGATTCTTTGCATGAGGACAATATTGAGAGAGGTTTTGATTTCAATAGTGATGATAAAAATCATCTTAGCGGAGATGAGTTGCAAGATGTATTGGCTGATGAATTTGAATCTTGCGATGATGAATAAAGTTTGTACATGTCACAAATAATTTTGTCATAAAATGATCCATTGTGGTCAATATATATTGTTTTCAAATTAAAATTATTATATTTTTCTAGGATTTTGTATTTCTAAAGTTTCATTTCAAGCGCATCTCACAATCACTTAGAATTAGAAAAATTTATCAATATTAATAGATGTGTGAACTAATTAAAAGATATATGTGTTGATTATTTATATATTATAATTGAGAAACATCTTGTTTGAGATAATAATACACTTTGCCGCAATATTGTTTGACTATTCATTGATCTTTGCAAACACACAAATGTGTATAACATTGCAATTTTTTTATCAACAAACTAACTTAACAAGCTACCACACGGCTCTCAAATGTAAGGTACTTAGCATCCTTTCACATGCATATTAAGCTCACACTTATATTTTTACCCATCAATACCATATTGAAAAAATTGTCAAATGTTGATTAAATTTTTTTTTCAATATAGAAACACATCATAATGTCTATAAATACATAAGATAGCATGTAATATTCAACTGATAGTAACTTTAATTTGTCAGAGCATAATAATTTGAGATAATGATCATTTAATTTTTCGTCCACATTTTATTATAAGTATACACCTATTCAAAATATATAAAAAAATCTTATTTGTTTTTAAATTATCATAAAGTTATTTTTTATTAACTTATTATTCATAATAGATAAAAAAAAATTACAACAAACTAATTTTGCCATGCGTGGCACTGCTCCGCGTGGCAAATTTTCAAAACAAATTTTTTCTAAGTATTGTGTTTTAATATTGCTACGCGTGACAAATCTTTTGACAAATTTTGCCATGCGTGGTAATAAAAAAGACCAACGCTCTGAAATTTTCTTTGGAGATTTGCCATGCGTGGCAAATCAAAAAAATTTATGTCACATGAAAATTGGTTCCACGCATGGATGTGCCATGCCGACATATTTTGGCGTTCAAATTTTAAGTTTTAGTTTAAAAAACTTTGCGTGGCAGTGCCACGCAGAATTAAATTTTTTTTGCCGGACCTCTCCTCCAGTCTGGATTTCACCAACAGGGTTCTCCGAAAATTTTAGCGTGGATATGCCATGCGTGGCAGTGCCACGCATAAGAAAAATGTCAAAATTTCGACTAAGTATCGAGTTCGCGTGGCAAAACACACATATATGTAGTTGTGTCTAATCGCGGAATGAAGCAGTAGCTTCCCCAAACAGATCGGCTCCATATGAGCTCATATCAGTGAATCATGACTAGCTCCGACTTCGAAGTTCTCAAAGTTTCCAACTTCCACATCAGTGGTATCAGAGCTGCTCAGAGAACCGAAGTCGTCGAAGTCGACATCAGATTCACAACAATGGTATCAAAGCTGTTCAAAGAACTGAAGTCGTCAAAGTCGACATCAGATTCACGACAGTGGTATTAGAGCTACTCAGAGAGCCGAAGTAATCGAAGTCGATATCAGATTCACAAAAGTGGTATTAGAGCCCGGTTCGCTCCTATCAGAGCCTCGTCACTAAGACTATGGCTTCCATTAGCAGCATCCAATCGAAGATTTGCACAGTACTTTAAGCAAACATGTCAAATTTCTTGGTCTAGAAGGTAAAGACTTCACTCATACTCAAAGGAGAAACACTATGGCCATGGGTTGACAGCACCAAAAGATGCCAGCCAGCACAGGCAAGGAACTTCTAGAGTGGAAGGAGAAGAACGACAAAGTAGTAGTTGTCATCTCCTCTTCCATCAAACACAACATTACCCTTGACCTTCTATCAATCTCCAATGCTAGAGAGATGTGGGATGAACTCACAAGCAGATTTCAGACCAAGTCACGAAATCAAATTATGCATCCAGAAGATCAACTCACCTATGTAAGATGGGATGGCAAAGATCTCACTAGCTTTCATCAGAAAAATGAAGAACCTATTCTTGTCATTACACAATGTTGGAATAGAGCATGCAGTCTCACAAGAGAAGCAACTTAGCTACTTGCTATGTTCCCTACCAAGATCTTTCTAGACTACCAGAACCCTACTAATAAAAGATCTTGACATGACCTTTGACAAAGCAGTCATCGACATCAAGGAAGAAGTTGAAGCTAGAGAGCACTATGATGACAAAATCGAATCTGACCAAGCTATCTACAACAACAAAGACCAGTCGAAGAAGAAGGCTTATCTTGAGAGGGAGCCGACTAGAAAGTAGGACCGAGGTTAGCAGAAAGACGGAGATCAAGAAGGCAGATCGAAAGGAAGGAGCAAGCAACAAGGCAATGACAAAAAGACATGCAACAGATGCAAACGTGACGACCACACAATGGACACATGTTGGCTGAATTCAAAAATCGAGTCCATACATCGTCACAAAAAGGGACATGCAGCCATGGATTGCTATCATAATCCAAGAAACAAAAAAATATATAGCAGAAAAGAGAGCTCCAATAGCACATTACATGTAGTGGAATCAGAATCTTCCAAGATGGCTGAAAAACGAGCGAGCAAAAACTCAAATGCTTATTTGTGCATTGATGTACTACATCCTCAACTGACTTTCAAGAAGTCATTCTTGATTCAGGTGCAACATCACATTTTGTTACAACCAGGCAAATCATTGCTGGCTTTTGACAATTTGATTCCTCCTATTAAATAATTCTTGGAGATGGATCAAGACATGAAGTGAGTGGAACTAAAGTGCTATGGCTCAACACCAATGGTAGAGATCGAAGATTGGACGATATTTTTAGATGTGCTTACATTGCAGAAGGATGGATCTTAATAATGGTGATCTGAATAGATTTTCCTATTCAACAATCAGATTAGATTTTAAACAAGAAGATCCACTCAAATCAAGCAAAATCACTTTCAAACTAACCCTAAATGCAATTTTAACACTATTTATGCCACGACAAGATGCCTATTGCAAGCTAACCATCTAACAACCATGCTGCAAACTGAAATATTGGCGTAGCTCCCATTAACCCTATGATCCACAATGAAGATAGCTTACTCTTTCTCTCTCTCCCTTTCTCTCTCACAAAAAGCGTAAGAGATAGCAATTCCAAATACATTCAGATCCAACAATTAGCAAACACAACAAAAGCATGAGAGATGAAGGAAAAGAGATAGAGAGCAAGGAAATTCACAAATCCATTCCATAAGAGAATCAATTTGCTTGTATTAAAATGAGGATATGAACATGATTTCCAAACTCTAGTTTGGCACTGTTTATAGTAGAGAGGACAGCCTTGGCCTCAAAATCCTATTGGCCCATTTCTACCTCCCTAACTATTCAAATTTAAAAAGAGTGAGAACCCATTTCAAAATTGGAGGAAACGAATTTGAAATTGAATTTGAACCAATTTTGGTGGGAGTCCCAAATTTATTCACTAACTTGACATTTAGGTCTGCGACATTAAAAGTCCCGCAAAAAGGCCTAGAGTTCTTTTATTGACTTTCTAATTATCAAAATAACTATATGATCATCGGTTGGTTACCCAAAAAGATCCCTGTACATAAAGAAACTCATGGGCTCGACGTACCCAAGAAATTCTCGGATTACTCGATGGATGATGTTCCTATTGCATTACCTCAACCAAAACACGAGCAATCTAGTGAATCATCTTCATTTGATGGACAGTTAAGACCATTCCTCTAAATTTAAAAGATCAAAATGAAAACGAAGATAGATTCATGTATATAGGAGCCCATCTTGATAGACGACAATGTAGAAACTTAGAAAAGCTCTTACGAAAATATCGTGATGTCTTTCATGGAACTATAAAGAGATGAAGGGTATACTGCCTGACATAGCAGTACACTCCATTCTGCTAGAAGATGATGCAAAGCCAGTTCAAGTGAATCCTTACCACTGTAATCCACTTTATAGTAGAGAGAAAATTAAAAAAGATATACAAATATTACTGGCTGCAGGTTTCATTAAAAAAATAGAGCATACAACATGGTTATCACCCATAGTGGTGGTTCCCAAGAAGAATGGTAAGTTACAAATATGTGTGGACCTAAAAGAATTGAATAAAGCCACAAAGAAGGACCACTTTCCTTTATCACTAACCGATGCTATATTAGAAGAGATGGCAGGAGCTGAGGCAATGAGTTTTTTGGATGGATTTAGTGGTTATTTTCTTATTCAATTAGATCCTAAAGACATTTATAACACTGCATTTGCCACAGAGCTTGGTACATATGCATATCAAGTAATGCCATTGGGACTTTGTAATGCTCCATCAACATTTCAAAGAGTGATGCAGTTTGCATTTAAAGATTTACTACATAAGATTTTAGAGATCTATCTTGATGATATCGGTGTTAAATCTAAAGCTTGTGATCATCTTGATTGTCTTGAAAAGGTTTTAATCCAATGCAAAAAATATGGAATCTCGTTGAATCTGGAGATCATATTTGGATAACACATGGTGTTGTCTTAGGACATATCATATCCAAAGATAGTATATCCACAGATCTAGCTAAGGTGAGAGTTATTCAAGACATGCCACTACCGACCACGGTAAAAGAGATCTATATCTTCTACCATTGTAATTACTGTCATATATGTAGGAAAATCCAGATTAATTTATGAAGTTATTACGGATCCAAAATGGACCAAAGAAAGAATACAAGCAGTTGAGGATTTGAAGCACGCACTTGCCACTGCACCCATTCTCCGAGCACCGAACTATCGATTAGAATTTCATATTCATATAGAGGCCAGCAAGAATGCTATTAGCGTCATCCTAATGTAGCCAGGAGAATTTGGGAAAGACTATCCAATTCGTTTCCTCATCCGACAACTAGTCCCTACTGAAGTGAATTATTCTATTACTGACAGAGAGGCTTTAGCAATGATATATGTTGTACAAAAATTACGTCATTATTTATTAGGAAATCAATTCAAGTTTTATACTGATCACCGAGCATTTTATATTTGTTGAATAAACCATGCAACGTTGGTCATATAGCTAGATGGTTACTTATCCTTTTAGAATTTGACTTCAAGATTATCGTTAAGAAAGGTAAGCAACATTTTCTTGCTAACCATTTATCCAGGATAGCATCAGCTGATAGAGTCACATAGCCTATCAATGATGACCTACCGGATGCCTACCTATTCAAATATAACCGAAGGAGAAGCGTTTCATAAATGGGGATTTGATTTTATAGGACCAACTAGTCCAGTCGCCCGAGTTACTCAATCCAAATATATCTTAGTAGCCACTCACTACGCTATAAATTAGGTAGAAGCTAGAGCAACAAAGCAAGCTATTGCCAAAGTTACAGCCAAGTTTTTATATGAAAATATCATCACACGATTCGGCTATCCGATAGAGTTAGTGAGTGACAAAGGGACTCACTTCCTCAATGACGTTGTACACAACCTCCTAGCCCACTACTTTATGAAGCATCGCAAAAGCACACCATACTATCCTCGATGTAACGGGTTAGTAGAATCCTCAAACATGATCATTTGTCGCATTCTGACCAAAATAGCTGAAGCTAGCCGAAACGTTCAGGAAACAAATTATATTCAGCTATTTGGGCCTTTAGAACCACACCGCGTAGATCCACGAAGATGACACCCTTTTAGCTGATTTACGGCCAAGAGCCGGTAATGCCAGTTGAATTTATCTTTCCACCTTCACGAGTTGTATATTCCGAGCAACTTGGTGAAGAGGCAACCATCAAGCACCAATTTCTTAACCTTCACAAACTACGGTGAAACTCGGTTATTAAGCTATCATGCACAGCTCGTAAATAAATGCAGATAGAAAGCCTAGCATGATAACCATTTTCGATTGAAGGAATTAACTGAAGGACATCAGGTTCTACTCTATAGAACTCGAAAGATTAAACCAAGCAAGCTTAAATCCCAAAGCCAAGGACCTTATGTGATCACCAAGATTTGTACCAATTGATCTGTGCAACTGGAGACATTAGACGAGATCCCATTAGACACGTTGGTTAATGGATCTCGTCTGCGTAAATTCTATACCCCATGAAACTCAAAAAAAAAAAAATTGTATATATGTATATATTCTTCAAAACACTACATGATTCTACTAAGCAATTCATATCCATGCTTTTCCAAGAATCCATATACTTACACCCCTTCTTCATGAAATATTTTTTACACCCGCACACATTTTTCAGATATTCCTAAAGTATTCTTCTTATTTCCAACACAACAACCGTTGTCCTTACAACATCGCTCACAATTTTCACACTGATCTCCTCAATGTTCACACTGACTATTTTCTTTCACATATTTTTTTTCCCCACTTGTCTTTCCACCATGTTTTGCCAGGGAGAGAGACAAGGAGAAATCCTTGTGCTTCAAGAATCACAAATCAAATCCAGATGTAAATTCCTACAACAGTCACGGTGAATGAAAAATTTGGCTAACAGTCAATCACAAGAGGATCGCAAGGTACCGTACCCACATCAATCAAGATCAGCAAGAACCACATCATCGCAAGGTACCGTAAGAACCGTATCAACCAAAATCACTAAGTACCGCATCATTGCAAGGTACCGTAAGTACCACATCAATCAAGATCAGTAAGTATTGCATTAACCGAAAGCAGAACAACCAAAGTTCACACGTGAGATGCGTCAATCGAAGGTCATATCAACCAACGGATATATCGGCCAAGAGCCTCGTCAACCAACCTACATAAGATAACCATTCACGAATGTACTTCTACCTCATGAACTTCTTTGAGAAATCAAGTGCCATTGCCTCATGATTCTTTGACGATCTTGTGCATGCCCATGCTCTGAGACACACAATTGATCAATCTAATCACTACTCTGATTACTATTTGTTGTTTGAACTGTGCACTTCTACAGTTCGGAAGTATGCTAGAAAGATTGAAGTGCTTTACAAACCTAAACACATGAAGATGAGCATGGCCACTTTTGCTGATTTTGAGTTTATGGTTGGAAGCATCATTGTTCCCATCAGTCTGAGTCTAATGGACATAAAGGAAATATAGCAGTGGTATGAGGAGGCACAACCAGTGTTCCAGAAGCTGAAGTTTACAATCCCTCCGACACACAGTTTCCAAAGCCATTTCCTCATGGCAATGGCCTACAATTGATATAGCCCTACCTTGAAAGAGGTTTCATTCAATCTCTCAAGGAATAGTAACCACTTCACCCCTCCTTTTAAGGAGATTATAAATTTCCATAAAAGTTAACTGGAAAGATGATATATGAAAATATCTAAATTCTAGAAAAGTCAGTAATAAGTGCTTCCACTAAAGGATTCACCCTATTGCAAACAAGACTTCTCCTTAAAAAATTTCCACTCTGAGTGATACAATCTACTATTCCATCAAAATCCATTTCTGCAACAGAGATATTCCATGGTTTAAGAAATTAAAACATTTTAACCTTAGAATTTATCTAAATTCCAAGTCTATTCACCCAAGTAGTAATTAATGTGACATAACAATCTTTTAACTTCATAATTCATATAAACTAGTCTGATGTCTTATATTCGAGAAATAACTAAGAAGTAAAGGATTAATTAAGAAAGCGAGAAATAGATTTGAGAGCCTCTGATTTTGTAAATAATGAGCTACCGCATTGGGATCTAGATTAAACCTCAAAATTTTTCAAAATACCCCACATTTGATCGAATGGTTTTCTTCTTTCCCATATCGTGACTAGGTACTAAAACACACCATTGATTACCAGATCTTTACAGTCCTAGAATTTCCTTTCCAAAATTACTGACGTCCCATACCATCAGCTCTTCCTTTCAGAAAACCCTTAAGCACCTTATATGATATTCTAGAGATCCACTGACCATCTAGCTGTCCTACAATCACTACAGAAAATTATCTCTTGTTTCCAAAACACTGGAGAATCCCATTTATTTGGATGACTGACATGCCTATCAGATGGATGCCCATAATCTACATCTGATTATGTGACTTAGACAGAAGAATTAACATGGTTCACTATTACGCTCTAAACCTTTCTGGTTATTGACAAGCTTCGAAACCTTACTGATGCATCAAATCTAGGGACAAGCTTCTGTCAACTAACAGATCCAATGTAATCCATGTATCAAATTTCACTTCTAGACCTCACAATTAACATCCAAAACTGCGGATAACTCAATGGTTACAAAGATATCAGTTACAAATTCAACTGAATGAATTCTAACCAGGAAATTAATAACCAATATTAAGCAATAATTTACAGGGATTACCAAAATCCAAACTGCAAAATACATTTTCCGATCACACTTACTACCTCTGATGTCCACTCTTCTTCCCTCCTTAGAATTTTCAGTTCCCTGAAAATCTATTTTAGCTAAGGTACCAAGAAGACGTAGTGACATTAGTAAATGTTTTAGAAAAACTAATTACTGTAGGAAAAAGTCCAAAATAATTTCATTTCTATCCTATACTTGGGCTGAATATAATTCACCATAGGATTTTACTGGAAATGAAATCAGTTATTTTTTTTTTATTGACTGGTTTGGCATTACTCCGTCAATATTGACGAAACCTATCCAAAAATGAAATTACATGAATGGAAATTCCTTCCATAGGATTTCAGTAATTCTCCTGTCAGATTTACTGAAAGAATACTATTGCCACTCATTCAACCTGGTCATTTTATATTGTTTGATGATTTCAATCAAATTTAATGAGTATCTTGCACAAGCGTTCACTTGACTGATTTCTATCGATCTACATCGATTAGAAAACTTATCAGACAAGTAACTGATTTTCAAATATCAAATGGAAATTCAACAAAAAATAAATAAAATCAAATTTTGACTTTCAATCTGGGAGTTCCCAACTCCAAAGCTAAAAAATGACAACACAATAAAAATTGTCGGCAACTCATTGCAGTTCCTTCTGTCAATTTTAGCTTATCTATCACAGGAAAATAATTTAGACGTAGTGAAAACACTATGATCAATTCTGACTGATAAATTCAATTTAATCAATTCACTAATCTGATCTGATTCCATAGATAACAAAAAATGACCGAAATTTTGATTTTTTTTTAAAAACTCAAAATTTCCTATATTTTACGTAATTCGAAAATTCTGACAAAAATACTGTCAGTATAAAAAGCAATCGGAGTCAAAAAAATCGAAACACTGTCCGATTCCTAATGTTATTAATCCAGTGTCAAAATGGCATGCAAAGCACACTACATCATTCATAAACGTCATTACGGAATTTTTTACGTAAACTTCAGTTTTACGAAATTTGTCAGCCATTAACACCGATTTGTGACCCAACTGTCATAGCACATGCGTATGACCACTCAAATCGATTGTAAATCCCTCATGCATGTCAGAATCACTCTGAGAATCAGCATGCAACTAATTCATGCAATCATAGTACTACAATTTAGGGAAATAACTGGCATGCAATCAGAACAATTCCAAATTTTGCCAATTTTACTTGCAAAACTTCAGATGATCATAAATTTGGCTACAGGACACCAAATTGGGTGCTGTAAAGCTCAGTACAGAGGGAGACCAAGTGAACAAAATGTTTGCCATGTCAGCCTACCACCTAAGCTTCACACGTGTGAGATCAGAGCTGCCAGAAATCTGTAGTAGGAGAAATCATGCAAAAACGTGCAAACACCCATCCTAGCCCAAAATTGATGCTACCAACAGTATTAAACAGCCAATTAGACTTCCATGAAGCATTCATACTGATCCTAAGATGCAGTATAGGCTGAGAACGAAGATTTCTTGATTTGTAGAAGTCAAAATAGCTTCAAACTTGATGGAGATGGTGCATAAGCCACCGACCATCAGTTCATAGGTCTGATAGCTTGCTGGGAAGGTAAAAAGGAATGCTAATCATGCTGTAATTGATTCTAGAATGATTTCCTTATGGATTTGGAGAGATCCATCCCCCCAAAATCACCAAAAATGGTCATTTTTTGAACTTTTTTGACTTCCTACAAGTTCAATTCCTAGAATTCTTGGTTCTAACTTCAGGAAAAGTTTCAAAAGACTTTGGTTCACCTCTTTACAAGCTCTACATGGCGTTTTACAGCCACCTACTATCCAACTTTATGTAAAAACTAACAAAAATGATGATTTTTTTGGCTATTTTCTAGTTTTTTTTCATCACCATAAAGTGGAAATTCATAGACATACAACTCTTTCTCTAACACATGCAAAACAATTTACAGAATTACAACCATCTCATTGATTAGATCGTGCTGGATTTTGGTTCTTACTATCTATTTTGTGCCAAAAAGCATGGAAAACCAGGCAATTTTGATCAAAACATAGCCTAGAATCCTAAATCATTGAAAAGAACCGGCATGCATCATTATTTTCATCATTAATGAACCCTAAAACAAAAGTACACTTGCTGAAAAATTCAGATTTACCAAAGATTTGATCTAATCTTAGTTTTAGTACTAGGATCGGTGAGGGGTTGATTGAATGGATGAAATTATGTAACTAGAGGTAGTTGGATTGGAAAACTACTAAGAGTGAATGTTATTCGTCTCAGAGATTTTCCCGGATATGTTATTTACTCATGAGAAATAGAAAATATTTGTAGCTGAGTTACAAGATCTCAGTGAAATATGTGAGTAACATATGTGGGTTCTGGAGGAATCTACCAGATAAGAATGTGTTTATGTACTGGATCATAGTGAGATTATTCTCATATGTGCACGATTAATCTTGTATGAATCTACTGTGTAATCCTAGTTACTAAGATTATTTGATGCACTTAACCTAGTCTGTGAACATAAGCATATGATCAAGTAATGTTTTGACATATACTTGCAGAGTTAACAAATCTTTGTATAAAAGATTTATGGCTTGACTTATAAATGATTTGGATAAGGATCTAAATGTGGTATTATACATGTAAAATTAAAAGCTGCACATGGACATTGAAATTTTTGAATCATAAACAATTAACTTGAGTATATGATTACTCCAAGATGAAGTTAATTGGTAGACGATTATTGTGAAGAGAATTCACCAGGAACTGGTGATTTTTTATTTATATTGCTTGTAAGATGCATGATTAGTGAATCATTTGGGTTCATCAGTTGAAATTATGTGCATTGGATATACAATATTCTTGGGATAAAGTATTCCTTAGTTAAGAAATAGACCTAGTTCATTTAGTGATTGTATCCCAGAGAGCTCAAATGGATAACGAATCATAATGAATCGAAGAATAACAACTGAATTGATTTTCAGCAGGGCTTTGGGTGTCTAGATTTGATTCTAGATTGTAGTCTAAAGCTTTTGTAGTTGAAAATGATTGTCATTTTAGTATGCTTTCAGTCTTTAATTACCAGTTGTTTATAGAACTTGAATATCTGGTCAGTTAAAGAATCCTGATTGGAGAGTATTCCTAAAATCCAGTATTTTTCTGTTGGAAAGATTTTGGAATGATTCTTACTTTTCCTGAGTTATGTTAGACATATACTCAAGTATCTTATAAATGGTTAAGTATGGTTTTGGATTCCAGAAAGTTATGATTGATGAATCAAACAAATCTAAATATTTATGATTGACGAATCATAAATAGATACTTAATTATTGTCAGAGGATTATAAGGAATGGTGATGATTCTTAAGTGTGATGATTAATTCTTGATCCATTATTTGAGAAAGAATTCAATTCAGTGTTTTGAATTTCTCTACTCTAGTGTTATATTTGAGGACCTATGGATCTCACAGATATCCTCACAAGATAAGTATTTTATTTGTGGAGAATTGAATTTATCTAGTGGATGTTATTGTACTACAGTTTATGGTCTGCAGATGCTTGAGTATAGTTATTTATTTGATTGGATATCCAGCTATCTTAGGAGTCAGACAAGTCTATTAAGATGTACGAATGCTATTTTCTTGCATTTGGTGCTGAAAACAGAAGCATTTAACTCAAAAGAGTATTTGGGATACTCAGATTTGAGGTTTAATCATTCTATATCTTAGTGATTCTCCTAGAGATTGTAGTTGAATGAATTATCATATCTTAGAATTGGATTCTAAGGATATTTGTACTTGAAAGCTTATGAATTATTTGTCAGAGTTGTGGATAATTTCAGACTGTAATTATAATTATTTTATTATTTGTTTATTTTAATCTTCTAAGTTAGGTTATTTCACCCAGTGTTTCATGTAAAAGTTTTACGTTAAGGTGATGTTACTAACTTGTGATGAATGTAACCTAGATGGAAAATTTATCGCTTAGTATACTTTTCAAACCTGAGTTGTACTCCAGTGCAAAGATTATCACTTGGAAATAGGATTAATTATCTTTGAGTACTTGTTTGATGTGAAAGTTAAACTAAGGATAACGATTTTCTAGTTGATATATAAAGTTAAAAGAATTGTTCTTGTTATTCTTTCCTGTTTCGAGTGATTCTAAGGATAGAATCAGTTTAAGGAGAGAAAAATGTTATGTCCATGACTAGTACATATTATTCAGTATACTCCTAGTCTTGGATACACGGTACTCCAGTAAATCAAGCTGTTAGCTATGGCACATCATACTGGATGTGACCCAAAAGTAACTAATATCCTTGTGAGGCCCAGAACACACTAAATGGAGTTTAGACAAGGTATGAGACAGTGTATGCATGTGTAGAGTTATCAATAGCAATTCTATGAATAGTTGGTCCATGCATAGGACTCTATTCTAGGTGAATCTATGTATAGGGAACTTAGGGCTATGCATGGCTATGTGCCCAAGTTGCTTTTGGCTCTATAAGAAGAGGCCAAACTCACCCTACTCCTCATTGTGATAATGGATTCATTTCCAGGGTTTCACTCTACATTCATGCCTCTTATTCCTTGGCTTGGGGGTGAAGCTTCTAGAGTTGATTGGTTGCTTCTACTTGGTTGGGCGGTTGCTCCATAATGTGTTTTCCATTGTGTGTTATCTTGTAAGCAGGATCTTAGGGAGCTTCTCTTATAAGTTGGTTGTATCTTGCACCTATCTGACTAAGTACACCCACAAGCAGAGGTTGAAGGTAAAGCGCATTTTGATGTTAGTTTTCTCGCTATTAGTAGAATCACTTGTACAAAGAGTTTCACTCTACAGTTGGGCTAGTGCAATAGCAAATTTTCTGCACAAGGGTATCAGTAAGAAGCAAACCTTCACCACTTTCGGTTACCTGCTTTTTGACATTGCACAATCCCAGATCCAGCAAAAAAATTTGAAGGTAGTCTTGTCACCTTTGGACAAGCAACTTAGACAATTGCAGATGATAACCGAGCTAGACGTAGCTGCTCAGAAAGAAGAACAACCAGAAGCATCTACATCAGCCACGATATCCCCAAGAAAGATCACACCTCAGAAGAAAGACAGCAAGAGCACCCAAGGAGCAACAACCATAGAAGCCACAGAGGAGCAGACACCACCTTCAAAAAAGAAGGAGTAGGAGTCCACCAAAGGAAATAAACTTGTCAAGCGAAGGAAAAGCCTACGCACCAAGGCTCCAAACCAATCATAGAGGAGCAGACACCACCTTCAAAAGAGGAGGAGTAAGAGTCCACCAAAGGAAATAAACTTGTCAAGCGAAGGAAAAGCCTACGCACCAAGGCTCCAAACCAATCCGGCTCAGACACAGAGAGCAACAAGTCCCAGACGTTGGCAATGCTTCCACAAGCAAAGAAAACCAAGAGGTTGGCCGCAGATCAAGGGCAAAAGGCTCAAGCATCCTCAAGTAGCACAAAGAATACTCAAAACTCATCCAGATTTCATTCACAAGCTAGTGATTTTACATCCAAAGTGTTGTGGTAGATGATACACTAGCAGTTAACAACCGAGCCACAGATCCAGCAGTTGAGGAGAAGCACCAAACAGAAGAAGAGCACGTGAAGATAATAACGGAAGGAGAGCACACAGCAGCAACTTCAGCCGAGGAGAAAGTACCAAAAGTAAGTTCGGTAGTGCAGACAATTGATCCATTGCCAACCTATCACATCCACTCCATTATTATCAATGTTGATCAGCTTGATTACTTCGATATTAATGATGTTTTTGAAAGTTTTGATGAAGTTGTTTCTACAACGTGTACATATCAAGGAGGAGTTAACTCCCTCGAGCGGACCCCTCACCCAGACCATCCCCGTTTTCATTTCTCTTTCTGTAGTACCCATCCCTTCTGATACATTCACCATCACTAGCTCAACTCCTACTGCCATCACCTTACCATCTGATACACAATCCTGCTTCCCAACTTTTCACTACATCTTTTCAATTTTTTTGTTTAGAGATGTCAGTAACATGTCAAGAGTCGCAAAACAAGCCCTTGAAATCCATGCCGAGATGTCCTTCAATTTACACCCAGAACGAGTAACTAATCGACCAGCTAGCCGAAAGAGCTAAAGATTTGGAGGCTTGCCAAGTAGATTTTAAAGACAAGAGAATACGAGCTATAGAAGACGATTTGAGGAACCAGGTAGTACAAGAAATAATCCAACAACAGATCCAAGATCTCCTGCAGCTACAAGATCAGCTCAAGCAGCAAGATGCACATGCATCAACTGAGCAGCACTGTTAGACAGCTCAACCAAGTGAAATAATCTAAGTGAAATCTAAAGATATTGTTGTAGTACCACCACCTGGGGAGGCCATCCGAATGTAGAGGTATGTGGGACCTGATTCAGAAGTATGAAGCCCACAAGGCCAATACCAAGATTCAGCAAGGCCACTACGAAGAAAAGCTGCTTGTCCCACAGTCAAATCCAGAAGATGCAACAAGATTTAGTGAACCAGCTCAGGAGCACCACATGTAAAGTACAAGTAGAGTTAGCTCATCCAGAGAAGAAAGAAGACAAAGAAGGACACGACAAAGGTGGATCATTTAAGACCATGACCTGATTTCTCCCACCCTAGACTCCATTCACCTTCCATCTGCTCATCCTTATCTAGATTCATAACCCACCTATGACCACCAGTATTATCTTGCATTCCATTTGCTCGATGGACTAACAAATCAATGTTTTATGTATAGTCTTACAATAGAATAAGTCTCATTAATGTTTTGAATAGAGATGGTATGGAAATAGGTTTGGATTCCCACTACAAGACTAACTGAAGGACAACAGCTAACAATGAAACCAAGTTGCAAAACAGAAGAACCATTCTAATGACCGAAGAATCTGGCTGAAGGAGTCAGATTGATGTTGTAGAGGGACCTGCAACAAGGTTGGCGGAGGACAATGTTGGTAGATTCTCTACCAATATCAGGATTAACCGAAGGAATATTCATGAGGTCGGTTGATATAAGTTTTTTGATATTCTTAAAGTAACTAGACTTATAACTTAATGACTTGACCATGGCATCTTGTTGTGTAAGACCATGAGTTGAGGACAAATTAGTTAGTTTCTTGGGATTTAGTCAGATGTGACATGATAGTGGAGACAGAGGTCAGGGTCCAGTTGATATGCTTCATGATTGAAAGAAACAAAAAAAAAAGCTTCACAACTTGACGATTCCCTATAGTTGTTTAACTGGTAGGGAGCATGCTAGACGTGTGTCGAGGCTATACTTATCTCAATTGTAGGGATATGTAGTATAAAATATTGTCATTCCCCAAAGAGACTGCCTAATGTTGTGATTTTAGATGTTTTTTAACTCATTTATTGTTCTTGGATTAAAAGCTGATTGTCAATGGACATTTAAGAGTATCGACGACCAGTATCACCGATTAGGATGTGGTTTCAAACATACAAAAGCGAAAGATATTGATGACGACTAATCTCATATCATACGTGTTATATTACTGGTTAGTGTATCGAACTTGTCGGCCAGTCCGATATATCGATCTTGCACCTAATAAAGTTTAATTTGTCAGCAAGCTCTATTGCATCAGATAAACCAAGGCAGAGTAACATGCAAATGTCTCAGTTCAATCCAAACATAGTTTGAAAATCTATCCTCAACAATAAAAAGTGTTCATTCAACAAACGACTGACTACTAAGTTAAACTGCATGAGTATCCATATGCAAGCTTCAGAGCATTGATTTACAACAACACAGAGCAAGCTTTAGGATGTGCAAGTCTGGATATATGTCAGTGTAATGTGACAGTGATTCCGAATATTAACATCACAATTAAGTTTCAAGCAATTGGTTATTCAATTTCACAGGAAATCAAATGATCAATGAGTTTTAAGATAATCTTAGCAATGAATTCATGGTTGCTTGCATATGACAGTATCAAGGCTAAAGAAGTGTCTGACCAGAGTTACAATCACAAGCACGTCTGACAAGGTGAGGCTTACCAATTGTCAGAAACAGAAGAGTATGATGCTCTTATTGAGAATCATACTTGGGATCTTGTGGATCTTCCTCAAGGGAAGAAACCTCTTGATTGCAAGTGGGTGTTTAGATTGAAGTATAATCAATATGGATCAATAATCAAGCATAAAGCTAGGCTTGTTGCCATAGGTTTTTTACAAACCAAAGGCATTGATTATGATGAGACTTTTGCTCCTGTGGCTAAGCTTGTTACTATCAAGCTGATCATTAGTCTTGCTACAACCTTCAATTGGGAGCTATTCCAACTTGACTTCACAAATGCATTCCTCAATGGTTATTTGGAGGAAGAGATCTACATGAGGCAACCCAAGGGCTTCATCAAGGCAAAGCATGAAGGAAAGGTGTGTTTTTTGAAGAAGAGCCTTTATGGGCTCAAGCAAGCACCTAGAGCATGGTACTCTAGGCTAAACTCTTTTCTCGTTTCCATCAATTTTGTAATGAGTGCCTATGATCGATCATTGTATATAAGTTTTCATGATGGCATGATCATTATTCTTGTTTTGTATGTAGATGACATTATCTTGAGTGGTAATGATCTAGATGGAATTAGAGATGTAAAAATTGCTTTAGCAAAAGAGTTTAAGATGGTAGATCTCGGCCTATTGAGCTTCATTCTTGGAATAGAGGTTATTAGAGGATGTGATTTTAGCTTCATTTGTCAATCTAAATATGCTACATCCATCCTAGATAGATTTGGAATGAAGAATTGTAAAGGCATTGAGACACCAATAAAGCAACATGTAAAAGCATCTATTGGTTGTGATGAAGCATCCTTTGAGGACATCACATTATATAGAAGGCTTATTAGCTCCTTGATCTATTTAACTATAACTAGACCTGATCTTAGTTATAGTGTTGGAAATTTAGGCCAATTCATGCAAAGTCCTCTAGTTTCACATTGGAAGATGGCCAAAAGAGTTCTTAGATACATTTCATTCACTAAGAATTTTGGTATTTTGTATAGAGGAACTAATCTTGGCTTAAGAGCCTATAGTGGCTCGGATTTTGCAGGTGACAAAGTGGATAGAAGATCAACAAGTGCCTTTGCCACCTTTCTATGTGATGGAGTAGTATCATGGCTTTCCAAAAAGCAAGATACCATCTCCCTATCTTCCACAGAATCCGAATACAAGACCTTGACATCAACATGCAAGGAGGTCTTGTGGCTTAAAAGGCTATTGGTGGAGCTTCATGTCATGGAGGAGGAGATCCCTATCATCTATTGTGACAACCAATCAGCCCAATCACTTGCAACTAATCCTACATTCCATGCAAGGAGCAAACACATCAAAATTGCTCATCATTTTGTGAGGGAAAAAGTGCAAGCTAAAGAGATCAAGCTCCAACACGTGCCATCATCAAGTTGCTTGGATGATTTGTTTACTAAACCTTTACCTAAAGATTCATTTGTCGAGCTTAGATCTTCAATTGGAGTTATTGATAAAAGCATTGTGATCTCCAAGGCTAGATTTGAGGAGGAGTGTGAAAAATTGCCTACATTGGCAAATCTAGCCATGTAGAATATTGTACATTTTGTCAATATTGTTTGTTGGTTACTTGAATGGACAAAGTGCCACTTGTACATACACACCTAAAGTAGGTTACCACGAGTCAAGAGGAGTGGTTGTGGCTATTTGGTAGTGATCCCTACTTTGTAGGATCTAGACCATGATTTATGATGAGATTTGTACCTACCATGCACCTACCAAGCATGACTCTTGGATCTAGGCTAGGGTTTTCACATTAGGGCAAGAAATTGGAGTCTACTTCCTTATTACATGCTGGATTTTCACCTAACTTTGCAAAGGAAGTGTGTTTTACTATGTATTCCCATTCTCCATAGTGAGAAGATAGAAACTTTTTGGAGCCTCAAGGAGAAACTCGAGTTTCCTCTCATTGTATGGTGATTACTCTTGATTTCCAATGAAACCCAGCTTTGGCACTTTGTAAACACTGTCTACAGGCCGTACTACAGCCTTATTTCCACACGTGTGGAGTTGGATTATACTATTTGATCAACGCTTTGATTGTCTCTACTTGTTTCCTATCAAGCTGCTAAACTAGATCTTGTTTTCTGATGACTGGTTTCTGATAGATTGTTTAACAAGCATACAATCACCTTGTGGATCATTCAAAGATCCATTTATGGTCCTTAGTACTGTACTTTTCACATGTGGAAGGTTACAACGTTTGATTGAGATGCAATAAAGGAGGCTTCTAGAATGTTCTTCTCTTAGGGTTGGCCTTTATTTTAAGGTCCATATCGTTTCACATCTGCCCTTCAGGATATATTCCTTCCTTCAGTAACATTTAATTAGGCCTCTTTATCTTCAATATGTCTTTGTATAGCTTATCATTGTTAATCAAGTTGGCCTAAATTGTAATCATAGAAGTCCATTTTTTTTCTGCTTTAAATAATCTAGAGCATATAATCATGTACAACCTACATGTAATTCTACACTTCTAAAGGGAATCACAAAAAATCTGCCTTGCAAAATTGCCAACAAAGGCATCCTTTCTGTTCTATACTAAGACTACTCCATAGTTCTAAAAACTCTGATTTCTCCTAGGGGGCTTCCCAGTCGGCCCAAGTATAACCCATTAGACCTGGCAAAAATGAATAGTCCACACGCCATTGCAACTCATAGTTAAATTGCAGCGGCAGCCAAACACAAACTTTATCAATAAAATTCTGAATTCGTGTGCAAGTACCTTATCTGTCTTTTTGAACTTGGTCGCACGAGTTTGTTTGGGCTTCTGTGTGTCAGCAGAATCTGCCTCTGCTTTGAGCTCCTTTGCATAGATGGCATCCTTAATTTGGGCTTGCAAATTCTCTAGTTCTCTCTTCAGTCTATCATTCTCAACTACTGCATTGCGAAATTCCTCGTGAGCTTCCACATCAGAGCAGCTGAAAAGTTGGGAACTGTCGAGATTACCTGAATCAACTTGCTTCCCCTACCAATAAACTAGGACTTCTTCCATCAAACTGTCGATATTCTTTGAGGCTTGGGTGTTTTCTTCGTGTGAATTCACACCCGAACCTCCAGCCTCTGACAGCTCCTTTAGGTCGACAAGTTCCTCCTCAAACATGTTCTTCTCCTCATAGAGAGGTTGGAGAAGTTTAGTCTTCTTCAACAGATAATAACAATATTTTCATCACGAAATTTATCACTGAGATTTTCAATAATGGATCATGTATTTAAAAGAGATAAATAGTCTGCGTTAGTGTGGTACTTCCCTTGGCGTACCTCCACTTGATAATCAAATTTCTGCAACAAAAGCACCCAAAAGGCACTTTATCATATATAATGGCAAGTACTCTTGATGCATCACTATAGTGAGACAACAGGACTAGCCATTATTTTCTACAATGTACCACATCTTTTTAAAATTTTTATCTTAAATTATGATTGGTAGACATGATGTTGTTAGAAGACAAGTTCTTTATGTTCCACACAAATGGGCTTACTTTTAGATTCTATCCACAAGGGCTTCATGTTTTCCAAGCTTACAAGTGTAGGAAAAAATCATGTTTCATTGTTATGAGCTATATAGTTAGCTTAGTTGGAACTTTGGCTAGTTTTGGGGTTCAAGTAATAGCTCATAATTTGCCTCATGACTTGATGCCCATTTAAGTATACATTTTCTTAGGGCCATGAAATGGTTTTTTTGCACTGGACGGATATATGAATCAAGCAATAGGTCCACCCTCTACCAACAAGCATTCACTCTTTTTCTTGACTAGTTTGCATCACAATTTTCATCAAAGGTAAAAAAATAAGTTTCAACATTTTGGCTACAATTAAGTAGTAACAACTATGGTCCTCAACCATTAGTGGCTAGTGCTACCATGTGCAACCCTCTCATGGCCAATACATATCATGGAATGGGCCACCTCGGCCCATTTCATTACGTAAGGTGCAAGGAAGGCTGCCAATGGGCTAGGTTCGTAATGTTAATGAAAGCGATTACTAAACATTGCTAGATTAGATTACTTCAGATCTTGGAGAATAAGCCACAATTGACATCAAAGCACTATTTTATGTAGTCCGTAAATTTGATCTCATTGACTCAGTTTTGGTTCTTCCATGCTTGTGACTGACTTTTGATAGGCCATGGTTTCATAAGTTTCCTTTGTCGACTTTAGAAAACTCTAGAATTTTTTGAGATGAAAGAATGTGAACAACATTGCAAAATTAGGGGAGGAAAATATTTCTTGAGGTTGCAACATCCAAAGGTCATGTATGCATAGTTGGATGAGGGTGGGAATGATGAGCATATCCCTCAACTTCATTGACGTCTTCCCCCTTGTGAGGTGCCCTCGAGAATCGAGAACCGCACAATGGAGTGTGGCAAGATGAGTGTATTATTCATTTAGATAGGGGGTTCAAACATGGCCCCACCGCAATGATGGAGAATTATCCATCCTTAAAGAACTGTTGAAATTTTTCCTTTGTAATTTTAGCAATGCTTAAATGGCATAATTATGTTTGTCAAAAAATAAGTTTGTAAGGTAATCATACTATAAATTAAAAATGATGAATGATGAATGAACACATTTACAAATTGCATTTAATACTTTTTTGCAAATGATAAAATCATTTTTATAGTTTTCCATCACTAGTTTACATAGGCCCCTTCGTCGGGCCTTCTCCCTTGTGAGGTGTCCATGAATGTAGTTAACACATTTATAAAATGCATTTAAGACTTTATTGAAAATGATCAATTCATTTTTTATAGTTTTCAATCACTAGTTTACATAGGCCCCCTTCATCGGGCCTTCTCTCTTGTGAGGTGTCCATGGGTGCCTCACAACGAGATGTGGTGTGAATAATGATGAGTGCATTACTCATCTAGACATAGGGTTTCAATAGGGCTCAATCCAAGGAGTGCATTACTCATCTAGACATAGGGTTTACGTAGGGCCCAATCCAATGATGGAGAATCATTCATCCTTAAAGCATCATTGGAAATTTTATTTTGTATTTTCAACGCTTAAATGGCACAATCATGTTTGTCAAATGTCCACTTACTATAAATGTGCATTTACTATAAACATAAAATGATGAATGTGCTTAACAAATTTGTAAGATGTATTTACTACAAAATAGTAAGTGTGAATTTATAAGATTTTACTAGAAATAGTGATTTTGTTTTTTTGGCAAATTGTCTTCCTTGAGCCTTCCCCCATGTGAGGCTCCCTTTGTGCATCCCAAAGAGGTGTGATGAGATGAGTCTATTCCTCATGTGGACAAAGGGTTCAAGCGGGAGCCCATCCTAATGATGAAGAATTATCCATCCTTAAAGCATTGCTAAAATGAATTCTTTGTATTTCTAGAAATGCTTTAATGGCACAATTATTTTTGTCTAGAAATAGACTTCATTAAATGAGTCTTACAAATGTGTAAGGTGTACTACTTATAAATAAAAAAGTGATGAATGTGCTTAACACATTTGTAAAATATATTTACTACAACTAGTAACTATGAATATCTAAGCTTTACTAAAAATAATAACATTTTATTTTTGGCAATTTTCCATCACTAGTTTATGTTGGGGAAGGACCACTTCCTCGGGCCTTCCCCCTTGTGAGGTGCCCTTCATCAAGCACCTCACAAGGGGATGTGGCGAGATGGGTGCATTCCTCATCTAGACAAAGGGTTCAACAAGAATGTAAAGCACTCTTGGAATAACTCCATATATTTAGCAATGCTTAAATGGCACAATTGATTTTTTATTTCTAATAATTAACTTCATTGAATGGACCTACCAACTATGTAAGGTGTACTTACTATAGATAAAAAGTGACAGAGGTGCTTTACACATGTGTAAATTGCATTTACTATAAAGTAGTGAGTATGAATTTCTAATACTTCACCAAAAATAATAATAAAATTATTTTTTTGCAAATTTCCATCATTGCTTTACATAAGGAAGGTCTCTTAAGCTGATGCCACCCTTGCGAGATGCCCTAGGCTATCGTGTTTGGGCACCTCATGACAAGGCATGCCCTTAGAGAAGAGCCTTTTTCTATACACAATCATGACGGACGATGAAAATTTTCATAGCTCTTGGATTGTTGGATGAGGGTGCGGTAGCCCCACGCTGCCTGCACCCTCAAACTCACTAAGTAATAACTGGATCAACATATCTTGTACCACCACTATAGTGACACACATCTAAGGTTGGAAGATAAACCATTTGGTGGTTGCCGCAAAACTCATTCATGGTGCATAATACGCGCATTTGAAATAAGCTCTTTTGTTGTGTGTAAAACCTGCAAACATGGATTTGCATCATTTTTGGCAATGTCGCGAGGTCAAAATTGATTTGTTGTAATCAACAAAGCGTGTGACACTAGGTGAGATGGCGACAATGAGGAAAACAAACATCAAGTGCAAGAAAAAGATACGTTGTACACACAATGTCATATCGAACAATGAAATGGTTCTTCATAGCTATTGCTAATGCATATGCATACTTTCCTTTCCGTTGGCTTGTATAGGAACTCAATTCTAACCCTTCACATTGTCGTTATCTATGATTCTCCTTCTCGTGCTCTTACCATTTGTCCCTATTTACAATTCTCTTTGGAAATCGACCATTCCAATTTGTGTCTTTTCTTTAAAATTCTTGCTTGTCTTTTTGTGGGGCTTAGCACTCTTTTTCAATATTTTGATTTATAATGGGCTATAGACCTAAACTCCCTCCTAATTTAGATGAGACGACCTAAAACCATGGCCCTAGGCCAATGTCATATGTGATGCTATACATTCTTTCCCCCAAATATTTAAATGGCCCCCTTCCTAAATTGATTATTCTTCCTTTTGTACTTCTAAAAGTGACCCTTTATATCTATTTTACATATGCCATGCCAAACATTCTCATCCCCAAATATCTAAATGGCCCACTTCCCAAATTGATTCTTCTTCATTTTATAATTCTAAAAGTGAACACTTCATCATCTATTTAGCATATGCCACATTCAACATGAATATTAATTCAATCTTTGCCTCCTCTGTCCTCTATCTCACTCCCCTCTGTTTAACATTCTAACCTCAACTATGCTTTATTTTGAAGATTTTGTGATTGATTGTTTTGTTTTATGTGCTATATGTTCATATTGGTTAAGGGCTTTCATGTGCGATGTGACCTTTTCTACAAGCTACATGTGTGATGTGTGTTAGACCTTAGTACATCATGCTTGTGAAGAAAAATGAATCATTTAACATCCACTAACATCTCTTGATCGTTGGTTAGAAAGACAACACAAAATTCATCAATGCCAATGTAGAAAACCAACATTTACTCAATGAAAGAGATGCAAAATCAACTAGATCTTGATCATACATCAAACATAAGATAATATGAAGTTGCTTTCCATACAAAAATAGTAAGCTACTATATTTCACACATGTGGATCCAAATATAGCATAAAATGAGCATTCTACACACAAGATTGCAGGATATCACCAATATAGTGCACCAATGGATAGATGAATCCAAGAGAACTCATGTATAAGCATGAAATGAGATGAGAGAGAGAGAATGCTTCTCTTCCCATGTGTGTACAACTATATATAGCATATCCATGACTCATAATAGTCTTGGTTTCCCTCCATAACAAAAATCCTATCAATAATGTGGACTAGATTCAATGTCTCCGACATTTAAATTTGAATCTACTAAAGTCGACCTTTTACATTTCCTTCACTTTCCAAAAGTGGTAATCAAATGCCTTTAGACTAATATAACTTTGAAAAGTCAAACTCTAAGTCTAATATGAAAATTGGCCTCAATTGCCAAATAAAAAAAATGACCAAATTGATCAAACTAGTTGAAGTCTCTCACACTCCCTCTTCAACTAGTTTTAGCATAGACTTTGAGAACACTCCAAGTGAGGTTCTATGCTCCATAAACAAGTCTTTTCCCAATGCTTTGGTGAAGATATCAGCTAGACATTCCCTTGAGGACACATGTTGAAGTTCCACCTCCTTTGCCATGACTTGTTTCCTCACAAAATGATTTGCCACCTCAATATGCTTGCTCCTTGCATGAAAGATAGGATTGCTTGCCAACTTTTGGGCTGATAGGTTGTCACAAAAGATAATTGGACTCTTCGAAAAATCCAGCAAGTGAACATCACTTAACATCCTGATCCATAGCATCTCTTTTGCACAATGAGTAAGTGCTTTATACTCGGCCTCACTATATGACAATGAGATAGTGGCTTGTTTCTTTGACATCCATGATATAGCTCCATCAAATATGAAAACACAATGTGCACTTATGGATTTCCTATCCATTTGATCTCTAGCACAGTCCGAATCTAAAAATCCAAAAAAAATTAGGTGATGATCCCTCATACAATATGCCAAAATCTCAAGTTCCCATGATGTACCTCAAAACTCTTTTCCCTAGCTTCCAATGCTCTTCACTAGGATTTTGCATAAATTGGCTACCAGCACAATATCTTATATATGGTCTTGTGATGTTAGATAGATGAGTGAACCAACTAGCTTCCTATAGAGAGTAGTGTCCTCGAAGGATCTTTCACTACCTCTTATAGTTAGCTTTACATTTGACTCCATAGGTGTATCACAAGACTTTGCATCTACCATATGAAATCTTTTTAGAATAGAATTAGCATACTTCTCTTGACAAATGAAAGTAGATTGATAAGATCTAATCACTTCTAGTCCTAAAATGTAATGCAAATGGCCAAGATCATGCACCTCAAACTCCATCTTAAGAGCAATCTTGATCTCATCAACATCTTGATTGTTTTCACCACTCAAGATAATATCATCCACATAGATTAGCAAGATGGTAACATTATTTTCAGCAAACCTATAGTAAAGTGAATGATCATACTCACTCATAACAAACCTTTGAGAGAGTAAAAATGTGTTAAGCTTAGCATACCAACTCCTTGGTGCTTGCTTAAGGCCATACAAACTCTTTTGTAGAAGACACACATGATTTGGCTTTGTAGATGAAATGTAGCTCTTGGGTTGCTCCATGTACACTTTTTCCTCAAGATCTCCATTTAAAAATGCATTTCTAATGTCCAATTGCCATAGATCCCATCCAAAAAGAGTAGCAAGAGATATAATGACCCGAATACTCACCATCTTTGCCACGAGTGCAAAGGTTTCATCACAGTCAATACCATGTTCTTGAGCATATCCTTTTGCCACCAACCTTGCCTTATGCTTATTAATAGATCCATCTTGTTTTGTCTTCACCTTGAAGATCCATTTGCATCCAATAGCTTTCTTGTCCTTAGGTAACTTTACCAATCTCCATGTTCCATTCTTCATAAGAGCTTGACACTCAAGATCCATTGCTTGGATCCACTCCTCTTTGTTCATTGCTTCATCTACACATGTAGGTTCATCAAAAGAGGTTACAAAAGCAAAGTTAGTTCCAGCAACCACTTTCTTACCTTTCTCATCATATGTGAGCCTTGAAGTTGTTTGTCTTTCCCTTGATGTTCTCCTTGGCTTTTGACTTGATAAAGGTCCTTTATCATCATCATCTAAAGTAGTATTCATCACATCAACATCAAGATTGTTAGATCCATCCATACAATCAATTACTTGAAGACACTTTTGGAATGCTCCCCTCATCAAAGATGACATCTTTACCAATAATCACCTTATTAGTAGTAGGAATGTAAACCTTGTAGGCTTTACTCACCTCACTATATCAAACAAATATACCTTTCCTTGGAGATGGATCATCCTTGGTCCTATCATCAAGAGTTATATTGACATAGCAAGTGCATCCAAAAGTTTTAAGAAAGTTGACACTCGGCCTCATCTTGAATAGCATCTCAAAAGGTGTTCTTCCATCCAATATAGCACTTGGCCACCTATTGCATAGAAAGTTAGCACACAATAAGGGTTGATCCCAATATGGTTTTGGAAGAGTAGCACCTAACCTCATGGCTTTTTCACCTTCACACAAGGTTCTATTCTTCCTCTCGGCCACTCCATTTTGTTGTGGTGTCCTTGGAGTTGTGTACTCCCTCTTGATCCCATGCTCATCACAAAAAGCCTTGAATTTGGTAGATATGTACTCTCCACATTAGGGGATTTAGAACTCAAAATGGTCCCTTTGTCAAGATGATGTTTTTTACTTCGCACTCTTTCAACGCTTATGTGTCCCAATGAATGGTGTCATAGTGGTTGATGGACATAGATTGTATTTAACTTTCCCAGCCAAATTTTCGTGATTTATCCCGTCGGATAGAACAAACAATTGTGATTGGACCACAGTTACTGCCCAAATACTCTTATGATGCCCGTCATTGTACACTCGAGGTTGATTTGACGTCAATAGTCATAAACTGTAGCTAACTAATCCTTGTAGTTTAGGAACTTCTTGTCATTCATAGATATACCTCTCATTCTCTTCATTCTATCTCTTATTTTGAATTGTCATTCTTAAGTTTACCTCTCAATCTCTTCATTCTCTCCGTTCTCAACTTGCGTACACGTATTTTTGACTAATGGCTACACATAATCGGAGACCAAGAGGAACCATTGATGCAATCAATATTTGCAATGAAAAAAATGTACAAGATCAATGGATACCAAGAATTATCAAAAATATCAATGGATCTTGATGCATCCCTCTACAAAAGACTCATTCTGAAAAAGAAAAAGATCGGATAACATATATAGAAGCTCTTGGAAAGGTAGGATAATGGATTTTAAAGTATCACCTGCCAGTCAATCTATCACGAAAGTCTTAGTTCAGCATGCTTATCTTCACAATAAGCTCAACATTCATGATAGAAGAATGATAGAAGAAATGATAGAAGAAAATGCAATTGTAAGTTTTCAGATTTAATTTCTTTAAAGTTAGCATTTTCTTTAAATTATATTTTCTTGTGATATTTTTGTTGGTTTTGTAGATTTGTATCCATCAAATTTCGTTGAATGGCAAATAGCTCAATCGATTGCAAGAATAATCAATGTCATACGTTTGGATATTGGTACTTTACAATATATAGGGCGTTCTCCAAAATCACTTTTAGAATCAGAAGTTCTCTTTTATGATCACACCTACTTTTCTAATATAAATGGTTTAGTTGGTATATTAGAGCCATATCCTCTACCAGATTTTTCAAGTGAGGAATGGATTTCTCCTAATGCAACAATTTCAGAAAGTTTTCGATCTAGACTATATATTGATATTTAGAGTATATTAAAATGTAGCACTGGATCAAAGAATACTAGATTAAGTTGGTATCTACCTTATACTATTTTTGTTGATTTTTTTTCCAAATGAAATGTGCAAAGAATGAAAACAATGTTTATTTGTAAGGACTTGAATGCTGAAATAATCGCCGAGTTGTTGGATGATGGTTGGTATACAAAACAAAATCAGCAAGTTGAGTGCAAAGTATATTAGTCATCAATGACATTTAGATATCACATCAAAAAACAAATGCTCACTTTGATGTTGTATTATAGAAGATGGATTAAATGCAAAAATGTTTGGAAGCCACTTGATTACGATTTTGGTATAAACCCTTAAGACTTTCATTTCTATGATCTCCATTTCCATGGTGCAGAACACAATGTAATTGCAACTGGATAATATGAGTTTTTGATAACAAGATTCATTGTCTCCTACAGGAAATGCATTATCTCCATTGGGGAGATCTTTGGGCACTTGAACTCCAGTGACCACTACAATCAAATATCGAATCGATGCTTGCCCTTGTTAAAGTCTCGAAAATATCGGCTGTATTTTTTGTCTTCATTGTCTTGGTCTGTATTGTCCTTGTCTTGGCATATTTAGATATGTTCAGAAGATGATCTGATAAAAGCTTTGTCGCAACAAATCTAAGTAAACTTATGTCGCATGTTTGGATTGGTTGTGGCACAGGTTCGATCGGATCATCTTCTGAACTTATCCCAAAAAAACCATGGTAAAGGCAAGGCAGACCAAAGCTATGAAAAACAAATAGGTAGTAAAACCATAGAAATTGAAGATGAATGAATAATAACCTGAATTAATAATAGAAAAACAAACATGTAAGAACAACCATAGAAAACTGTAAATATATTTCTATAAAAAATTTCTAGTACATGTGTCTCATCCACATCAAGAGAAACCAACTTTTTACTAGTATCAACTTTCTATGATCTCTACATCCGTTTCTCCAATTGGAAGTAGCTTGGGTGGAGAACACTCTACCACTGCAACTGGATATGAATTTTTGATCACAAGCTTTATGGTCTCCAACCTGAAGTGTATTATCTCCCATCGGGAGACCTTCAGACATTTAAACTGAAAAAAAAAAAATACAATTAAATGTTATTAATCAAAGATTAGTTATTAGGAATGTGATTATGAAAAAAAAAAAACACACAATTAAATGTTAATAATCGAAGATTACCTCTTCCAGATTGGAAAGTCCATCTTGTATTGCAAGCCAATTGAAAAAGAAAATGACATTGCATACCATATACCAATCACAGCTGACAGAATCAACCTGTTGGGAGGACTGCAGTATTCAATGTAAACAAAAGTTAGTAACAAAATTTTGACACTATGTAATATCGGATCAACATGCAGGAGGTTATAATAAAATCTACAATTAAAACAAGTGCGCGTCGAACAGATATCCAAAAAATATTGTTTGAATATCGGATCAGCGTGCACGATATGAAAAGAAACCAAAAAATAACTACAAGGATGAGTCAAACCGATATTGAAAAAATTTTATCTCTACATCAACCATTTTCAGTTTCGTATATGGTATTGCATGTGGTACTAGAAAGAGTTTCAGTATTTTCTGGATATGGCTCCTGGCAATTTTGTGTGTGTGTGTAATAGAGTTCATCTTTAAATAAACTGGATTACACACTCCCTCATCATTGACATATAAGGACAACACATATAAGCTCCAATGGCCGCTGCAATCAAAAAACAATAAATTTATGAGAATGAATGTGAAATCAAAATTCTATAAAAAATTCAACTTAATAAAATCTGATAGAAATACACTTACTTTGTTATGTATGGGAGCACGAGAATTGGAGTCCCTAGTCTGACGTATTGGAGCATATCATCATGCAGACTTTTGAAATCAGGAAAATCAAAAGCAGCCATGAATTGAAACGAAAACAATGCTACATCTATAAACAGTGGGGTCTGGAAATACTCCATCCAGTATTGAATTGCCCCTCGGGCCTCCTACATTGTCCCCTAGCATTTTATTTCTACTTTCTAATTCACCTGAATCTAATCTAGAAAGTGGAAATCCAGCATTGGTCTTCGGCATCGTATAATTGTATAGAGGACCTAAAGCTTTAAGATATGTGTTTAACAATTGGTCATACTATACATATTGAGGAGTATTTACAAAGGCAAGTACAGGGGGTGAAGGAAGTAACACAGATAAACCACTAAAATAATTGTCATTCAAAATTGATTCAACCTTTAAATTTACAAAATCATCCAAATCATTTCCTGAAATAGGAGGTGGGGAACTAATATTTGTGAGGGTAGGAGGAGAGTAAGATTTTGAAGGATTAGGAGATTTATTAGGAGAGAAAGATTTAGGCGGAGAAGATGGAGATTGAGTTCTAGGAGAAGAAGAAGAAGATTTAGGAGGAGATTGTCGAGCAGTTAGAATCTGATGTAGAGGAGAAGGCTTTGAAAAATCCCTCGCTGTATTAGGAGGGTCATGAGACCACCTCTTCTTTGAAACACTCACGCTCTGTACTCGAAAAACAAGTCAGGATAGTTGAGATTGCTTTCATTTTCTTTTCTATGCATCTTGTTTTGGAGGAGAGGAAGGAGCTGGTCTAAAGTACTCTGCAAATTTGTCATATGTGTTCCGTAGCCTGAACCCAATGTTGAAATCTTTGGGCATGATGGTCACCCTCTTGGCATAGACAACTGCAACAATACTATCTGAAAAAAAATTCACTTGGAAATCCTCATATGCAGTGTGCAATGCCTCAATTGCAGTTACAGTCCATTTCACATCTGCAGATAGACTTCTTGTAACCTATCTGATGGATCTCTGTATGTGAGCTTTCGGAATCAGAAGATTATTCATCTTCTGTAGCTTCCGAATATCCTTCAGCCAGGGAAGGTCTCTTCATCTGCCCCTTGGCCTAGGAGGAGGTGGTGGTGGAAGAGGCGGTGGTGGTGGATTTTCTTGACCCCCTCCTGTGATTGGGAGTCCACCAGGGTGGATTTGTGCTATTTGCTTAGTCCGCGTCATTACTATCCAATATTGGATCAACGCGCAAACAAGGAAAACTCAGGATCAGAAGTCAGGTTGAGTGCGTCAAACCAATACTTGAACTTAAACCAAACCGATACTTGAGAGCGGATGGGCGCACGTGAGTAAAAGTGGAATGTAGGTAGGTTGCTTTGGGCGCGCTGAATCAATACCGCATGGAAGTAGAGAACGATAGGAACTTTAAGCAAAAAAATTTAAGCGTCGTCCATCTGTATATATAGTGCAAATCCAAAATGATTACATATGTGACGGTTTGGAATTCTTAGGTTCGGATTACGGTGATGATTACTTTGAGATATTCAGAGACTTGTCAATCAAATCCAATCAAATATCCATTGGTCATCAAAATGATTAGCCGATATGGCTAATGACGACCACAATTAATTTCTACAAAAGTATGGTCACATCTACAATTAATTTCTGAAATTGACAAGGTTATGCTATAAATATCTAACCTTTTTTTATATCCAATCATTATAATTTCAAAAAATTCCAATGACCATTATTTCATCCAATAGCCAATCGACATGCATATACTTCATGTGTAAACCAGAGAGGCTATTCTCACACGCTGAACCGATATTGGACGGTAATATGAATGATCAGAACTTGACTCGATAGATTCTTCTTAGCTTTGGACAGTACGAAGAGTCTACCGAATGAAGCTTTGATCATGCATAATGTCGTACAATAATTTTGACAATTTCAAAAATCTTTTTTTCCTACAATAGCGATTCAATGCGTGCAGTCCAAGTGGAAAATCACTTTCTTCTCCCAGGCGCGCTGATCTGAAACGCACTAAAAATATATTGGAACGCAATGTGAACCATCAAAGCTTGCTTCGACAGAATTTTTTTTAGCTTTGGATATATGAGGAATCTCCCGAAGCAAGCTTTGATGATTCATAACACATTCCAATAGTGAATCAATGCGCATAGTCCAAGTTGAAAATTTTTTCTTTTGGGATGGGCGCGCTGATCAGATATCTGATTCACCATATTGGAGTATTTCATCACGCGCACCTATTTGATCTGTTCCAGTGAAGCACTTGTCCTCTCGTGTGGAATCGATATCGGCTCTTTCAAAATGCTCCGCCTCGTGAAAATGTTCTGAATGAACAATTATCTCAAAAGAAAAAATTTCGTCTTTATGGTGCTTAAATAGGACGAGAGATTGTAATAATTGCCCTCGTACACATTTTTCAATGATGTCCATTTAATATTTGTCTAGTATTTGTTTAATTATGATTTGGAGAGGCTAGTGATAGACTATTTAATGTATTTCGGCACAGGTACAAATTTTAGGGTCAGGGCTAATAATGATTCGGAGAATCTAGTGATAAACTATTTGATGTATTTCGACGTAGGTACAAATTTGTCTCACTCTGATTGGTGGATAACTATAGGTTGCGCTCCTCAATTCATTATTTGACAAATGTATGGTTGTGATCAACAGGAATAGGCTATAAATATGAGCACCACTTTCCATATTTCGATTTCGTGATCTTTTATTTTGAACTCCCTCGTCATTTTGATTTCTTTCTTTCTCACGATATCGAATCGACGCATGCCTTCACATACAGTGCACAATCGGATTCATTCATACGCGTTGAAGCGATATCAACATCTTCTGACATGTGCTCACGAAAAATTTCAGTCTTGTCAAAATGATATCCGATCAACGCGTGCACTGTTGTTCAGTCCTTGACCGAAATCATTCACTCGCATTGAACCGATATTTGGTTCAATATGGCTACTTCCTCCATGTCCTCAGTTAACAAACTTCTGGATTTTTTGAATGTCAGTGACATTTCATCTAAGAAATTAGAGTATTTTTCCAGTATTTTTTTTGCTCCTTTTGATATCGATAAGCTAGTTTATGAGAATCATTATAATTGAATTTATCTTCTTGATAATTTTTCTCAGATTATTAGTACTCTTGTTCAGGATATAGATTGTTTTTGTTTTGTTCATTTTCAGGACCTTGTGCATTCTCAACCATCTTCTAAGCATAAACACAATAAAAAGTACTCTAACTTGCATGACTATTTCAAAAGAAATATATATTGTGGTATCCACAAAACAATGTGTCGCCTTCTAATCAAAGGAATGACTTTTGTCTTTTACATATCTGTTGAATTCCAGATGATGAGTCTGTTGAATCTTCTACTGTTCCATTGATTGAAGCATCTGCATCTGCTCCAGTTGATGTAGATGATGTAGATACTAATATAGGGGTTGAAGTTGAAGCATCTATAGCTTCCGATTATCAAAAAACTCCCTCGTTCTATAATTCTCTTTGATTCTCTTCCATCTACATCTCTTGTTAATCAATTAACTCTACTCGATGTTCCCTTATATTTTATAAATAAGGAGAGTTTTATTTCATTTAATGATATAAAAGATGTTTTGAATTTGAGAGAGGATGAAATCCCCTCAAATTTTGCACAAAATTTATCAGAATTTTCTGATATTGTTGATTACACATATGATGACCTTGAAAGTGAGATAGATTATGATAAAGATGGCAATTGAAAATCTGGTATTGAGGCCTTGGAGGCCATGATTGAAAAATCTAAAGCCTATGAAAAAGCTTTGCCGACAGGGGAGGAATTTTTGGAATTCCAAAAAAAATATCCCCCAAGGACTCGATATATCCCCTCCGAAAATGTAGAGGCCATTGGAGGACATGACATTAGCAGAGCAACGTTGTTGAATACGATAATTATGATCTAGTACGTAGATATTATATTGGTATTGATATTGTTCAGTTTTCTTATTTCAAACATTGTGTTAAAGTGTGAGTTTGCAGTGTTATGTATCATTCTAAATTTATTTTCTTTACTCATTTACAAAATGCTATTGAAATAGATGCCTTTGGTATGAGACATGGAGGCGTCTGAGGTGTATCAATCGGAAGAAAGGATGTGTCTCTATCTCATTATTTGAAAAACTTTCAAAATAATGAGATTTGCATATATCATTCATCTTATAATCCATATGCAAACATTGTGATTATGGCCATCAAATCATTATCAGTTTGTTTAGGAGGCCATAAGTACGCAGAGGAACATATAAAATAAGTCTTGTAAAAAGGGATTTGGCAATTAAAATATTGGGTTATACTCCCAATGAGACTACAAAAAGATTATCTGCAATGGCCCTTTATTCGGGTTACATTGATATGAACAAAAGAAAAAATTTAGAATTTTTGGATCCATATGAAAGGAGATTATTCCTTCATGACAATACCATCCGTCTGAATCTTGAAGAGGATGATGATGATAATTAAACAATTTTCTGTAATAGCTTTTTGATATATTACAAGGATTTCTCTTTTGTTATGAATTTGAATGTCTTTCGAAAAATCATAACATTTGGCGAGTTTTTAGCTTGATATCTAAATTGTGCTCTTCTATAAAACCACTGAAAAAGTTGAACTAAATATTAATCTCTTGAATTGTGTCCTCCATGATTTGTAGCTCTATGAAATACTCCCCTTGCTTGCCAATGAGATTTTTCCATGCCTTGTGATGATCAGATACTTAAGCTCCCATATTCCTTTGCAAAATTAGTTGCATAATGAAGAAGGATGTGCTGCAAACAAGAGTTTTGATTAGTTACATCAGTAGAAAAATATATATGCCTGAATGAGATAAGTACCGAATAATAATATAGATTAGCACCATGTAATGTGTAACGTTGTCTTTCCCCAACAATCACATACAGATTTTACAAATGTGGTGCAGTGATTTTGCAAAGTCCTCATATCTTCTGATGATAGATTTTCTTTCCTGATAACACCTATGAGTTTGTCTAAGTTGGTCCACACTTGTCCCTTTTCCACTCGATTACTTCCTTCCAGTGTTCGTGTGGCTTGAACAATTTCTCTCCAAATTTTGTATTGGACACTTGATTATTTGCATGTGATTGGATAAGAATCTTCTTGCTTTAGTACCTCCAAATGATGGCTTATTAGGAACATTTCTTTTTTTTCCGGAGCCTCTGTCACTTTTTTTAATCGTGACGTTCCCTTTATGTAGTCCTGCATTTGACAGAATTATTTCCAACCCTCTAACTATTGCTTTAGCCACAGACTCCGGTGTATGGTTCCATGCTAGTAGAATATGCAGGTAAATAAGTTTTTCAATAATACAAACCTCAACATTCAATGTGCATATGTGAATATTTTTTAATGGAATTGGCAGAATGTTGGCTGATTCTGACGAATCCCCAAGATACTCAGACAGAGCAACTCAAGAGCACCTCTCACCTTAGACCGAGGAGGTCTCTGCGAAGACGAGACTAATGAAGACTGAGAGACGAGTATAAGAGCCGAGAAATACTAGCTAGGAAAGACGTGCAAGAACTGTGCAAGCCTCATGGTGAATCCCGAAAGATGGAATGACCATGTAGGAACTAGTATTTCTAGGAAAATGTAATAAATGCAAGTAGACCTCTCTTAAAGAAAGTAGAATGAGCCACCTTTTGATGGTGACCTCTAGTGGAGAGCAATATTCCACTTGTAATTTGTGAAATGTGGAAATTCCACTAGGATGCCACCTAAGGAGCTCTCTTGCTTATTCAAGAGACTCCCTCTTTGTGAAGAGGAGCTTTTTGTGAATTGTATCAACTCCATGCTGAAATGAAAAGAGCCTTCACGAGTTTCGTGCAACCCTTGAGATCCTTGATCATGCTTGTTTCTTGAGTGATGCATTTATGATCTTACCCTTCCCTCCTTTTGTGTGTGGTTGTGGACTGTAGAGTGGATTAGATTTGTTGATGTTTTCTTGTGGATTAATGTAGGAGCCATCATTCAAGTAAACTAAATAGGCTGGATCTGTGGTGTGATTCTTGCATATCTCTGTACAATCCAGTTCTTGATGTTCTTGGGATGCCCAAGAATCAAAAGGCTGGTTAGTTTCTTGATTCTTGGACTTCTAACATGCTATAGTTTCGCTTTGTTTCTTATTTTTGTCAAGTTATGCAAGGTAGCTCACTGTTAATGTAGTGTAGGCTCTGATTTCAATCCGTTTTAAGTGTAGGTAGCTGTAGAAAACTACTGAACGTTCATTGGTTTGCATGCTGATCTGTAAATGAATGTTCTAGGCTTGCATCTTTGTGTAGAATGTAAGTGCGTTCAAGAGTGATGTCCCTGAGTAGTCCTTTGACAGGCAGGACAAAGAAAATACTACAACAAAACTTTGTTTTCTTCTGCTTGGGTTGGCATTGTAAAATCAAAAAACCATCTAATGACTGCCATGAAGCCTGATAACAGGCAAAAACGATTCTAAAGAAGTAGCAAGGAAAGAGAAATAGTAGTAAACAGACTCTCTGGAGGAGAGGATTCTGTCAACATTTGGCATCGTTGCCACTTGAATCCCAGTGCATTATAAATCTATAACATCTGCAATATTGTCCCCGTTCAGATCCCTGCAAAAAAACTCCTACTCTTTTCACACATCTGAATTACTACACACTGGACAGAGCCACATCAATGGCTACATCATTGACCAAATCCACAAGCTGGTAGACTCGCAAATCCGTTGTTACCAAACGCACTAACATACCTAGATTTCCTTCAACTCTAAGCTCACGCTCCACCCGTTCCCAACGCTGACATCTCAACTGGAGCTCACCTCTTGACATCTCAATCGGAGCTCACCTCTTGAAATCTCAACTGTAGCTCACCTCTTGAAATCTCAACTGGAGCTCACCTCTTGAAATCTCAACCGGAGCCCACTCTTGAAATCTCAATCAGAGCTCACCTCTTGAAATCTCAACCGGAGCACAGCTCCCATCTCAATCGGAGCTCACCCTCAGATCTCAACTAGAACTCACCCTCAGATCTCAACCGGAGCTCATTGTCAAATCTCAACCGACGCTCAGAGAGATTTCAACCGGAGGCCCACCGTCAAATCTCAACCGGAGCCATTGTCAAATCTCGACCAGAGCTCCAGCACAAATCTCAATCGGAGCTCCCGCTTCAAATCTCAACTGAAGCTTAGAGCACCCTGCTCACAGCTCAACCGGAGCTCACACTATCAAATCTCAATCGGAGCTCTTTGTTAATTCTCAACCGGAGCCATCTAATCAACCAGAGTGAGCTGTTAGATCTCAACTGATGGAAGTCGCTCCAGCTCAACCAACGGAACCCGCACTCTAGCCCAGCTTCCCATCCACCCGCACTCCATTGTTGTCACCGTCCGCAACCACATTCGCCCACTTTCCTCACCTCTAGCTTGCAAACGACCTTCATCGACTGCTAGCCTGCAAATGACCTTCATCAACTGCCAACCCGTAACAGACCACAAACCACACGCCACAACCGTAATAGCCCGCAACTGACCGGCACATCCGTAATCCCAAGGCCTACCACGAATACCTCCACCGTCCCTCATCGTAATATTATGACCTATGACTCCGTCATCACCTCCAACCATAAATGACCATCATCGACTGCAACAAACTGCCACCATAGACAGCCACAACCATCCTTGACCGCCATCCACCGCCATATTACGGCCCACGACTCCTACGACCTTCAACGACTACCATCACTCGCACACAACCATCATAGCCCGCAATAGACCGCAAACAGACTGCAATAGACCGTCAGGAGCGCAATCCAGACCCATCTTTCCTTCACCCGTATTCCAATCTCCCCCATCGTTACCCCGTCGTAACCGATATTCATAGCAACTCACACCTACCACCGTATTCGCACTCACCAAACACCATTACCACCACAGCTGACTGTTTCCCCACTGCCACAACAGCTTTGCACCCGTCACAGCCGCATCCAACCGCATTTACACCACCCTATGACTACATTCGTTTGTCCCTAATCGCAACAGACCATCAAAACACGTAACTGACTGCACTAACCGCACAGATCCCGACTGCTCACTAAACCCGTAACGGACCACATTTACACCACCTCCGCTGACACCGATAACACCGTCATCTACAGTCGGCACCACAACCACATCCGTTGAAACCGCACGTTACAACCGCAAACTGCAATCTACCATAACCGTAAACTGTAACCGTAGGAACCGCAAAAACCCAAAATAATAAATTAAAAAAAAAACCACCAGAAAAAAAAAAATTTCCAAAAACACAAAAAACTCAGAAAACTCAAACAACAATAAAAAAACTAACCAGTACCCAATGGACCAACAAAACGATCCTCAAGTCCCAGATGATTATCCATACGAGATCAAGTCCTTTGAAACTTAACTAATCAAACATCATAGATTCTACCGAATGAGAGCTAAACTCCAAGAGCCATCCACAAATCCGTTCAATGGACAAGAACCTGATAGAGCCGAGTCTTCATGCGCGCGACCTCGTTTTTATGGTGCTGACCTCTCACAGGCCGGAACCAACCTTAATGGAGTCCCTGCTACCCACGAAGCTGATCTTGAAAGACGTACACCCAAGCTAGATCTACCAAAGTTTGACGGTAGTTCAGACCCTCAAAGATTTTTGCAAATCTTTGAGAATGCATGTGATGTATATGGCGAGACATCATCCGACGCCATGATTCAACTCTTCTCGATGACCATGATCGATCGAGCACGAGAATGGTTTTTTAACCTTGATCGTGAAGATAAATGTGACTGGTCACTCTTGAAGGAGGCCTTTATCAAACGCTTCAAGCCATTTTGCTTGATAGAAAGCCCTTCTGTCAAGCTAAGTAATATCAAAATGACAAAAGACGAACGAGTACAAGACTATATTGAGCATTTCAAATGCCTCAAAAGTCAAGTACAAGAACAGCCCTCTGAACGGATGCTCATCATCTGGTTCTTAGTCGGTCTTCCAAGATGGATTAGACGCGAGCTTAAATCCAATGATGAATATACGAGCCTAAAGTCAGCTATGTCTGATGCCATCAAGGAAGAAGACGAAGGATCAGATATCGACGAATCTAGGGAAAGGCAAGCACCATGTGCTCCTGTCCATGAGTCGAAGCCAATCGAGGACACCCGAGATCAGCTTTGGAAATCACAGTTGGCATTGCTTAATAAGCAACACCAACTTCAAATGGAGAAACTCTCCAATGAGTTTCAAGCTACCCTGAAGTCTATCCAAAGCAGTATGCCTGGTCAGTCAAACCCTGCACAGGTACCTTATAGACGAAAAACAATATGGTGCCCACACTATCGGGCTACGCATCTTGTTGATGCTTGTCCTTCATATCAACCTATCCAAGCACATATAGTTCAACAACATGAAGAACACCCATCCCAATCTGGAAATGCCTTGCCTTATCCTGACTATCCATCATAAAGTCCAGACCCACTAGCCATACAAGATGGCTATGCAGTTATATAAGGGCCACTACACACCAGATGCTTCATCTGTGGTGAAGCTGGCCACTTCATGGTTGATTGTCCAATCAAGAACAAGTACCATCTTGAGTGTCCCGACTGTATAAGAAAACACAGTTTCAAAGACTGTCCAAAGCAACACGCTAAGATCCTACCTACCCGTCACGTCAGTTATGAATCACAATAGGATCTTCAGGACAACAACATGAGCACCATAGCAACCAACAGTTAAACATGCTGCTTGATCGAGAGGTTTCTTGTAAACTTCTACATCACCATCCAATACGTCAGTACCATAATGCAAAAAGACAATTTGAAATGAGTCCTTGTCAAAAGAAAGTAGAACCGATATTCCGTCATCTGCTACAATGTCCAACCAAGAGCAACCTCCACAGGGAATTGACAGTTTTTTTCCCCCTTCTACAAACTCAAATCTATTTGTCTTTCCACATGCAGATAAGATTTCCAATGTGCCAATATACAACAAATCTAGGATTCAGAAATTCACTAAGAGATTTGGTTCTGAATCTCTTGTTCGACGAGGTCCTCAAGACATAGTACCTCACCCATACCTGCTTCTCACGCTATATCTTACATCTGTTATCCATGATGATAGATTTTAGTGTCACCAACCCTGTTTTGTTTTGACAAGGGCATGGCAGAGTAAGTCACATTACTCTACAAAACAATTGAAATATTGCAACTATCAGGGTACATTATCAATGTTGATGAATGCAAGTTTTGTTCGACAAGTGCTATACAATTCTCACTATCTGTAACGTTTGTTTATTTCCTTGTTTCTCTTTACCTATTTTGTGTGACTGATTTCTGCATGAGGAATAGCTACTGCACGAGAGTCTTCTATAGAGCATCTCCAGAACACATTTTCATTCATCTATCCATCTTCAGATTGCCATGTACAACAGTTTCAAATTTCTGAAAACTATGAGAAATCCATGACAAATTAGTTGATTCTTGTACCTCGTTGCCATATTATTCTTTGAGTCAACTACAGCAAGATCGAAACAAATTTAGTTAAAATTTGTTCAATCTTTAGTCCAGTCACATGTTCAACGAGTTTCAACTACGTGTTCCACACGTGATCCAATCCTGAGCATGAACAGTCACCAGCAAGAACATCCCCACCAACAGGTTGGGGGTGGGGGGGGGGGGGGCGAGAGTGGATTTGCTTGGATCCACTGGAGCAGTTATGCTGCCAGCAAGAATACCAACAAGATCAACAGCCAAGGTCACAAACCCAAAGTCGACAATGACAAGGCTAAGAAGACAGATGGGCAATCAAAAGCGACTCGATCAGAAGAGGTACCTCAGTCATGACAAAGATCCTTCAGAAAGGGAAACACAAGCATTGGAAAATCAGTCTCCTTCTTCAACCAACCTCTTGCCATACTTCTGCGCCCATTCTCATGTCTATCGTCCACACCATCTACCGTTGTCACCACCACCCTCCCTTCCATCTGTTTGTTTATCATCAGTTTACTGTTCTTCTGAGAGATTTCCAATTTTTTATAGTCTTACCAAAGCAGCTGATAGATCATTGCAAGTGTCTTGTGGAGACCAACTACCACCTATATTGGTTGTTCAGTCGAAAAAAAGACCTACAAAAGCAGGCAAAGCAGCTAGAAGAAATAAAAAGAAATACCCAGGAAGCTGAGGAGGAAAGGACGGAACCTAAACAACAGGTGAGTCAGATCGATCTTGATCAAAAGAAACTCTCTGGAGTAATGATAGTTGAATCCCCTCTTATGAAGCCCAAAGAGATCCAAAAATAACGGATCAGAAGAAAGAGCTACAGAAAATGAAAGATGAATAAATTTGTGAACCTGCAAATAAAGCAAGCTCCTCACCCAGCAAGTGGTGGTCGAAGCTCGACATTGCAAGGTCTAAGACTGCAATTATAGAACTATCAGTTCCTTCACCTTGTCACCAAGCCTTCATTATGTTTCCTCACCGTTACCAAACCGTCCATCCAAAACTGTTTCTACCACCAAATTTTTTATGATGAGTCCATCCCCTTGAGACTGATAACCAAGATTTGTGCTACCTATTATAAAAGAGCATCGACAAGACTGGAACTTCAACTGAGAGAAGAACCACGGAAACACCCAGAGGCAAATGGAGGATACAGACCTCCCAGAAGAAACCAAAGATGGAATCTGCCAAGAAACCAAAGATGAAACCGTCAATGGCAAATACAAGTGACTAAACAAAGAGACACATGGAAAGCACTTGAGCATGCAAGTTGTGAAGCGGTTGAGAACTCTCCAAATTTTGAGAATGTCAACCAATTACAGCAATAAGACATTCTAAATCCAGTTGCGGCAATTTGTGAAAAACAATTTTTGTGATAAAGACTGGCGACAATAAGCACTTGGTTTTATGTAAGCGAACGAGGATCTACGCTTTTCCAAGTGACGATCGAAGATGCCAATGCAAAGCGGAGCGACATCGTCCAATATGAGTTGTAGTGGGTCCTGCAACACATTAGGGGTGGGATGATGTTGGCTAATTCTGACGAATCCCCAAGATACTCAGATAGAGCAACTCAAGAGCACCTCTCACCTTAGACCGAGGAGGTCTCTGAGAAGATGAGACTAATGAAGACTGAGAGCCGAGTATGAGAGCCGAGAAATACTAGCTAGGAAAGATATGCAAGAACTGTGCAAGCCTCATGGTGAATCCCGAAAGATGGAATGACCATGTAGGAACTAGTATTTCTAGGAAAATGTAATAAATGCAAGTAGACCCCTCTTAAAGAAAGTAGAGTGAGCCACCTTTTGATGGTGACCTCTAGTGGAGAGCAATATTCCACTTGTAATTTGTGAAATGTGGAAATTCCACTAGGATGCCACCTGAGGAGCTCTCTGGCTTATTTAAGAGACTCTCTCTTTTTGAAAAGGAGCTTTTTGTGAATTGTATCAACTCCATGCTGAAATGAGAAGAGCCTTCACGAGTTTCGTGCAACCCTTGAGCTCCTTGATCATGCTTGTTTCTTGAGTGATGCATTTATGATCTTGCCCTTCTATCCTTTTGTGTGTGGTTGTGGACTGTAGAGTGGATTAGATTTGTTGCTTTTGTAGAGTGGATTAGATTTCATGTTTTCTTGTGGATTAATGTAGGAGCCAGCATTCAAGTAAACTAAATAGGCTAGATCTGTGGTGTGATTCTTGCATATCTCTGTACAATCCAGTCCTTGATGTTCTTGGGATGTCCAAGAATCAAAAGGCTGGTTAGTTTCTTGATTCTTGGACTTCTAACATGTTGTAGTTTAGCTTTGTTTCTTGTTTTTGTCAAGTTATGCAAGGTAGCTCAGTGTTAATGTAGTGTAGGCTCTGATTTCAGTCCGTTTTAAGTGTAGGTAGTTGTAGAAAACTATTGAACGTTCATTGGTTTGCATGCTGATCTGTGAATGATTGTTCTAGGCTTGCATCTTTATGTAGAATGTAAGTGTGTTCAAGAGTGACTTCCCTGAGTAGTCCTCTGACAGGCAGGACATAAAGAAAATACTACAACGAAACTTTGTTTCCTTCTGCAAGAGTTGGCATCGTAAAATCAAGAAACCATCTAACGACTGCCATGAAGCTTTTTAACAGGCAGAAACGATTCTAAAGAAGTAGCAAGGAAAGAGAAATAGTAGTAAACAGACTCTTTGGAGGAGAGGATTTTGTCAACACAGAACACTTTTCATATTTGGATCTTCAGCTTCTCATGTTTTGATCATTCCAAATTCATATTGTAGCAATCCTTCATGCAATAAAGACATGGATGTTTTGATGTTGAACCCCCTGCAAGGTGCCATTGAATTTGAAATCTTCCATGGTTTTCGACTGTATATTTCTCGCCCTCCAAATGTCTCTTTATAATCTTGCCATAATTTGTTCTTGAAAATATCCATGAAACTATTTTATGGTCTTCTTTCAAGATCTGTAGATAAGCAAGTAATGCATGACATGTCAAATAAAAACTGGCAAGGTATGAAATGTTAATAATGATATTCTAAATAAAAATTGAAATGTACACCTGGAATGCTGCAAACCACCATATGTGATTTTCCTAAATGTTCGATCATCTGTATCTAAAATTTTGTTCATCAAAGTGACACTCACTCATTCCAACTTTTGACATTTGATGATTTCATATTCATCCAATTTTATTACAATAATGATCTTTCCATTTACTTGATGTTCGTCTAGTTTATAAAATCGAATAATGTATTTTATTGAGATACCAGGAATCGATATCATGCTGTTCTCCATTTCTTGTCATGAAAGTTGTTTCATCTTCCTCTTGTTGTTGTATCAAAAAACTGGTTGAGGCTGAATTCTCTTATTGTTGGAACTGCTTCTTCTTCTCATTGTTGAATTTCAAAGTTCTGCAGTCCTTGATCTTATGACCAGTTCTCTTGTAGTATCTACAAAATAGTTTTTGCTTTGGTTGAAAAGATGAAGTGTTAGAATTTGATCTTGAGCCAGAATTGGACCTAGAGCCAAAATTTGTGCCTGAGTCAAAATTCGATCTTGACTGCATATTGCTCTTCTTTTTGGATCTGAACTTCTGATTTTTGGAATATAGATCTTGAGGATCTGATTCTGAGCCTGAAGAGGATGCAGATTTTCTGAATTCCTCTTGTAGAAGCATCGAAATTACTCTTGATAGAGTACTGTGCTCTTGGGTCGAAATTATCATGACCCAATTTTCATAGGCTTCAAGAAGACTCGATAGTAGAGTCATAACAACATCAGAATCTTCAATGATTGAGCCAATTGCAGCAATTTGCTCCATAAGATTTTTGAAAGTGTTGATATGATTTGTAACACTTTATGCTTCAGACATCTTTTAGGTTGAAGAATTACTTCCTCAAATGTAACTTGGAAGTAACATCCTTGATATCATGCAAGGTTGCTAGGATGTCCCACGCATCAACTCCTTGAAGTGCCTCCAAATTTGGAAGCTCCTCTTTTATTGCATAGGATTGGACAATATTCCAAACTCATCTTTCAATTCATTAAGGATGACTTGGACTAATTCACTTTGGTTGAGATGATCACCTATGCATGCAAGCTCTCTATAAAGATCCTTGACTCTCATGACAAAATTAGAAGCACTCTCATCACTCTTTTGATAACTTTGAGAAATTTGGTTCCTAAGAGTGAGCAGTCTAGAAGTATTCTTAGCATCATAGATGGACTTGAGAGTGTCCCAAGCCTCCTTGGCCGACAACCACTAATCTCTCTCAAAACTTCATTTGAGACATTCATCTTAATGTAGTGAAGAGCCATTCTTGCCCTTTTCTTGTACCTTTGTACTTCTTGGAGTACTTGGGGATCCTCCTCAATTCCATGTACTATATCCATCACTTCTTGGAGAATCAAAATTGATTCTAGCCTCACTTTCCAAATAGAATGATTGGAAGTGTTCAATCTCTCTCCTTGCTCCAAGAGGAAGGATCCCATGGATGCCATAATCACTAAAGAAATTGACTTGTGAAGGACCTCTCTCAAAATATTCTTAGATAATGGTGTCCAACCAAGATCAATTGAGATCTTGCAACAAATTTGAGATTACAATCGCAATAGTCTTGACAATCTCACTCAAACTAGATCTATTTTCTTTTCACAAAAGAGACACAACAAGATTTTGATCCACTTTCTTCGAAGCACGTGAGCACTCAAAGATGCCTCAAAAGACACAAATCTACTTGATTTGTATGAAAATATGGGGCCTTGGACTCAAAATCTCACCTAGTCAAGATTGGCAAGCTAGAACATGGGTGTTTTTTATCAAATAAACTATATGTGAGTCAAACTTGATGTGTCCAACTAGGCTAGGTGCCCTACCTATCTTGATTCAAATGGATATAACTTCCACTAGACACATCCAAATGAAATAAAATAGTTTGCAACACAAACTAGACTTCACTAGCTTTCTAGCAAGCTATCATACTCCAAATTTGGATCAACCTTGGAGATGTACCAAAAACTCAAAGTGGACTGATCTCACATGTGTTTGAGCACTGATTTCCATACATTGGTTCCAATCAATATGATTTAGACCCCTTTTGATCCCAAAAACCCTATGATAGACTTATTTTAAAGTTGTTTTTGCCGGAGATAAAACCAATCTCCTACTTGTAAAAGGGTAAATTACTTCCAGTAGGGCTCTCCTCCAATCTTCCCACCAAGACAAATGAGAAAATTGGTGCTTTGGTACTGCTTTATGTAGATGACATTATTAAAAATGATCAAAATCTTGTTGAAGCAATCAAAGCTCAAATGTGCATACAATTTGAGATGACAAATTTAAATCTCATGCATTACTATCTAGGAGTAGAAGTATAGAAAAATAGAAATGAAATAAGACTTTCACAAAGCAAGCAAATTTATGAAACCTTGAAGAGATTTCATATGTTTGATTGTAAGCCATTAGCTACTTCTAGACTCTAGTGAGGTGAGTAAGAAATTGTCACATATTGATGATAGTGGTTCAATTGATTGTTTCATCAATTGATTGGAAGCCTCATTTTTCTTACCATCACACAACTAGATATTTGCTACGTTGTAAGCTTGGTTGGTCAATTCATGGCAGCCACCATCAACAGACCATTGGAAAGTAGCCAAACAAATTCTGAGATATGGTAAGGGAACACCTAACTATAAGTCTAGTTTATACAAGACATGATGGTTTGTAAAATTGTAAGGATATGTTTTTGCTAATTGAGATAGTATTGAGAGTAGGACATCAAGCATAGGTTATGCTTTTGACATTGGCAATGGTTGTTTCTCCTAGTCTAGCAAGAAATAAGACACAATATGTCTTTCAATGACAGAAGCTAAATATTAGACATTAAGTATAGCAATCCAAGAAGTAGTATGGCTATGAAAAATACTCAACAAGATTGGCATAAAACAAATGCAAAGAATGATAGTCAAAGTGGCACACAACTAACTTTCATGCTAGAATGAAGCACATTGAAACATCATTCTATACTGAAAAACTACATCCAAAGGATGTGGATGTGACTCGTTGCAACACTTCTATATTCCTAGCTGATGTTCACCAAACCTCTAAGCAAAGATAAGTTTGAGCTCTTCAAAATAAGCTTTGCATGGAACCTATAAATAAAAGCTTAAGGGAAAGTTTGATACAAGAGAAGAAAGTTTTGATTTTGCTTTATGTATACTATTTTGACTTAATATAGTTTTTAAGTCAAACCTAAAGCAAGCATGCTAACACATAGGAGGTTTGTTCTATGAGTGGTAGAGTATTGTTGTGGACATTAATGATTAATTATGCATGCCCTTTTTTTCTCTATATACTATTAGGCTGGAAGGTTAATGAAGTCACACTTTTTATAGATGTGACATTTTTCAATGTTAATGCACTTTGCAAGTTTGTGGTGTGTGCTTATCCCATTGTTCTGTGTTGGATCCATTGAATTCTAGATGATAGTTTGTTTCACTTTGAATCTAGTTTGTAACTTTGTAGCCAACAAAAAGTCAAAAAGTGTGGTATAAAAGAAATTGTGGTATAAAAGGATTGACAAACCTCAACTAGTCTTGTGTAACGGGGTAAAGACTATGGTAAAATAATTTAGGAACCTAGGAATGTTCAATTAATACCTTTCACAATGGTTCTTGCATGAGTTGAAGTGGTTGGATTTTACTCATGTAGCTTGTTGGGTTTCTTCGTGGAAGGGGCTCTACGGTGTAGGCTGTTTGAATTTTTCACATTTTTGGAGCGTGTAAGTTACTTTTAGATAGAACTGATAAAAGAACAAGGTATGGCTTGTAGTTGTCATAACCAAGGAGCGGATTACGTTTGTAACAGAGATGGTGACGAGGTGTCTACCATTTGTAAGAGAATAATTTCACTTTGTGAAAAAGTTATGTCTTGTAGCACCTTTGTGCTTACATTAAAACAAGATGATCTGAAGAGCACATTTGTCATGCAAGATTAAAAAATTTGAAAAACAAGAAGTATTGCAATAGAAAAAAACTCATTTTTCTTCTCAAATTCTCCTTTAAAAGAGACAATATTTTGAAGAAGAGACGAATCATCTTCAAGAAAATCGTCACAATAGTTTATCCTATAGAGACAAGCTCATTTTTCGACTCAACTCACCTCAGAAGAGACAAGACTTTGAAAAAGATGTCATCTTTAGCAAAATCATCACAATGGCGTAGCCGGTAGAGGCAAGCTCTCTTTTTCAAAAAAATATTGATATTGTGGGGATTATCACGAGGTTCACCTCAATCCCAACAAAGCTAAAAAATGAACATAAATTTTATCAAAGAGACAAAAAGTAGCTTTTTGTCCCCACAAGCTAAGCTTCTAGAGTGACTGACTAGAGTAGGAAGTGGGGCTCTAGAGGGGGTTCAGCTGAAGGAAAGCCAAAATGCATTTTGGAATGGAATGAAGCCAAAGAATTTAGGCTTACGAAAGATGAGCATTTCATCATATGTTTGCTTTGGCTAGAAAAAGGAAGGAGATCTTCGCGTTATTTTGAGGTAAAATGAAATCAAATCTGATCAACGAGATCTGTAAGCTATCTGCTGATGGCAGACAGGAAAAGCAGGAGCTCGGAAATGCTCTGAAGAAGCCAATGGAGCTGCCCAGAACCTCTGTTAGCGGCACAGAAGCATTGCAAACTGTAAGTCAGTACTGTGATCGTCTTGTGCACAATCTGAAATGCAGTGAATTGGCACAGGAGGTGTGCTCTGCTAGGCAGCCGGCGAGAAGTTTTGCGAGTGTGAAAGAACGTTTGAAGGTTTTTGGCAAGCTTAGAGATGCAGGGTGGAGCTACTTTGTGAAGCAACCGCCGCTGAAGAAAGGAATGCAATCGATGTCGCAGGAACCTCCAATGCATTCTTGCGATACAAAGGAAGTACTGAGGCCTTCGGCTGATTTGAAGGACTGTACCACTGCATGGCTTATGGAACCGCGTCGGCATTCCATGGACGTAGGAAGTTTTCATCTGGAGAATTGTAAAACTTCTTGGCTGGTGAATTCTCAGGACACCAATTCGCCAGTTGATCCACCGAGAAGATCCTTTGACATGAGAGTAAGATCCAAATCCGTTCTGGGCCAAAACATCTCTGTGCCTCAGACATTTTACGCCGTTGCATCCAATCAAAACTCCCACACTGAAACAAGACGTAGATCAACCAATGTTGTCGCTCGCCTGATGGGCCTGGAGGATATGCCGATTGATTCGATACATCATCCGAAGGCTTTGTTGAGAAAACCTTCCAAAGAGGCAAAACTGCTGCAAGCGTTACTCCTGTGTGCCCCTCAAAATCCAAATCAGAGAACAATGCTGGAACCGATGGCTAGACCACATGGAAAGACTGAAATGTCAATGGTGAGGCAGAGAGTAACAAGTCAGATGCCAGTTCAAGCTGGAAATAACGTGGAAACGGAAAAAAGGCTAAATGACACACATGGTAATGAGCATCAGATACTCGCTGCCCCAAATCATGTCCGAGAGGTGAGTTTTGGTTCTTCAGAAAAGCAAGACACAGTTCCCACATCTCAACGTCCATCAAATTATGCACAGAATACGATGTCACCACTTCAAGCCGCAGAAGAAATCAGAGATAATTGGCAAGATGACACACGTGGTAATGAGCATCATATATTCGCTGGATCACATCATGTCCGAGAACTGAGTAATGCCTCTTCAAGAAAGCAAGAAACAGTCCCCAAGTCTAAACCTCCATCAAGTTCTGTACAGAAAACGACGTCACGGTTTCAAACTGCAACAGTAGTCCTTACAGACCAAATTCATTTAAGCCCTTCAGAGGAGGCCAATTCTGTCTCCATGGAAAATTATACTAAGAACGATTGTCTCCAGAGTTGGAGAGAAACGAAGGAACCATCGACGGTTCTGGATAAGGAAATTAGCCAAGATGAAACTAAGCTAGTGGAAGAACTTTTAGACACCATGTGGGAGAAAATGTTAGTAGGAGGCGGTGTTTTTCAACGATCTGAAGAGCAGAGAAAGATAAAGGCACTTGAACATTGTGGACGGAAAGAGCAGTTGATTTATGACGGAAGAAACACCAGTCAGTACAGTTTAGATGATAATTTGAGACCAGGAGATACCGAACAGACCAAAAATGACAGCCATGTTTGTGAGCAACATCCAGATGCACTAAAATCTGCTTCAGAGCGCTCAAAGTGGACGCCCCCTGGGGAGCAGATTAATCGACCAAAAGAAAACATTTGTCAAACCAAAAGACAAGAACTTTCGATTACCCGTCCAGGCAAAGGGACTGCCGAATCAGTGAATACAAACAAGCTTCTCAAGGCCCAGCGGCTGGCGCATGAAGAAAGGCGTGCATATCAATGCATAGAAGAGGCTTTCAAGCTTACGAGAAGACAGAGTACTGTAGCAGCTAGCTTCTTGAGCAAAGAGCAGCCTGCAGATTCAAATGAAAACTTGAAACCAGTGAAGGTTCGTAGCTCAACAGAGTCTATGGCAAATTCTTACTCTTCTGTCATAAAAGACCTGGGGTGTATAGAAAGCTGTTCCAAAGATGAAAGCAAGCCTTTTCAAAAGATGAAAAAGGTAAGCCTGACAGGAAAGCAACGTAAAGATACAGCGGAGAGCAGAACCACTTTGGGTATTCAGTCTCGCACATCGAGAGCTAATCAAAAGCTAGATGAATTTAGAAAAAAATCTTTTCCAGAACAAAAAGGGAACTCCTCCCTTAGTTCAATTGCAACCGAAAATTCGGAGCCTTTATTTCAGTTTCGAGATGGCAGGATCCCAGAGGTAGCCATCCATGCAGAAAACATGACTCCTGATACCAAATCGCTGGTCCCCAAAATTGCTGAGGCAATTGATATCAGAGATTCTTCAAAGTATGATAATGCATCAGGTGAACTGACCAAAGATTTCCCCAAATTGGACAAAAATGCAGAGACCATTGGTCCTGGGTCTGAAACTTGTGTTCTTCAATCTGCCCAAATTCATCAATTTCAAGAAACTGGGAGAAGGGATAACCAATCAACAGTGAGTTCTATCCAACATCATGTTGTTCCAATCCATGTTGCACATCTTCTTAATATGTTTAGAATCTGGGATGGACAAAAGGATCAATGGCTGGGAAGCCATTTGACTGTCGTTAGCGTTGAACTTAAAGCAATTGAGTGAATGATATGATCTTCATGGTGCTCGTTCGGGGGTCTTCAGAACCTCCAGTAGTTCACAATCGCTTTACAGAATGTGTTTTATTGTTTTGCTTTTATAGCTTTTCCGTGTAATAGCTTTCTGATTATCACAAAGTTTTTTTGTTGACCAGAGAATTGATGACTTACAGGAATCAGTAAGTTTGGAGGTACAAACTGTATCGAATGGCAGAGTATCAGGTTTTGATGAAGCTTTGTCACCAAACTCTGATACTGAAGAAAGGTTGATGATAGCAAAGAATCTAGAGAGTAATGAGCATTCAAGTCCCGTTTCTGTCTTTGACATCCTTTTTTGTGAGGAATGTTCTCCAAGAAGTATCTACAAATGTAAACCTGATCTTCCAGGTAACTAACCATCTCCCCATTATGACTAGACGGAAGTCACTAGGCAGTGCAGATTTTTGTAGGACGTGAAGTATTTTTGTTGGTTAAACTGATTTGTCACTTTGATAAAATATTTCAAAAGTAAGACACATGTTGTCAGTCAGTCTCAGTCTAGTCGCAATTTAACTGTCTTTGTATCTGCATTTCTATTCCTCTACATATAATCTCGTTCTGTGAGAACTATCTATGTTGAAGCAGTACCTGAGTTGGTAGCCAATATTGTTGAATATCTGATGCTAGGCCAACCTAATGACTCAGATTTTCTAAAACCTTTAGATCCTCTATGCATAAGCTGGCAAACAGGAACAGTGGGGTCGAGTTCTGAGGTCACACATGCCTGTTGATATGACTTTTTGGGAGACTAGCTATATATAACGTTTGAGACTCCACTCAACAGCTATTTCTTAAACTGCTTTGAATCAGTATGCAAAATTATGTGCCTTTCTTGGTGTGTCCAATTAATTTACTGTATTAAACATTTTTAACATCTATTTCCAGATATAATTCCTATTACTCTGTCCTATAGACAGAGACGAGTGATCACTTCAAAAGATGAAACTAGTACACTTGTAAGATTTGTATCATTCAGAACATTTTAGTTCAAGATTTATAGCAAGATACAACTTCATAAATGTTTGGAGAATCGGAATTATCTCAACACATACACTTTGTGATTTTCTTGCATTGGAGCTGCTGAGATTTCTTGCATTAAACTGGTGAATTCTTGCTCTTTGAGATGCAGATGGAAAATCTGATAGATCATTGGAAACCTCAAATCGATCACAAATGGAGGAAGCCACTATTGTCAAAGTCACATCTAAAACGTCAAAATCATTACTGTCTGCACCATACGATAACTTCCAGGACAATCCTGGTCCTATGTTCATGGATCAGACAGAAAAAAGAAGCTCTACATGCAAAGATGACTGGAAACCTATTTTCTGCGAGAACAAATCAATGGAATCTCTAAGAGCGATGCTAATGTCTTCTGGCTTTGTACAAGTAGATGCTATTCTTTTATGCTGGCAGTACTTGAATGTTCCTACTATGTCAGAGATTTTAGATGGTTTAAAAAAGGGTGGCAAATTATCTTTGGATGGTTCATACATGGAGAATTTCTCCAAAGATGCTAATACATTAAGTAACAATTTTGAGGAAGTCAACCAGCAACTTCATCTTGCATGCCTATGTGAACTTCTTGCACAAAGACTTTTAGCATTTGTGGACACGTATTCACTCCTCAAAGCACCAACTGGGCCTCAACTTCTAGAAGAGGCTTGGTTTGAATTACAGAATATGACTTGCTTCCGTAAGGAGGACGACAGTGAGACTACTATTAGAACATTTAAGAGAGATGTGACAGCAGCACCAGCTCATTGGTCTCACTACAACATAGAAATTGCAGACATGAGTTCTAGAATTGAGAGGATGATTCTGGAGGAGGTCTTACAAGAAGTGATTGCTGACTGGCCCATTTCTGCAGCTAATTTGAATGACTCAGCAAGACACCAAAAGATGGGAATGGATGTGCAAGCAACTTGGTTGAATTTTGTGCGAAATATATGATCCAACAATCACGGTGCCACCACATTATGCATGACATTTATCACTTTTATCTTCAAATTTGCTCAAACTGAATCTTCCGTCCAAACAATTTGGACGTGTGAAAGTTTCTTCCACTGAATATGATAGCTGGAATCCCCCAGCAGGATTAGAACCGCATAGGTAAGATGATACTATAGCCAGGTATCTAGAAGATGATCTATCAATCCTCATTTTTTTTCTCATTGTTCATGACTTATTTAGACTTACTGTAATGCTCAATGGTTTTATTGTTCACATCAACAACTCGCTTAGGCGAGCATTTTTTTCGTTGCATTAATCAATGAAATTGTCTTGCAGTGTTGAGATTTTTTAAGGTTGAGGCCACAACCGCCAAAGCTTTATCTCTATGGATCTTCCAAATCATACTACTATTTGTCCATTCTATAGACTCTTTGAAACTTACGTCATCCAACAGATCATAGAATGCCATTCGATACTCATGCAAGAAAGACAGAAACGTGAATCTTTTGAATAGCTCCTTGTAAAAAATTTGGATCATAATCCTAATTTGTGAATGACTTTGGAGATTCTGATTACTAAACTTTTTGGATTGTCGAGAGTTGGTTGAGATCGCCAGCATTGATGAAGCATTATTGGTAACGAGCCTCTTAACTATATCTCATCTTGTCCGTCACTATGATTTTTAATCCCTTTTATGTCCTCATTTGTGAGATGGAGTGGAGTCAAACTTGTAACCATAAGGAGAGGACATGAGATCCTAACCAACATAAGACTTATCCGAGGACTTTGATTTTTTGAATGTACAATGAATCTTTGATTATTTGCTTGTGGAATTGGGAATCATAGTCCACCTAGTCCACCTAGTGAATTTTTGATTATTTGGCTTGTGGAATTGTGCATCATAGTCCACCTGTTGTTCAAATTTCAAAATGTACTCGTAGTACAAATGAAATATGTTCCTATCTCTCCTTAAAATTCAAGTTTAAATGCAGTTTGCATATATAATGATGTAGCTTTGTAAAGAGTGTTTACATAGTCTTAGTATAAAGTCCTCAATCCAAGGATCCTATTCTAAGCATGCCAATCACAAGCAACACAAGGGAACCTGATGGTGGACAAACCAACCCAACCAAACCTACATCGAATGGATCTAGCCCCCAAGCTATGAATCAATCACAAAGAGGAGTCTGGCATCACACCAGCAGCATCCTGCCACCGGTCATGCTATCAAGCATACACTAGTGAGAGCCCGATAGGTATACTTATACCCTCCAAGGCCCATGCACCACTAGTAGTGCACTGTGACACCTCACTGGACACCTCTGCAGCCTATCTTGGCCACATCATCCAGTTTCCCAATGACTCACCGATAGACTCATACAAATCCACCATCAAGTATTTAGGCCTACAACCATTAATTATGACCATGTACACATAAGGGCCCCAATTCCCTTATAGTCACAATTAACTTATGGGTTGTTGGTCTCCCGGTCCCTAGCGTGCACACGCTACCCAAGACCAGTCATGGGCATGACATTCTTCCCCCCTTATTCAAGTTCTGTCCTCAGAACTTAAAACTGGGAAAGTTCCTCCTTAAGCTTCCTTCTTGTTACCAGGAATCGTCGTCGTCCTACATCCCTCCCAATGAACCAGATTCTCGGTAACTATACGATTTCATAATCGTTTAGTTCTTGTATCCAAGATCTTTTCGGGTTCAAGTCGAGACACACCCGATGATTCATCCAACAGGTCCAATTGATCTCCAAATCCAAGATGCTCTCCTTCATGTAGACTCTTCTAGAGATGGCTTGCGTGAAATACGGGATGCACTTGCGATCCTTCCGAGAGTTCCAATTGGTAAGTAAGGATCCGATCTTTTTCAAGATCTTAAACGGTCCTCTATATCTAGGGGACAACTTATAATGCTTGCCGGTACGCATTACACTTGAATCCTTCGGGATTCTCAAATATACCCAATCTCCCACTTGGAAGTCTCTCGGTAATCTTTTCAGATTTGCATAATGTCTGTCCCTATCCTGAGCACTCTGGACATTTTCACGTGCAATTTGTAGCATTTTCTGCATATCGTGTAGGAAATCCGCTACTTTTTTGAAACTTGATTGTCCGAGTCTCAACCGCGATGGACGTTGCCAAGTATTGTGGACTTGCAAGAGATATTGGGGAATGAAGAGTATAGGCACATCTCAAGTTGATGGAGAGGATGCTATGTTCATCAAAGGCAAGTTAAAGGGAAAAGACAAAGGCAAGTGGTCTAAAGGGCAAGATCAAGGTGAGAGTTCCTCTTTTGGAAAAAAGAAAGCTAGAACAAAGTTAAAATGCTTCTATTGTGGTATCAAAGGGCATTTTGCTAGTGATTGCTCAAAAAGAAGAGAGATCAAGGTGATAAGCAAGGAAATCTAACTCTAGATGAGGATGGTGTTGGTGATCAAAACTCAAATGATGATGCTTTTGTGATGTCTTCATGTTTGGTCCTAATGTTGGAGATATCTATCTTTGGTGGATTGATAGTGGAGCAAGCTCACATATGACCTTTCACAAAGAGTATTTCACATATTTGTTGGCATATGGAGATGACAAGAGGGTGATCTACACGGCCAATGATGGTGAGTGTGCAAATGTGTGCAATCAAAGGGATTGGCACAATTCCTATTTTTCTCTCCACAAATAGGAATGCTCATTTGAAGGATGTTTTGTTCATACCTTCCATTACTAAGAACTTACTTAATACTAGCCAAATGCTAAGGAAGGGTCTTAAGGTTGAGTTTGATGGTGATACATGCTTGATCAAGAAAAGGATATTTTGATTGCAAGAGGAAAAGGCAAGGTAAGTTATTCAAACTTGATTCTTGTGTTATTGCTAACCAAGTTGGGTGTATTTTGTTGGGTATATCTACTAAAGAGCAAGGATGAAGTGTATGATGTCTTTCTCATATTCAAGATTGCAAGGGAGGTCCGATTCTCTACCAAAATCAAGTGCTTGAGGAGTGACAATGGTAGTGAGTATATTTCTACAAGTTTAAAGATTTTTGTGATGAGCATGGGATCAAGAGGGAGTACACAAGTCCAAGGACACCACAAGAAAATGGAGTGGCCGAGAGGAAGAATAGAACCTTGTGTGAAGGTGAAAAAGCCATGAGGTTAGGTGCTACTCTTCCAAAACCATATTGGGATCAAGCCTTATTGTGTGCTAACTTTCTATGCAATAGGTGGCCGAGTGCTATATTGGATGGGAATGTGAAAATATGCAATCTTGGACCAAGAATGGATCCTAAAATGATCCACACGAGGATTGGATGTTAGATACAATTGATCTACCAATCTACACAAGATTTGGATCAATCTAGATCAAATTTAGATGAGAAAATCTAACAAGAACAATCATTAATGAAGGAAATTGTACTTGTCGGTTTCACACGTGTGAAAAACTATCAGAGTATGAACTCCAGCCTGAAAACAAAGTACAATAAGATAGGAATTCAATTCAATCAAAACAAATGAAGACAAATGAAGAGATTGACAAAAACTTGCTTCCAAAATCAAGATTGGTGTTGCTTGATGATTATGGCCAAATGTGGCTCTATAAATACATTTCTTGGAGCTCGTGGTACCGATCATGCATCAGATCTCACACGTGTGAGGATGCTTTGTCATATGATGATTCATCATGCAAAATTGACACTTGGATCAAAATTTCTATTTTGAGCACTTTTATTCCATTTTTCTTCTATATTGAGAACTAGCAAACAATCTTCTAGAAGTCCAAACTGGCCTACTTTAGCCTTTTCCACACGTGTGAGCAGACCTCTACACATGGGATGTGACACCTAATCTCATGATGTGGCTCATGCAATCAATAGATTGATGCCATGTGTCATATGACTAGAAAACATGATTTTGGCCTTTTTAGCCATTAGAACTTGATTTAAATCATATGTACAAGCTATATGATTATACTACATAAAAAGTACAATTGAGCAGTCTTTTGAGAGTTCAAGGTTTACGGCGGGTTTTAGACTGAAAGTAAAGCATTGGTGCATGGTGTCTAGTTTACAGAGGCTTGATAAGCTCAGCAAAGGGCTTATTAGCCTGTGCATAGCATCAGACAGGGAAAAATTTGGTGGAAAATTGACAATTTTGAAGCCAGTTAAAAATTGAAACCGGTTTGGAGTTGTGATTTTCTACACATACCTGGTGATTTCTTCGCTGTTTGTGCTCCATTTTGGAAGCCATAAAGACAAGAAGGAAGCTAATCATACTATCAGTCAGCCATGGAGAGATTATGAGCTTTGTGTCAGAGATTTGTCTGCAGATAGATAACCCAGCAGATTTGCGATAAAAAGTGAGAAAAAACCACTCTGGTCCAGGCCTCAGATTGCACTTAAATTGATCCAAAATCGAGTTTGAACTGAAATTGGCCAGGGTAGGCACGGTCGTAGACAGGGAGGAGAGCGTGGCTCACGCGCGTCCAACCGTGCTAAAAACATAGTGGCCCGAAGGAGTTAGCGTCTCCAGGAGATGAGTTCGGCGTGCGGGCAAGCTGGTGACCATAGGATAGGTTCCTACGAGGATCAACGGATCAGATCGCGAGTTGGAGAATGAACTAAGGCCGTTGGATGGGAAGAAGCCATTAGATTGGCTTGAAAGGGACCTGAAGGCCATTGAAGAGAAATTGGCCATTCAACTTCAATAAAAATTCTCACTTTGAAATAAAAGTTGGGTCCCAAGTTTATGAAAGGTGAAGTTTCTTCACTCTGAAGAAACAGCTCAAAAACTAGAAAAGTCCCTATTTTTGGGTCCTTTATCCGTTTTGACCCAAGCGAAAGGCTATAACCTCCAAACGAAGGGCACCCGGACTGTACCTACAAGTACGATGTCTCAAAACAGAGTGATTGCAGTGGAAAAAGTGTCCAAAGCATGCCAAAAGTGATTTCACCATTCCATTGGGCATGAAGTTGGGAGTTGGTGACAGAGTGCATTTCGGAAGGCGATACTGATTTGGCTTTCAATTTGGCAGAAAACCGGCGGGTGGCCTGGTAAGGGAAAAAGTGCAAGTCATTACTTTTTGACTTCTGACATCGCAATTGGCCTTGGCATACAGCTTTTAGCCTACAGTTGAAGTTTCAAGCAGTTTCGGGGTGACAAACCTGGGAAAGTCCATTTTGAGTTAGCGTAGCAAATTTGACGGGATTTCCAACTATGCAGTGTGAAAATTCAAAATGAAAAACATACTGATGAAAAAGGATGTGGGGGATGTCATCACAGGTGATGAGAGAAGACCGCCAAATGAAGCGGACATCAAAGTGTTTGATAAGAAGGTGAGGAAAGCTTTGACCTTCATTAACTTGTCAGTGAAGGATCACATCATTACCCACATTTGTGATGCTATTACACCCAGACAGGCATGAGATGTGCTAAAGGAGCAGTTCGAAACATCAAATCCGTCAAGAATCATGTTTTTGAAGTCAAAACTGAATAGTGTCCGCATGGAGCAAGGAGAGCACATTCAGACATACATGACCAGAATCAAGACAATGAGGGATGAACTGCACTCTATTGGTGAGTGCCTTCTATTTCATGACCTTTATTGATGATATGTCACGTAAGATGTGGATTTACTTCTTGAAGAAGAAATTGGATGCATTTGACAATTTCAAGAGCTTCAAAGCATTGGTCGAAAATGAGATAGGTAGGAAGATCAGAGTTCTAAGATCCGATAGTGGAGGTGAGTATTGTCAGAAATGGTGAACTCCTACAACTTTGTCGCAACACGAAAACGAAGCGAAGGTCGAATGGAGAACAATTCGCAAAAGTCAACGTCCCTTGACTCGAAGGACAAACGATTCGCGAATCATTCATGAATCGTAAACATGCCTCCAGGACTGCAAAAACCACAAAGCGATGCAAAACGAAAAGACACGAAAGAAATGAGAGGAAACAAAAGAAATGGAGGGGAATCTTTCGCACTGCCAACTGGCAGGTCAACGGGCTTGGAGACTTGGACTTCACACCCAGCTAAAACGAGTAGCAACGACGGAGAGTAACTGATTAGTTGATTAGCGTTAACTACTCTTGTAATTCTCTGTTTATCAAAAAGGATGAGCATGCAATGGCGACCATCGTTTCGTCCATTAATGAATATTTAACTCATGCAGATTGAAGACTACAAAAGTAGCCATGCAGCATCGGAAAAATCAAAACATAAGTATGAAGTGAGGATTGCAGCTTCAGTCATGCACCTTCACAATCAGCTACAATCCATACGATGGGATGACAACCAGTTAGATCAGCATATTGAGAATATCAGAATGATCTTCACTCAACTCGTTGCATCAGGACAGGAGCACCAGGCCCCAGCACCACAGCAGCTGATGTACTCAAATGAAATCTCTACCAACGTCCTATCAACCTTTGAAAATGCTCATACTGAGTCTACCAGATATGACATTCGACAAAGCAGTCAGCCTTGTCGCTGATGAGAGACTGATGAGGGACAAAAGAGAAGAAAGGAATGATCAGGAGAAGGCCCTCTTCACGAAAGGAAAGAAGAAAGGCAAGAGCAAATCCAGATTCAAGAAGACGAAGTTCTCGAATCAACAATCTTCTTCCTGTGATCACTATCACAAACCATGCCATACAGCCAACAAATGTTGGTTCAATCCAGCAGTACCTTGCATGCACTGCAAGAAGAAGGGGCACTCTGCAAACGATTGCAGATTCGACCCAAAAAGAAAGAACAAAGCTGAAAAGGCTAATGCTGCAGAGTCATCTAAGGATGCTGATAGAGGTGATGAAGCCTTCACGATACTCGACGAAGCATCAACGAGCTACATTGAACACGACTACGATGTACTCATCGATTCAGGAGCAACATCTCACATCACCTGCAACAAGAAAATTTTGATCGACTTCAGAGAACTCGAAAACAACAGAGTAGTGATTCTAAGTGATGGGAGCAGACCCGATGTCAAAGGCATCGGCACTCTATAGCTACGAACACTATCAAGGCAAGCAGAGCTGCCAAGAGCCCTCTACATTCCTTCATTGAGAAAAGATTTGCTATTAGTCTCCAAGATGGTAGATCTTGGAATTCGAGTCTTATTCGACGACAACACATGCCGCATAATCGAGAAAAACAAGTTGCTGATGGTCGGATGCAGAGAAGGATACCTCTACCAGGCCAAGATAATCAGCAACTCTGATAGCATATTAAATGCATCAGAAAATGAAAATCAGCTCTGGCACAGTAGAATGTACCATCTGAACATGCAGAGCCTGTATGACATGTGCAAGAAAGACATAGTCACAATCTCAAGATATCAAGACCCAAAACTGAGTTCTACGAAGCTTGTTAGAAAGCCAAACAACATCGGAATCCATTCACACATGAGAAAAGAAGAGCCAAGGAAGTTCTTGAGCTCGTCCACTCAGATGTCTATGGACCGATGAAGATGGATTCGCTCTCAAGTTCAAGGTATTTTCTGACATTCATAGATGATTATAGCCGGATGACCACGATCTACTACCTAAAGAAGAAATCTGAAGTGTTTGATTCCTTCAAGAAGTTTGTGGCATTTGCAGAGCGACACACCTCAAAGAAGATACAGATCCTTAGATCTGACAATGGAGGTGAATACAAAAGCAAAGAATTTTCAAAATTTTGCCATTAACAGGAGATAGAACACCAGTTTGACAAAATTTCCAGAATTCACACGTGTAGGTATGATCGACAAGTATGATAGATGTTATTATGCTTTATGATTAGCACAATAACCTGATTCTAGATTGAATAGCAAGATCTAATATAGAAGTTATGGCTTAACCACAATCTAGCATGCCAAGAATTAGAGAATGATAGCAATGAATCATAAATGAGCAAAAGTACAAGAAATTAGTGTATGAGCATTAGCCTCAACACGAGTTAGAGAGAGAAAGTGAGAGAGATATCAAGCAAAAATGGTGTAGATCCAAAATGGCATGAGATAGCTACAAAGCTTTGGTTCTTCATAAAAAATTATGAGAATAGCTACACATATTTATGGAGTTTTAGGTATTTCGAGGTAGAACCACATCCACCCACCTTTCAATGACATCTAAAGTGAAAAACTAGAGTCTATGTGACATTTGTCACATCTCATGCATGTATCTCTACCTACTTTTACCAAGTGTCCTAGTTCTAACTAGAATTGTACAAATCATCATGCATGTGTTCATTTCACTTTGTGCATGCCTTGCATGTCACTATGGATCACTTACAATTAATGCATGTGACATGCCACGAGTTTCTACAAGCATATTATTGTTATTTCTAAGTCTACAATCTATATGCAAGTTGTATTCAACCACCTAGATATGTCAAATCCATATAGCTCGAGTTCTATCTAGGCCAAATTGGCATTTACACTTGTGAAACAACATACTTGCATAGTACAAAGTTTGTAGCAAGCCTAAAGTCAAGATGGTTTATTTTTCAATTTCAACACTCCTCCTAAAAACAATCTATATTGACTTGAACATGGATCTTGGTATTACTCCAAGATTGGCTCTATGCTTGATGAAGAAACTCTTGCTCAAAGGTTTGGTAAGCAAATCTGCAATACAAGATGATGTGTCGATGTGCTCCAAGTAGATTTCCTTTCCAATGAGCTTTTCTCTCACGAAGTGATGTGCAACTTTGATGTGTTTGCTCCTTGCATGGAATATCGGATTGTTGGCAAGGGCTTGGGATGAAATGTTGTCACACATGATCATAGGTAGATCATCTTCCATGATTATCTTTAGCTCCACTAGCAACCTCTTGATCCAAAGCATAATCAAAAGTTGAAGATATGTATCTAAGCACTCTCTTGGCCATTTTTCAATGATGAATAAGGACTTTGCATAGCTTGGCTCAACGTATGAACACTAAAACTTATGTCAGGTCTAGTTATTGTGAGCCAAATTAAGGAGCCTATAAGACTCCTAAAAAGAGTGATGTCCACGAAGGATCTTTCATCACCTTTGTTAGGGTCTTTTACAATTTGCTCTATAGGAGTTTCTCTACTCTTACAATCTAACATATTGAACTTTTTTAACATTGAAAGAGCATACTTGGATTGACATAGAAAAGCTTTATCTTTAGGAAAGTCAATCTCTAATCCTAATATGTAGTGAATTTCTCCAAGATCTTGCATCTTGAACTCTTTTCCAAGTGCAACCTTGGTTTCCTCAACTAACTTGATACAACTTCATGTTAAAATGGTATCATCAACATAAATAAGAAGGATGAGAATATCTCTATCAAAAAACTTGACATACAAGGAAGGATCATAGTTACTAAGATTAAATCCTAGTGACTCAAGAAAGGTGTTAAGTCAAGAATACCATGACCTTGGAGCTTGCTTTAGTAAATATAGACTTTTGAAGAGCAAGCAAACTTTGTCTTTGTCATGGATGAACCCAATAGGCTGATCCATATAAATCTCTTCTTCTAGATATCCATTTAAAAATGCATTAGAAACATATGGTTGAAAAACTTGCCAATTGAAAAAACAAGCAATAGAAATTACGATTCTAATTGATACCATCTTTGCAACTGGAGAAAATGTCTCCTCATAATCAAGTCCATAAACTTGAGCAAAATCCTTTGCACAATGCCTTTCCTTGTACTTGTTGATTGTGCCATCTTGATTATTGAAGTGGCCTCCAATTCAAAGGGAATAAGCATATAATAGTAATGAGCAACCAAGGGAAGGGTGCTAGGAATACATAGTGCACCATAGGTATGGATGCATTCATCAATGAGAGAATTGACCTCATGCCACCTCTGATCCCACCTCTCTGAACAAGAAATCTAGAATTTGGAAAAATTTTATTGTAACAACTGAGTTACACCTGCAACAGCTAGAAGTTATAATTGTAACAACTGCATCGCGCCTGGATTGATTCCAGAAGTTGCAGGAGAAGCCAATACAACTACCAAAGAAAAATATCATGATCATGATTCATCTGTCATGGATCAAAACAAAGAAGTTCTCTCAAGTATCCTAACACATATGCAGCTCTCTGTGATTCTCAATTTTCTGTTGGTTATTATCACAACTAACTACGCAATTTTGTCCTGATTAGAATTGAATAGGAATTTTAAAGGCAAGCGAATTGTATGAGATATTGACAATTGAATTATAGAGGTTGGTAAGAGGCTTGTTTGTATACTCATTGAAAGTTGAGTTTTTCAAGTGAAATGTCCCAAGATTTTAACATAAAGACTCTAGAAACAATCGCTACCCAACATTATTTTGAAACAATCTAAATTACATGTTTCGCTTTCATGTCATGCCATGTACGATAGTTAGCATGGAGCTAAGATTATTTTGCCTACAAACGAGTCTATGTAAAATGAAGGTTTTTTGGCTACCAAATGAATATTGCTTTCCATTGTTGATTCTCAAATATTTGTACATAGTTTTATTTGGTTTAAAGTTTCGTATTCCCAAACAAGCAAATAAATAAGTTTTGCTCTAAACTAGGATATTGCATGTTCTATGATATTTCACAACAATTCCAAAATGACTCTTTTGTAGACAATTCCAAAATGACTCTTTTGTAACTGATTCTAAAATTTGATGACAATTGCTATTACCAGAGAGTGACGTGATGCAAGCAATTGTTCGAAAATAATTGATTGGTTAGAAAAATGCTTTCAATGTCTAAGACTATACCTCAAAAGGTAATCTCGTATGACATGTCTTGACTTACATATATTTAATTTGGCATTATATACAAAGTTTCTATTCTATTTTTAAAATTGTTGTTTCAAAATATCCAAAATAAAACTTCATTCATAAGTAAAAAAAACAAAATACGAAATATTGATATATGACTTCGCAAGTTTTATTAGTCAATGAATTGGTCTATAATTGTGTATTCATAAAACCAATAGAAGAAATTGTAAAATGTTTTGACATTTTCTAGTAAAGGTTAGTGATTGTTAGCAAGAATTAGTGGTTAGAACACCATCTTTCTAAGCACGCAAAAGCTAGTGCTTTGAGAGGCGGCGATCTTCCTCTCGAATGTATAAACTAGGAGATTCACCTTTCTCCTAAATGAATGATGTGATATGATGTGTGAAAATTTGATGACAATTGCTATTACCAGAGAGTGACGTGATGCAAGCAATTGTTCGAATATAATTGATTGGTTAGAAAAATGCTTTCAATGCCTGAGACTATACCTCAAAAGGTAATCTCGTATGACATGTCTTGACTTACATATATTTAATTTGGCATTATATACAAAGTTTCTATTCTATTTTTAAAATTGTTGTTTCAAAATATCCAAAAAAAAACTTCATAAGTAAAAAAACCAAAATACGAAATACTAATATATGACTTCGCAAGTTTTATTAGTCAATGAATTGGTCTATAATTGTGTATTCATAAAACCAATAGAAGAAATCGTAAAATGTTTTGACATTTTCTAGAAAAGGTTAGTGATTGTTAGCAAGAATATAAGAACACCATCTTTCTAAGCATGCAAAAGCTAGTGCTTTGAGAGGCGGCAATCTTCCTCTCGAATGTATAAACTAGAAGATTCGCCTTTCTCCTGAATGAATGATGTGATATGATGTGTGAAAATGCATGCCATTTGCAATTTGCCATGAAAAATGTCAAAGAAATTACATAAATCTCCAACTTGTGTAAAATAAAAAAGTAAAATAAATTTTTGTTTAATTTTTTTTATCATTTCTTTTTCGATTGTAGAAATGAGTTCCAAGTTTTCAATTTTTTTATCAAAAAGATCGATAAAAAATTTGAAAATAATACATGAAGTTATTAAGCATGAGAACAAATCATTCAACATATGATACAAATCCAAAGTATCATTATTGTTTGTACAAATGCATAACTAAAGAGTGAATATATTCAAATGTTCATTAATAACAATTAAATAACGGTAAGTAGCTATAGAATTGTGTCTATGAAAATGAACAAGATAACTTAAAAAGATGCACTTGCATTCTCTAAGTTTGATATAGCAGTTTGTTTGAGATCTAACATACTACAACAAAAAGCACAACCGAACACACGAGAGACATCGGCCCTGGCCACAACAGATTGTAGTGTAACACCAGGATCGTCATATATTAATTGTCTAGTACAAGTGTATGAAGATGTACAAAAACTTAGATCATGAACAATTATGGACATCATTTTCTCCACAACAATCCAACGAGCGCGTACCCATCGTGGGATTCCAACAAGGAACCAAATTATGAGCATAGACTCCAATCGCTCATTTACATATATAACTGCTGGATGATCTTGTGTCATTCTAACTTTATTATTACAAGATCATTAACAGTTGTTCAATTATTATTGGAGCGTGAAGATGTAGATAGTATGTATGTGAAATCCTGTGTAAATCAGCAATGTGTCGCAATTTTGGTATTATTCGGGAATGTCACATTTTTTGGGGTGCCTGAAATGGCCAGAAAACTTGAGTAAACACTTTGTCGCATTTTTCGCAAAAACCCTTTTGTACTCAGAATGGCCCGAAAGTAAAGTAGAAGACTTTGTCGGGTTTTTCACATTTTTCACCTTTTCGAAAAAATGCAAACTGTTCGAAAAATAGTTCATTTCTGCAGACCTTGGAAAAATGCGAACTATCCAAAAAACAGTTGATTTCTACAGACTTTTTGAAGAGAGTGATTTACATAAGTGAAAAGGAGGGCAGTTAGGATAAGTAGGAGAAAGATTAACTCCAACAAAAAGTCCCGCACAATTGCTAGCTCCTTGCTTTGAATAGTTTAGGGACCATTGTCATCAGTCTCGATCCACATCCTATTTGTATATGTAGTCCTGCCAATTTCACCACACCGAGATTCTATTCCAAATTCGAGATTGTGCTCCGAGTACATATTCCAAGTAATGGCAAATCATGTCTCATGGTTTCCACAAACTTGCACAGATTGGGAGCAAGAAATGTAAAAGTTGTACTAGAGACAAAAGTTTGCAATGCTAGTCTATTACTCGCCAGTCCCTTCAAGTGAGTGTTGAGAGACTTCCCAAGTGAGTGTTGACAGACTTCCCAAGTTCGAGTAAGTGCTAACACACCTGCACTTAAGCTTTGATTAAGTGAAGCCTTAATCTTGACTCGTGAACCTCGTCTACCATCGTTGTGAGTATGCATGTGCTCTATGTGTACAATTTTGCTTAGGAGCCCCTCTCTCTCTCTACAATTACTTTCGGGAAAAGGCGATACGGGCTTTACAATTCTTTGCAATTCTGCTGTGGGAAAGACGCGATTTGGGAAAAACGAGATAGTGCTTTGGGAAAAACTACATATGGCTTTAGCTTTACAGTTCTTTCAATTCTGTTTTTGAAACCAAGATAAAAATAAAATTAAGATTCAATTCTGCTTTTGTAAAAACGTGATTTGGGGAAAACGTGATTTGGGTCCCATAACGGGATAGGGCTTTACATTGTGCTTTGGGGAAAACAGGAAAAGAACTTCTCAGATCGGTAGTCAATCCATGAGGGCTACAAGAGCAGATCTGTCCGTAGATGATGTTTTCTTGAGCCCATTTCCTTGAAAATCTTCCTAATACCTGCAGCAATGATCCATGAAAGCAAGGCGTTGTGAGTAATTTTTTGCTTCAGTTCCTTTACCTCTTAATAATGTTCTGATTTCAACGGCCTCTTCTCTTGTTGATACTCATGTACTTATTTCTTAGGCTCAGGGTCATTTACAATGCATCTAGAAGTAGTAAAAAAGTAATGCAGATTGTAATCCACTTTATCTTTGGGACAGACATGATTTGTGTTTGCTTCTGAGATTTAGTAGGCAGATTGAAAGCTTTTCCTTTTTTTACGAGATGCTTTCATTATGTTCACATAATGTCTCCTCTCTCGCTGAGGCGGCTATCCTCTTCCACCCTGCGACGATAATGAACAGAAGTTTAAGAAGGAACTGTTTATAGCTGCTCCTTCGACTCATGATTTTTTGTGAGAGTAAATATTCAGAACTATAACAATTGACTTGTTTTTGTAAGTAAAATCACGCGCTTATCAACGCAATTGTTTTGTGATCTGATAGTTGTATTACAACATTAAATATACAGATTCGCTATTGTTCTATCTCATTGCATTCTTGTTGAATGTTAATTAACTCTCATTTTTCTTCCGCAAGTATCATAAATGAAAAAATGTATGGTTGTCTTTGCGCCTAATTGTTTTGCATTTCTTTATATCGGAATATCAATATTAGAGAATTGCACGGCTGTCTCAGACGCCTAATCATTTCTGCAATTTCTCTCTACGGTTGTCTACGCCACCTACATTAATACTCATTAATCAACACAATCAGAATTGCTCTATAACTCCGCTCTCTAAGTAATCCTAAGATCCTATTACGTCAATAATTGTCATCATTCTTGATCTCAGTGGGCCTTCACTTCAGGGCACCAACAGAGTGCTATTAGAGCTGATAAGCATACATTACCACATCTCCATTAGTGGTATCATAGCAAGTTTTGGATTTTCTAGAGTCTATAGGATATAAAAAAGAAACTTAATACGTTCTTGTTTTTTTAGAGCTAGTTTATATTATGTTTGTGTTCAATCTCTATTCATCGATCATAATGGAAGGTTCAACCTCAAAGATCCACTTGATCAACAAGTTCAACGGAGATGATTTCCACATGTGGAAATTCAAGATGAGGATGATCTTAATTGAAAAGGAGCTATGGGGATAAGTAAACGGTTCGATAGCCAGACTGGCAGAACCTGAAATGCTCCCAGCATGGGAAGCAAAGGATGGCAAAGCTCTTGCCATTGTATTCTTGAATCTGAAAGACACTAAGATTGCTCACGTATTAAATAGTACCACCTCCAAAGATGTGTGAGATATCTTAACAAGTATCTATGAGACTTCAGACTCTATCGACTCGTCTCTTCTTGAGAAAGAAGGTCCTTACACTCAAAATGAGCAAAGGCACCTCAATCAATGGTCATTTGAATGAATTCAAACATTTGTTGAATCAACTAGCTACAATAGGTTCTCCTATTTCAGAAGAAGACTCTACGATGTCTCTTCTTGCCAGTCTTCCACCCTCCTACAACAACTTAGTGTTGCTTTTGAGCAATACTCCTACGTTATCACTCCCGAAGCTGACAACAAGTCTATTGCAATTCTATGATTTGCGCACGACCCGATCTAGCATATGCAGCAAGCACACTATCTCAATATATGTGCAATCCAAGCTTACAACATTGGAAGGCTACAAAGTGTATTGAAGTACATTTAAGCTATGAAGCACTATGCCTTGTGCTATCATGGCAATACAAAGGCTACACTTTCATTAGTCACTTATTCAGATTCAGATTGGGTAGGAGACATGGATACTAGAAAGTCCACATTATATTCGTTTTCTTGCAAGAGGACCCATTTCATAGAACAGCAGAAAGCAGAAATACATTTTGTTGTCCTCTACAGAATCCGGATACGTTGCAGCTACGTCAACAATGAATGATATTATTTGGCTAAGAAGGTTGCTACAAGATCTGCAATTTTCATAGATCGGTCCAACAATACTCCAGTGCGTAGCTCTATATCTGAACCCGTACTCATACTAGAACTGAACACATAGAAGTTCAATTTCATTTTATTAGAGAGAAAGTTCTGAATAACGATATTGTAGTAAGTTACTGTCATACAGATCGTATGTTCGCTAATATTTTGACAAAACCATTGTCAAGAGATAAACATTCTACCTTAGTAGATATGTTAAATCTCAATCTTAATTCAAATTCGTAGTAGTAAGCTTAAGGGAGAGTGTTGGAGCTAATTTTTCTCCTACTCATCCTAACTGCCCTCCTTTTCACTTATGTAAATCACTCTCTTCAAACAATTTGCAGAAATGAACGGTTTTTTGGACAGTTCGCATTTTTTCAAGGTCTGTAGAAATGAACTATTTTTCGGACAGTTTGCATTTTTCCGAGAAGGTAAAAAATGTGAAAAACTCGACAAAGTCTTCTACTTCACTTTCGGGCTGTTATGAGTAGAAAAAGATTTTTCGAAAAATGTGACAAAGTGTTTACTCAGGTTTTCGAGCCATTTCGGGCACCCCGAAAAATGCAAAAAATGTGACACTCTGCAGATTTACATAGGATTTCACGTACAGACCATCTACGTCTTCACGCTCCAATAATAACTAACCTAATTAATTAGTTAAACAATTGTTAACGATCTTGTAATTATAAAATTAGAATAACACAAGATCATCCAACAACTATATATGTAAATAAGCGATTGGGGAAAGATATACTCATTGATACTTGAGATTGATACTAAGTTTACACGACATAGATCAAACGACCAAAACAGGTCTTCATAGTATCTGACTGCTAAAGTTAGAGAATGTATATATATAGAGAGAGAGTAAATATTTAGAACTATAGCAATTGACTTCTTACAATTCTAGCCTATGCCATCACCAAAGTTTTCTCAATGTTCAGCCTATCACGTTGCACCTTACCTGCTGCAAATTTGAAATGCAATTGAGGGTGTTGATCTCAAATTAGAAACTATATGTGTGTCACTGTCTCTATCTTGTTGGCTTCGTGGCTATATGTGAGAGCGCCAGGGCTGGGCCTAGCCAGGAACAGATCAAATTTGCTTTCTGAAGGATCAATCGCAATTGTGGAGAAACAGCCCTGCTGTTCCGAAGCGTGGCCATCATTGTTGCCTGCATTAAAGCTGCCACGAAGCTATTGAAAGTTTTGGAAGAAAAGTTCAAAAGCAAAAAGCAGGAACTGAAGGAAAAAAAAACTTCTTGTCTGCTAGCTCTAGAATCTTGTTGTCTGCGTGACACTCAGATTGGCTATATGTACCTTGGCACTTCAAATTTCTCTACTATAAATGAATGCGAAGAACATTTCGCAGTCAACATGTCCTCTTGCGTAGTTCCATGCCACCTCCATCTGTATTTGTATCGCCTCTCCACAAAACAACTAAATCAACATCTGATTCAGAGGTTTCAGTGACTCTTGAAGAGGACAAGCCTAGTTTGTCCCTGAAAGAGAAGGCTATCTCACCCACACATCGTTTTATTTGTGCGGCTTCCACAGATTTTCGTTCACATTTGTTGTTGTTTGAAAATGCTTGTTGTCACTGCATTGCATGCATGTTCATCTGCGTTGCTGTGGCATCTAAGGAAATAACAGCCATAGTCCCAAGAACGTATTCGTCAAAGAAAAGTGAATATGCAGGAGGTTGAATTGTGAAAAAAAGTACTGGCTCTGTGACACTAATAAATTGAAACATTTTTGGTTTGTCATTGGAAAAGACTACTGGGTCACTTGCTCAAACTAGTTGCTCGTTGCAAAAAACTCCTGGCTGATCATTGATCATTGCCTGGTGAAAGAGGCATAAGTTGTTTGTTGGAAAACGATGCTAGGAAATTGAAAAAGGTACTAGCTGGTTGTTGGAAAACACGGCTACGAAATTGAAACTTTGTTGCAAGGATCGTACGCCTGTTGGGAGAGCAAAGAGAGCAGATTCATTGATGGCTGGCTGTTTGAAACACTCTTACAAAATTTTTCATATTGTTGTTGCAATTTCTAAAATCCAGGTTCTGCATTACTAATTACAGGTAAGCTATGGCTTATAGCTCAATCGTTGCCCTGCTTCCTATATTTTTTCCTTTCAGGTTAACAAAGATGTGCAAAGCTCTATTGACCTCTGCCATTCTATGAATTTCTTGCCTCTTTTGTATAGCACTACTATTATTATTTGTAGCATTCGTTGATTTAGAATTTGGTTTACAAATAATGTCTTGACCTGAATGTTTTTCGGATGCTTTTGTTAAGGCTATGAGACGCCAACCCTGCCAGAGATAATAGGCAAACAAATTTTTTGTAAGAAATCATTGGCTGCCAGGTGGATTTGCACCAATTTCTAATGAAAAAATTTACTTTGGCAGTTTCTTAAGGCAATGAGAAGCCAACTGAGGCAGAGGAAATCGCTGCCTGTGAAGTGGATTTGCACTTTCTAGGCATAACATAGATAGGTTTGTAGTTATCGCTTTTTATCAAATAGTCTAAGGTCCATAGCTGTAGGCACAATAACGAGAGTAGTCCATCAAATCTACAATGGATATGTACTCATATAATAAAAAAAATCCAAACATTTTCAATAACGTGGCAAATCTTATTTTGATACGTAGATACACCAGAAATGTTTCAGTATGACAAAAACCAAGAAAAACCAAGAGTCTACAAAATGAATTAAGATGTGAATCACATAGGCACAATCTATTTTCTAAATCTTTAATATATAATGTAAGTTCGCCAAACTTTACCTGAATATATCGTCCAACTTTCAAGAGCTCTAGTGACTTTTCTCATAAGATGACTACAAGTTATTTATATATTTCACATTGTTAAAATAATTTCAATTGGATGCAAATGATCTTTTCTTTGGCAAACCAAAGTTCAAATTTCCTATTACAAAATTGCAAGGAGACAGGCATAATCTCCTTCTTGAAACATTTGAAGAGGACAATTGCCACCTCTTCATGGCAACATGCCAACAAAACAATACTGACAATTCTAACTTATAACAAGTACTAACAATATAGAAAAGGTCGTTCACATCCAATCGACATTATTTCATCATTTTGAACTGGATATATTATGATTCTGCTTATGTTTCACATCTTAAGATGCAAAAGGGATACAAGTGTATCTATAGTGAGATCACATAGAAACTTGAATAAAGACAAATAAATTATATTGTAGCCAAAAGACTTTTCGCCTCTTAAAAATACTTGAGATATATACCTTTCTCACCAAATTCTTTAATTACCAGTGCATTTAAGTTTTGACCTTTTCAAGACATCCTAATTGGCCTTCCATTCAAGCATCATCATCTAGCTATGCTACATTTACCAAAGCTTTGAGTTTAAATAACAAGATAATCACATAGCTCTGTATAATCATAAATAGATAAAAATGCCAGGCCTTATTATCCAATAAATACATAATGATGATCCATTTGCTTCTTATCATACATTTTGTGCTGTCTTTTTTCAGCCAAAAAAGCTACAAATTTCTTGAAAACTTCTCTACATATTTGGAACCTACTACTACTAATTAGTAGAGATTCTGTTGTGGATTCTACAATAATCTTACATCACATGGTCAATGATCGGCCACTCTTTTGAATACAAATATATTGTGTTCAATCACGACCCATCCATCTCTAGAAAGAATTGTGGAACTCATGCTAGTATGAGAAAACACTATTGTGTGGAGCGGTCTTTTTATGAACAATTTCATGTTCAAGTTTTAGATGTTGTTAAAGATAGAAAAGTGGCTAATAGAATCGAAAAGTTTTGTGTTCGACATCACAAATCAACTAGCAAGCTTGGATACAACAAACTACGATGTAGTCTTGTAAATTCAAAGGCATACTGGTATTTAAAGAGACGCAAGCTTTTGTAATTCTCTTCATGATATGTTTGTTTCTTAATCTCACATGTCTTTGGAGTATATTTGCTAGTTAAGCTTTTGGCTTGTTTATTTCAGATTTTGGTTTGCTTTTATGCTATATGCTACAAGAACTGTGTTTGTTAAAAATTGTTATTGTGACAATTTTAGATATTCTCTTTATTAAAGCTTTTAGTGTTCTTGATTTTTGTTGAGACTTTTACAATGAGTCAATAGATCGTTTGTTCAACTCAATGCAAGGCTAGAATTGCATAGCTAGTTTCTGTAAGTAGGATCATGCGCTTATCCGCACAATTGTTTTGTGATTTGATAGTTGTTATTACAAAATTGAATATAACAAATTCGTGATTGTTCTATCTCATTGCATTCTTGTTGAATGTTAATTAACTCTCACTTTACTTCCACACGTATCATAAACAAAGGAATGTATGGTTGTCTTTGACGCCTAATTGTTTCGCGTTTCTTTATATCAAAATATTAAATATCATAAAATTGCATGACTGTCTCAGACGCCTAATTTTTTTTGCATTCTCTCTCTATGGTTGTCTACATTGGTACTCATTAATCAATACAATCAGAACTGCTCTATAACTCCACTTTCTAAGGAATCCAAAAATTCTATTACTTCAATAATTGTCATCGTTATTTATCTCAATTGGTATATCTCAGTGGGCCTGCACTTAGACACGCCAACAGAGTGGTATCCAAGCTGATAAGCACCATCACTTTTGGACTAGCCAAGCATGGTTTACTCCCAAACAGGTAGTACACATAATTCTAATTCAAATGTAGTAGAGCAAGGTCCTATTAGCACATGTTACGCTCTAGGACAAACTAACTAGCTCCTACCTTCGGTATAGCCTTAATTCGATAAGTTTTCAAGGCAGCACTCTCATAGCCCAGTACTAATGCTCGAGTGCTTATAAGACCATCTGCCTCAACAATGGATGGAAAGAAAAGTTTAGTAAGGTGTCTAACCTAAAGGGACCCCTTGGGTAGAAAACCACGTCCTTGTAGCTCATGTGCTCGGACTCGTTCATTGAAAAAACCAAGCATCTCATTTGGCACATTATGCATGACATAATCTGAACTCGAATATGGCAACAACACATTGGAAAATATAGTGGCATGTGCAACATGAACAAAATTGCGCTTGATTCAACGAAGCATACATTTTGGGCTTGTCCCACCTCCTGAAAGGATTGGGAAAGTATATGTTGGAGCCAAACCACCCAACCATGCAGATGCTACTAATCAATCTCCAATAGCATCTCCCCTGTGCTAGGGAATAGGATGCAGGTGTAGAGAGAGTAACCTTGCAATGAAAAACTCACAATGAGAATGGTAGTACGGCGAGTTTCACCAAAAGGAAATAGCCATTGCCTCACTTGTGCATGTGTCCATGCAAGCATAAAAAACACAAATTCAAGTAAATTGAGACTATATTCATGATTTGAGACTTTTTAAGACCAAATATATCTAAGTTAGGAGTCTTCCTATGTAGTTTGAATCTATTTCATGTACTATTAAAATAGCCAAACATTATCCAAGTTAGATATACCTTGGTGGAGAAGGTGACATTCTACGATGTGAACCACTTTGGTTTGAGTATGATTCGAGTCTTTATGTGCCTATAGATTTGGAATTGTGTTTTATATTTGTTTAAAAAATATAATAATTGTTGCCAATGACCAACATAAATCACGAAGGCTAAAATTATCACTAAGATCATGCCATGATGACACCTAATTGAACAATAAAAAAATCATAAGTTGCACGGTCTTTTTCAAAGTACACAAGTCTTGCTTACTTAGCCTTGTATTTTTGAACACAAATTTTGTATTTTTAACAAATCCAGCACAAATTAATATTATTCTAACAATGTATAAGAGCTTAACCATCTCATGTTCTTACTCATAAAAGAAAAATATTGATATAAGTAGACAATTTAGATGGGATACATAATTCAATATAAGCTCTATGAGAAAATCAACATAAATCCAACACACTATGTCCAAGGTTGTTGTGATACAAGAAGTACTTGTTTTAGATTTCTTTCTCTTATAAAAATGCATTATTGAATGAGGACATTTGAAAACATTAAATGATGCTACTCTTTCTCCGCTTGGGGGCTTATTATTTCCATACAACTTGTACAAACAATAGGCATAGAGATTTTCTTGCCTCTCTTCTTTTTTGTGTTCAATAGGTTAGTTTGGTGTTGAAGGCACATAAAGTTAACAGGATGAGTTTGGTTTGAAGGCATATAAAATAAGAAGGGATAATCGATTGTTCTATGTTTATTTTAGTAGCATAAATGTATTACAAAGGGAGACATTTTTTTTTTTGTGTGTATTAATTTTTTAGGGAGTTAAAACACCAGTTGATTGAACAAGAATTATTTTACGTAAGCCTTCTAGCTTATCAAAGGCTTGTACTAAGAGTGAAATATTCAAAATTCACTATTGAATCCAAGGCAATTAAATTGCTTTTCACCTTGGAACCTTCCCAGCCACGTCCCGAATGGCTAGGGTCCTTCATTCACCTAATGCAAGTAGAGTAGCATTTCAGAGGTTAGACTTGTCCATCATTTGAACGCTTTTCACTCAAGCGCACTTGGGAGTATGCATTCGCAAAGACACTAATAATGTCGGTAGTGCCATGTGTGAAGCTTGTGCATATTTGCCAGATCACCCCTAATGCATAGCCCCTTAATATGTGCCAAGTTGTTGCCTTGTCCTTATCTAATGTCATGTCTCTCCCATTAGTAATGCTTGATCGAATAACATGTGGGTTGTAGCAAAGAGCGTGCCTTTGCGTGTGTCTTGTAAGTAGTATCTTAAAGGTGCTTCTCCTTACAATATTAAAGCCACTAGTTTGATAATCTACATTTTTCGTGCAAGTTATCAGTCTTATTCCTACCAAGACATTGGTTTTGGAAGTGTGCAACTAGCAATATTTTGATATTGTTGTTTCTACCATTGATCCCTCTCTCTTCACCAGAATGGATCCGTCTTCTAGTTCATCTCGGATTGACAAACTCGATGGAGAGAACTACCATCTCTAGAAATTCAAGATGAAAGTTGTATTACTTGCCAAAGAATTGTGGGACATTGTTGATGACACAGAGCTCAAGCTTGAGGTGGATGCAACCAGCAGCACCAAATGGAGATAGCTTTTGACATGATCACTTTGAACATTAAAGACTCTCAAATCAGCCACATTTGAGCTGCTCAGACTACTAGGGACATCCTAACGGCCCTCTATATATCAAGGATGTTACATCCAAGTTACATCTGAGGAATAAGTTCTTCACATTAAGAATGTCTGATGTAGACAATATTTCGACCCACCTAAACACGTTCAAAAATCGTATGGAGCAGATTGTGAGTTTCACATGTGTGGAGTGTCCATTAAGTGTGATTTAGATCTCCTAAGGTGTGTGAATGCACAATGATCAAGATTAGATTGAGATTCAAGATCTATCTCACTCTCAAAGGCAAAAACACACTACCACATGCATTAACTCAAAACCAAAGTACATACATGCATGTGGGAAGTGTTCCCTCAAAAACACTAAGTATGGAAAAGGCCAACTCTTGGGTAGAGAGAGAATGCAATCAATAGCTCTCGAGTAGAGAGAGAAAGCAAGTAAACACTTAGACTTAAAAACTTGATTGATCTCCAAATTACTAAGAACAAAATGAGAAGTACAATGAGACTAGTAGATCCACGAGGTAGTTCACCCTCAAAAACTATTGGACGTCATTTCTATCACCTCTTGATTGTATTGGACCAATGATGCATCCACCTCTTGATTCTACTAGATCATTGATGTTTCCACCACTTAATTCTATTGGACCTCTTGAACTTTGATTTGTCACACATCCAATAACAACTATAAAAAATATCTAGCTCAAGTTCTACCACTTACACTACTTTGGCTCAATAGAGGCTTTACATGTGGATTTGACCAATTTGCCTTCTATTCCAATTTTGACCCTATCAATGTTCTACACCAAGATGCTTGACATAGAAAAAGTGTAAGACCCCTACAACTAACATAGATAGCCTTTTTTTCATTTTTCACACCTAAAAATTTATCTATTGAAGATTAAGCATTGATCTTGATATTACTCCAAGATTAGATCTATGCTTGGTGAAGACACTTTTGCTCAAGGGCTTGGTGAGTAGATCGGCAATACAAGAGGATGTGTTGACATGATCCAAATAGATTTCTCCTCCAATAAGCTTTTCCTTCACAAAGTGGTGTGCCACTTCTATATGCTTGCTCCTTGCATGAAATATGGGATTATAGGCAAGATCTTGGGCAGAGATATTGTCACATTTGATCATTGGTAGATCATCCTCCTTGATGCACGAATCTCTTGATCCAAAGCACCTCGTTGGTAGTTGTGGTGAGTGCTTTGTACTCAACCTCACATGAAGAAAGAGATATAGTATCTTGCTTTTTGGAAAGCCAAGATATTAGATTTCCTCCAAGAAATATGGTGTAGGCACTTATGGACTTTCGATCCATCTTATCACTTGCAAAGTCCGAATCCAGTAGCCAATAATGGATAGATCTTCACTTTTGTAGAGTAGACCATAGTCAAAAGATGAAGTGATATATCTTAGAATTTTCTTGGCCATCTTCCAATGGTGGATCTTTGGATCTTGCATAAATTGCCTCAACTTGTGCACACAAAAGCTCAAGTCGGGCCTAGTGATGGTAAGCCAAATTAAGGAGCCTATAAGACTCCTAAAAGTGTGATGTCCTCGAAGGATCTTTCATCATCTTTATTAGGATCTTTCACAATTTGCTCCATTGGAGTATCTATGCTCTTAGAATTTTCCATATGGAATTTTTTCAACATAGAAAGAGCATATCTAGATTGACATAAAAAAACATAATCTTCATGAAAGTCAATCTCTAGGCCTAGTATGTAATGGATCTCTCCTAGATCTTGCATTTTAAACTCACTTCCAAGTGCTAGCTTAGTTTCTTCAACTAGCTTGATGCAACTTCCACAAAGAATAATGTCATCAACATAGATTAGAAGAATGACAATATTAATATGAACAAACTTTAGATACATGGAAGGACCATAGTCACTAAGAACAAATCCTAGTGAGATAAGAAAAGAGTTGAGTCTTGAATACCATGATCTTGGTGCTTCCTTTAGTCCATGAAGACTTTTGAAGAGCAAGCACACTTTGGATTCATCCTTGATGAATTCTTGAGGTTGTTCCATATATATATTCTCCTCAAGATAACCATTTAAAAAAGCATGGGATACATCTAATTGGAACACCTTCCATTTGAAAAAAACAAGCAAGAGAGATAAGAATTCTTATTGCCACCATCTTTGCAAGAGGTGCAAAGGTTTCTTCATAGTCAAGGTCATGGATTTGAAAAAATCCTTTAGCACATAGTCTTGCCTTGTACTTGTTGATGGTGCCATCATGATTGTTTTGATTCGAAATACCCACTTGCATCCAATCACATGCTTGTTGGATGGTGGCCAAGTGTTGTTGGTGATCAATGCATCATACTCTTGCTTCATGGCATCATACCACTCCTTGGTATTGAGTGCCCCTTGAACATTCTTTGGCTCTTCATGAGAAACAAAGAAGGCATAATTAGTGGAATCAAGATCCACTTGCTTGCCTTTATCAACATATGAGAGCCTCTTGGGCTCAGATCTCTCTCTCATAGATCTTCTTGGTGAAAAATTCGAGGAGACTCCTCTTCAATTCTCAACCCCATCACTTCATAATTGTCTTCAATAGCAATAGTTGGTGATGCATCTAGAGATTCTTTGATCTCGGCCCCTTCCAAATTGGATTTTTTCTCTTCATGGAAAATAACATCTCTACTCTCAATCACATTTGAGATAGAGAGTATAATGACTCTATAGGCCTTCTTGGTAGATGAATATCCAACCATGATCCCTTTGCATGAGGTAGGATCATATTTCTTCCTTGTTTCCAAGGGAATATGGGCAAAACATATGCATCCAAAAATTCTAAGGTGATCAATCTTAGGCTTCTTCATAAATAAGATCTCATTTGGTGACTTTCCTCCAAGAGCAATATGTGGGAGTCTATTGCAAAGATAATTTGCACAACTTATGGCTTCTCCCCAAAAGACTTTTGGCAAAGATGCCTCAATCCTTATGGATTTGGCACATTCACATAAGGATCTATTATTTCTCTCAGCCACTCCATTTTGAGATGGAGAGTAGGCACAAGAGAACTCCCTTTTAATGCCTTCAAGCTCACAATAGTCATGGAATTCATTGGAGATATACTCTCCACTTCCATCACATCTAAAAGATATAATATTTAATGATAATTGCTTCTCAACATAAGCTTTGAAAATAAGGAAATAATCAAAAACCATAGATTTAGAAGAAAGAAGATATATCCAAGTGAATATTGTGAGATCATCAATAAAAGTTACAAAGCAAGTGGCGCCTCCCTTGCTCATAGATGATGAGAAATGAACATCCTAGTTGATCAACTCCAAAGGATGCCTACTCTTGATAGAAGATCTTGCAAATGGCCTCTTGTGAAATTTAGCAATAGCACAAGCCTCACATGGCTTGATATCCTTAGAAAATGACTTTGGCAAGCCAATAGCTTTGGCTTCTTTGATCATAGAGAGCATGGATTTGTGGTTGGGATGTCCCAACCTCCTATTCCATAACTCCTCCATAGATAGCTTGGTCACAAAAGCAACATTACAAGAATTTACACTTTCTCTTGGATCTAGTTTATAGATGCCTCCAAATCTAGATCCTAGTGCAAGTATCTCGCCATTCTTTTTTATAGTACAAGTATCAACATTGAAATTCACATCAAGGCCATTATCAAAAAATTGGCCAACACTAATAATATTCTTTGTAAGCTTAGGTACAAAAAGAACTTTAGTGAGAGAAAGAACTTTAGAAGATGCAAGATTTAAGGGGATATTCCCTATTCCTTCAATTGGACATTCATAATCATTTGCAGTGTATATTGATTTCTTGGCTCCATCATAAGGTGCAATAGATGAGAAAGAGTCCTTGGAGCTACACATATGCTCCTCATCTTTGTCTTTGGATTTGGCTTTGTCCTTGCTTGAGGATTGTTGATATTGGTTTTTACTCCTCCCTTTGTGCTTGTCCTTGACAAATAAAGTTTTGCCATCATTATGATTGAGTGATAGCTTGTCCATCCTCGAGAGTTTGTAGTCTTGTATTGATTCTTTAGAAATAAGCACACTTTAAAGGGCCTCTAAAATTGGTAGCTCCTCCTTAATGGCATAGGATTGGACAAGGTTGACATATTCATTTCTCAAGCCATTGAGAATGACTTGGACTAGTTCACTTTGATTGATTGAGTCACCAATGCATGGAATCTCCCTATGAATATTCTTGACTCTCAAAACATAATTAGATGCACTCTCATCACTCTTTTGACTACTTTGGAAGATTTGATTTCTAAGAGTGAGGAGCCTAGAGGTATTCTTAGCCTCATAGATAGGCTTGAGACAATCCCAAGCGTCTTTGGTTGTAATGCAAATACCAATCTCCCTCAATATCTCATTAGAGACATTCATCTTGATGTAGTGGAGAGCCATCCTAGATCTCTTCTTATATTTTTGAACCTTTTGAAGAACTTGAGGTTCTTCTTCAAGGTCAAGAACAATGTCCATCACATCTTGAAGTAGCAAAATGGACTCCATCCTCAACTTCCATATTGTATAATTAGAAGTAGCTAATCTCTCACTTGGTTCCAACAAGAATGGTCCCATTGAAGCCATATAGAGTGGAAATAAAACTCAAGTGATGAACAAAAAATGTTGCTACTCTCTCACTATAGGATCCAATAATGGTGTGCTACCAACTCCTATGCAAGATCTTGCAACAAACTGTGAGATGATTCTCACTAGCTCTACCAATCTCTCTAAAACTAGATCTACTTCATATTGAATGATGGAGTATGGGCAAAGTTAGGATCAAACACACTTACCATGTGTGAAATACACTAAGAAACCAAATTTGACTAAAATACAATGATATCGTACGAAACAAAATGGCTAAGATCTCAAAACAGTGTCTAGATCTCAAATAGATAGAATTGACAAGAATTCAACTATGATTTAGGATCAAACAAGCAATCTCTTGATCAAACTAAAGGTGTCCACACAGGCCTAGGTGCCCTACCTATTCCTCTTCAAAAGCTTATAACTTTTGATTGGCTCAACCAAATGGAATGAAACTTATTGCTACAAAAACTGACTAAACTAGCTTTCAAACAAGCTATCTAGCAAGATTTTAGGATCAAACATGAAAGAGAACTTTCAAATTGAAATTGGATGTTCCTCACATGTGTCTGAGCACCTGATTCCATATTGTACCAGGTCAAACCCAATCAATGCCCTATTGATCTCTATCCAAGATTGAACAAGATAGCTAGGAAAATGGGCCTAGTCACTTTGTAGCTCACTATTGATGCAAAAATTTCCATAATAATGATGAGAAATGTATGGTAATCTTAGGTCGGCTCTGATACCATGTGAATTTCACACGTGTGGAGTGTCCACTAAGTGTGATTTAGATCTCCTGAGGTGTGTGAATGCACAATGATCAAGATTAGATTATTCAAGATCTATCTCACTCTCAAAGGCAAAAACACACTACCACATGTATTAACTCAAAGCCAAAGTACATACACACATGTGGGAAGTGTTCCCTCAAAAAAACTAAGTATGGAAAAGGCCAACTCTCAAGTAGAGAGAGAATGCAATCAATAGCTCTCAAGTAGAGAGAGAAAGAAAGTAAACGCTTAGACTAAAAAACTTGATTGGTCTCCAAATTACTTAGAACAAAATGAGAAGTACAATGAGACTAGTAGATCCACGAGGTAGTTCACCCTCAAAAATTATTGGACCTCATTTCTATCACCTCTTGATTCTATTGGACCAATGATGCATCCACTTCTTGATTCTATTGGATCATTCTCAAGCATAGCTCAAATCCTATTGTGTAGCACAGGCATCCCAAAGGCAGCCGGGAACCATGACTTAGCTTCTCAGCCTTCAACTCTTGTCGTCCAAACCCACTTGACATACAAACAGCCAACTCGCCAACAATGATCAGACTTAACCAACTTGAAGTTCTGAAGCCAATATTGAGATCCAACCTGGCACCATGCCAGATCTGGGGTCCCAATGTGGGTGACTTCTCTCCAAGCAAGCCGTCCGACATACATCAAAATCAACTAACTCGAAGCTTCGTTACAAACGAGTAACATCCATTCCAAGCAAGCTAACTTACATCAGACTTAACCAACTGAAAGCTTCGTCACGAACGCTGGAAGCCAACCTGGCGCCATGCCAGACTGGACAGCCATAAATAGGTGACTTCCACCCAAGCAAGCCATCCAACTCAGCTGACAGGTTAGACCCCGTTCCCCAAGAGCTTAACCCATTCACGTTCATGCAAAGGACACTCAAAACCACAAGTCGCGACAGATATGGAGACAACCAGTTCCTGGACCAAATGGTCCCGACAGCATACCGCTGGCACCATGGACCGAATGGTCCCGACGGCATACCGCTGGCATCCCAGCATACGACCCTCAGCTATGTGCCAGATCAGAAAGTTTAAAGCTGCCTTACAACTAGCGCTTTTACCGGACACTGAGGCCCATAAGGTAATCAGAGTTAGTTTGAGAAAAATCCCACTTTATTAATAAATCTGAAAAGGTTACATTTCAAGTGTGTGACCGACCCTAGTCTGAGGGGCGTTGGCATGTGAAAGGCGGGTGCCAAGACAACATTCTAGCAAGGGAGGCTGAGACTTGGTTGGAGCTCGCCCTGAGTCGCAACTTGCACTCCCCTTATAGTATTGGTGGGATTCGCCACCTCCCCTCATACCAACAACATGCCAATGCCCCGGAGACTAGGGTCGGTTACATTTCAAGTGTGTGACCGACCCTAGTCTCCGGGGCGTTGGCATGCGAAAGGCCACAAGACAACATTCCAGCAAGGGAGGCTGAAACTTGGTTGGAGCTCGCCCTGAGTCGCAACTTGCACTCCCCTTATAGTATTGGTGGAATTCGCCACCTCCCCTCATGCCTAGATCGTGTGAGGTGATTGCACATCGATCTGAGCTCTCCTGACTTCGCTAGAATCGATCAAAGATTTTCAGCCATAGGAACTTGGTGCCGATTGGATTCTGGTCACAGTGGTGCCGGGAGCAGCAGGGTGCTGCTGGCGCCGGGGACAATGCTAGTGTCGGCGGCGCCGGAAGTAAAGCTTGTAAAGGCAACTTTACAACACCCACCTCACCTTTATGAAATCTGATGTCCTCATCAGATGTCTAATTAAAGTAAAAGTGTCTACCAATTAAAATTAACTATACATTTGAGCTAGTTGGCATAGTACTAAATTTACACATTGAAGCTAGCACACCACAAGTCGGAGGCTCAGCTCTTTGTACTGAAAAATTACATAACTTGAAAATATCACTTTGTCTAGGAAAAGCGTAAATTTTATATCGCTTACATAAAACCCAAGAACCTTATTAACTGGTGATAAAGGCATTTCTGTGAAATATTCGGCCCTATCGCTTCTGACTTTTGACTTTGGAACTCCGTTGAGCTCCTGATTTGTCCTTGATGCACTTTGTGTTGAGCTCCCTGAGCTCCAGATTTGATCAGTTTCGCATAGGTATCAGGGCTCCCTGAGCCAAAGGATTTATCATTTGATTGCCCACTTTATGGTCCACTTCGTGCCTTGTTGCTTTTTGCACCTTGATTTCTCTCCTTTTCCCAGTCTGATCTTGATACTTTTCCTTTTTGGCTCTTTAAGGTAGGCAAAGATTGAGTACTCCACAACGCAGCTCTCACTTAGTTTGAAGTAGTTGTCTTTCAATCAGCCCAAATGTAACCATTGGCCTCGTGGAGAGCCAAGAGGTCGCACCAGTTTGATCCGCATACGAACTATCTCTTCATGTTTGTTTGAAGCAACATGTTCGTCGTCGCGCAAAACTTGACTTTCACAATTCCATCACTGGTCAGCTGCCTCACAGTCAAAACAAGAAGTGTACATCCAGCTTGGCTTCAAGTAGCTCTCTTTGAATCAGACACATGCACCCAAAGTTTGCACTAGTCTGATCTTCAATACAAACTGTCCCTTAGCGTCCATTTGAAGTACCAAGTCTCTCGTGCAAGAGTCAACTTTCACAGTTCCTTCGTTGATCAATTGCTTTACACGTAACACAAGTCAGCATACTCATTATGTCTCCTCATCATTGCTAGTCCAAGAAAGCCTATAATAAGCTTTCTTTTCCACAACAAAAACTTGTCAACTTATTAGGTTCAAAGTTCTCCAAGGTCACCTTGAATTTGCCCCCATTTTGATCAACTTTCATTCAAAATTTGCCCTAAGAGAGAGGTGTGTGTGATAGTTTCAAATCAGCTGACCGGACTTAGAGTAGAGTTCTCAGACAAAAAGCCTTTCCAACACTTTGCTTCCCATCTGCTAGGATTATGGCTTAATCCAACTTGTTGCCAATCTCTGAAGAGGATCCTAGTCTTTCCCCTTTGAGGAAAAACCCAACTGACATTGGATATCACCCATGCTCAATGAGTTTCAGTTCCGAAGGTCGCCATCCCAAATGAAGACAAATTGCTCCATAGAAGATCTCCCCTGAAATTGCCCTATCCAACTTTTGGCTTTTTGCTTGCGTCTGGTGGGCACTGTCACAAATGAAACTAACCCAAGTAACAGGCTAGCCATCCATCCTTTGCAAACATCGAGTCGTTTCGTTGTCGTTCACATGCGAGTACTTGAATTGCAAATCCGCCCCACAGATTCTGTACTCCTCTTTGTTTGATGGTATTAGCCTTCAAAAGAAAAGTTCCTTCTCGAGCCATTAACTCCTTGTATCACAAGTAATCATGCAAACAAGGCAAAGCACGAGTACTAAGACTCACCGCGAATACATACAAGCAAGACACTTAGGCAGGTTTACTAACAGGTAACAAAGACAAGGTCCCCCTTTGAGATAGCCCTACCAAAGGACCTTTGCCTGGCCATGCCCATATAGATCGATCACAGAATCAGCCCACAGAGAACACCCATTCAACTATCTGTGCTTTCACCATTAAACAGCACATTGCCTCAGTCACGCCCCACCAACTCTGGTCGATAGCCCTTATAGCTAAACGATTGGCAACTATCCCGCACCGATAGCTAACTATCCGTGCTTTACACCCGAATTCGAGCAGCATCTCTACATCAATGGTTAATCCGTACAGTTCGAATATGTCTCCCCACACCCCACAAGGCACAAACCATGCTTACACCAACTAATGGCAGCACACTGCCTCATCTGTCCTACGTGCAGATAGCGCCAGGCCCGAATCGCTAGAACTAACCGTGCTTACACCTCGAGGGCAGTACTTTGACTCATCAAGTCCCCTATTCTGTCGACCACCCCAACCGTGGACACACTCTGCTTACACTGTGGGCAGCACCTTGTACAACAGTTGTCCTGATGAACCCCAAACAATGGCCATTTTCGTGAGATTCGCATAACTGGCCGGCCAATCGGCTCTGATACCACATGTAGCGTAGGCATCCCAAAGGGAGCCCGGAACCACGACTTAGCTTCTCAGCCTTCAACTCTTGCCGTCCAAATCCACTTGACATACAAGTAGGCAACTCGCCAACAACAATTAGACTTAACCAACTTGAAGTTCCAAAGCCAATATTGAGATCCAACCTGGCGCCATGCTAGATTTGGGGTCCCAATGTGGGTGACTTCCCTCCAAGCAAGTCGCCCGACATACATCAAACTCAACTAACTCGAAGCTTCAATACAAACGAGTAACATCCATTCCAAGCAAGTCGTTTGACTTACATCAGACTTAACTGAAAGCTTCGTCATGAGCGCTGGAAGCCAACCTGGCACCGTGCCAGACTGGACAGCCATAAACAGGTAACTTCCACCCAAGCAAGCCATCCAAGCACCATTCCAAGTCATTAGACAGGTTAGACCCCGTTCCCCAAGAGCTTAACTCATTCATGTTCATGCAAGGGACACTCAAAACCACAAGCCGCGACAGATATTGGGACAACCAGTTCCTAAACCAAATGGTCCCAATAGCATACCGCTGGCGCAATGGACCGAATGGTCCCAATGGCATACTGCTGGCGTCCCGGGATACGACCCTCAGCTATGTGCCAGATCAAAAAGTTTGAAGCGGCCTTGCAACTGGCACTTTTACCGGACACTGAAATCTAGAAGGTAATCAGAGTCAGTTATCATTCATTCTGTCTGATCTTTCTAGTTGTTCTTTTTGGTAATAGATGGCTAACATTTAGTCTTGTCTTTCGCGAATCATTCACGACTAATTATCAGTCGAGCACCGTCTAGCTCTTTGCGAATCATTCACGACGAATAGTTTGTCTTATTATTTGCGACAAACCATTCTTATGGAGCTTCATTCATTTACTAAGTTTGGCTACGTAATCAAGAACGACTGTGATTCTCATCACTACCGTTTTGTTCGTTCTGATAAGCGTAGTCATGCTTACGGAGAGAGTCGTATAGCTCGTTCCGCTGCGCACTAACCTTTTCTGTTCGAGTTCGTTTCTCGTTCATTTATTGTGCAAACTCTCTTGATGTTTCTTATATGTCCAATCTTTCGAAGGAGGATGATCACACAAGATGCACATATCTTCTCTCTTCAAGTATTATGGTGTACGATTATTCCCTATTATTCAAACCATATGTTGAGAAGCAATTTCATTGAAGATTAAAGCTTTGAGGAGTATTGGTGATCTTGAAGGAATAGCACCACATGAAGTTTTATTCAAGATGAAGCCTAAGATTGATCACCTTAGTGAACTTTGTAGTGCTTGTTTTGCACATATTCCCTTGGAAACAAGGAGGAAGGATGATCCAAGCTCATGGATCATGATTGGATACTCATCCATCAAGGAGGCCTTTAGTATCTTTACACTCTCTATTTCAAAAGTGGTTGTGAATAGAGATGTCATATTGCATGAAGATTCAACCTTGGAAGTGGCCGAGATCCACCGCTTCTCAAGAAGCATCACAAGTTATCTCTTTTGAAGGTATTCAAGTTGTGATGGGGCCAAGGTGTGAGGAGGAGTCTCTTCTTCATATGATTTCAAGAAGATCTTCAAGATGCATGGCCAAGTCTCTATGGCTCACCTTACATGGCAAAGAGGGGCATCTTTCATGTCGTATCTACTACAACACATTCATATATGCTTCTCTTCCTTTGCTTGATATGCTATCTTGCTTCATTGAATTTTGTGGATCTCAAAGTTCAAGAAAGGCTATACTAGTTTTGTATGATGCTTATAGTATGGACAGTTTCTTGTCATTATTGACTTAGATATGTTTTCAGTATATTTTGAAAGCAAGATATTGTACTATCAAAAGTATGCTCTTGGTTCTTGTAAGAACATGATTGAGCTTGTTACTCATGTTTTTGAAAATCATGTTTTCACATGTTTTGAGGCAAATTGTGAACTCCTCTTGAGATTAAGTGAAGCATCCAAAGTGGACACTTACATCCTTGAGAGAGTAATTAGCCTAAAAGAGATCAAGATAGTATCTGATATCAATATTAGATCCATTCGAATATAGTTCATTATATGTGGACTAGTCAAGTTAGAAAGCATAATCTTGATGATCATCATTTTTTCACATCTTATGATCTTGATCTCTATGATCCTTATGAGGCTTGGAAGCCCCGGATTTCTCTATTTATGGTGTAGCCATCATGCATGTGGAGCTTTCAAATCAAAGGCCATCATCAAGCATGGAGGAAGTGTCAAGGATCTTACTGGCAGTATAGTTAGCTAATTTGCAAGCAACCTAACATCAATCAGATAAGCAGTAAGATCACACACCAACCCAAGAGAACACTTCTGAACTACATTAACAAAAGAGACTTAAGGGTACATATACACAGTCTATTTTTTGAGGGGTACTGCTGCATGGCAGCTTGGTCCTCGTTACGGGACGCGTGTCCCAACTTACACTACGTGTGCCGTTAAGCTGGCACTCATGCACACTATTACAAAAGCAATAAAAAGCTCGAAATCACTACTAAACACGGAAAGTCATGCACTGTAAGAGAAACTCGGGCTTACTTATTCTAACACTCTTCCTTAAGCCCTAGTTTATCTTTCTTACAAAGAGCTTTTCTCTAAAAAACTCAAACTTATCAGTACTTAAAGCTTTAGTGAGTATATCAGCTAACTGATTCTATGTCTTACAATGCACTGTGTCTATTTCATTAGATAACAACTTCTCTCTAATGAAATGATACTTAATTTCTATATGCTTCGTGCGTGCATGAAATACAGGATTTTTAGCTAGTTGTATAGCGCTCTGGCTGTCACATCTGATCAAAGTAGGCTTATTCTGCAGAATTCCAATATCTTCTAACATTCTTCTTAGCCAAACCGCTTCCTACGTAGATGAACATAGTTCTTTGTATTCTACTTCTGTAGTAGAAAGAGCAATTGTGTCTTGTTTCTTACTTGACCAAGAAAATACACCATTTCCAACATGAAATACATAACCTGTGGAAAATATCCTGTCATCAAAACAGCTTGCCCAATCTGAATTAACAAAGCCCTGTAAAACTGGTAAAGTATGATGCCTCTCATACAACAATGCATGGATAGATAAATATATGTGTGCCCTTCACATAATGAAGAATTCTCTTCATTGCTTTCTAGTGAATCTCTCTAGGAGTAGCCATGAATTGACTTACAACACTTACAGCATAACTTATGTCAAGACGAGTAGTTGTGAGATAAATCAGCGAACTAACTAATTGATGAAATAAAGTGGCATCAACTAGTGCATTCTCATCTGGGTTAGATAGTTTCTTACCAACCTCCACAGGTGTGGCTACTGGCTTGCTATCGCACATTTTGAACCGCTTCAAAATCTCATTCACGTACTTTGTTTGTGTTAGTGCAATGCTACTGCAACCTTGCCATACTTCCACTCCCAAACAGTAGTACATCAAGCCAAGTTCAGTCATATCAAAACTAGAAGATAAGTCCTTCTTAATTGCACCAATCAAATTATCATCATTTTTTGTGATTATGAGGTCGCCTACATACAGCACAATCAGTGTGATACTAAAGTGAGCAAAGTAGTAAAGATTGAAATCTGAAGAAGTGTGTGTCAAACTTCTAGATAGGAGATGCTCATCAAAGTGGCTATACCAAGCACATGGTGCTTGCTTCAATCCATATAAGGCTTTCTTCAGCTTGCGTACTTTGTCGTCCATGCCATGTACCACAAAGCCACTAGGTTGCTCCATGTACACTTTTTCTTCAAGCTTACCATTCAGGAACACTAACTTTACATCCATCTGGTGTAGATTCCATCCAAATAATGTTGCCAAAGCAATCACCATGCGAAGTGTATTCCGCTTGGCCACATGAGCGAAGCTCTCTTCGTAGTCAATGCCCTTGCTTTGCACATAACCCTTCACTACAAGCCTTGCTTTTTATTTTGCAATAGTTCCATCGGCATTGTATTTTGTCCTGTATACCCATTTGTTGCCAATGGGTCTTTTGCCCTTTGGAAGATCCACTATCTCCCAAGTGTTATGGTGTTTGATGGAATCAATCTCCTCCTACATTGATTTTTGCCATATCTCCTGATTTTTGGCCTCCTCAAAGCAAGAGGGTTTAGTAGATGAAATAATATCACTCATAAGTGCAAGATTTACCTGAAACTTGTCGGGTTCCTTCCTCTCTCTTGTGGAATGCCGCAACTCTCCCTCCTTACTAGACTCGGCAATTTTTCCTTCCTTGTCACTCATGAGTTTAGTATACCATTTGGGTAACTTACATTGAGGTGATGATGTAGATGTAGATGCTAACACATTGCACTTTGTAACAACAACAATTAGCTTGTAGAAACCACAAGTTTTATTCCTAAAGCCATCAGCAATCACCTTGAAACCTCATTTCACATCCTTGATCTGGCATTTCTTGTTGTTGAACTCCACCTTCAACTTATTATCTGTCATTGTACCAACAGATAAAAGACTCTTCTGAAGACTAGGAACATACAATACATTTTCAATTACCTTCACATGTCCATCAGGAAATTGAATAGGCACTGCACTAACTCCATGAATTTGGCACTCGTCATCATTCGCCTAAGCAACTCTATCTCCATCGTCAGTAAACTCCAGGTTTTTAAATCATGATTTGTTGCAAGTCATGTGTCTCGTTGCTCTTGAGTCCATGTACCAAAGGATGTGATCAATGGAATGTTGTGATGCTAATGCTATCACAAATGTCGTGCCTTGATCTTCGTTATCACTATCATTCTCTTCCTCGGCAAAATTGGTCAACTGCTTCACTTTGCCCCTCTTGATATCCACCTTCTTCTTGTGACAATCTCTTGCCCAATGTCCAGGCTTTTGGCAATAGAAATAGTTGTCCTTCTTCTTCTTGCCTGATGTGGATCCTTGATTGTCATCCTCCACATTCGACTTCTTGGGTTGCTTCTTGTATTTATGCTTCTCTTTGGCTAGCATTGCTTGATCTTTCGATGTGGGAAGTCGAGTTTTTACCACTTCACACCTTTGTTCCTCCTGTAGGATGAGGTCATGAAGATTTTCAAATGTTGGTAGCCTCTCCCTCAAAGCAATGCCACTTGCAAACATTTAAAAAATTTCAGATAGGCCATTCATAGCTATGTGAACTAGCTCAACATCTCTTGTTGGCTCTCCAATAGTTGTCAATTGGTCTCGTTACTCCTTCATTCGTGTAAAATAAAGACCCTACACCCTCATTCTCCTCCATGTGAACACTTATGAGTTTGACTCTCAAAAACATCATTCGAGAGGGGTTCGTCATCTAAAACTGTTACAATCAAATCCTAACATTCTACACTTGCATAAATTCACAAAACTGAAACAAGAATCTAATCTACAGCATTTTAGCAGTCCAAGAATCAAGAAACCAACCAGTCTTTTGATTCTTGGACAGCTCAATTGTCCAAATTGGAGCTCGTAGTATCGGTGCAGAAGCTAAGGCTTTCTTTAATTTTGCAAATGCTTCCAATGCCTCTACTGTCTAAATTGGTACAATAGTCAACTTGTATATAGGTCTTGCTAAATTTGCAAAGAATAGAATAAATATCTGATAGTATTTTGCACGACCCATAAAAACACAAACTCCTCGAATTGTTCCTGGCAGTAGTATCTTGAGGATGACTTTGATTTTGGAATAATCCGTAGCAATGCCATGTCTTGATATCACATGTCCAAGGAGAACTCCATGAGTGACCCAGATTTGACACTTTTCTGGATTTAAGAAAATTTGGTATTTGCGACAACGTTCAAATACTTTTTGCAAACGATCCAAATGGTCTATATTCGCACTATGGACTCCAAGATCATCCAATTATATTTCAAGGAATTTCTGCAAGTAGTCTTTAAAGACAAATTGCATGACTCTTTGAAATGAACTAGGTGTGCAAGATATATAATGATGTAAAAAAATCATTAAAGATAAGCACAAGATAAAAAAAAGCCAGATTGAGTTGGTTTATTTCCTTGAATATATTTGTAGATTTCTTTTCAAGTGTCAATGTACACAAAATCCCAACGATGTTTGTATGCAAAATTTTATCAGATAGTTTATTATCTGAACTTATGGATGAAGGCTGGGACAAAAGAACAGACGGAGAAATAGAATGCAGAATTAAAATGTCTTCTATGTGCTTCCGTTATCAAATTGAAAAACAAATGTTGAGCTTATGCTTCCATTATCAAAGATGGAAAAAATATAAAGGTAAATGGGGGCCACTCGATCAAGACTTGGAAGCCAGTGGACATTCAAAATGGAAAAATATTGAAATCATATACAATGATGCCATTTTGACATGTGTTGAGGTGGAAGAAGATTGGAGTCTAAATTACATCAAGCGGGAACTATTGCTCCTTCAAGATGATGTACTTTCAGACTTTAGATTCATTTTCAACGGTAAACTCGTAAGTAACTGTAAACACTCGATTCTTTATGGATAGTTTCAATCAAAACTTTCTAATACAATCTCTGTACTAATTGTAACTCACTTTGTATTAGTTTTATGCAGGTGCGTAAAAGACATGAGCTCGAGATCAAATGCAGAGATATTGGCGAAACAATCCAAATTTTGGAAGAACACTGAGATTCACTATCAGTAAATACATGCCAATCATCATGTCTTTTTATCAATATAAAAAATTGCATTCCAATATTACACTATGGACACAACCTGATTGTAAGAATCTATATTGATATCAATAAAAACCCCATAAACGGGTTGTTTACATGTAAAATAATTGTATCTTTTTTTTTTATGTATCTTTATTTACAAATGGATCGCCATTCAGTAAATTTTTCTATATTTTCAGTATCAGTATTGGGAATTGATAAGGGAATAGTTCCCTCTTCTATAATCTTGCCTTCTTCTATTTCGAGAAGGACTTCTATGCCTTTTAAGACAAGAGGCCTCTCTGTTATAATATCGTCTTCCTCTGTATTGGGAAGGACTTCTATTTCTTTTTTATCATATATAATAATACCTGTATCCTGAGCAACCTGAAAGGCTATTAAGGTAGGAGCAGCTTCCTTTTGAGGGCCCTTGATTTCATGTGCAACGCTTACACCATTTTGTACATAGGTTCTTGCCAAAATCTATATACATCATCAGGAGTATACGGCTCAAGAGTGAACTGTCATCACAAAATACGTGAATCAGCAAATTACAAACAATGATAGTAAAGAAATATGAATCAGAATGAAAGGAATTACAAATGAACATAATATTACCTTTTCAATATCTACATTCACTTGTAGATTATACCACTCAAAAAAGAGCTTTGTATTGTACAGGACGAACCATGCACAACTGAAAGCGTCTGTTTGCTGTACACACTGCATATATTGAACGAAAGTTAGTAATATTATAACAAAAAAATTATTTATGCTATGATGATAGATTTAAACTAAAAAAAAAATACATGCATATCAGAGATAAATTGAATATACCCTGAGAGATTTAATGGTTATCTCCCCAATTGAGGTTGCCATTGTCGGAATTTCCCGAACGACATCATGAACTAGAGAATCAAATTCTCTATGTGTATTAGCAGCCGAGTTTACTTTTACACATAGAAAATTTGATACTCCCTCCTTATTTATCTTTATAGAAAGCATGTTCAGGCTCCAATGCCGACTGCTGCTATATTACACTGAAGTACAACAAAATACCAGTTACAACCAGAATGACGACATAACTGGGAGGCTCAAAATCATTTGTCTCATGGACGGAGCATCATGTAGAATGTGTCTGGATGATCCATTTATAGAATTCATCCATGTATAAATTACAGTAAATATTTGTCACATAATTAGGTAAGTCGTTGTACTTGGAAGTATTTGGCTTTTGTGACAACTATACATAGTATATATGGTCAATGAATCAGGGAATGTTGACGCGGATGAGGACGCTGAAATCTCTCACTTCGCATTTTACATGAAGTGGCTTTCTCTCACTTCGCAAATTTTGGGAAATGCCTGGGACGTTCCTCGTAAAGGTGATAAACTTATTATTGATAATACATCTAGAAGAAAGAATCAATGCACAAAAGCATCTACAATGTTTGTCTCTGATTACAAGTGATGTGTGACAATTTTCACACTCCAACTAGTTTTAGCATAGATTTAGACCATAAACCAAGTTATGATTTATATTTAACGAACAAATTTTTTCCCAATGATTTGGTGAAGATACCAGCCGCACATTTCCTTGAAGAAACATGTTGAAGCTCCACCTCCTTTGCCAAGAATTGATCTCTCACAAAGTGATGTGCAATCTCACTGTGCTTGGCCCTTGCTTAAAAAACTGAGTTGTCAACCAAACTTTGAACTGAATGTTTGTCACAAAATATGATTGGAGTCTTCTTAGAATCCAACAAGTGAAGATCCAATAGCATCCTTTTGGCCAGATTGTTGTCATCAAAGAAGACAATATGTGGCATAAAGATTGGGCCATATTGGAGAGGCTTCGCCTTTGAGATGTTTACCTCATTGGTATTATAAAACAAATCTATAGCACTAACCATAACTTGGATTGTGAGTTCTGTGAACACTAAGTTAATGGCAAACATAATAGGATAAAGCTTTCCATGGTGCTAAGAGAGTGAAAACAGTTTTGGAGCTAATACATTGTGATATTTTTAGTCGTATAAATGTCCCTTCTTTGAAAAGCTCCAAGTAATTTGCTTCCTTTATCAATGATCTCTCGAAGAAGACATGGTTGAAAAAACACTAACTCATGAAATTGTTAATGTGATGTCAAAATTGAATGCCATATATTTCGTGCTCACACCCTACCTAAAACATTATTCCAACTATGTGGAAGAGTTGTTGTTTTTTCTTTGTAACCTTTCACTCGTACAAGGTTTTAATACAAAAAAATTTGGAGCTACAACTATCACATGCACTCCAAGCTTACAAAATGGAGCGAATATATCCAACCAAATGAATAGAATCTATCCTGCAAGATTGATAAACTAATAAAACACTTCTACTTCAAGAAATCAACCATGAAATCATAGAAACAATAACTCAACATTGAATATAATGTTTCATAAATTGTATCTAACAAACTTACATCAATTGATAGAAATTCATGTTCTCATCAACCCATAAGAAATAGAAAGTTCACAAAGAAAAGTGTGACATATGTTTGAGCATTGATAGAATGTATTTCTAGTATTTACAAGGTACATGGTTGTGTTTGGCTCAAAGTCTTTCGTACACATCTCGCAAAGGATCATTGAAGCTTTACTTGATAAATAGATCTGCACCACATCTAATAAGCCTAATTGCACATACTGCTACGTTTGTACCTTTTTCATTCCTAAAAATGTACTCTTCCTTTTCATAGAGGCCTTTTTCAAAATCACAAGTATTTGATCAATGGAACTCTTTATATAAGCCAAAATATTGCCATGTGATTTTGGATGCCCATCAATGTGCATATGATGCACTTTCAAAACATTTTTTCCTTGCATGTGTCTCTCTTCCAATTTATAAGCATTGACATTCAAATCATGTATTTGCATACCCCAAGGTGGTGGCACAAAGCGTGCCAATCACCCCAAATCTGATTGAGGTCCTGAAATTGGCTCATTGTTTCTGTCACATCAATAACATCAAGGTTCTGTCTCACTTTCAATAAAAGTGGCTACAATATAACAAGCGACACCAGAATTTGTCGAAGCAAGGGCAAGTACACCAGCAGCTGCAAATATACCTTGCTTAACCACTAAACACCTTAGATGGAGCTTGCCATGTTCACCAAAATGGTCTGCCTCAATGGCAACTCCGATGAACAACAAGATAGTTGCAGCTACAAAGCAAAGCCTGCATCAGCATTACTTCAAATGTCAGAAACCAGTTATACCAATATACTCAGCTTACGCTTATGCATCTTAGAAACCTTGGATGCCAAGCTAACCAACTGAGCCAACCCCGTTGGATCAGCTTACTTAGAAACTTTGGATGCCAAGCTAACCAACTGAGCCAACCCTGTTGGATCAGCTTACGCTTATGCTTCTTGGTTTCCAAGGGGAGGCTCGAACCTGGGACCAAAGAAACTTTGGATGCCAAGCTAACCAGCTGAGCCAACCCCGTTGGATCAGCTTACGCTTATGCTTCTTGGTTTCCAAGGGGAGGCTCGAACCTGGGACCAAAGAAACTTTGGATGCCAAGCTAACCAGCTGAGCCAACCCCGTTGGGTGTCAGCTTACGCTTATGGCAAAAGCATACAGTGAACCCTTTCTAAATGGTACCTCAATGGATGTTACTAAAAATTACATCATCCTTCTGTGATCTCACTTGGGTAAGTCTCAGTTACACCTAAGTGGACTTAAAAGGTCAGCCAACCAGTAGCATCCAAGTTTTCTTACAACAAACACCCATAAACATGTCCAGTTTAATTCGTGAAGTAGCTTCTCCTGAAAATGAGATAGTCTGTATGCAGATTTAGGATAGTAGGCAGACTTCTATATCTACTCATTTTGAATCTAATGCATGAATAAATTGGTTAAATCTATGTTGAATACCTTCATGAGTATAGCATTATTGTGCAATTTTCAAAGACAACTGCTGGCAATCAAAATGAATTGTTCTTTTACAGCAATATACAAAAGTAGATAAACAGGGAAATGTAACACTCACCAAACCATAACAAAGCAAGATAATGCTTGTAGTCTGATAAAAAGTGTAGAGGTACAATGGCTTGATCTGCTAATGCTCACCAGGGAGATTTCATTATTTGTCAAGAGCCTGTATAAGATATGACCTGTGTTAGTTTGATTCAAAGTCACGGCAACGAACACTGCGAGGAGTGCACCTGCAGTGCACAAAAGAGGGGTTTTTGGGGAATTGGAATATATGCATCCCACTTTTCCAAGTTCAAAGTTGGTGGAGACTCGTTTCCCTTGTTTGTACACCCAGATTACCTGAAAGTACAAGAAGCAAAGTCCTTACAGCAACTGACAATAGAGCTATGCGATTCTTTTTGTCTATATCCATCTTTAAGCCATCTTTGAGCCAATACATGAAAGCAATTTAACTACACAACTATTTTTGAAATTTTGTACGATGAACCTGAGACAAAAGCATCCTCATTTAACTTCTGAAAGGACACCTTTCTCAAATTAGCATGCAGGAACAAAAAACAGCAATCAAGTACTTATCAAGATTTCTATTAGCCCTAACGTTACGTTATTGACGAGAAGCAGAGGATTTTACTAAAACCCCAAGTCGGCTTACAAGCAAAACTGTTATTTCCCATTGTGAAGAACAAGAGATCCTATCCTGCCTGCTTACACGCCCCAGAGCTCATACGACAGAACTGCGTCATAAAGTAAACTCTGCTTTACGTATAATATATTTCTTAAAAGCTTTGAGGTATACAAATCTTGCTAGTTATGTGAGGTTCAAAGACCTGTGATTTTGTGCTTTCAGCAATTAGACACAGAGAAAATGCAACCAGGCCTAGCACTGTACAGATGCTCATAACAACGATGCCCTTCTTCTTCCCCAACCCCCTCATGTTGGAATCCATCTCCAAATCCGCGTGTGTTACAGCCATTCGCGCTGTTCAATCAATAATATTTGCAAAATCTTCAGCTTCAGTTAATAATAATAAACAAGGTACATGGCCAATGCGAAATCAGTGAAGGTTGCGCAACTCAACACGGTTATTTTGCAAAGATCGGATTCCAGCCATCTAGCCCACATCACGCTTTGCATCTACAGATGCATCGATGCCGAATATCTTGTGCAAATAAACAGAGTTCGAGCACGAAGATTACAAATCCCTTCAATAGAACAGTCTGCTTTATTATGCATTCTAGTCACGATTCATAATGTAGTTGCTTGTTTTCCGACATTGTTTCTAAAAGGTGACCTCGCTGCTCTGAAGTCACAGATGATCGACAGACAAAAGCTTTTGTGTACAAAAATATGTCGTGAAAATGATCTTGGTCAGTTCCATAACTTCCATTGCTCCTGATTCCTGAAAAACCATCTCAAAACACGAAATAAAGTTGTGGGCATATGCATTTTGCCAGGTTAACTGCTCCTGCAGGTGTCACCTACAAGCTAGAAGCTTTTCTAGGAAAAGCCATAGATTTTGGTGCTTGGAAGTTGCAACTGCCCTTATATTTTTAAACCTTTTGTACTGGCTAGCAGTGCTTTAAAAACCTTTTCTGATGAGTTATCCTCAAAAGACTAGCAGTTTTACAACTTTTTGAGGACTATGACTCCCATAAGGGATTATATGCTTATTCAAAAAAGAGTCAAAAATTCTATGATATGTTTTTTGAGAAATAATGTAGATTCCATTCTTATATTTTGACTATTTTTTGAGCACTCACCAATGGTCTTTTAAGAGACTTTTGTCGGTAGATTTATAGTGAGTCTATTAAGCCGAGTCATAATAGGAACTCTCTCCAAAGGTCCCTAACAAGATCTTTCCCAAGCATAAAAGATGGAAGGGAAGACCACCTTCTTATGGGTGAATGTTTTTATGAGTCTCGTGTATGTATGCTTATGGGTTGTAATCTCTTTTCTTGAATTAATTTATTCATCTTGGTTTCCAAAGGAGGCTTCAAACTCAACCAAATAAATTTTGGATGCTAAAAAAATTTCATTGACTTTGGATTTCATAATATGCCAAAAAAAATAGGTGAGGCTACTTATAGTAATGAAAAAAATAACTTTGAAAGTTCATAATGTGAAGTTCAATGTTTTGTAGCCAAATTTGTACTTTAATGAACTCATAATTTCTCACAATTTGGCTAAGCTTTGCAAGATTTTATCGTCTTCAACAACATGAAAGAATCTTTCGAGCGAATGCTTTATTCTAGGATAAATCATCCTTTTGAAATGGAGTCACTTATTCTAAGGGTGCTATGCACCCATGGGGAGAGATCCACCACCCCCACCCCCACCCCCACCAAAAGATGTCAATAGAGATGACTAGGTTGAAACTCATCTCACATGCGATTAACCAAAGGACCCCACCCCACACCCCCCCCCCCCCCCCCCCCATCTTTGGGTTAGGGAGCTTGCACACATTTTCTGCAATAAGGTATTAAGGAGGAGTCGTTGACTAGCCTCCAACTATTCTTGGATTCTGACCTATTCTACCTCGTCATCTCCTATGCACTAGCACTTCACTATGATATAACATGTAGCTAGATGACGACAACTCTACTAGCTCGGGTAGGGTTGTTGATGGCTAGACATGAGTTGCTACCATGGGGCTATAACATAGACAATGTTATTGTTGAAAACCCATTATCGTGATTGCCTTACCCCCCGAAGAGCATGGAGGCTATCACAGGCTAGGAGGTTACATGTAAAGAGACAATTTAAGAATAAGATCTACATAAAAAGACAATACTATTATGGTCAATGTCTTTCACCAGAAAAAACGGCACTCGAAGTGTCTCGGGAGAGAGGACTCCATACGGGGTATCAGCAGTCCAGGTGGCGAGAGACAATAAAGTTCCTTCAATCGGAGCTTCAGAGAATATCAGAACGATTGTCGTAAGAGCATTCTAGGTAGAATTCCGGAGAAACTTGCAATTTTGATGGTTTCAGGGAAATCATCGATGGTGGCTTCATAATTCACTGTGTGGACACCCGTTTGGTGCAGCGAGGCTTGCATGGGTATGCAAAGAGTAGTGACAGAGAGCCATAACAATTTACAAGGTCAAATCGGATGGAAAACTAAGAAATTGTGAAATTTTCATATTCTTTGAGCTATATGCGGATTTCTCATGAAAGCGGACTCTTTGCAATCAATTGGGCACCAATCGATGAGTTGTAAATTTGATTATTGAGCTTGAGGTAGGTTGACCTTAGCCAGGTGGGAAATTGCAAGAACAAGCTCAGAAAAAGACTAAGCAAAGCTTAAACAATCTCTCTTTCCTCAAAGGCTAGGGTTTGTAGCAGAAAAACCTTGAATATCTCTTCACACATAACTTATTTGGATCTGTAAACATTTACAGAGGGGCACCCTAGCTAGCCGAAACTACACCTGAAGGGCCGTGGACAGTTGTGAACAGCTGAGAGTGCTGGAATAGATCCAAGGGGCGGTCAAAACCCTCGCAGCCATAGCTATGGAAGTGAAGATGGAGCTCAGAGAGAGAGAGGGAGAGAGAGAGAGAGAGAGAGAGAGAGAGAGAGAGAGAGAGAGACACGGACCTTGCGCGTGCGCAGTCTAGATCCCAACTTAGTGTACAACGGTGTATAGCGACTGCAAGGTGATCGTTTGGTGCATAGATGGGCGCAGGGCCATTGATTAGTATGTTCACGAGATCAACGGCCGTGATGAGGCACTCGGAGAGAGCCAAGGGTCGTCGGATTTGGAAGGACCATGGGATTTTGTTTGAAGGGAACTGAAAGGGAGTGAAGGACAAAGGCACCCTTCTTTTCTTTAAAAATCTTCAGGGTGAAATGTTAAATTGGACCCAAAGGGCTTGAAAGCCGGCACTTCATTAAAATCTTCTTTGTGAAGAATTAGTTCATTTTGCAAGCAAAAATGGTTTTGGGGCTAACTATAGCTACAAGGCACCTTTTTTGGCCATCCTTGGGCCAAAATGACCCCTGAAAATGGCTGCTCAGAGCTAGCGGACAGAGCGACGTCATAGAGTAGGGAGAAATACATTTTTCTTTTTTCTTTTTTTTTTGGGGGGGGGGGTGTTTCATTGCCATATTAGGGGATATTAGAACTCAAAATGGGCCCTTTGTTAAGATGCTTTTTTTTACTTCACATGCTTTCAACGCTTATGTGTCCCAATCAATGGTGTCCATCTGTGATGAACTGTAATAGTGGTTGATGGACGGAAATTGTTTTTGCCATTCTCGGCCAAATTTCGTGATCTTCAAAAATTCCGCTGGGCAGAACAAACAATTATGATTGAACCACAGTTACTACCCGAATACTCTTTTGTTGCCTGTATTTGTACACTCGAGGTTGACTTGATATCAATAGTCGTAAACTGGAGTTAACTAATCCTTATAGTTTAGGAACTTCTTATCATTCATAGGTATAAATCTCATTCTCTTCATTCTCTCTATTAGCTTCCATAGACATGATTTGGATTGTCATTTGTTAAGGATTTCAGATCAATGATTATCCAATCCATAAAAAGATCTTGGGTTACAAAAGAAGCTACTCTACCAATCTCACAAAGCTTGATCCCAAAATGGTTTGTCAAGATTAGCACTTAACCTCATGGCTTTAGCACTTTCACATAAAGTCATATTCTTCCTTTCAACCACTTCATTTTGTTGTGGGGTCCTTGATGTTGTATACTCCCTCTTGATCCCATGCTCATCACAAAAGGCCTTGAACTTGGTAGATATGTACTCACCACCTTAAGCACTTGATCTTTGTGAAAAATTGGTTCTCTCTTGCATTCTTGAACTTGATAAAGACATCATACACTTCACTCTTGATATTTAGTAGATAGATCCAACAAAATCTACTAAAATCATCAATGAATGTTACATACATCTTAGCTCCACTATTGCTAATTGTAGTAAATCCATGAATATCCGAATGTACAAGTTGAAAAGACTTGTAGATCTAGATGTAGATCTAGTATAAGGTAGTCTATGTGACTTAGACAAAGCACAAGACTCACAAACATGTTTGATGCCACTTAAGGAACTTGGAAGACCTATCACAACCTTCTTTCTAGCCATTAACTCCAATGACTTGAAGTTGAGGTGTCCCATCCTTTTATGCCAAACCTCTTGAATAGGTATTTGCTCTCTTGCAACACATCCAACTTGGTTAGCAATAACACTGGCCATGTAGATCACCCTCTTGTCATCTCCATATGCCAACAAAGAAGTGAAATACTCTTTGTGAAAAGTCATGTGTGAACTTGCTCCACTATCAAACCACCAAGGATCTAGATCTCCATCATTAGAAAGCATACATGAAGACATCACAAAAGCATCATCATTTGCATCTTGAACATCCAAACCATCCTCATCAAGAATAAGATTACCTTGTTTGTCTCCTTGATCTCTCTTCTTCTTGTAGCACTCACTTGCAAAGTGTCATTTGATGCCACAATAGAAGCACTTGAGAGCTTTGACCTATCTTTCTTTTCGCCATTTGAAGAAGCCTCCCCTTATTCTTGCCATTTAGACCACTTGCTTTTGCTTTTGCCCTTGAATTTTCCCTCTGTGAACAATAGTCTCCTCTTGAAGCATCGATGTAGATCCACCTCTTGCTTGAAGCCTATATTCTTCATTGAGCAAGATCTCTTGAAGATCCATCAAATTTGGCAAAGTCTTTTGAATAGCTAAACTTTGAACAATGTTAGAATGAGCATCCAACAAGCCATTAAGAATCACTTGAACAAACTCTCCTTCCTTAATGTTCTGATCTCTCCACTCCTTTGGAGATCTGCAGGTACAGAGAGGGAGGAAGAAGAACGATACGGCCATGAAAGCGACCATGAAAGGACAGGCCTCCAAGATTCATCTTAGCTTATTTTTGAGATTCTTTACTCTTAGAGTTGAAAAATTCAAACTTAGAAACTAAGTTTCACAAATTAGTAAATAGCTTTGGGATAACTTATTCTGCTTCAACAAAAGAGAGATAAAAGTTGTGGGAAGGCGTGATGACAGGGTCATGGGGAGGTGCGCCACTCCCCTCCCCTGTCACATCAAAAGTTATTAGGGGCAAGATAAGGTACTATCCCCCCCCCCCCCCCCTCTTCAACCCTCAGGCTCCTCTCAGTTGCGCTGCTGCAGCCAAAGAGTCTGTCGCGGTCTGGGGAGCCAAAGAGTCCGTCGCGGTCTAGGGGAGATATTATCTCCTCCCCCCCCCCCCCCCCCCCCTTCACTCATTATCTCAAAGAGATGAATAGGTACCGATACGTAGTAGATAATGGCCATTGGGAAAGCCATTACCATAAATAATTTGGGACCTGGGCAACGAGTGGCGGAGGCCACGAACTGCCCGGGGACCAAATTATTTGTGGTAATGGTCCGACCAATGGACCATTACCACACGTAATTGTCGGTCCGTCTGATTTTATTTTTTCATCGTCTCTCTTGTATTTGCACTCTGCGCTCTCTCTCTCTCTCTCCCTCCCTCTCTTTCACGCTCACTCTCTCTCCTCGTGCTCTCTCTCTCCCTCTCTTTCGCGCTTGCTCTCTCCTCTCTGCTCTCTCTTCCTATCGGTCGATTCTCTCCCTCTCCTCTCCGCTCTCCCTCTCTCTGTTGTCTGTACATATGTATTCTCTCCCTCTCCGTTGTCTCCCTCTCTGTTGTCTAATGTTTGCACTCTCTCCGTCAGCCCTCTCCTCTCTCTCCTCTCTCCCTGCTCTCCCTCCCTTCCTGTGTTGTCTCTGCTATGTGTTGTCCCTCCGTTGTCTCTCTTCTCTCTCTCTCCCCTCCTCTTATCCCTCCCTCCTCTGTCTTGTTTGCTCTCCTTCCCTCCCTCCACTCTCTCCTCTATCTCTCTCTCCTTCCCTCAGCTCTCTCTCCTCTCCCCTCCGTCCGCTCTCCTCTATTCTCTCTCGTTGCTCTCTCCTCTCCCCTCTCTCCGCTTCTCCTCTCTCTCTGCTCTCCCTCCGCTCTCCTCTCTCCTCTGTTCTCTCTCTCTCCTCTCCCCTCCCTCCGTTCTCTTCTCTCTCTCATCCCCCTCTGCTCTTTCTCCGCTCTCTCCTCTCTCCCTCCTCTCTCTCACGTTGTCTCCCTCCGCTGCTCTCTCCTATTCTCTCTCTCTCCGCTCTCCCTCCTCTCTCTCGCGTTGTCTCCCTCCGCTCTCTCTCCTCTGTCCCTCGCTCTCTGCTAGTCTCTCTCTCTCGCGCCAGGCAAAAAAATGTCGAAGGTTCTTTGCTTTGAATAATGCTAGATAAGAGAGCATAATTTGCTTCATACCTTTCAGGTCATGTCTTCTCTCTTGTTGATTTTCGTAGCACTCCCTGACTATGTGTGGTAAGTTCTTAAGTTCCTGAAATATCAATTTGTATTTTAATTCATAATTTTATTTTAAATTTTTTATTTTAAAACTAAAATTTTAAATTGATTTTACTCTTAATGTTCCATGTCAGGTACAAGCCCAATGTCAAGAACGCGGGAGGAGCTCAACTTTGACATAACCATCGGTTATTATTCTTTGGATTGATCCTGGAAAGTCATCCATGTCGCGGCTCTCCAACAATCTCTCAAACCACTTAGGGAGCTTCCTGTCAAGTGATTCGCTTTCTGGTGAAAATGTATCCTACGGTACATCCTTCTCCTTGCGTTTGTCACCTGCCTTCAATCCTTCTTGCACCAAAAAGTTTATCTCTACCTCTCCAACCTGTCTCTTGGGGTTGAGTAGTAGTATCTTGAGATGTATCCTCATGCTCATTACTTGGAAGGTCAATGAATAGATCATCATCAGGAGGTATCCTTACTATACCATCTTTCCCACTGGATGTGTCTATCTTCTCAGCATCCTCGTCTTCATACATCTTGGATTCATCAAAGATAACATCATGACTTACATGTTTTTGTTTTTCAGTGGATCAAAACATTAGCCCTTCACACGTTCATCATATCCTAGGAATATACACTTGATAGCTTTCACATCAAGTTTACGTCTCTCTTCCTTAGGAATGTGTACAAAGGCCTTACATCCAAAGATTCGCAAGTGGTTCACCTTTGGCTGCTTCTTTGTGAATGCTTCCTTAGGTGTTATCTTTGGTATGGCAATGGTAGGACTTCTATTTTGAAGATAGACTACCGTACTGCATGCTTTTGACCAAAAATCTTTTGGTAGTTTCATCTCAGCTAGCATAGATCTGGCACTTTCTACAATCGTACGATTCTTGTGCTCAGCTACACCATTGAGAGTAGGAGTATGAGCTTGCATAAATTGTCTTTTAATCCCACATTGATCACAAAGATCATTGAAGTCATTAGACTTTTACTCACCTCCACTATCTGATCTTAGGACTTTGATCTTCCGACCTGTCTGATTTTCGACCAATGCTTTGAAGCTCTTGAAATTGTCAAATGCATCCGATTTTTTCTTCAAGAAGTAAATCCACGTCTTACGTGACATATCATCAATAAAGGTCATGAAATAGAAGGCTTTACCTAAGGACATAGTCCTCATAGGCCTGCATAAATCTGTGTGGATCAAATCCAAGATATTCTTTGCTCTTGCAACACCACCTTTATTGAACTTCTCTCGATGTTGCTTCCCATATGCACAATGATGACTTGCACATCGATTTCAAGTGGTCTTCTATAGTAGGCAATCCTGTTACCTTCTCCAATTTTCTCATCAAACTGAGGCTTCCTAAGTTCAAGTGACCAAGCCTCTTATGCCACAACTCAGTTTGTGAAGGAATGGACGATACGAGTCCATGTTGCCCCTTGATTGTAGCATTCAATCTGTACAATTTTGTATTGGGCTCCCTTACTCCATCCGCAATAACTTTGAACTTTTGGTTCACATCCTTCACAAAGCAACAATCATGGGCGAATTCTACTTTCAACTTTTGATCAGTAATGACTCCAACAAAAAGTAGATTTTTCTTCAAACCTGGTACGTAAAGTACCTCCCTGATCATCTCGCTTTTGCCATCAGGTAGTTGGATTGAAACGGTGCCTATCCCCTTGATCTTGCACACATCACCATTTGCTTGTGAAACGAACGTTCCATTATCCAACACTTTCAAGCTACTGAACCAATTCTTGTTACCTGTCATGTGTCTTGTGGATCCCGAGTCAATATACCACGCTTGATCATCTTGATTAGATGACAATGCAGATATGAAGATGCTAGAGTCTTCAATCTCACCCTCATCAACAAGGTTACCTTCTTGTTTTGGTTTTCCCTTGCCTTGTTCCACCAGGAATTTGCGACATTCACTCTTCCAATGGCCCTTTTTACCACAACGAAAGCACTTGTCTTTCTTCTTGGTCTTACTAGAAGATCTCTCATCCTCATGAGACTTGGAAAATTGTTGTCTAGACTTCTTCTTGCCCTTGCCTTGTTTTTGGAGTGTTGCAAGTGCTTGATCGTCAGTATTATGACGTCTAGCTTTCACTATTTCTCACCGTTGCTCATCCTGCATCAAGATTCTTGTGAGCTCATCAAACATCTGATAGGGTTCTGCAATGTCGCATAATGCATTGTGCACCAGCTCCACATCACGTATGCGTTCACCAATATAATGCAGTTCATCCCTCATTGTCTTGATTCTGGTCATATACGTCTGAATGTGCTCTCCTTGCTCCATTCGGGCACTATTCAGCTTTGACTTCAGAAATATGATTCTTGACAAATTTGACGTCTCGAACTGCTCCTTTAGCACATCTCATGCCTGTCTGAGTGTAACAACATCACAAATGTGGATAATGATGTGATCCTTCACTGACAAGTTAATGAAGGTCAAAGCTTTCCTCATCTTTTTGTCGAACACTTTGATATCCGCTTCATTTGACGGCCTTCTCTCATCACTTGTGATGACTTCCCACACATCTTTCTCCATCAGTATGTTTTTCATTTTGAATTTCCACACTGCATAGTTGGAAATCCCGTCCAATTTGCTACTTTCACTCAAAATGGACTCTCCCATGTTTGTCATCGCAAAACTGCTTGAAACTTTTGTCGTAGGCTAAAAGTAGTATGCCGAGGCCAGAAATGATGTCAGAAGTTGAAAATAATGACCTGCACTTTTTTCCTTACCAGGCCACTCGGCTTTTCCACCAATTTGTAAGCCAAATTGACGTCGCCTTCCGAAATGCACTTAGTCGTCAACTCCCAACTACGTGCCCAGTGAAATGGTGAAATCACTTTTGGCGCACTCCAAACACTTTCTCCGCTGCAATCACTCTGTTTTGCTGTATTGTTCTTGCAGGTACAGTGCAAGTGCCCTTCGTTTGGAGGTTATAGCCTTTCGTTTGGGTCAAAACGGACAAAGGACCCAAAAGTAGGGATTTTCCTTGTTTTTGAACTGTTTCTTCACCTTGAAGAAACTTCCCACTTCACTTGTGAAGAGACCCAACTCCAATTTTAGTATGAATATTCTTAATGAGGTTGAAGGCCGGAATGCACTTCAAAACCCTTCAAGATATTTTCTACTTCATCCAATGGCTGATAGCAATCCAACGGCCCACGCTTGTCCTCTAAAACTCTACCCTGGTCATTGATCATGATGGAACAAATCCGACCATCCAATAGCAATTTGTGTGCTAATCCGGAGTCATACATCCACTAGACTCCTCCAGCCGCTACTGCACTAGCCACACTAGAGGCGCACGAGGCCTTCACGGCTCCTCCTCCTCCCTTCTTGCTCTCTTCACCTCCATTCATGCTATGGCAGCCACCGTAGAAACTAATTCATCTACTTCCTTGGCTTGCGGCTGCCTGTGGCCTCCTGGCTGATGCTACACATTGCTGGGGCGCCCTCCTTCCAACTTTTACAGCTCCAAAAAGAGTTCAGAATGGAGAGAAATCTTTGAGTATCTCCTAAAGGCTAGTATGTGAATGTTAAGCTTGTTTTAAAATATAAAAAAAACAGGCTATTCACTATGGTTTTATAATTATTATTTATTCAAACTTTAAGTCTCAAGTTTGCATAAATATAGGCAATTGGCTGGCTTAAAGCTACTTAGTAGCTTTTTACCTTTGATTTCTTTTCAAGAAATGATTTTTTTATCGTTTGAAATTAGTTCAAAAAAAAAAAAAGACAAAACAAATGGTGCTCAGCGTAGGTCTGAACAATTATGTTCAATCCACTGACCTGCAGTATGGATCGGGAGGGTGAGGGAATAGTACTTCCCTGGCAACAACAAAAAAATTTTTTTGCTAACAAAGTCTCTGCACAGCTGCAGTCCACCCTTCTGGAGCCCAAGCTATGTACCTAATCATTCATTATTTCGCTTCAAGATTGGTTCTAGGTACGTAATTGTTGTTCGTCTGATTTTTGGGTCATTCTGGGCCCTATATTATTTTGCATAATATAGGGCCCAACAACGTTTTTTTGCCTGGCACGAGAGAGAGAGAGCGAGGGACATTTTTTTGCCTGGCGCGAGAGAGAGAGACTAGCAGAGAGCGAGGGACAGAGGAGAGAGAGCGGAGGGAGACAGCGCGAGAGAGAGGAGGGAGAGCGGAGAGAGCAGCGGAGGGAGACAACGCGAGAGAGAGGAGAGAGCAGAGAAAGAGCGGAGGGGGATGAGAGAGAGAGAGAGAGAAGAGAGGAGGGAGGGGATAGGAGAGAGAGAGAGAACATAGGAGAGAGGAGAGCGGAGGGAGAGTAGAGAGAGAGAGAGAGAGGAGAAGCAGAGGGAGGAGAGAGGAGAGAGTAGAGAGAGAGAATAGAGGAGAGCAGACAGAGGGAAGAGGAGAGAGAGCTGAGGGAAGGAGAGAAGTTGTAAAACTTAGTTTCTAAGTTTGAATTTTTTAACTCTAAGAGTGAAGAATCTCAAAAATAAGCTAAGATGAATCTTGGAGGCCTGTCCTTTCATGGCTGTACCATTCTTCTTCCTCCCTCTCTATACCTGCAGATCTCCAAAGGAGTGGAGAGAGCTGTGGTACGTAGGAGTTGGAGAGGGGAGAAGGGGCCTTAATTTAATTTCATAAACCTTTGGGGTCCCCCATGGGCCATGTGGCACCATTTGGTGGCCCCACATGGTAAGAAAGGCCTAGAAGGGACAAATGGGGCCTTTCTTTGACCCCACCTATCTTTTTTTGCATGAGGTTGGAGAGGAGGTTTGGGGAGGTGGTAAAGGAGGTACGTTCACTTCCTTTGCCTCATTATCAAAAGTTATTTTAGAGGCTGTGAGTTCTCAAGTTGGTTATTTCTTGAGGCCTTTTGCTCTAGTTGTTGCCTTTTAACGTTTTTTATATCGTAGCTCTCCACTTTTCCTCTCCAAGTCCCGTCAGGACTGATATGGAGAACATGACGTGTGCAATTAATTTGTTGCAACAACAAATTGTTGACATGCGATCTAAACATGAACGGGCGGAGGCCGAAATTCGGGCTATGTCCCAGTCTCAACAAGCTCTCCTTAGCCTGATGTTTACTCCAAAATTTTTTACCGGAGAGAAAAGGACAGACACCAAGATTGTTAGCTTGGCTGGATCGATGGACTTCTCATTTTTCCATGCACGATTTACCAAATAGCTCGCGTATTCGACGACCATCATGTTTTTACGCGGAAAGCGTACTCATGGTGGCAGGATCTTAAGGATTGAGCTACGGTCCCAACTACTTGGGATGAATTTAAGGTAGTTTTTAAAGCTGCCTTTATGTTTGTCCTTGACGATTTTGAATATTATCGTCGATTTGCCACATTGCAAATGGGGACGAAGCTCTTGGACATCTACTTGTAGGACTTCCAAAAGGCTACTTCGTGGTTTTTTAACCGCATATACAACATACTCCTTAAGTTGCATTTCATTTTGGGCTTGCCCAAGGAATATCAGTTGGAGGTCCATCGTAATCAGCCACAGTTTTTAGAGGATACCGTGCATTTCGCTCGGATTTTCGACGACACACATTGTAACCGGCAAAGAGCAACAAAATCCTGAAGTAAAAGCCAAACCCTCTATGGGCCCTCCTTTCAAAAAGGGCAAGGAGTGAGTGGTCGGCGAAGCTTCCCCCTCGGGAAAGAAAAAGAAGTGCCCTCGGTTGGAGAGAGCGGACTTTGATAAGGCCAAAAGCGATGGGTTGTGTTTCTCCTGCATGGAGAAGGGGCAGCTTTCCAAGGACTGCCCGAAGAGACGGAAGAATGGTGGCCACTCCTTTAAGGCACCAGGTAATTCTTCTATTTGTTGCATTGATGTATTTTTACAGATGAAACAGTTTGTATGAATTGTTTTTTTGATATTGTAGTGTTTGGACCTCACGACCTCATTTGTATGAGTGAGTTTGTAGGCATCCAACCTGTGAGTGTTCTTTTTGACGACGGTTCTACGCATAATTTTACTAATGCTAAGTTGGTGGAGAAGCTGTAGTTGGCAACCGCACCAAGTGACCACAAGTACATGGTTAGGATGGCAGCTGGTGGGGAGCAGCAGGCCTCAGACCACTTTGTCCCCCACGTGCTGTTGAAGATTCAAAACTATGTAGATAGTTCATCTTTTCGTGTTATGAATCTCGACAAGTGCATTTAATCCTAGGTAAAGAGTGGTTTTATGCTAGGAATGAGTCTTTAAAGAAAGATTATGTATCACATAGTATTTCTTTCTTGCATAATGACTCACTGGTTTGTCTTAAAGGTGATGAGCCTGATCTACCTTTTGTAACTGCTCATGAAACGAATCAATGTATTTTGGATTTTGAGTATCATTCGTACTTATGTTATCTGAAAGATGAATCATACATAGATGCTTTTAGTACTCATAATTTCAATGTTGATGTATCGTCTTCTCCTAAAACATTGTCTTTTTCTGATGATAATTTAGAATCTTCACCTGAGGGCAAAATCTTTAAGAGACTTAGGGAGGAATATAATGATATATTCCTTGAGCAGTTGCCTGAGGGTCTTCCCTCCTCATGGGGAGTAGACCATCACATAGATCTTCTTCCCGACAGCTCCTCCCCTATATTGCTTTTTCCTTATAGGATGAGCCCGAAGGAAGAAGATGAAGTTGCTAGCCAACTTAAGGAGTTGTTATATAAGGGCCATAATAGGCCTAGTAAATCCCCTTGGGGAAATCGACAAGAAAGATGGCGGTATTTGTCTTTGTGTCGATTGCAAAAAGCTTAATAAAATGACAATTAAAAACTGTTATCCCTTACGTCGGATGGACGACTTAATGGACCGATTGAATGGTGCTAAGTTTTTCACCAAATTGAACCTTAGGTCGGGGTACCATCAAACTAGAATGCACGAGAGGGATGTATCCAAAACTAGTTTTTGTTCTAGGTGCGACCTTTGGTCTAACTAATTTCTTGACTATCTTCCAACAGATGATGAACGATATCCTTCGTCCATATCTAGGAAAGTTTCTTGTGGTACTTTTAGAGATACTGATTTACAGTAAGACTCTTGAAGAGCACGAGGTGCATTTGTGTACAGTCTTAGATAATCTAAGGTAAGCAAAGCTTTATGCTAAGGAGTCTAAATGTGAGTTTTTTCAAGCAAGACTCAAGTATTTGGGATATATAGTTTTTAATTGAGGTCTGGAGATTAACGTCCAGAAAGTTCGTGATTGGCCTATCTTGAAAACCATTAGGGAAGTAAAAAAAAATTTGGGCTTCACAGGATTTTTCCATGAATTCATTCAAGATTATTGTAGTGGGTTTTTTTTCCTTGCCTAACCTGAATCCAAGATCTAGTCAATCTAGCATCAAAGAGACAGAGTTAGTTGTCACGCGTAGGTTCGTTCCCATGAGAGCGATAGTATAGTTCAAATTTCAACATGAATGGAGGATCTAACACTACATCCATTAACACTAAGCATTAACACTACATCCATTAACCCTACTTCCATTAACCCTAAATCCACAACAATGATAGAAACTTACTCTTCTCTCTCACAAGAAGCATAAGAAATAGCAATCCCAATAATGATCAAATCCAACAATTAGCAAAATCCAAAGAAAGCATGAGAAATGATGGGAGACTCTTGGGAATCCCGCTTCACCTCATGGACAACTTCCAAGTGGATTGTCGAAGCCCACCGCTGTTTCTTGCCGCATAATTTGGATTTCAATATTGCACGCCTTGACTTTATGGAGAAGGTGCAGTATCATTAAATTCAGATTCAGCGCGAAGCCAATAAAGATTCCCAATAACTGCATATTGCAGGTGTCGTGGGACCGCCACTAGTTTTGGTGGGGGATACTGTTGGAGGGTTTGCGGATCCCAAGGCAACCCTAACCCTAGTTAATAAGTGAGAGGGATTTGGCACCCTGCGCGGGTAAGTCCAACCCGATGACCACATAGTTATTTGATTAATTAGAATGTTAATAAAAGGAATTTAGGCCTTTTTGCGGGACTTTTAATGTCGCAGGGCCTAAATGTCAAGTTAGTGAATAAAGTTGGGTTTCCCTCCAATTTTGATGGTTCCCACACTTTTTTAAATTTGAATAAAAAGAGAGGCAAGACTGGATCAATAGGATTCAGAGGCCAGGGTACTCCTCTCTACTATAAAAAGAGACCAACTCGAGCTGTTCCTCATGTTTATTTTCTCATTTCAATAAAGCAGATTGGTTCTCTTTAGAAATGAATTGATGAATGTCCTTGCTCTTCCTCTCTTCTTAGCCGCACAGAAATACAGTCGAGCAATCGGCAACTGATCTTTGATTTGCTCTAAGGCCATCGGCTTATTTGGATCAAATGCCAGGGTAGGAAGGCAATCGTCCCATTTGGTTGCCACTGACGCGATCTTTTGCAAACATTGCCGATTGTCACACCCTTGGATTCGGAGAGTGGACATACTCTCTCTGATATGCTTGTAAGGCCCGGTGAAAGTCCACTAAAATATTCCAGCAGTAAGACTTGTGGATGATTGGCTAATTGGGCGTATGGATGGTGATTAGTCCCAAATCTTTCCATTTTTGTCTTCGTGGCATTTGGCACGTAATAAGGATCTACCCGTAACTGGTGAGAGCTGGTGACATAACTCCTAATTGATTCCGGAGTTTTCTCAAAAACCATGATTCTCCATGCCGGCTGCTCTCCCAGTGCAGGTATTTTGTCCAATTCTTTGTCGGCCTCGATCTCGGAGGTCGTAAATTTGAGAACCCATCCACCACGCGAGGACTCATGTGGATGCTGCTTTAAGAAGGTCTGGATCTGGCCCTTGATGCTGATGGGCCTTTTGAATAAATGGCTTGTCCTTGATGAGAATGGACCCGCTTGTACTGCCGGTATAGTTGGCGGTTGATCTGCTAGATCTGGAGCTCCCCCCTTGGTCCATGATCGAATCAACCCCTGTATCCATCTATACAGCTGCTTGGCGCGAAGGGGAGAATTGCGGCATGACCGGGACGAGGATTTGTGGTCCGGCTTCCAACACTTGAACGACGGCTTTTTCATAGGCATTGATGGTCTCTTTTGCCTTTGCCAACTCGGTTGAAGCTGCTCCTTTGAACTTATCACAACGGCCTTGGAATCCCTGAAGGGCCACTTTGTATGTTTCCACTTTCTTGAACAAATATGCAATCTCCGTCGGCGTGACCGGATGATTGGATATTTGTGTTTGCATATATGCATCACGCTCAAGGGTGGTCGCATCCAATTCATCTTGAAGCCATGTGCGATCTTGTTCGGCCATTTGTAATTGCCCCTTCAGCAGCTGCACCTGTTGCTTGGCATCTTGCACTGCCTTATCTACCTGATCCTGTGCGGTTGTCAGGGCGTTTTGCAGGGAGCTGATGTAGGTTTCCAAGCGATCAGCTTGTTGCTGGGTCAATTTCTTTTCGCTTTCAGCCTTTTCTTCATGTTGCTTGGCTATCTTCACCTCTCATCCAGCTGGACAATTTTCTGGTGATCAGAGTGTTTTCGGATCCTAAATTAGAGAGCCTCTGCTCCATTTCCTTCTTCTTATCCAGCATAGACTGGATCACTTGCCCAAGGCTTGAAACTAACCCGAGAGCATCACCAAAATTGACAATCGTGGAGGTGGCAGCAGTAGGAGACCCTGATGGTACTGTCGTTGGTAGCCGTGGAATAGGTGCCAAGGTCTCTTCTTCTTCAAAAATATTCTCGTCTTCAAACCCTTCAGGCACTGTGGCGTCAAACTGCTTTGGTGACTTTACAGCTGTGTCAACCCGAAGTGTGGCTTGGCTACCCTGTGTGGGTGGTTGCTGACTGGCATTTTCGACAACAACAGTAGCTTCATGGATATGCCCGAATCCTCTTCCAGGGGATTGGGGTTCAAAGGGCGCTGGGCTCTGGGGCATTTCAAAGATTTCGGTGGCCCCAAGGGGGTCAGAATCATCGAACATATCCATAAAGAACTGTGTGTTGGGTGAGGTTGCTTCGGTGTGCGGGGGTGAGGCGGCCTGGGCAGTCGTGATGAGAACGGTAGGCCCAATGGTCACAGACTGTCCTTGTATGGGAGCAGAGGCAAGGGAAGCATTAGAGGTGAGGGGAATGGGAAGTTCAGTGCGAACAACAGCGGGGGGTGGAAGCGCAATTGCTGAGGTATGCCTAGTACGTCGTCGTGACGCGGAAAGCGAGTCAGGAATCATGATTTCGCTGCGTGGACGACGACGACTATGAGAACTTGAGGCCTGGTGAGATGACTCGGCCAGTGCTTCTTCATAAATCAAAAGCACAGAATCCAGGTGGAAGCCATGGATTCTATTTTCTAAGTGAGAAGCGGCTAAGAGGGACAATAGAGAGCCAACGATGAACTGTTGCTTTGTATTGGCCTTAATAGCTCGCTTGAGCTCACCAGAAACAGTCTTGAACCAGTTATATGGTTCAAGAGGGGCTTTGGCCAACTTTATGTGGGACTCCACTATCCTGTGAAGGATTTGAGATGTGATGCGGTCTTGCCTGAGGTTGCCAACCATCAGGAAATGATTCAAGAACTGGGCAGTGGCATGGATGGAAGGCTCAGTGATGGCTTCTAGAAGGTAGCCATCATTAGTCCAGTGCAGATCGTTGGTGAGGTCGATGTATGGCTTGATGGCCTGTTTGACGTGCTTGTGATTGAGTGAGGCTTGCATACCGGATGAGATTCCTATTGCTGCAAGTGTGGCCTCAATGACGCGCACCTTGTGTGTGGCTCCTTGGAAGGTGATATAAAACTTGGATTTCTCTTCCTTCCACGTACTGAAGGCAAGAGTGATGAAATCCATATTGATGCGTCCCAAAAAGGCTCTCTCATGAATACCCATTGCAGTAAGTAGAGGCTCCGCAAGGGTCATCCACTGAATGACCATGCTTGTGCTAGGAAGAATCATGATGTCCGTTGCAGATGGGACATTACGATGGATAGTATAACGCGGAGACTGGGAAGTATCAGTAGATGACATGATGATCAGAAAGGAATTATAATCGCGTGAGAGTGTATCGGAAGGCAATGCAGGAAATTTGGAAGGCTTTGGTCGCAAGAAAAATTCGCATTAGCGTCGCTAGCAAAAGTGAGGAATGAATCGAATTTAGCCAACTTATAGGTGAATTTGGTGGGTCCATTACACTGAATAGTAGTTGGGCTGATCAGTTCTGAACAAAAACTTGCAAGCATGTAAATACTGTAAAAATAGGCTATAAAAATCTCGGCGAAGGTTTTTAGAGATCTGAACCTATCAGGCGAACGTTTTCCAGGGCTGGCGAAGGATGAACCTTTGCCCAGGTACTATCATAAATGTTTTTTTTACAATCTGAACCTATGGACAGCCTAATTTTGACATTTTAAGATCATCTAGCAGGTCGGCGAAGGTTCATAATGACGTTATGATGCTCGGCGAAGGTTCCCAAAATGGCATATCACTGAACATTCGCCTGACTCAAAAATTAAATTTTCTCTTATCAAAAATCTTCGCCCACTTCAATTTAGATAAATCAAGGGTGGATGTACAGTCTGAGGGCTCAGCAAAGGTTTTCGATATTGTATTGGCCAAATCTACCCAAAACAGTGGTTTTCTAAGTCATTTTCCATAAAAATATTGTGCTTCCTTTTCTTATGCTGATGACTTTCTGACTTTTTTTTATTATTATTATTTTTTTTAACTGTCTTTTTCCAAAAAAAGCCAGCAAATTAATTATTGAAAACAAAAAATTAAAAACAAATAAAATGAAAAATATATTGAGATCAGGCTTGCTGAATTGGCGGAGCAGGCTGCCGAAACTTGCGTAATCGGCTGCCATTTACCGGAGTATCAAATTGTTTTCCATCCAAGTGCTCAAGAATTTCTGCGCCATAGTTCAGGATTTCCTTCACTTTGTACGAGCCTTCTCCAATAAACTTCAACTTACCCGTGATCAGCTTGGTTTTGTACATCAATGCAAGATCTCCTACTTCCAGATCTTTCTTGTGCAATCGACGATCGTGCCATGCCTTGCGGCAGGCTTTCTCTGCTGCTAAGGCATGAACTGCCATCAATCGAGTTTCACATAATTTGTGCAACGCTTCATGACGAAGTTGTAAAGACTGATCATCATTTAATCATTCTGTTGCTGCTATGCATAAAGATGGGATTAAAAATTCAATTGGCATAACAGTATCTTGACCATAAACCCGTTGAAAAGGTGTTTGATTTGTACTATTTTTGTAAGCGATTTTGAATGCCCATAATGCTGCATACAGTTTATATTTCCAATCAGAGCGACTCGCTTCAACTATCTTTGTAATAATGGTGCAGAGAATCTTATTGGAAGATTCAGCTTGGCCATTCCCTCTGGGATAGTAGGGAGTACTAAATCTGTGTATAACAAAGAAATCTTCCAGTAAACACTTTATTGTTTGATTAACAAAGTGTGTACCCTGATCACTGACAATTTCGATTTGACATCCAAATTTGATTATAATATTTTCATATAGAAACTTGGCCGTTGATTTCACATCAGCCACTTTGACAGCTTTGGCTTCAACCCACTTGGTCAATAATCAGTTGCGACGATAATGTAGTGGGCCTGAGATCCTTGAGCAGCGGGATGAATAGGACCAACATACTTCAGTCCCCATTTTTCAAACGGTGCTTGCGATAAAATCGGATGTAAGGGTTCATAATTCTGTCGAGTAGGCCGTCGTGCTCGCTTGCAGACATCACATGTCTGAATAAAATTTTTGGTGTCCTTATGAAGCGTAGGCCACCAACAACCGGATTGCAAAAGTTTGCGAACAATAATATATGTAGAGAAGTGTCATCCACCCATGCCATCATGTGAAAACATGATTAGATCTGGTACTTCATGCGGTAAAATACATCTTCGTAAAATATTATCTGATCCATGACGATACAATTGTCCTGCAATTAATTGATAAAGTTGAGCCTTATGAATCAATTGTCTTTTCTGTACTTTTGTCAAAGAGTCATTCGGTTGTCCTAGCATCAGGTTCTCAACAATATCTGTCGCCCACTCAGGTACTGCTTCAACATAGAACAACGCAGCATCTGGCAGTTCATCATCCACTTCAATATTAACTGGTGCGGATTAAATTCGCGAAACGTGATTGGCTAGATAATGTTGCTTCTCCTTTCTGACCACAATTCGAAAGTCAAATTCAGTCAATAATAATAACCATCTTGCAATACGTCCAGTATTACACATCTTATTTACCAAGTAAAGTAACGGTTGATGATCCGTATAAAATGCAAAGTGCGTTTCCATGAGGTAGTGATGAAATTTTCGAACAAAAAAAATCATGGCTAGCGCTTCACGTTTTGTTGTTGAATAATTCTTCTCTGGATCTGTAAGCTGTCTGCTTGCAAATCGTATAGGATAATCCTTCTTATAGTCACCTGGCTGCGTCAAAACTGATCCAATGGCGTATTTTGAGGCATCCGTATGAACATGAAACTCTAATGTCCAATCTGGAGAACACAGTATTGGTGCTGAAGATAATGCTTTTTTTAACTTTTCAAAGGCTTCTAACGCCTCTACTGTCCAAATAAGAACAACAGTTAATTTGTATATAGGTCGTGCTAAATCCGCAAAGAAGATAACAAAAATTCGATAGTAGTTCTCATGACCCATAAACACATAAACTCCTTGAATTGTTGCTGGCGGTGGCAATTCCACAATAACTTTGATCTTAGAGTAACCGGTGACAATACCATGTCTTGATATCACATGTCCAAGCACCACTCCGTGAGAAACCCATATCTGGCATTTTTCTGGATTTAGAAAAATCTGATATTTGCGGCATCTTTCAAAGACTTTCTCCAATCGATCCAGGTGGTCTGTATCTGTACTATGAACTCCCAAGTCGCCTAAGGAATTTCTACAGATAATCTTTAAAGGCAAATTGCATTACTCTTTGGAATGAACTTGGTGCATTACAGAGTCTAAACAACATTACTTTGTAAGCATAGGTGCCCCATTCTGTTGCAAAAGCAGTTTTGTGACGATCGACAGGTGCATCTTAACCTAGTTGTAACCCTAAATCCATCCAGGAAACTATAAGCTTCCGCTCCAACAAGGCGATCCAAAATGCGTTCAGTAAAAGGTAACGGAAAGTGATCCTTCCATGTCACTTTATTCAATGCTTTGAGATTCACACAGATTCGCAATTTTCCATTTTTCTTAGGAACAATGACAATCAGTGAAATCCATTCCGTATGCTTGATCTCATAAATGAAATCGGCGTCAAGCAATCTCTGAAGTTCTTTCTTTATCAGATCTGCCACATTAGGATTACAGCGATAGAACTTTGTAACCTTTGGTACTGCATCAGGTACTAAAGGTATGGTATGTTCAATGACTGTTGTCGGAATACCCTTCAAATCTTGATAAGTCCATGCAAAACAATCTTGATACTTACTAAGTAGCAAACGGAGTGCTTGATAATGTTCAGGAGTAAGTTGTGGTCCCACTTGTACAATCTTTTTCGGTTCTCCTGGTTCTGCAAGATTCATTGGCTGCGTCCTAGCTGGGCCATCGTAAACCTTTTTAGATTCCGGCATGTGTTCTTCAGGTTCACGATGTGCTTTAGGTAGCATGATAACCACATCATCCAGTGTATAATGTTTAAAATGCTCTGGCATATCATGCTGGAATACATTTGCTTGTTCTTTTCCGAAAGGACTTGTCTTGGCTCTTCATTTAGTCTTCTTAGCAGGAATTGATCGTGGAGGTGATGACTTTCGGGATGATAAATCTTTCTTTACAAGTGAAGACTTCCTAGACGATGATGTCTTGCTGGAGATCTGACTTGAAGAATCATTCTTGACTTTCCCTTTGTCTTTATCCAATAGAGGTGGCACTTTCTTAAAATCGATCTTTCGAGGGGGATTTTTCCATTTCAGGACTGTATTATAATGTTGCTTTGCTTGTTTCTTCGTCATTGAACCTGTCATTATGTCTCCCTTCAATATAACTACTTTGGGCAATTTGATTGTTGGTTCATTAGGAACATTACGCACTCCAAATCTGGTCGGATCCATATGATGTAGAATCTGTTCATCCATAGGTTCTGCATTGCCATCATAAGTTAAGGCATGGCTCATTGGTATGAGATCATTCTCAATTTGATCTGGTATAGGTTCCGTTGATATCCAGGCTACATTCAGCACATTTAGTAGAAACATGATTGGCGTATTCAAAGTTCGATCTAACAAGGAAATCTCGCTCATCTCTGATTGAATATCTTGTTGACACATGTATCCTGCTGTACAATCAATTGTTGCAAGAGCTTCGTTCCAATTGACAGTATCCGTTTGAGAATCGTAATGAACTCCCAATTTTTTCTCTGGTCGATCACAAGTGTGACCCGTTGTTGATGAATCGTCATCCGCTTTTTGAACCACTGGCTTGATAGTCCAAGTCGTAGGATCAATTTTAGCTGCATGTTCACGATTTTCAAAAGTGATTTTGCTGTTACCCCAGTTATGGATTACTTGCGCAACTCGTAACCATGGATGTCCTAAGAGAACTCGGTAGACATTTGGTGCTTCTGGTAAGTCCATCACGACGAAAGTAATGACGAATTGTACTCCTGCAATCCTGACAGGTATATCTTCCACCATTCCTCGTGGACGAACCGTCGTTTGATCAGCTAGCTTAATAGCAAAACTAGCAGGCTTAATCTTTGTAAGGCCCCATTTTGTACATAGCTTTGTAGAAATCAGGTTAACTCCTGAACCGCCGTCTATCAAGACTACTTCTTTAGAAAATTGTCTATGTTGTGTTGGCAGAGTGATATTCTTTTGTTCACTTTCCCAAGCGGCTCCAACATGGAGTACATCGTTAGATTCTTCAAATCCAACACAAAAAAGAGGCTCATGATGGTCTTCTGATTCTTCTTGAGCTAACTTTTGCGCTAAGACTTCTTTTGCTTTTGGCACCAACTTTAGGAACTCTCCCAATAAAATATTGATCTTGCTAGACAAAATATTCATGAGTAATTCTATATGCGGTGCTTCCGATTTAGTCATCTTGAAGGGTTCTTTGTGATGATGTGATTGATCATTCAAATCCGTACATAAATTTCTTGGAGACTGCAATGGTGAAGACCGAACTTCAGCTGTTACTTTAGCAGCTTCATGTTCCGCTTCTTCTCGCAGATGTTTAATCCACTGTCTCATATCCTGATATCTTCGTTTTTTTGCATTAAGATTTGGATAGACTTCCGATGCTGTTGGTGTATCATTCAATGGTATAGAATCAACAAGTATTGAATCCACTACTGGTTCTTTTTGCTTTTGTGCTTTGGTGACCACCATCAAGGGTGCACTTGGTATATTATGAGCTACCTATCCTTGCTTGATTGTTATCAAATTTACAGGTGTTGTAGTTGGTGGTGGCTTCAGTCTTGCTGGACAATCTTTATAGCAATGCCCATATCCACAGTCACGACAGAATGGTACAAATTTTTCTTTATTTGGGCATTTTGCAACTCTGTGATTTTCTCCACATGCAAAGCATCCAAGTGGTGCTTTGGCCCAATTTCTCGAGGCTTGTTGTTGAGCGACAACATAAATGGCATACTGTTCTGAAGATCCACCTCCCTGATCATTCATTACCATAGCTCCATTGCTCAGTACTTCCGTAAGTTCTGGTTCCATCAAATTGGCGGGAGGAGCAGAGTGTTTTGGTGGGGCAGGCAAAGCTAGACGATCCGAGTATCCAAGAGTAGATTGTCGAAGTTTTGCTGCTGGATTGCCTCCAAACTGTGGATCTCGATATTCCATCTAGGCATACTGTTGCTGAATTATCCGAGGGTTGAAGTTGCAAAAGACAGTCTCATGGTCAGGTGAATTACACAGATGGCAAACACTGATTTTCATTCGTTTTTTCAATTGAGGACACTCGTTCACTGTGTGTTTTCCTGTACGAATAGAACACCAGACATTTTTCCTGGTAGAAAAAGTCTTTGCAAACTTCTCAGGTTCCTTGTTCACTTCTCCATGGAATTGCAACTGCAACTTTTCCATCTGTTTCTGCTAGGTCTTTCCAAGTTTCTCGAACTCATTGAGCATCATTTCTATAGTAGCATTGGCATTCGTTGATGCAACAGTGGTGGATGTCGTAGTAGTCTGCCCTGCTGTATAAGGCAAAATACTGACATTCGACTCATCATCTAAATCTTCATCCTCCTCCCGAATTGCATCGTCCATCGCATTTTGCAAAAGTGCGTACTCATTATGGCATTTCAGTTTACGTCTGATCCGTTTAGGTAGACCTGACAAAAACCACATAATCATGGCATTTTCATTAATCAGCTCAAGTTCACATTCAGATCTAAGACGTTTCACCCTTTCGATGTAATCTCTAACCATTTCCCGCTTTCCCATTTTAATTTTACTTAAAAGTAGGAAAGGGTCTTCCATAAACTTCTGCGGTTTGAACCGAATACAGTTTTTGTAATCTGGCGAGGGTAAAAATCAAGATTTTTTGTGATCTGATCAAGATGAATCTTCTCCGAACTCAAAGATAGTATTTTACTATAAATAGAATATTCTGGAAACTCGGTGAAGGTTCTGGCGAAGGATCAAGAGTAATACTTGTAAGTTTGCAAAAAAGTAACTTTTTTGGCAAAAATATGACAACTGATCCTCTGAAAACCTTTCTATTTTTGGTATTATTCTTCGTCGACCTGGTAGTAGATAGATCTGAATCACATCTAAGCACAATGAATTGGGCAAAGGTTCTTTTTCTGTATTGTTTAGGGTTTAGATAATTTTTGGTGTTTTTTGGTGGTTTTTCTGATGTTTCTGGAAATCTGCTGGGAATTAATCTTCGCCCTTCAAATTGAAGGTTTTGTGAACAAAACCGAAGGTGTCTACAACTCGGCGAAGGTTTCCTGAAAGAGGGTAAAAAGTTCTGAGCTTTGATGACGCTTTTTGTCTCTTTTTGACCAAATTTGATAGATTTGACCAATTTTTGTTATTTTCTCTAATATCTCAGATCCAAATGGATCTTAAGATTGGTGATCTGAATAGCTTTTCCTATTTAATAATCAGATTAGATTTCAAACAAGCAAATCCACTCAAATCTAGCAAAATCAATCCCAAAATAACCCTACAATGCAATTTTAACACTATTCATGCCACGACAAGATGCCTAATGCAAGCTAACCATCAACCAAAACATGCTGCAAACTGAAAAATTGGCGTAGCTCCCCGGCAACGGCACCAAAATTGTAGTGGGTTTCTTTCCTTGCCTAACCTGAATCCAAGATCTAGTCAATCTAGCATCAAAGAGACAGAGTTAGTTGTCACGCGTAGGTTCGTTCCCATGAGAGCGATAGTATAGTTCAAATTTCAACATGAATTGAGGACCTAACACTACATCCATTAACACTAAGCATTAACACTACATCCATTAACCCTACTTCCATTAACTCTAAATCCACAACAATGATAGAAACTCACTCTTCTCTCTCTCCCTTTCTCTCTCACAAGAAGCATAAGAAATAACAATTTCAATAATGATCAAATCCAACAATTAGCAAAATCCAAAGAAAGCATGAGAAATGGAGGAGAAGAGAGGAAGAGCAAGGACATTCATCAATCCATTTCTAAAGAGAACCAATATGCTTTATTGAAATGAGGAAATGAACATGAGGAACAACTCGAGTTGGTCCCTTTTTATAGTAGAGAGGAGGGCCCTGGCCTTTGAATCCTATTGGTCCAGTCTTGCCTCTCTTTTTAATCAAATTTATAAAAGTGTGAGAACCATCAAAATTGGAGGGAAACCCAACTTTATTCACTAACTTGACATTTAGGCCCTGCGATATTAAAAGTCCCGCAAAAAGGCCTATAGTCCTTTTATTGACTTGTAACTAATCAAATAACTATGTGATCATCGGGTTGGACTTACACACGCGGGGTGCCAAATCCCTCTCACTTATTAACTAGGGTTAGGGTGGCCTCGGGATCCGCAAACCCTCCAACAACTATGTTTTAATTGCATTGCCTCTAACAAATCTTCTTAAGGGAGTGAAGAAACCCAAAAGAAAAACTAAAAAGGGTAATAAGAAGAAAGTTGGAAGGCGTTCGAAACCGATGAACTTAATCAAAGCTTTGAAGCTTGGAAGATCTTAGTGTCTACAGCCCCTATCTTACACATACTGGATCCTAGCGGATTTTTCTTGGTGGAAACAGATGCTAATGACTATGCGGTGGGTGCAGTCCTTTACCAGGATGGTAGACCTGTGGCTTTCAAGAGCAAGAAGTTGGACCCAGCTCAATGTAGATATTCTACTTATGAGAAGGAACTTTTTGCTGTCATCCATGCGTTAAAAATCTGGAGACATTATTTGTACGGATCTAAATTCATGGTTATGATAGATCATGAATCTCTTAAGTATATCTGTGACGCCTCGGACCTTAGGGGTCGTAAGGCCCGTTGGTCGGAACTCATTCAAGAGTTTGAATTCGACATTAAGTACCGTCGAGGTGTGTCGAATTGTGTCGCTGATGCTTTGAGCCAGATTGGAGAAGTTAATCAGTTATGCTTTGTTGAGTTCCAATCCGAGTTGTATCTTTCTCTTTGAGATCTTTGTCAGACCTATGAGTTTTTCGGTCGTATTTGGCAAGAAGTTCTAGCAGGAAGCTCTATATTGAAGAATAATCTTGGAAAGTAGAAGTCAAAAAATCTCGTGAAGAGAAGATACTTGATGATTATTCCATTCGGAATGGTTTGCTTTTCCGTAGAGAAAAAGTCTGTGTGCTAGATATCGTGAACTTTAGGGCCCAAATCCTACGCGAGTGCCATGATAGCCCCAGTGCAAGACACCCTGGTATACAGAGAACACTTGACCTTGTTAAGAGAGAATTTTATTGGCCAAAAATGAAAGGTCATGTCGAGGCATATGTTCAAAAGTGTGAACAGTGCCAAGTAAATAAAGCAGAAATACTCAAAGCAGTTGGTCTGTTGCATCCGTTGGAAATTCCCAGCAAGAAATGGAAAAGTATTTTCATGGATTTTGTGGTCAGACTTCCCAAGTTTTGGAAGGGTCACGATGCTATTTGGGTAGTAGTTGACAGGCTAACCAAAAGGGTGCAGTTTATTCCAACAAAGACTATTGTCAAAGCTTCTGAACTTGCTCAACTCTTCATTGAAAAGTTATTCAGGTTGTATGGTTTTTCGAACGATATTGTTAGTGATCGTTCTTCCAAGTTTACTAGCAAGTTCTGACAGGCGGTCTTTGAAAGACTGGAAACCACTTTAAGTCTATTGTCTACGGATCACCTAGAAACCGATAGTCAGACCGAACGTGTCAACCAGTCGATGGAAGATATGCTTCGCGCATATGTTTCCAGGTGACAATTAGATTGGAAAAAATATCTCCTGATGGTTGGGTTCGCATACAGTAGTATGAAGCATTCTGCCACTGGTTTTAGTCCTTTAATGTTCTTGTACGACTTTTAGCCCCGTTCCCCTATCTCTGTTGAACTCAAAGGTCTCAAGGTTCCGGTTGCAGCGGATTTCTTGCATGATATGCAGGAAATGTTGCAGGTGGCTAGAGAAAGCATTAGATCGAGCCCAATTCTATGCTAACCAAAGCCGCGCTCCTCGAGAATTTGAGATCGGTGATTGGGTGTATCTTTGAATCCCAAAAGACTTTAAGACACTTCGAATGGGGAAATATCCGAAGTTATCTCCACGTTTTAGCGGCCCTTTCAAGGTTCTTAGCAAGATTGGTAGGGCTACATATAGACTAGAACTCCATGTTGGAACTAAGGTTCATCTTGTATTCCATGTTAGTCGTTTAAAGGAACGACTTGGTGGAAAAGATGACCTGATTCCCACAAATGATCTAGTACTATTGGAGGATTTGATTGCTTTTGTGCCCCATGAACCCGAAAGGATCATGGATAGTCGACAACATCAGTTGGTAAAATTTATGATCATCTGATTCGTTGGAAAGGTAACTCAGATGATGGGGACACTTGGGAGAAGGAGGATGATTTAAGACTTAGATTCCTTGGTTTTTTCCCATAGAAGGAAGTCTTTATGGGGGGGAGAATGTTATGTACCATAACGGTATGCCCTTCAGTGACGGCCTCGCAAGGGGCATGACACAGGCATGGCGTTATCGACATGTATGGGTGCTACACGTCACCATCCTAGGTGGTGATGTGTCACCGACATTTCCATGCTTGATGGGACCCATTGTGCTATGCCTATATAGTGGTGGGATTTCCCTCTTGCCATTCACTGAATCTACCTGGGAGTTGGTGGATGGAGAGCACATGCATGAGCCAGGATGTATCTCCAGGCCAGGAGATGTGTGCTAGGGAGAGCCAAGTGTAGGTTGATATTCCAAGGAATATTCTAGCCATCCTACAGAACATCTTTAAAAATACAAGTAGGATAGAATTTAAAGGCAGAACTTGCCCATCAAGTTTAGGCTTTTACTTTATCCATAATGGCTTAAGTTATTCAGTTCTAAGTTTAAATTGTCATGGGCACTACACATAGATATGTAATTTCAAGTTATGTAAAAGTTAGTCACAAAGGCCTATTGGGGGTTTGTCCCATGGCACCAATGTGATTCAAAGATAAGCTAGTCCATGTGGCTTACTTGTCCCACAGTGCCTTTCTGTAATTGACCACCACTCCAAGTATATATAGGAGTAAAAGAGTCCATTTTCGAGAATAACCTCATTTGCAATACATGCCTATCTTTCTTCTTTGAGTGTTCTCCCTTGTGTGGCATCATGTACTGTGTTACTTCACATTGTATTGTACATTATTTATCTGGCAACAGGTTAAGTTAATCTAGGCCCTCCATTCTGTAGTAGGGTAACCTTAGAGGAGGAGATTTAGATTAGGGTTTTATCCTTTAGGTTAAGCCGTCCTTTGTTAGTTGCTAAGGAGAGAAAAGAGGGAAGAGTGGATCTTACCTAATACTCACCCTACGCCCATAGTGCTCTTCTCATCCTCATAGTGCTCTCAAACCTACTAACACAGTCTTTTTTTGGAAGGAAAACAATTCCATGGATTGATGCACCAAAATATGATGGGAAATCCGACCCCGTATGATTTCTTCAAGACTTCAAAAATGCTTGTACGTTCTACGACGGTGGTTTTGAAGTTGAAAAGTTCAGACTATTTCCCATGATCCTACTTGGCGACACAAAGGAATGGTATCTGAATCTTGAAAAGTCAGACACAACCATGTGGACTACACCGACGACGGCCTTGAACAAAAGGTTTAAACCTTCCAAACTAACCCAAAGCCCTTTCATTTAGCTCATGCATATCTAGATGAAGAGCAAGGAGTCGGTACGCACCTATATTGAGCATTTTATGCGTCTCAAGGTAGAGTGTGTTGGCGATAAAATCACCAAAAAAATGGCCATTAAATGATTCCTCGTCGGGTTATCCAAGGCCATTAGAAGAGAATTAAAACCCATAGACTCTTATAACATGCTAAAGGAGGTGATGGATGACGCCATCCGAGAGGAAGATGAGGGGCCCGCCGACACAGACCACCTGGACCTCCAAATTACGCACTGAACTACACTGCCAATTCACCCGCGGTGAGGTCAGGACAATACCAACCTAGGCCAACTAGCACAACTCCTCATCAACCTCGATCCTTTAGTTCTATGAACCATCCTACGCACTTTACATCCGCAACCAGAGTCTTATTATCCAAGGCCAATCTCTCCCCATCCAACACAACAACTTTTTGTAGAGAGTCAACATATTGCTACATCGCTTATCGCCCAAGTTAATTCCGACTACATAGACCCAACGATGTATTATGTAGAAGATACCAATGTGCCTACTCATCAAGTTAATCCATTTGCACCTTACCAAAATTAGTAGTATTAGATGCGTCTAGGCTCGTCTAGTCTTACTGATTCTTTTGTCATCCATAAATACATAGTTGCTTCTGATCCAAAGAGAGTTACATCCTATTTAGCATAAGGTCTATGAGGACACCATATTCGCATTTCTAAACGAGAATGGTTTCTATCCAAACTTGGCAGACTCAAATATTTAAGATCATTTGACCTAGGCGAATAGGAGGTAATGTATTGTTGCTCAATGTCGTTGTTAAGGCAGTACTCCCAAGTTTGTATCAAATTTCTTCAACAACACCACTCTTTATGTAGATGATACTCTACTATTCAGTAACAATCTAAATCTGATGAAGGATTTGAAATGCAAGTTAGCACTGGAGAACAAAAGGCCTAATATGGGTCTAGCCAACTGCTGTCACAGAGTACAAAATCGACGCAGTAGAACAAATCTGATGGCAGTAGATTACTTCACAAACGCTCTGTCAAAAGAGCACCACCTCACTCAGATTCACCAATGGCCAAAATGAGTTTAGTGGGTTTCAATTGGTCCACATGAATTAAGACTTTTTGGAAATCGACGTGGGTGTGTTTGGTTTGACAAGGCCACATAGTTAGATATCCTTTAACCCATAAGAGCAGTGTAACATTTGGAGCATCCCCGACTCATAAAAATAAATCAAAGCCATGTAATATGTTTGTAGATGGAGCTCAAAATGGTCACTTTGATTGAATGGGGGGCACTAAACTCTAGGGCTTCATTGGGATTAGGTTTGGCCACAATTAGAGTTTTGGGGTGTCAAGGAAACCCATAAGTCTAAATCAAAGCTGATTAATCTGTTTATATATGGAGGTGGAAACAATTGCTTTGATCGAATGGTGGTCACCAAAAGCTAGGACTCCATTAAGCTTAAGGCCGGTCCGAATAAAGGTTTTAGGTGGGGGGAATAAACAGCTACATAGTGAGTAGTCATAGATTGATTGGTGTGCGCACATGCTATGGCATCCCATACGGTCATGATCTTAGCATCACCCTTCACATACCTACAACTTGAGGCAAGATAACATTTTGGCCTAATGTTATATTGCCTAATCACAAGGGAGAGCTTTTCAATCTTTAGGTGAGAATAAATATGAGCGTGTGTGATGGTGGTCTGTAACTACAATGCACAGGGGTGAGATGGTAGTCTTTTTATGGATGAGCAATTTCAAAGCATTGTCGCCAAATTGTGTACTCACTTTGGTCGACTTCCAACGATGAGGTTTCTAACATTTGGCATGTGAGATGAGAGAGAGTGAAATGTACCTCCTACATAGGGGGCCAAATTTTATGAACGTAAAACGTGTTTTTTTATAGAGACAAAGAGAGCTCTACAACCTTCTAGAAAGAGGAATTTAGGGGTAAGGTTTTACGTAGTTAGGGTTAGGGTTTAAGTTAGGTCTGAGGAATGAAACTAGAGATAATCCAGTGAGGTGTTGGAGAGATAGAGATAGAGAAAAGAGAGACAGCGCGAAGAGGAGAGAAGCGGTGGAGGAGATGTGGAGAGGCGAGAAGACCGTGAGTGCAGCGATCATTCATTGCAGGATTTGCTTCATCTTCTGCTCATTGTTCAAGTTTTGATTTGATTTGATATGAAGTGGTTGTTTGATCTGGTTTCCGGTAATCGGTTTGGGGTCTGAATGAATTTAGGGTTGTTGGATTTGTGCAGGAGTATCTTCGTAGCAACCGAGATTATGCGGAGCTTCTGGGGGACGACCATGGCAATGGCCGAAGGCCTAGAAGCAGTGGTGCTTCTGAGACTAGAGCAGCCAGAATGCAAAGCAAAGATGTCAGCCAGGATCGCCAGGAGTACCTTGATAGGAGGCAGAAACTTAAGGAGCTTGAGCGACAAAAGATGAAACACAACGGTGGTCGAGGAATCGATTATGTCACAGAAGAGGAGATTGTTCCAAAAAGAAACAAGGAAAGTAATGGTGGCGGTCGAATGGATCAGGGGCAATCCCATTCCAAATCTATAACGAGGCCTTTGCCTTACGATCGCAGGTACATTTTTCAGACTCGGCGTATGATATGGATTTTTCGTTTGCAAATTGAGATTGCTTGTGGCTTCTTAAATTCTATGTAGACTCATTTCTGCTCAATGATGGAAAATATCTTTTCCTGCTCTTTATTGATGGCTATCAGGCTTTTGAGGTCAGAACGCTTAGAATTATGCTCTTGCTTAACTTGGCTAGTCCCCTTTTGATTTTTTGTAGGCTCTTCTTGGCGAGCTCTTCAGAAAAGGGACTTTGTTTTAGTTAAGACATTTAACCGTTGTGTCAGATTAATCTATTGTGCTTATTGTGCAACCTGCAAGAACGTGCGTGTTTGTTCTGAAAGCTAGTTTCCGTAGACATTCCTAACACTTCAAATGCTCTACAAATTGATCAATTTCAAGACAAGTACATCAACCACAATCTGTTTTGTCAAATTGTTCATAGTTGCTGAAATAAAGCGCTATCCTTAGGTCAGGATCATAACCTCATAAATTGGAGAAGCCTGCATAGATGCAATGAGCCCTGATAAAATGTTTTTGTTATTTGCCTTTTTCAAAGTCAAGTTTATTTTTCTAGTATTGAATGTCAGTTTGAATAACGCTCTCCTTCTGAATTATAGTCTGTAATTCTAGAGTTTCAAGTATGATGGTAGCGTGTTTCTTCTGTTTTGAATCCACTGGATTCAAATTTGTGGCCGTCAAAAAGTAGAATCTTGGGTTGATTTTTGAAGCTTTGAATGGAGTTGCTGTTATAGGTTAATTAGTTGCAAAGATTGCATTTATTGTCCAGACATTATATGCTGAAGAATATACACTTGTGTCTCTCTGGGCATTACGAAGGTACGAACGTCTGTCACCATATGAGCTCGTTCGTAAGTACAAACAGTATTAGTCTTTGGAGGTCTTCATGAGACACCTCCAGGGAATTACAGCCACTTTCAGAGAAGATCAAGCTTTTCTGTATGTTCACGGTTACATTCATGAGGTCTTGCAGAAAGAATGTCATGCTTAATATGTATAGCAATATAGCAGCACTGCTGTTTATTTTAGAACTCTGGCAAATCGTTCTGGCTGATAAAGACAGGCTAGTGGTGGGTTTTTTTAATAATGAAATATGAAAACGCTGACATGAAGTGTTCGATGTGTGTGTCTGGCTTAGCTTTATTCACGAGTCTTTGTTGACAAAGTAATATTTAGATCTTTCTATTTCACTTGGAAGCTCCCAGTTTATTTGTTTGCTAGCTGAAACCTAGTTGTTAGTCTCCTCACTTCATGCACACTTTTGCACCATTGTAGGCATTTGCATGTTGCTGAGGCATAGAGGTTGCGCAGGTGCAGGATTTTGCGGACTTCTTTGTCTATCAGCTAATCATCCTCCTGATGGAAAATGTCGCCGCAGCTTTGGCTCATTTTTTGGACCATCCGAACCCATAGTCGCCAAAAGGATTATAGAAGAGGCTCGTGCTAGGGAGGAAGCTGAAATAGTGGCTGCAAGAGCTCGAGGGACTGAGGAGGTTAGTGGTTTATGAAGTGCTGCTAATCTGATTGATTTTAATTCGAGTAAGCTGCTAAAGCAACCGTGGTTCAGCTTTCCATGTTTGTCTTGTGATAATTAGTTTTCCTTGTACTTTTATCAGCCGGAGCTGCAAATTGCTGCAAAGGTTCATTCAGGGCATTCTGTTGTGATAAATTCAAAGTCAGCAAATCTCAAATTTAGTGGATATGTGGAACAATCAAAAGTTACCAAGCCTATTGATGAGGTAATGTTTTACGAGCTCCCATATATTGTTGAGAGCAAGGGTGTGCTTCTTTTCAACTTACAAATATCTCTCAACTATTATGTGTAAGGAAGAAACTTTTCATTTGGCAGGCTACCCTAAAAGCTCAGAAACTAAAAGAAGCTCGTGATTACTCTTTTTTGTTTTCGGACAACGATACAGCTGGTCATGCTTCAGAAAGCAAGCCTTCAGTTTTCTCCAAACAAGGTAAAATTGACTTCTTTCATCAAAGGAAGGTAAGACATATCAGTATCATTAATTGAATTCATATGTTATAATTGCTCTGTAATTTTTTGGACGTGATTCAGGTACTCATTTTGTTTTGGTTCATATTTGGTTCTGATTTTTGCTGGGTCTTTATTATGGTCTGGTCAATCTGAACTGGCTTTTTGGCTAAAGCGATGACTTGTAGGTCAAGAAATGAGCAAATTAAGCAAGTCATCAGGCGTTCACCACCATCAAGAAAATTGCAGGAAAACTCCAAATCCAGCGCTAATCAGGAGGAGGTGTTCAGGAAAATGGAGCCCTCAAAGCGCCAGTCTAATTTGCCCAAAAAGCAGGCAACTGTTCTTGATAGAACATTGAAACCGAAACCACCTTCCAGCTTGCCACCAAAACCAAAATTGATATCAGTTTCATCATCAGCAATAAATCATGGTGTCAATGAAAATAAAATTGAGAACAAGCCCAAGGCCCCTATTGTGCCCACTTCATCTAAACGGGTACCAGTTTCCAGGGATTTACCGAAGAAGGTAATTGACTCTGGCCGGCCCAGCAATTCTTTGCCAAGTTCAAGGTCACCAGAGAGGAAAAACATTGTTAGTGCCAAAATCGTTGAAGGAAATAAGAGTAAAAGCATGAATAGGCCGGGACTCGCAATGGCTGCTCTAGCAGAAACAGTCACCGTGCAAAAGGCTCTTCCAACTAACATGCATAAACCCTCCTCTTGTGGAAGTGGAGATCGAGGAAGAAGAGTGGTCCAAGATGGGCTCAAAAAACCAGTAAGTTTGTGTTAAGATTAATGTCGTTAGTTCTAAGGAAAAGGAGGATGCTCAATCCCAGAGTTTAAGTTCTGGCTGTCACTATTTCAACACATCTGATTTCCGAAAGCTTTTGTGGGGTTCGGCTTTATATAAATTTGTAATGTTTATTCAGGCATTGAAATCAAATTCTGAACGGGCAATGAAAAAATCAGCACCTGCTAAATCTAGTCTATTAAGAAGGCCGGAAAGATCAGCACCTGTGAAGCATAGTCAATCACAAAGGCCGGATGTTTCAAAAAAGCGACGAGCTAAAGATTCTGATGATGAATCTGAGGATTCTTTTATGGTAGAAGATGAAGAGGATGGTGCTGGAGGTGGTTACAGGGGAGTCTCTGATTACATTCGAAGGATGTTTGGGTCAGTTTTTTTTTACTTGTGTGTGATTTTTTGATTGTTGCTTCACCATACAGGAACTTATTCTGATTTGGGAATCGGGATGAGCTTTCAATGCCAGGTATAATCCAAATAAGTACCGTGATGTGGATGATGGAGATGACAGAGACATGGAGGTCGGTTTCAATAGAATTCAAGCTGAAGAAAGACGAAGGTTTGTTCAAATCTAATATTATTAGTAAAAATCATCTCAAGTAACTAATTTGGCTGTACTTTTTGAACCTCTAGATGTCTCAGAACTACATAAGTGGCATCTGTTTCTACTTTCTTCATAGCAATTTCCATCACTCTAGCTTGATTTGACTTCATCTTCATTCGATGACTACATTATATGTGCTTCTAGATATATAGAGCTGATGTTTTCTCCATGTAGATATACTGGAAATCCTGATTGTGAAAGTAAAAGTGATCTCATACTCATTTTGTCGCAGTGCAAGGATTGCCCGGGAAGAAGATGAAAGAGAAGCGCAGTTACTTGAAGAAGAAGAAAGAGCAAGAAAACACAAGAAGCTCAAAATGGGGAAGAGGTGAATCCAAGAAGAGATGGAAAGAGAGTTCCTGAGAGTTATGAATGTGTGAACCTGTTGAAACTTATTGTATCACGTTAAGTAGTTGAATTATCAATCTCAAAGCTCCACAGCCAAGTTCATTACTCGGAGTGTTTGTTCAGATCATTCTGCCCTATGGCTTCTCTGATAGTTTCAACGAATCTCAGTTCTTTGGCTTCGATTCAGGATTTGAATATTGATCCTAACAAGTCGAATGTTTTTGAAACTTCAAATTTTACTCCATTTTTTCACACTTTTTTCCATTCTGAATATTTTCCAGAGTCTTTCGAACTGTTTGGCAGCATCTCTTCTTGAATTTCTTATTTCTGTTTGAATTGATTCAAACTTTCTGAATCTCCCTGGGGACCGGCGCGGGTCCAGTACTCGTTTTCTTTGATGTTCAACGGAATTCCTCTTGCTAATTGTACGATACTTAGTTTGCATTCTAAGAAAGGAGTTGGCGGGAAGACTTGTTATGAAAATGCTTTCAACACTGTTTTTAGAATAACCCAAAAATATGACATCGCCTTGGAACATTTGAAGTCGCCGTGGTACCAAAAATCAGTGACTCTTTGTCCTTGCTTCATATGGGGGTGCTATCTGAAACATCCTCAACATAAGACACCATGGATGAGATGCTCATCCATAAGATCAAATTCTTGATAAAAATATTCATCCTGAGAGTGGAGTCACCAAATCCAAATCATTTATTCAGCAGAGGAGTCTACAATTTTGGCTATTGATTATTGATACAAATAGTTTTTCGAATGAATTATGTATTTGATTATTTGTCTACTGATTTGTAAACTATTTTTTAGTGTTGTGTATGCTGCTCTGCACTTACAAGATGTCTTAGACGTGTGGTTCTGGTTTGCTAATTGATTAGCTGACTAATTTGTGGTATTTATCATAATGTCAGACACGCTATCTTCATGTTTTCAATATAACTATATCTTTGATAGTTCTTTGCAGTATTGAATTGAGCATACTCTAGCAGTTTCTTTTATGAAGCCCTGTAACAGTAGAAGCTATCCATATCTGACCTACATAAAGACTTCCACCTATTGAACGTTACCAGCAAACGTTTGAAATGTGTTTTGATTCTTTGAGAGTCAAGTTTTTTGGTTTGAGTCATAGACAACATCAGTCTAGGAGGTAATGGACCCAAATATGTAAAAAAAACTTGATGATGAGCATGTGAAAGCTAAAATATCAATCAATATACTGCAGATGACAGAAGCCAACAACTTAAAACACATTTCAAACATTTCTTCAAAGTTTTAAATGTGTTTATTTTATCGCTTTCAGAGCCATAGACATGTTTGTTAGGACCATAAATGTGCCGTGATTCTAGAATCGTGGTCTAAATTACGATTTACGATTGCAATTTTATGTCTTATTTAATTTTAATTTATTTGGTAAATACATACAGGATAGTACTTTAAGGTCCAACTCCAGTAGTTTTCAAATCCAATTATATTTGTAGTGAAGTAAATTCTTTTTTGGGGTGCAATTTGCAGATTTGTGAATCACTACAAATATGGTTAGGACGTAGGGGCCTGCTTATATACGATGAATGGGCACATGAAGTGAAAACTTGAATTAATCTATTGTGGAAATCAAAAGCCATCATTTTTTTGGCTGAAGGACCTTGTGGCTATCTCATGTTGATCGACATTGACAATTGTCACAGTCATTGTTGCATTCTACAAACTTGTAGTGCGAAAACCATCCACTAAACCTATCAGGGATAAAAAATAGTGTTTTCTCCTCGACTCCTACCTAACCCTCGTTGGATAATGTGATCATCCATCAACTTGTACATGAAGCCATTAGTGGCTTGCCTTTTGTCAACAATTCACAAAAGCTTGGAAATGGGTTTCCACAAAGTGACGACATCCAAAACAGTATTTGGTGTCTCTTAACATTCTCGTAGATGCAAACTAGAGCTTATGCCGGTCTTCATGCACCATTTATATATCTTGGAATCAACTTCCAATTCAGGCACATTTGCAAATATAATATACACATATTCACTATTGATCCTCATATGGTGCTCCATAGGAGTGTCAATGCCATGTTTGGATTGACAAATAAAGCTATAAGTAGATGTCCTAACTACCTCGAGACCTAAGATATAGTGCAAAGATCCAAGATCTTGCATTTTAAACTCTTTTCCTAGAGTTACTTTTGCTTCATGAATGAGCTTTATATTGTTTTCACAAACAATAATGTCATCTACATAAAGTACAAGGATGATCACATCACCATCTTTGAACTTGAAGTACAAAGATGGATCATACTCACTAAGTGAAATCTAGGCTTGAGACCATACAAACTTTTGAAGAGGCAAACCTTATCCTCTTGGACTTTCATGATGAATCCCTTGGGTTGGTAGATGTAGATCTCCGCCTCAAGGTAGCCATTGAGAAAAGCACTAGTCACATGCATTTGATATATAAACCAATTGAAATAAGATGGTAAGGCAATTAAAATCTTGATGCTAGTCATCTTTGCCACAGGAGCAAAAGGTTTCATCATAATCTAGACCCTTGACTTGAAAAACTTTTTGCAAAAAGCCTTTGTACTTGTTGATAGAAACATCTTGATTGTATTTGACTATAAACATCCATTTAAAACCGATTTCCCTTTTGTTAGGTGGAAAATCAACCAATTTCCAAGTATGATTTGAAATCAAAGTATCAAAATCCAAAGAAATTGCCTTATGCCATGCATCTTGTACACAAGAAGATTCATCAAAGGAGATAAAAAGTGCATGACCCATCTCGGCTTGCTTTCCTTTGTCAACATATGTGAGCATAAGTGGCTTGGCCTTGTCCCTTGAAGATCTCTTTGGACTCTTGGATTGAGAAAGCTCATCCTGAAGTGTCGGCCTCTTTCCATCATTCTCTTGACGAATACGTATTTTCATAGATCCAACATCAACTTGAGCGCCCTCAGCCTCATCAAGCTTGGAAAATTTGCCTTCATGGAAAATCACATCTCTATTCAACACAATCTTGTTAGTAAATGGCACAAAAATCTTAGTGGTTATTCAGATGCAAGTTGAGCAGGAGATGTAGACACTCGTAAGTCCATTTCTGGATTTACATTCTTTCTCAACAATGGTCCTATTTCATGGAACAGTCGCAAGCAAACTTCAATAGCTCTATCTTCCACTGAATCAGAGTATATTGTAGCCTCTCAAGCTACAAAGGAAGCAATATGGTTGAGAAACTTGCTTTCAGATATCAGTTTGAATCAATATGCTCCGACAATCCTGTTTTGTGATAATCAAAATGTGCCATTGATTTATCAGCCAATCCTAGATTACATTTTAGGAGTAAGCACATCGAAATCAAGTATCACTATGTCAAAAACAAAGTTCTTGACAAAGAGGTTGACTTACAGTACTAAGTTCAGTATTATGTCAGAATCTCTGTGATCTCATATTGCTTTTGTCTGATATTTCAATTCTTCATTTCTTGGCTACGTAATCACTTTAGCTCTGATGATTTCAAATTTAGTTGTTAAAAGATTGAACGTGACTCTTGTCATTATGTTTTGTTCAATATTGATAGGCGTAGTCATGCATTAGGAAAGCAGATTCATTCCGCTATGTTGATAAGTCATTTACTGTCTTCGAGTTGTTATTGCATTATCACTTCTTTCCAACAAAGCTAGTCCATATTTCTCTCCGAACGAGAAATTTCCAAGCTACAGATGTGTGTGTCAATGCAACTATCACTTGACTCGACAATACCACTGCCGATCATACCTGTGAGAGCCTTCCTCCAAATGTCACTTGACATTAGTTGGTTCGAACTCCAAGAGTTGAACCTGATTACGAGAATTTCGCAATGCTTATTAAATGTTATTTTCAGATCCACACGTGTGAAATACAGTAGCTTATTGTTTTTGTACGGACAACAACTTCATCATATCTTATGTTTGATGTTTGATCAGGTTCTTAGTGAGTTTGCATTTCTTTCTTTGAGTAGATATTGATTTTTTCACATTGGCAGGATTGGTAGAATTGGTTTAGTTCTAACCGAAGATCAACAAATGGATTTGGATCTTGATTGATCCCAAAATCTTCACAGAGAAATTGTTTAAGTTCATTTATCTTGTAAAATTGATTCACTGAGAAATATAAAAAATGAAAATTTTCATATGGCATAACATACCTTTATACCATTCAATCGAAATTGATAGTACCAAGGTAAATCAAATTGCAACATGTCTAGTTCTAATCAAATGTGATTGAGACACCAATCTTACTCAACCTCAACCATAGCAAAAATGTTGTCATTTCTTTGCACTGTTATTTGAAATTGCTCTTGATCGTTTATTGCAAAATCTTGATCAAGTGGCTTCCACTCATTTTTGCATTTTATCTATCTTCTATAATACAACAACAAAGTTAGCATTTGTTTTTCGATGTGATATCTAAATGTCATTGATGAGTTCCATACTCTGCACTCAACTTGCTGATTTTGTTTCATATTCCAGCCATCATCCATCAACTCTGCGATTATTTCACTCAAGTCCTTACAAATAAACAATGTTTTTGTTCGCCGAGAATATTGCATTTGGAAAAAAAAAATAGAAAAAGGTAGATACCAACTTAATCTATTATTCTTTGAACCAGTGCTACATTTTAATATACTTTAAATATCTATATAAATTCTAGATTAAAAATTTTCTGACATATCCTCACTCGAAAAATCTGGTAGAGGATATGGCTTTAATCTACTCACTAGACCATTTTGATCAGAAATATAGGTGTGATCATAAGAAAAAACTCCTGATTCTAAAAGGGATTTTGGAGAATGATCTTTATATTAAAATACTGATATCAGAATGTATGACATCAATTATTCTTGTATTCAATTCAAATGGTTGCCATTCAACAAAATTTGATGGATACAAATATGCAAAACCAACAAAAAAATTGCATGAAAAATCTTGATATAAAGAAAATGATAGTACTAAAGAAATTTAATCTGAATATGCACATACTAATCGTATACTTACGATTGCATTTTCTTCTATCATTTGGATTCAAATCCTGAGTGTTGAGCTCTTTGTGAAGATAAGCATGCTGAACTAAAACTTCCGTGATAGATTGATTGATAGTTGATATTTTGAAATCCATTATCCCGCCTTTCCAAGAGCTTTTATATATGTTATTCAATCTTTTTCTTTTTCGAAAAGAGCCTTTTGAGGAAGGATGCATCAAGATCCATTGCTATTTACGATATATTCTTGGTATCCATTGATTTTCTGTATTTTTTTCATTGCAAATATTGATTGCATCAGTAGTTTCACTTGGTCTCCGATTATGTGTAGCCATTAGTCCAAAATATGTCTATGCAAATTGAGAACGGAGAGAATAAAGAGAATGAGAGTATATCTATGAATGATGTGAAAGATTTAACTAGTTAGATCATATTTGCTACATTTTCATATTTGGCAAATTGAGGCCAACTTTGTTTTAGACTTAGAGTTTGACTTTTCAAAGTTCAAAGATAACATCATGGCTTACATGGATTTTGTTTTCCAGTGGATCAAAACATTTATAGCCCTTCACACATTCATCATATCCTAGGAATATACACTTGATAGCTTTCACATCAAGTTTACGTCTCTCTTCCTTAGGAATGTGTACAAAGGCCTTACATCCAAAGATTCGCAAGTGGTTCACCTTTGGCTTCTTCTTTGTGAATGCTTCCTCAGGTGTTATCTTTGGTATGGCAATGGTAGGACTTCTATTTTGAAGATAGACTGCCGTACTGCATGCTTTTGACCAAAAATCTTTTGGTAGTTTCATCTCAGCTAGCACAGATATGGCACTTTCTACAATCGTACGATTCTTGCGCTCAGCTACACCATTGAGAGTAGGAGTATGAGCTTGCATAAATTGTCTTTTAATCCCACATTGATCAGAAAGATCATTGAAGTCATTAGACTTTTACTCATCTCCACTATCTGATCTTAGGACTTTGATCTTCCGACCTGTCTGATTTTCGACCAATGCTTTGAAGCTCTTGAAATTGTCAAATGCATCCGATTTCTTCTTCAAGAAGTAAATCTTATGTGACATATCATCAATAAAGGTCATGAAATAGAAGGCTTTACCTAAGGACATAGTCCTCATAGGCCCGCATAAATCTGTGTGGATCAAATCCAAGATGTTCTTTGCTCTTGCAACACTACCTTTATTGAATTCCTCTCGATGCTGCTTCCCATATACACAATGATGACTCTCACAGTCTATTGGTTCTTTATTTAATGAAGATAGGCTGGATGGCACAAACTATTCCTTGTGGTGCTAGACAATGCTGTGAATAGGATCATCATTCCAAGCATTATTGGTATCAGAGCAGTCGATTCTCTTCAAGGTGCACAAGTTCCCTTATTTGCCTTTGTGTTTGGTATTCCTTATTGGAATGTGGCTGGTTGTGTTTAATAGCCTTGGTTCAAATTTATTTTTGAAAAGGTTGACGATAAAAAAATCATTTCTTGAAAAGAAATCAAAGGTAAAGTTTAAAGTTACTAAGTAGCTTTAAGCCAACCAATTGCGTATATTTATGCAAATTTGAAACTCAAAGTTTGAATAAATAATAATAATAAAACCATAGTGAATAGCCTGTTTTTTTTTATATTTCAAAACAAGCTTAACATTTACATACTAGCCTTTAAGAGATACTCACAGGTTTCTTTTAAACCTTCAGTTTTAAAGAAACTTAGTAAAACCATATCTTTTTTACCAATAAACCAAAAAAACTTAAAAATACTACAAGTTTTAAAGGTTTAAGGGGAAAGAAAAACCATTGTTAGGAAGATTACTAGTTAACTTCCAACTAGTTTGAATCCCTTCATTCATTATTTTGCTTCAAGATTGGTTCTAGGTACGTAATTGTCGTTCGTCTGATTTTTGGGTCATTTTGGGCCCTATATTATTTTGCATAATATAGGGCCCAACAACGTTTTTTTGCCTGGCGAGAGAGAGAGAGAGAGAGAGAGAGAGAGAGAGAGAGAGAGAGAGAGAGAGAGAGAGAGAGAGAGAGAGAGAGAGAGAGAGAGAGAGAGAGACTAGAGAGAGACTAGAGAGAGTTCTATGGTGAAGCGAAGGATGATGACATTTGGGTCAAGGCCATGGGAGAGGAGATGGATTCAATTGCTAAGCATAGCACATGGGACTTAGCAGAACCACCAGTTGGCAAGAAACCCATTGGTTGCAAATGGGTATACAAGACTAAGTACCATGCAGATGGAAGTATAGCAAAGCACAAGGCAAGATTGGTGATCAAAGGGTATGCACAAAGTAAAGGCATCAGCTATGAGGAGACCTTTGCGCCGGTATGTAAGTGGAATACTCTACATCTACTTGTTGCTTTAGCTTCACATTTTGGTTGGCCTTTGCATCAGATGGATGTGAAATTTGCTTTTCTGAATGGTGAGTTAGAAGAAGAGGTGTCCATGGATCAACCGGAAGGCTTTGTAGTGAAGGGAGAGGAAAATAAAGTATGTCGCTTGAAGAAAGCACTTTATGGTCTTAACCAGGCACCACGTGCATGGTATAGTAGGACTGATGCCTACTTTCGTTCAAAGGGGATGGTGAGAACACATTCTGGTCCAAATCTATATGTTCTTATGCTTTGATGGTATGGTTGCTTTGATTGTTCTTTATGTTGATGACTTGATTATTACGGGAAATAATCAAGAGATGGTAGACATGATCAAGAAAGACCTCATGCAACAATTTGAGATGACAGATCTCAACTTGATGCATTATTGCCTTGGAGTAGAGGTGTGGCAAAAAGGACACGAAGTGGGTTTAACACAGGTGAAGTATGTCAAAGAATTGATGCACAGGTTTAGGTTGCAGGATTGCAAATCAGTGAATACTCCTATTGAACCAGGTAAAAAGCTTTCTAAGCTTGATGAATCACAGTCATTTGATGCTATGCTATATTAGTAGGGAGCTTGATTTACCTTACCACAACTAGACCAGATATATGCTATGTTGTTGGCATTGTAAGTCAGTTCATGGCAGCACCTACGGAAACGCATTGGAAAGCAGCTAAACGCATTTTGCGTTATGTGAAAGGCACTTCAGACTATGGCTTGATTTATAGGAAGCATGATGGTTTACCTGAGTTGTGTGGCTATGTGGATGCGGATTGGGGAGGTGACTATGATGATCGTAGATCCACCACAGGGTATGTATTCCAGTTTTGTGGTAGTTGCTTTTCCTGGTCTAGTAAGAAGCAAAGTACAATTGCTCTATCCACCATAGAAGCAGAGTATAAGGCAATGTGTAGCACAGAAAGCTATATGGTTGAGACAAATCTTGGAAGAAGTTGGCATGAAGCAGAAAAATCCCACGACATTACATAGCGATAGTCAGAGTGGCATTCAGCTAGCAAAGAATCCAGTGTTCCATGTGAGAACCAAACACATTGAGATTCAGTATCACTTTATACGTGAGAGGCTGCTGAGTCGTGAAATTCATGTTGCCAAAAGATGTTATCTTTGACTTATGTAAAGTCAACTTGTTTGTGTGTTGTAGCTAATTCTACTAGCATCATGATATACACGTCATGTCATCACATAGTAAGGCCAAACCAAGAAAGGGCACAATGCTCCAGAGGTCCAATCTCATAGCAACATTTGCACCTACGTGGGATAATTCCAACTCCATTAGTGTCAAGGACACGAAATCAACAGTCAACATTATGTAATTAAGTGGTTACAAAGTTTGTAAGGGATAGCCATAGAAGTCTACAAATAGCTCTTTCTATGTGAATTGACTTATATTTGGAGCCACGCTCAATCTTACAATGTTCACATCATCCCACTTTATAAGGTTTGCCTTGCCTTTCAAGGAAAGGTTGTTATTGCAAATTGATTTGTTCATTATCATAAAGTTTGAACAACTTTTAGCAAAACGGAGGCCTTTAAACTATATCGGTTTGCAAGTGGAAGATATTGACCTCTACTTAATATTTGGATATTTTTGCGTGGCCAGAAAGGTTCTAGAAGACTTCATATAAGCTTATGATGAACCTCTTAGTTAGTAATCCATCGAAGTGATTTCTCAAGCTCAAATATAATAATTATCTCTTCCAGTTGGTTGATAGGAAATTGTTGATCTTTCCTAAACGTTTGACATTTGTATGTGTGGTATTTGTCCATCATGTGAATTAATATGCTTTTTAGGTATATGATCCCAAAATGTATTGACATCACATGAAATTATTTTCTGTTAGAAAAAGGTCACCTTCAGTCCTATTGGTCTTCACTTCATAATCCATTGACTTGGTAGAGTTTTGGCGTTCTTCATTTATTGTGCAGCTAAGAGCATTGTCAGCAAAATCATGGGGCAGCCTTAAAGTCTCTGCATGTTTTCTTTGCTATCTTTAATCTTATATAGCAAGAGAACGTGCAGATTCCATGGCATTATTATGGAAGCACATAAGTGTTTCCAATCATGTTCATTACTTATATGTTAAGTTCAAAAGTTGATCCATAAAACATGCACTAAAAAAAAAAATTAAAATCTTTAAGAATATATAAGGCAGTCCACTCACCCAAGAAGCAGTTGACTCAAGGATTTTGAGACTCACTCTTAAAGAGCAGTTGGTCTTAATGTGGCACCTGCAAAAGGAAAATTATGCACTCTGGACCAGATTCCCCCTAGCAAATAAGATTTGGCGCAGCACTTCTTTGCGCATGAATGGAAGATTCGTAACTACTTGAGATGACAAGGATTGAGAATATTGGAATTTAAGGGTAAATTAATCACTTTAGGCTTGTAATAATGATTATCGAAGGGGTCAAAATTGACTAGACAATTACAACAAAGTTCTACATGTTACCACATTCTATTGATGATATCCTGAAAATAAAACATTGAAGCCAAGTGGCCTTTACTGAGAAATTTCAGCCCTTAATGTAAACGCATGTCTCAGGGATCCAAAAAAAATAAAGGAGGCCCCAATTGACAATGTCCTTACATTTTGTCCTTTATGAACCATCCATGTTACTGAAGACAACAGTCAACAAAAGATAGTGCAATTGAAACTCTATTTGAAAAAAGTAGATTTCTTGTACAATCCTGGATAATATTCTAGTGTCAGTAATATATCGCAGTGAACTATTCATTTGCTATAACCTGATCATTTGTCTTGGAACCGGCCATCATTCTCAAACGGGATGTGCTAGATTGCCATCCACAATTGCACGATACATACTTGAAGGTGAGCATTTTACAGAAACTAGACTAGGTATGCTGCAGGTTATTTTATGAAACTCGTGGAGCCCGAATTCGAAGGCTTTCTTTGAAAGCTCACCATGATATTGTAATTTGTACAGTAATTAAGTCACTGAGATTTGAATACTTTCCAGCTGAAGATGCTCCACCATAATCTGCTGAAACTGTAATCTGAAATATAATCCTTATCTTAATTCCTTTGTTAAAAGAAAACATAATTTTTTTTTTAAAAACTATGATGCAGACTAAGTAGAATAAGAACCTGGGCACATAAGACTGAACTGTTCTGTTTCACATAGGTTCACCTATAGATAACAATTGCAACTTTTTGTCCTCGTCCAAGGAAAGTATGTCAGACTTACACTCGGAGCAGATTGGTATGGGAATGACACAAACTCTGTGGAGTCTCCAGGCAGATATGCAAAGAAAGTTGGAGAATAATTACCCTAGGTTTGCATGGTAAGTATGACAGCCTCCACGAAGGTGAAATACAGAAATCTCAGAAAATCTTACCTTCAGAAGAGATTTGGAAGACCAAAGATTTTCAAAGAGACACTCCATATAAGCAAATAGCCCAATCATGCCTTAAAAACGCCATTTCTTGAAACCTAAATTTTATCTGGTCCATTTCTGGTATCCCTTCACTACTTCCTAAAACCTTAGGAAAACAACCTTTACATTTGAACAAACAAAGCAAAGAGCTACCATACCTGACTAATTGTGTAAATAAATATGATAAATGTAAGAATACAACAAAACTGAAAGAATTTGTAGATTGTGACCTGCCAATGTCAAGAGGCATCCAAACTGCCACTTTTAAGGTGTATATATATCTAGTAAACATTAAGACTGGTACAGCTGGTGGCCTCAGAAAATGTAAAACTCAAAGATGATCAAATTTATGCACATTTGTTAAGACCTTCTGGACAAATGTTATCAGTACAATTCCCAGGTGTGCTTCCCAGTCATGATTGAAATTTCTGAAAGCAAGGAGCAAACTGCAGTACTTATAGAAGAAGATTTGGTACAACCCCAAGGACACAAAATTTCGAAGGCAGCTTATCGAGGACATGTAGATTCTCACTCAGCTTGAAGAGAAGCGAACTGTGATACAAAGAGAGCCAACAAATCCTCAGAGTTTTGAAGTGCTACCTTCTAGAATGATGGCGATAAACACTTCTAGAATCAACATAAGACATCCCTGGATACTGCCAATTTCGCTGATCCTTATACTGATGTCCCCCACTCCCATTTTCAAATGGAAATTTGCCAGGAAATAAATGACCTTCATTTGGTTGTCTCAGGAGCTTCGGAGGAAGAGTATAGTTAGAAGCACTTATGGTTGAATTACTTCCCTTTCTCCAATATTCCTTATCATCTGCCATAACTCTGAAGCATTGCTCCCCATCACCTAGACTACATCTTGAAGGCTGATGCAAACCAAGATGAGGAGGATGTGGCTCAGACGTGATGGATGAACTATGCTCAGATGTTGGCGGTGCTTCGCCACTATTAGCAAACCTAAATGGACCATTCTGCTGATGAGGCTTGCTTGCTCCGTATGTGTAATGCTTTCCAGCTCCATGAAACAGTTCTGCACTCTCAGGATCAACATCTGCAACTGCTGATGACTCCATGAAAGCACTAGTGTGCTGCATTCGTCGATCGGACTCTCTAGATCTATTCTGGCACATATCAAAGCTTTCATCTGAATAACCAGAGATTCTGTTGCTGTATCTTATCTTGTGCATGGAAGTAGACATCATTCCTTGGTTTGCATGCACCTCAAAGCTGTGCACATCGGAACCACGGCTTGGGTAAAACCTACCTTTACCATCTGAATAACCTGAAAATATATCTGAGGACGCAGGTGCATAAGTTAAATCCTTCGCACCAAAAGTAACTCTTCCATTGTAAGCATCTAGGTTCCGGGGATGCCGGTGTATTGTATCATATCTAGGAGTCCAGTTTGGAGTACTGCTCACTATAGCCGACTCTTTGATTTTCCCTTTTTGACATAGTTGTGATTCTCTATAAAAGCTTTCCCTCTGTGAAATAAGGTTCAATTCATCTCCATTAGTATGTGCAGTCTGAGCTTGACGTAATAATGGATTATGCCATCTTACATCTTCAGGATGATTTCTCTCATCAAATGAATTGCCATCGTTAAAACAATTTCCATCTTCTTGCAAAGGAAGCTTCTGCGATGAACCACAGATGCCTCCCCACGATCCTTTGCTGTGTTCTATGTTCCTCTCCTGAGAATTCTCATGATAAGATGCATGCAATGATTTGCCAAGTAGCCTGGGTACTTTGTTTGGCAGATTATTTCCACTTCTTTTACACTTGATTCTTCCATCATATGTTCTGTAATCCAGCTTGCTCAACTTTCTTGCTTGCTCAGTTGTTTCACATATACTTCTTCCTTGCTTCCCTCGCAGGTTCCGATCCAATGAATGATCTTCTGCATCGGTTTGAAGTAGAGTTTGGACCGAAGCTTGGTCATCAGAAGTGCTTAAGCTGTTATTGGCAGCGTCAAAATAATGCACCCATTCCGTCTTTGCTTTCTCATTATCATCAACTAAACCCACTTCCACTTGTACAGTGGCCTTTTCCTGTGTGTGTTCTAAATTTTGTTTCTGTGAAACTACGATGTTTAGTCCAGGAGCATTTTCAGATGGCGTTTTGATTCCCATATCAAGATTCTGTGCGCTATCGATCAGATTTTCACAGTGGACATTGTCTAGTTTAAGAGCATTATTGTAATATTCCCAAAAGAGACTTCCAGCAGTGATAGATGGCTCCCCAAACGGGTTTTGTTTCACATAACTCTGCACATCAACAGCCTTGCAAAGTCCCTCCAGATATTTTCGCAGCACACCATCTGCAGCAGATAGCACCAACACATCATAACAAAAGTATTACTTTATCAAAGTACGGTTATGCTACACTTGAAACGAACAGTTGTTGATTAGGGCTCTCCTTGAAATGCTTCCTAGGCAACAGTTACAAAGCCCAAGTTCGGATGGACACGTCATAGGACGAGTATACATGATCACAAATTTATCAAAATAACTTCGTTTAGTTCCAATCATATAAAAAACAAGGCAACAGACAAGGTGCATTTCTGGTTTTTTATATTTCGGAAGACAACCTTATCTACCAGCATTATCATTGAATTATCCAGTTATGAAGAATAAAATATATTCAAATAAGATCGATTTTAGTCACTACCAACAAGCCTCCATTACATATTGTAAGTCAGGAGGATGTGTACTTAGAGAAAAGTCTTCCAGATCATGAGCTTTATATGGGCGAGGAAAAATAGCTGTGTGAGGCTGCATTCAGACATGAAACCAGATGATGAGGTCAGTAGTAAGAATCATGCTGCTAGTTTTCATTGATAGATTGACCAGATGAGTTGAAATTCAAGCTATGCATGTAAAATTGATAAGAACAGCTCATCTTTGGAATAGAATTTCTTTCTTGTTAAAAGCTTAGAAAAAGTTCACATTCCCAAAAGTAACTTACAGGATTCCGAAGGGCTTTGTAAGGTGAATCATCCACAAGAAGAGTGTTAGATGGCCCATACTCTCCTGCTTCCAAGTGCAGGGAAGATTTCAGTTTCTCCCACAACTTAGACAGTTCCTTCAAGAAGACAGGCTTATGCATATTCTCTGGGTGCTTCAGACCTGTATTAGTGCAGTCTGCCTGATGCTGCACACCCATTTGAAAAGCCACTGAATAAGAAACACACCAGAACAACAAGATTTCCACAGAAACAAGCACTGTACATAGCTGCTGCCTTTTGGAAAACTAGGATGTAGGCACACAAAAAGGAAAAAAGCTTTAGAATTGCATAAATACAACTAGTGTGTCCAGAGAGAGAGAGAGTACAGAAGTTAGAAAAGTGTAGGTAAACAGAAGTCACAGCCTGTGGTCATCTGTGTAACAACAATATTACAAATATGACTCTATAGCTATAACGTTTGGAAACACTGAATACGTTCCAGTACTCTTAGCTGCTTCGGGACAGCATTTCCTGTGATTGAAAGTCCCTCTAGAAAATTTTCATTCAAGAAAAGCCATTCTCTCCTCCTCGATCTGCCATCAAAGATAGCCTCCCTCTTTTAGTCCCTATTGCTGCTCCCCTCCCTGCCTCACATTATGCTCTTGGAGGAACTCGTCAATACCTCCAACTATGTGTACGACAATCAACATCCAGTATTGAAGGGAGAGCGCTATGCCTTCCTACAATGTGGGACAGGTAATTTGCTTCGTCCCACTGCATACAGATAGCGTACTGTCAAAGAGCCTGCAAAGGTCTCCTCATAACAGCCACGTGGAGAAAGAAAGATTCCACAGGATTGCTCGCAAGGTCTAAATTTGACAGCCATATACCAATGAAATGCATCTGAGGAGAAATTTATCCTCCAGTGTGCCTTATTTACAAGGTTGCATTCAAATGATTCAAACGTATCAAATGTCCACGTTTGAAACGCGTTAGAAAGAAAGTTTCAAACGTTTGAAACAAAATCCTATATTTTTTTCTGATTTTTTTGCAAGTTTTTAAGCAACTAATGCTAATTTAAGTGTTGGAACCTTAAACATAACATAAAAGTAGTTGAATAAGCATGTCCCAGCCTCGTGGTAGGTAGTTTTTTTAGGTAGATGGGCCCTTGGACCCCATTTGGAGGGCTAGGGCCCCAAAAAAATTTGAGTTGCAAATGTCCACGTTTCAAACGTGGGCGTTTCAAACGCGTTTGAATGCAACCTTGCTTATTTACTAGGAGATTACACACATTTAGCGAGCAACCAACAACTCTTCACCCATGAGAGCATGTAGCCGTGTGTTCAAGTTGTCACGAACAACACCACAAACTACAAGCAAGCGGGAGAATTATTGACAAGGGAGCACCCTAGCATTGTGTGGACACCATGTGCCGCACAATGCATTGATCTGCTCATCCATATGCACACTTCAATGGGTCCGCAAAGAACAATTTACTTCGCTTGCTTTACTATCTTTTATGCTTGAGTGTTGCTCTTCACTCCTAACCCCTCCCAACCTTTGACAAATATTTGTTGCACTTGGTCAGCTTCATCATCGAGAAGAAGCGCGTGTTGGCCTTTTTCCATTGTTGGACCTGAAGAAGCCTATGCGCAATTGCTTTAACTACTACCTGGTTCTCAAGCAATTATTGGTTGTACGAGATATTTGCGGAAGATGCAGTAAATGATGGCTTCAGGGAGTTCAAAAGTCGCATGGCAAATGCGTTCCATTAGACCATGAGAGGTGCACTCTTGGTCTCATCTACGAGTTCCTGGACCACATTGATGAGGTGCTTCCGAGATCATAATTGGACGAAGGGAGGAATTACTTACCCCACATTCTTGTTTCACTTCCACCTCACTTTTGTGCTTTGAAACACCAGCGAATGATCATGGCAATGTGCTTCGTGTAGGAAGGAAGAGCTCTGCCATGTTTGGGAGACTAGATGGGACTATTTCCATACATCGATCCATGTCCCACCCTTGTGGCACTCTACCAAATGTGCAAGTGTCACGGGTGGACTACGTTGAGCGTGTATGGACTAGCCCAAGTAATGCAGATAATGTGACTAGGTCTGTTTGTTTAGACTCTTTGACCTCTAGTCATATATGTAGTGAATCCATGTGCATAGGACCAATGTATTCGAGCTAGCTTTGGATGTACTCAAATCACAACATGCTTATCTGACAGATGGCACTATGCATGTTTGATGTTGCACGTGAACCCCAACTTGTGCATGATACACACAATTGCTACTCTTCAGGAAGCACCACCTATGCAGGAGGAGCTTGAGGATGAGATTTATCGAGACTTACGCAAGCAAAGGCATCAACAAGATAAGGCTAAGGGGGGAGATGAGCTCTTAGGGGGTGGAGAGGATTTAGCGGCTAATTACGAGAAGTGGGTGGAGGAGGGTGACAAAGAGGAGGGTCAGGGTCAAGGTTGTTGTTATGTTGTAGAGGATTTGTTCTTAAATCTTGACGCAGAGACGGGAGGAGCCAGCCATCCCTTCACATAGGCCTAGAGGGCGGCCTATGTTGGGAGGGAGGGATTGGGCTCGTTATTTGTATTTAGCTCTCGGTTTGAGGGCCTTCCCAGAGTATGAGATCACAAATTCCGAATACTCAAGCATGTACGGCCAGAGGGTGACTAGAGGTAGTGACCAAGGGGGAGTTGTTGGAGGCAGCCAAAGGGGGGCAGGAGAGGGGGAGGGGGAGGGAGGCAGAGCCAAAGGCAAAGTCAAAATCGTTGGGTCACCATGGCACATGACATCCTTAGAATCGTCTACAAACTCATTATATAATGGCACAAACTCCGATGATGAGAACTACGATTCAAATAACAAGTCTTAATTGCATTATTTTCACATTATTCATCAGACATCATAATAGTCCATTGCGGTGCCATGTGGCCCGACATTATATATTGCCATATTTTTTGCACATGCATCTTGCTCATATTAAGTTTCGACATAAATTAAATGGTTCAATATGGTTGGCAATGATTCACTATGGTTTCCTTATAATTTCACGATGCACATGGTTTGAGATAGAGAGGAAGAGAGGTTCGATATGGTTTGAATCCTAATGATTTCACATGGCTTTGGCGGGGAGAGAGAGAGAGAGAGAGAGAGAGAGAGAGAGAGAGAGAGAGAGAGAGAGAGAGAGAGAGAGAGAGAGAGAGAGAAGAAGAAGAAGCTTTATTTATGTCTTTTCCATGCCAAAAGGCATATAAGACCAGTAAGAGTACATGTCACGTATTGGTAACCATGGGAGTGTATATAAACGTCTCCAAGAAAAAACTATGCATAAAAGATGAACAATATAACTGTAAACCACAAACTGCAAGCTGTCCATAAATGGGAGCAAAATAACTGCTAAGAATAGAGTCATATCATCTAGCATTGCTGCTGAAAAAGGATGTGATACGAGCTGTAGCAGGAGGTAATATGGACCGTCACTGACGTCATCTAGGAGGGTGAGAGCTATGTGCTCTCATAACAAGGCGGGAAGTGTGAGCTACCACATGACTATGAGAGATTCAATATGCTCTGCTTGGAAAATATGTGAAGAAAAGATTCCTCTATTCCTATTTCTTTTACTGGACTTAAACATTGTCCTCTTTACCTCATTTTCATCAAAGGCATAATTTATGAGAGCATGGAAAACATGTGAAATATGGTTTGCTTGGAAAACATGTGCAGAAAAGATTTTTCTATTCCTATTTCTTTTACTGCAATTAAACATTGTCCTCTTTACCTCTTTTTCATCAAAGTCATAAGTTGTGCCACTCCCCATTGGAACAACATTGACACAGCAGGTCTAATCCTCTCGTCGCATTGGCACAGCATGTTTGATCCTCTCATGGCATTTGGCATCACAGTGCTAGCATCACTTATTTCATGCTCCATTTCTGTGATTTCATGGACACATTTCCTTTCACCCCAAGGCACCTCAAGCACTTCTGGTAAATTACCACATTGGTATCATTCTTTTCCAGGTGCAATAACTAAGTTGTGCCTTGTTTTTTAGTGCTTTGTTGAAGATAAATCCATCCTCACAATGCCTTTTCTTTTGTGAAATTCAAGTTGAGTCCATTATGGTGTGATCCATGATACTTACTAACTGGATGGCACATCTATTGTACCTTGTAATCACACATGTATAGTAATTTGGCTGTTACAAGCATCAATAGTTTGTACAACCCTAGCTTGAATCCATTTCGTGAACAATCAATGGCTATAATAACGTAGCGAGCTTAAGTGCCTTGTGCAGTTGGGTGGATGGGTCCAATGTAATGTAAGCTCCAATGTACTGGACTCAACCAAAATCTCACATAAGATAAGGCATTTTGAGAGAGTGGATTATCTTCAACAAAGCACCAACATACAAGGGAAAACCCAATTATTGCACCCGAAAAAGAAAGATACCAATGGAGTTCAACATAACTTGAGCATTGTCATTATCTGCTAGACTCACCTATTAAATGGAAAATGTTGGAGGTGTAAAGCTCACAAAAGGGCAACATTGAGCATGGTCTACATTAGCCCCATCGGTTGGTTGGAACATGGCCTTTTGTGGTCCAATATGGTTTCATACCATTTCATTTCAAATGTAGAGAGACAAAGAGAAGTTCAATATGGTTTTCTATGAACATTGGTTCACTTAAAAACCCAAACATTGGACCGCATTGTTTCTTGAATTCCTGGCAAGCTGGGCAAATTTACTCCACCTAAACAATTGCCCCTTAATTCATGTTGCCCTAAAAAACAAAATTTAACAAAAAAAATTGCGCTCCAAAAACCCTAAATGGAATTCCAGAACGCGTTTTGAATTGCAAGCTGCAATTAGTGTACAAAAAAATATGTAACTGGTAAGTAGAATCAAGATCAGATCCACTGCTAGAGTGTAATATGAACTAGAGAAGACAACTAGCAGACGAAACTACCCGCCAAGAGAAAATACACATTTTTTGGTAGTGTAAACATCAAACCAGGGAACATGTTGTGTATGAAGATATTATTGGTGATCCGGTACAATACATAGTAGCAATACTTTGTGAGATGCGTATCTTATATGAGTTTTTTAAAACCGGTCTATTGGATGCCAAGTGTATAATCAAATGAAACTGATTCTCAAACGGCAAGGCAATACAAACTAGCTAATAGTGATTGTAGATCAGATATCTGAACTTGCTAGCATACAAACTGCAAGGCGAAACTAACTAGCTAATAGTGGTTGTAGATTCGATATCTGAACTTGCTAGCATTCAAAACTGCAAGGCAATACTAACTAGCTAATAGTGATTGTAGATCAGATATCTGAACTTGCTAGCATTCAAAACTGCATGGCAATCCTAACTAGCTAATAGTGATTGTAGATCAGATATCTGAACTTGCCAGCATTCAAGCATTCATAAAAAAAGCAAATACATCTTAGTTAAAATTGGAAAGACCCTATACAAATGATAGGCCATAGCAATGCAAAAAAAAATTAAAAAAGAATTTTGTAAGGACCAAATCGAGCCAAACAAAATTCAATAAATACGTTCAAAGGTTGTGAAAATCAAGTCCATAATATGACTCCACATAACGCACATGTTAAAAAGAGGAAAAATCTACTAAGTTTCCAGTCTAGGGTACAATGAACAGAGACATGTTGTTAAAGCTTTGCCACAATTCTATAACTATGCCATTCCTTTCCATGTCTGCTTACTTTCCCTTTGATGCATGTAGTCAAGGCTTTCCTTGATTTGAAAACAAAAGTTGTTAATTTTCTGTAAGAGAAATTACTATGGACCAGGAGTGCAAAATATGTTCAAACTTGAGATTAGCATCATACCCACATAAAAGCAAGCTGGTCTTTCGCTCCCTGAAATATGTAATCCACTAGATTATCCACATTGTGCCTATTCATGACACACAAATTTAAGAAAATTATCAACCAACACGATCAATAGAATGATGTCATAATTGGTGCAAAAAAGGGACAAGGCTTAGTTGGTGCCGCAAGGAGAAAGAGAAGAATAGTCCTCGCATTCAAATAAACACTTAAAATCTTCAAGAAAGGACATACTTTCTGGCGGAAGACCAGACCCCCACAACAAAGTTCTCAAGGCAGAACTCCAAAAACTCGTCGCAGAATGGCCTCTTGTACACTGCGACAACGAGAACAGTTCGGTTTGAAGGTCGGTTTACAATTTTTTTTTTTTTGAGGAGGATGATGTATAACAAAGGAAATTCAAAAACCATACAGGTAACAGAAGAAGGAATGAAAATGTGTGCTATCCAAAATTCTAACCGTCTGACAGATTGTGCCAGACTTATCACTGCACTCAAACTGTATACTTTATCGACCCTAACAGTATGGAAGACAACTAGAGCTATCCTAAAATCTAAAAATTACACCATTTTTGCATTGACCTCCACTGCAGTCTAAGGGAAGGGAATTCTGCGAAATTGCAAGTAAGAAGATGGCACAATCAAAAGTCAATAAAGTAGCAACCAGAACGCACCAAAAAAATTTCCAATCGTTGCATCCGGTGGCTGCGGAGGCAGTAGATCTTTATCCCTGTAGAAGTAAGTATCCAGCAGCAATCCATTCACATCCAGCACAAGCAACTTCTTCTTCTTCTCCAATGCCATAAGGTAAACTCTACTGCACCAGGATGCTATGATCCCTTTCACATGACGCACTGCAAAACTTATCCGCAGATGAGATAGATCCGACAGATCCCTGTGCAGCTACCACATGACCTAAAACTTTAGCACGGCAGCAAAAACACTGCAAACGCCGTTGCTCGAAAGAAATAATGCGGGCTTCTGAGGAGATCCGAAGCTACAACGAAAGCAAAATGAATTCAAGGGAAGCTGTTGCAGCAACTACAGATTACAGATCTTAGCACACCACAGCAGCTACAGACTGACGAAGAAGAAGCAAAACGAGGAGGAGGATGGAAAGGTAGAGGAACGATGGCGATGGCGATGGCGATGGCGAGATATAACGAAGAATCGTCGCATCGTTTGAAAGATGCTGGAGGTCCGAAAGGGTCCTAGACCTAACCCTAACCCTAATTCTAGCTCTATTAACCTACTTGTAAGTTGTATACCTCTCTGTTAGGGTCTGGTGGCGGTGACGGCTAGTCGGCCGGCAGCGTTGATGCTCGCTTGTCAATGCCCTTCGGAAGTCCAAAATAAGGGCACAGTTTTCAGACGCACGTCAAAATACAAGGCAATATTCCCGAAAAATGTCACAAAGGTTCTACGAAAAACCGAAGAAGGCTTTTTCAGACAGCGCTATTTCACATTCACACACGTCATTTTGAAAAGCAAGGGCACCTGTCAAAATGCAAAGGCCAATTAGCTTGCAGGGGCGTTATTTAAGTATAAGAGGCCTTCAAAATGTAGCAATGATTGAAGGGCATAGATCTAAGGATCATAATCCCCCCCCCCCCCCCCCCGACTTTGGGGGGGGGGGGGGGGGGGGGGTGGTTTGAGGGGGCACTGGAGGGGGTCAAGACTCAAGGGGTGCCTTGAAAAGGGAATTCTAATGATGGGATGAATTGATAAAGTGCTGAAGCATGGATGCATCCAAGAAGGGCTGGGACCTGGAGGCTAGGTCCCTTTGGAAAAGGAAATTTTTGGTGATGGTATTAATTGATAAAGTGTGCTGAAGCATGGTTGCATCTAATATGGGCTCTTTGATTTGAAGTGAAAGCTCTTGAATCTTGATGTGGGTTGTGTTAATGTAGTAGGGAATAGATTAGTAAGTGCCCTATTAATCTAAAACATCACCAAATATATCTATCTAATTGGTGGGAACCACAAAAGTTGACCATAAGAAATCATTTCCAAAGAATGGGATGTTGGCTCGTGCTCCAAAAATCAATTGGCACAATAATTCAAATCACAAGTCACACAGTGACCAAGCTTTTTAAAAACCTACACCACTACAATGGAAGAAATAAAAGCTACAAATTTAAAATTTATTGTTAACATTCCTTTTGGTTTTGAAATCTATGTTCGTAAACATCTTTGGGGTTTCCCTCCGATTTCTTGCTTTTTTTTTAAGTTGTTGGTTTTTGAAATTCTTTGCCTTCGAAATCTTGAGATTTTTTGTCGGCATAATACTACATATTTACATTCATAAACTATTTTATTAACTCAAAAAACCTATGTAGCCCAAGTTTTGTAAGGATTTTGCTTACTTTACTTTACACAAATTTACTCCATTTAAAAATAACAAACATAAAATTTTCGATGAAAGATACCAGTTCCATTCTCAAGAGATGCCAGGTTTTTGGAACATTGTTTTGAAATTTATTTACAAATTTATAATTTATTAGTAAGTCTAGTGTATTCCTTTTGGTTTTAAAACTTATTGCACCAAAATCTCACACATTGCCAATCTTAACAATTGGCCCTTTATACTTTGTTCATATTTGCAAGCACTATCTATACACAACTCAAAAAGGAAAGTCATCAAGTTGGTAAACAAATAAGAGCATCTGTCTCATTCGACATGTTTTAGAACATTCAACATGACTAGAAACTTGTCTCTAATGCCACTAATGATTGGGCAAAAAAGAGTCATGAGTGCCAAAAATGCATAAATTTTACAAATTTCTAAAGAATTAGAAGTCAAGCGCATATTCATAGGTAATGGTGGGGGGCATAGAAGCTGGTGAATACAACTGATGTTGATACTAGGGACAATTATCTACAATGTGCACACTCACGAAGTAGTACACCATATCCCTAATCTTTGAGGCTCATTAGATCATTCAATTCCTATTTCACTGATTTTTTTATTAACATTACTTAATAGTTCGTCTTTCACTTGTCTTGATGAAATTTTGAACACTTTTTCTAAGTTGGTTTTTTTTCCTCTATTCATTTGTACCTTCATTATTGTTTGGGTTGTCTTTTCCACTATGAAAAATCATTCTCTAGGAGTTTTTGAACTTCTTGACCGAATATTGAATTATCAAATTGAGTATCAATCATTCAAAATGTTCAATTTTGGTTTATCTTGAGGGACTTCCTTTTCTACTTCAAGATGGTAGCACAAGGCTAGCAACACTATACTCATCACCAAGTTTCTAAATTTTTTGTTACTCAATCATGCAAATATTTCATTCTCCTTCAAACATCTTAGAGGTCTCACAAAGTCACGTTCAAAAATCATCATCATCATAATTTAACATCATTCAATAATATTTTTAATGTCAAATAGCCAAACATAGGATAGTTAATCATAAGTTTCAATGTCGTTGTTTATTGACTATAGCAATGCTTATGGAGTATAAATACAAAATCCTTGAGATTTAAAAGTATGCCAAGAGCCAAACATATATAGATGTGTGTGTGTGTGTGTGTGTGTGTGTGTGTGTGTGTGTGTGTGTGTGTGAATCATTAGTAAAAATTCATGAATTGCAAATCGTGAATTTAATTTTTTTTTAGATTATAAATACATGTAATATGATTATTGTGAAGATTTCACCATGTGAAGACCTGCCCAACACCCACAATCGATCTTCTAAGGTAGTTGTGATTGCACATAGATCTATCACATAGACTGAATACAACAATCTTCCTAGATTGATTCTAAGGCAAGAGCACAATTTCATACATAATGAATCCACATTGACAATTTGGTAGTAAGAAAAGTAAAATTTGGCTCATACTATATTGTATTATGAGTTACACAAGTTACTACAGTGAATTCTTTAAAAAAAATCAATTTCTTAATGGTTAGAAGTGATTGTCTCTGACTAAGCATGATTTTGTGGTTGCTCAAAGATTTGATTCATGCGTATTGGATAGGATATTGATGTAATATCTGAATAAATGTGTATAAAATAAATTTTGGTTCTTTTTAAAAAAAAAATTAAGCTTTATTATATTCAGTATTGTATTTATAAAATTACAACTGGAAATTGTAATTTTTATTATTTAAGTATATTGATTTAATTACCACTACAACTAGGCTCTTATACACTTTTGATCATAAAGTTTTCATTCACTTTGATTGATTAATTAATACTACTATTTTTATTTCATTTTTGTTGAAACTAAAGTTGAAAAGTGTTCAATGCAATAAATATTGCTTTTTTATATTTCTTTTGGAATTAATATCACTTATTTGGAAATTTGAATGCATGCATATTGTAATCAAATTCGAGTCATCCTTGAAGAATGAGCAATGGGTGGTTTTTGATAAATTGTAGCTAAAATCAAACTTTCTTTAATTGCATATCGTTACTACGTTGATTTTTGTTACTGGAAAGTGATATTCTCTTGTTGGGTGATCTTTGAGAAATCACAACTGGACAACTTAGTATGTTTTATAGTGAATGGAATGGAAAGCCTAGTTTTGTTAATTGGTCTTGAGAAAATACCTTTTGTTTGGTATTGTTATTTGCTCTTGGGTTTAATGATCGATTATGCATACTATGTCATTCTTTTCTTTTCTTTTTTGAACATTAATGCATACAATAAAATTTTTATTAAGTTTGGATAGAGCATGTAACAATTTGTGCTAACTACCGTTATGGACTTTTCAAATTAATGCACAATCCTCAATTTTGGATAAATCTAAGTTAGTGCTTTAGTTACTATGTTTGTTGGATCAATTGTCGATTTGCCCTTTCAATCATTTCCAATATAGAAATAATCAATGATAATCTTTTAAAATAAACAAAAATAATAATGTCAAATGTTTTAACCTAAAAAATAAGTCTGCAAATCCCAGGTCTCAGTCTTTTCTGTTATCATGGTCTCATGCCTGAACTTAAGTTCAAGCACGCAAACTTCACAAAGACCTCTACTTGAACTTAAGTTCGAGCACATGCTCCTTTACTCGAACTTAAGTTTGAGCATACAAGCATGTACCAAAGAGGATAGAGAGAAAATTGAATTTGTCCCACAATCAAGAAATTCTTCAAATACTACTAAAGCATTAGTCTATTTGTGCAACTTTTTATTTTTAATATTCTTAAAGTTATATCGTCTCGAGTAGCATTAGTTGCATATTTCAGTTCTTTGACCAAAACTCAGCCCAATCTTAAAATATACATTGTTGGCAATAATATTTGCCCAATATTAAAATGGGCAATTTTTATAGGAGGTTCGCATTTAGTGAGTAGAATTTTACGAGTTTAGTGAGTTTTAGAAGAAAAAAATGCTCATCAACTAAAGCACAAGTCGAAGATTATATCTAACGATGAGGACATTCTTATCATTTCCATAGTCAACACTGATCACATACCTAATTTCATAGCAAAACAAATGTTAATGAAATAAGATTAACACACCTTTTGTCTATTGACAGTACCAAAAAAAAAAATTGAGAGCCCAATTAACTAATTATCGAGGAAAGGCGAAGTCTTCTTTCTATTGTGCAAACATCCAAGTCTCCCACCATAAATTAGCAAAGCTCTCATGTTTGTTGGTAACACAACCTCATGAATGATATTCAGCCATACCTATCCAATTGATCATGAAACTGCCATGCAAAAACGGGACACGGGCATGCAGCACCCCCACGCCTCCAACTCCAACTCCAACTCCACACATACGAAATAAATTAATAAATAGAAACTTCCAAACATTTCATAATCACGAAGGACCTTGCTTGTAAGGCAAGCCAAAAAAAAATCTCATTTTTCCACTCAAACCCATGTAGAATAAAACTAACCTTTTGACTGGTACTTGGATTGTTTTCCTCTATTGAACTCCGATGTGAAAATATCTTTTACTAAATAAGCAGGTGATTTCTTGATCATCTATTCTCTTTGTCGAGAATAGACACGTCATCATTTCAGAAAATGATGACAATAGTTTACCAACTATCGTGACAAAGCTAACGATTTTCGAGAATAGAAGCGTCATCTTTTCAGAAAATGATGACAATAGCTTACCAACTATCGTGACAAAGCTAACGATTTGCTCGCAAGACCTTATCCAGCACTTAAGAGCGTCCTCATGCACCAGATCTAAGTTTTAACCCATGGGGAACTCTAGTAAAGCACGTGAAGAATATGTCTAGCATCTTGTGTACTAGAATATTACTTTAGATGCTATACCAATAGTACAACCAATGAGAGGCCCCCACGTGGATCTGTATGAGGACACAAATTATTTGGAATATTCAAATAGGCCTCATAAGGGAATTTTAGAATCTTCCCTACATTCCCTGATGCTTTGGGGTTTAGTTATCACTAATCCGGATTAGGAGGTTCATTAACACTAAGTTTATGTTAATGGCCTCCTAATTTTCTCCTCCTCCTCCATCTCTCAGCTGCTATTTCTACCGGCATCAGCAGGAGAGCAGATCGAGCTCCTGCAGCAATTTGTGAGGATGGATTTGAGCGAGATGGGTTTTGGATCGTGTGTAGAAGGATTGATCGCCAATGGTTGGTTGCTAGCCAAAGATTGGAGGCAAATTGCTTCAGAAAAACTGCAGGTGCTTGATTTTTTGATGGATATGGTAGCAGTTAAGAGCCCAGAAATGGGTGCACCTTTGATCGATGCTGCAGTGGGCTACAGATGCTCATGGGTGTTGGTGTTGAGTGCTGTGATCACTGTAGCTGTTGTGGGCTGCACCATACGAGGCGTGCAGCGGCTCGGTATAGGGCTGATATGGTGGGGAAAGCATCCCCAATTGCAGGTCATGAGTGCTGAATGTTTTGCTTCTCATGCGGGTGATGGAGAGTGTGGCCAAATTTTCAGTGGAGAGATTAAAAAGAAGAGCAATCAGCAATCGGAAAGCCGCGAAGATGGGCCCTTAAGGCATTCCATGAGGTTCAGCTTTCAGAATGATGTTGGCAAATTTGCTGATACTGCAGCATGCAATAAGATGGAGTACAGAAATTCAATTCAGGAAGCGTATTCACCAAAGGATAAGCTACTAGATACAAAGCGTGATGATGATGAATTATTTCATAATGATTACACAGATGTGATGTTTGAAGAAAGTGAGCAAGATTGGCGCATTCCTGTTCCTGATTGGGCAGGCAGCCTGCTGCATCCTCTTTCCGATATACCTTCTTCATCTATAGCCTTTTCTGATCAAAGCTGTAGGATCAGTGACTGGGATGCAATTCTAAACATGCGCCTGAAGATGCTGCGATTGGGGAATATTGCATCCACTACAAGATTATCAACCCCCATGCAACATAGGGCTGGCGATCATCAGCGCCTAGTTGCCCAGGGATCACAGCATATGGCGAAAGCTAGAGGCAAAGTAGTAAGGATCTGGGACACATCTAGAAAGCGTTCTCTGGAGCAAGTTCGTGTTGCAGAAGGGAAGGTTTCTGCATTGGACATTTGTTGGGAGGAAAAGAAGCTGCTTCTTGGCAATTCCAATGGGACTCTCTCTTTTTGGGATCTTCCTACAGGAAAATGCATCAGCAGCTCTAATTTGCAGGACAATTCCGTGGAAGCCATCAGCTTCAATATTGATGGATGCATAATCAGTGGAAACCATGCATGGCATCAATCTGTGGCATCTCTCTCCCTTTTTGACCCGAGGATCTTGACACAAGCAAGTGGTTTTGTCAGCAGCAGCATGGCTGATCTCTATGGGGTGCAGTTGCATGGTCACGAGTGCTTTGCTCGCAACAGCATGGCGTCGCTTGCCGAGTACGATCTGCGGATGATCGGAGCACTTCCACTTAAAAGTTTAATCATTCAAAATGAATGAAAATTTGTTGCAGGTTGGTGAGCATCCATGAGGATGTCTGATGGAATGCCACAGATGCAGAGCTTGACAATGAAGACAATTATTCATATCATAAAAGTGAGGGCAGGTGGAGGACATCCTGGAAGTAGCAGCAATTCCCTCTTTACCAAATTATTTTCCTCATTATATTGGAGTCCACCATCTCCCATAGCCTGATTTAAATTTTCAATCATGAGTTTTTTGTATAAATCTTTCACTCATTGGTTGGCACCGATCCTCAGAAAATGCGGCACGTCCACTGCAAATTCAGATAATTATACATATGTACATAGACTATTTTTCTATGAAATGAAAATGCAGTGTCAGAAGCTCAAATGATATACGACTTTCATTTGTGCTCTTAACTTCTTTTCATTTTAGGTTGGTGTTTCTATTATCTACTCTGACATCACTATCTGATCATTCTTTTGGGTTGTTCCATAGTGATAATGCTTTATGGTTTAAGACGTGTTTGCTAACAGTAGTAGCAAGTCCCTCCTCCTATGGCTGGTATGCATTGGTCCATATCAAACAAGAAAAAGGGCCCTCTCCTCTTTCTGTTGTAAGGTATCAGAATCTCTTAATTGAGATAGTTGCATTTCCATATGCTTGTGCATTCTAGATTTTGTTCTGATGTGAAGACCAGAATATTCAAGTATTGATATTCTACTTGAATTATCTGATTTTGAAGACAACCAGTAAGCATTTTGAAAATAATTTGAGCAAGAAGAATGCATGAAAAACAATAAAGGCATCTATATCAGTCTTTGATCACATGAAGTCCATTCATAAGCTAAGGATCATGCAACCGCTTTCCAATATCTATGGATGATTGGTGGCGTATCTATCTATATAGGTCATGCAACATCAACCTAGTTATCAAACTAATTAGATTCAGGACATTTCCTAGTGAGACATTTTGACACATATATATACGACTGAGTGAGCTTAATCGATTTAGTCGTGAACAAGATTTCTAAGTAGCTGAACCGATCAATCGACCTTCCATTGGACTAAATGTAGGACTTGTATAAGTTGGCAGCTACGCTCAACTTTGATGTGAAGTATATTAGTTGCAAAAAAGGAGCTAACAACTCAAAATCAACTGAAAAATCAAGAATTCAAGGTACACATGCAACACAATAGTAATGTGTAGTAAACTGACATGAAAATTTATATTTGCTAAAGACATCAACTACAAGTGATAACTATCGAGGTCATGCACTCAATAATCTAATAAGGTGCAATAATTGACTTGAGCTTGATCTTGAAAGGTTTGAAGAGGAGACACTAGTATATTTCCTCACCCTCAAGAAATTCCACATGCTTTCAATGTTTATATGTTGCATTTCTATATTTCTTCAAGATCCACTTACGTGTGATATAATATCTAAAGTGTGCTAACATCAAAGGAGATACATTTATGGAGTTGTTATAGGTGATATTCCCTAGTCAAGCTCTTTTGATAACACATATTGACACAATTTATCCTCCAATATTTGATTGAAGATATCTTATTGACCACCTACAAAAGAGTGATGTATCCAAAACTTGCATGAGCTCGGTCTAGTAGAAAAATAAATTAGGTGTCCTAATCAATAAGGATAGACAAGGCAATCCATGCAATCAAAAAATTTGGTTAAAAATCAAATGGGCCTACTACTTGGTTGTAATAGTCTTTAGAATGAGAATAAAGTGAGCTTTATTGGAAACCCTATCACCAACCACCATACAAGTGTTTTGAACACATTGGGTACCAAGAAGGCCGGCCCTAAGATGAATTCCATGAGATCATAGTGGGATAAAGGCCCATTTTGTAAAAGATGTGAAGATTTGTTACAAAGACATATAGTGGGCACATAGATTGCAAATTATGGAAGAGTTTGAATAGCTCAATCTCCATGGAGGGCCATCATAAGTGGTAGGCAAGCAAATGACTTATGAAATCCAAAGTGACCACCTTAAAGATAAGCATTTGATACTAGTTCGGGGAAAATATTAATGTCTTTGGAATGCATACTCAAGAATAACAATAAAGGCATTTGTTGACAAAGGAGTACAATCTTGGACAAAGGTCCATGTGCAAATGGGTGTGTACGGGTGCATGCCAATCAAGGAATGGGAGGTTATCCGAATCTATCATTTCAGGAAGATTACAACCAGAAGAACAATTATTATCTTGCTACAAAAGGGATGACCCTAGAGCAAGTCAATGAAAAAAATGAAGCCCGAGCAAAGGCTATTTTCTATAGAAAGCCAGCCAGCAGGAAGCGATAGAGAAGAATGTAAGCAATTTGTTTGCAAGTGCATGTGTGTTGGAAATGACGGGATTGACTATAGGTGGTACACAACATATTGAACCAATTAGGAATGGTGGTGATCAAGGCAAATAGATATGAAGTTGTATAAGGCATTAGCTATGATGTTACTTTTCCTAGGTAATATTGGACGTGAAAGTGAGAGGTTTGTTGAAGATATTTGACCCAATAGGATTGTAGGTCATAGAAGTATTTCAAAAAGTACTAAGATAGCATTAGTGAATGGGAATTAAAAAGGATATCACAGAAAACATGGCACAATAATTGTGTCATTTCTTAAGGGCAAAGCAAAATTTTGTGTGTAGAATTGCTTTTTCATGAGTGTAGATCACAATAAACTCATAAGCTATTAGTAACACCTTGGTTTTGGAGTATGCAACAATGATTGGGATTTACTTGAAACATGATTGTAAAAAATTGTATAGCAGTTGAGTAAGGTTGTTTCTTTCTTTCTCTCCACTAGTCACTAAACCAATCATGTTTTTTTTTTCAAATTATGAAGTGATTATGTTGGACAAAGAGCCATTGGTGATTCATAATTGGGGGAGACAGATAACGATCAACTTTCAAATTATGTACTGAACCATGGGATAATTTGGAGCATGAGAAGTCATATTGCCTTTAAAAAAATAATTAATCCAAAACATATAAGATCTATTTATTGTTTCATATATATCAAATTATATAGTTCCATGATATCTAGTTGTTCTTAGAAGTGAAAATGGACTAACAACACAAGTTACATGGCTCACATTTACTTTTTAATCAAATTTACCTAAATAATGTTGTCTTGGTTTTCTACTTCAATAGATAAAGTTACAATAAGCTTAGCAACATTTCTTTTCTTAACTGGATATTTGTATGGCTTGCTTTACACGCAAACTTGAGTTCTCAAGACAAGACCACGTAGTTCATAAATGTAAGAAAAAATTTGTGTCCACAAGATTATATCCATCTAAGGAAAACTTTTGACCCCCACATAGTTTCAAATATTAATAGTCTTAAAAAACTAAAATCATATTTTTTCCCATTACGTACACCATTTAAGATGAATATGGAGCATACCATTGTTATTTTATGTACAAAAAATGGACTTTTCAAATGAAACTAACAAGGAATATGGTTTTTTACAAAGATAAGGCTTTTCATTAAAGGTTTTCGACTTAAAGTGCAAAAACAAAACATTGTGCATTTTTTGAATAAACATTGAAAAAAATTCTAGAATGATCTAAAAGCATCATTGTGCTTCAGTTGAGATTCAACATACCGTGATATTAGAAAAGAACAGGAACACTAGTCATACTAAAAAATTACAATTAAAGAAGGTGAATGTTAATGTTCAAATTCTATTGATGCTCACACATAGCACATGCATTGCTCCAGCCAAATCTCGGTTGGCAACGTGAAGATATAAAATTGATTTGGTTGATGAGTAGTAGTTGGTGTATAAGCATGCTTTTATTAAAATTGCACCCCTTCTCTCTCAAAATGACAAAATACATGTGTTTGAAAGGCATGCGTTTTTGGACATGTTTTTAGTGAAATCCTAGCATGTGCAAGATAGTTTTGTGGCAATGATGACTCGACAAGTCATGCACGCGTTACTATTATCAAAGTTGTCCATGATGTAGACTTCCCAATGCTTGTGAAAAGTTTTCTTACATCTCAGACATGACTTGCTAGCTATATCGACCAATACACTCTTTCCCTAGCACTACATCTCATTTGGATCCACTCCCTGCCCACAAAAACAAAATATAAGGTTAGCCTCTAGATCTTTCGGTCTATATTTGATTTGTGATTGTGTGGGTTATCACAAATAGCTCCAAATGATGATTGCTAGTTAGTTAGTTGTTTTTCCCTTAAATGTACCATGGTTTGCAAAAGTGGCATCTAGAATATGCAAAACATGTTGAATAGAGCTTGGTGGCAACATGCCATTGCTATTGAATTCATAGGTGTAACATACAACACATGCACAAAACCACCTGAAGTGATCGATGTGGCCAATTTGATGTTTTTTGGTCCAAAAAAGTGGGGTGTCATTCCAAATGTGATGAGCTTATTGCAATGACCCCTTTCAGATGCCTTCATTTCTTTGGCATTTTACTTAGTTGCCTTGTTGAAGGCTTCAAATAGCCCACCAACTATCATCCATCAAATGTGTATTGACCCTTATTATTTTATTATTGAAATAAGGATCCATGCAAAGAAAGTTTATCCAAGGTAAATCATATGTGCATTGATGGGTGTCCACAGATACAAGATAAGATTGAAATCATATGTGCATTGATGGGTGTCCACATATACAAGATAGGATTGAAATATATAAATAGCCTAGCTAATTATCCTTCATTAACAAGTTGCACACTACAATTGAAAAGAAAAATTTCTTGTAAGGAAGGTAAATGAAACACATGTAATGGTATGCATCGTGCATACCATTATAACTTGAGAAGATATATGCTCATACTTACAAATACAATAGCCTCCTAGATGTGTCTAGACAGCTTGACGCAAAAAACACTTCCAAAATTTAAAAAATAGTAATTATGTTTTGCAATTTAATATATGCATGAGTTTTTCTATGCGGTTCTTTAAAGATTTTTTTTCTTATTAGCCACAATTAGATAATTTGATTGGTTATGCTTGACAAATCAATAGAAAAGAAGAATTTTTTATCGGAATGTAAATAGACCTCATTTAATCATGTGTTTGTTCTCTACTGGATACATTTATTTGCATGAAGCGGGATGTGTGTGTTACCAAGATTTTAACATAAACATCTAATAAGTTTACATCAATATATTTAGGAGTTCTTTAATATTTGCATTCAACTAGATATTTTTAGTTTCATGCATCAGAATTATAATTGTGTGTCATTAAAATGATAGTAGATTAGAGTTCTTACTTGTATTACTGATTAATCTTGGATTCCCAATTATTTCATCGTTCAGTCTGAACAGTCACATAATGGCATTAAGCTAAGGAAAGGAAAGCCGACATAGAATGGTTTGCACATAAATTAGTGAACTCATTCTCGGTATCATGGTTTGAGAGCCATAGAGACTTTCACGAAAGTGAATCATGACATAAGTGCATCTAGACTTGTTCCTTTCTTTTACATCTCCACAGCTTCAAATGTTGAAGATAACACTTACAAACACGATTGTTTCAAGGCAATGCATTATATGTTGGATGTTGTATATGAGGATAATGACATGGAGACGTGCACCATTCATGATAAAGAGTTTTTCTTGGATGAGAAATCGAGATTGTGAGAAAAGTAAAAACATCACTATGCCCAAGAGCAAAGGCATCCCTCATGGCAATTTTGGTACTACTTCAAACTTAAAAGAATATGTAAATGGAGCATTTAAGGTGTTTCTTATTTAGGTAACTTTTTGTTGCATAGGTTTATTTGATTTAGTTTGCTTGCCTTTTTTAGCTAGACACAAGTTTAATTTGGCACTTTATGATTATGATATAAAACTTATTTTCATTATTCAAATATCACTAAATAAGCTATTGCTAGAAGAAAATGCCACACAAATAACGAGAGAGGGGTCATGGAAGACGTTGAGCTTTATCATCATGGACTATAAGTCATACTATTGTGTGCCTAAAGAATTACATTAAATATAGAGATGAACCATTAAAATATGTGTGTGTGTTGCCCATGTCATAGACATGAGTGACAAGGGACCACAATCTCATGCAACGTTCTTTTGCATTTCTCAAAGATTTCACAATTGCAAAATTTTTTACATTTGCACAAGTTATGAATTGGCATGCAAGTCATCAATCCTTGTATGGGACTATCATGTTTCCGTCATATTCACTTGCATGGACACACATTGACAAAGCATATCCATCTTTGGCAAGTGAATCACTAAATGCAAGGTTTGGAGTTGCCTAAGATAATGTGGACCCCTTTAGTATACAAATTAGAGTACATAGTCTACTTAACCAATGGTTTTCGCCAATTGTCATATTCTAGCTTTCTTGTGTATTGAGGAAGATCATCGTATGGTGGCATCTCTTGTTCCTAGTCAATATAAAGAATAAAATGGTGCTTTTTATTTTATACCTTTTGTTGACAAACTAGAAAAACCATGCAAGAGGAATCAATCAAGCCTACGAGATATCACATCCTTGTCACAATATGAAATGTATGCTTTGTGGTACTTTGATGTGGACAGTGCATGGCTATCTTGAATCAAGACGTTGCATTTTATGTTTAAGAAAAACACTTTAGTTTACATGCTCATAACAAGTAAGTTTAACGCAATTACTTTAGATGTCATTTTTCTTTTCGTTAGAAAAAAAAGTACCATACATTTTATTTGCAAAGGCTTTACAATTTTGGACATCATAAATGCTTCATGTGTGGACAAAATCTTGATGCAAAGCACTCCAGTAATCTCAATGAACGTGTGTAAAAAAAATCATTGCAAATTCTTCCTCGAAGATCTTCTAAGAGGCCCAAGAAGATGTTTGTCGCAGATTGGCACAAACTTTGGTAGGAATATATGCTACTGCACCGATCAAAAAATCTATGAGATATAACTATTTGCTTGTTTTCTATGTTGAAGGGTGGGTCTTTTGCTTAATTACATACTTCATCCTGTGAGTATAACAAACTGCGAGTAATTTAAGACTGATAGAATTTATTGGTGCAACCAATAGGGTTGCTAATATTGGAAATTTAGAAACATCATATACATATAAAGACTGGTTTAGTCAAATCTTTTCCCCATAGCACCTCAAAATACTGTAGAAAGAGTTTCACGGAGAAATAGAATGTATAACTTTTCAAAAAATGCACTGTATAATGTGAAATAAGAACATCCTTGTTTTCAATTTACACAATGTATTCACGCTAATTAAATTCTAAAATGTATGTCATGCAACAATGTCACATACAATGCTTTGTGGGTGAATATCACGTCACACAAATGCGTAACAGATGAGTCTCATGATAATGGGATTCATCTCCATGGTTATTTCTTATGTGATGTTTTGGCTTATGAAGTTGAATGCTACATTGTTGCTTGGTAATGTTCATAGTGGACATTCTTCAAACAAGATAATTCTGAGAAACTTCATACATTTGGAAATTGCCATACCATAAAAACTTTTTGAAATATATATGTGTGTGTGTGTGTGTGTGTGTGTGTGTGTGTGTGTGATGTTTTGGCTAATAAAGTTGAATGCTAAATTGCTGCTTCATAATGTTCATAGTGGACATTCTTCAAAGGTTGTTCTGAGAAACTTCATGTATTTGGAAAGGAATATTGCCATACCATAAAAACTTTCTGAAATATATATGCATAAATGTATATATATATCAAACATGTGCGGCCATTTTGCGTCCGCGTCCACGATCACTGTTTTATTTGACGATGGTTCCACACATAATTTTATTAACGCTAATTTGTTGCAGCAACCAAAGGTGGAAACAAGGCAAAGTGACCACCGATACACAATGAAGCTGGCAACTAGAGCAGAAAGCCAAGTATGGGATCGAATAGTCTCACGTCTACCAACTGATATTCAAGCCTATAAAGATAATTTAGACTTTCACATTATGAATCTAGATAGGGTGGATATTATACTTGGTAAGGAGTGGTTCTATGAGAGGAACGAGTCCATAAAAAAAAACTATGTAACACACAGTTTGTCGTTCTTACATAACGGCTCACTCATAGAAATGAATATAAATGTTGATATATATATATACTCCGTATATGCTTTTTGCTTTGGAAACTATTAAATGTATGGATGTTGTTGATTGCAATTCTTATTTATGCTGGTTAAAAGATTTTACTTACCATGACAAACGTAGTTTGCAATTCTACAATCTCCAAATGGAACTAATGTCTAACAACCTGAAGCAAGAAAACTCACTAGAAAGTGAAATTTTTAGGAAACTTAGGCAAGAATTTAACGATGTGTTTCCTGAGCAGCTTCCTGAGGGTCCTCCCCCGTCTAGGGGTGTTGACCATGGTGTTAAACTGATTCCTGGTAGTTCTCCATATCACTGTATCCATATAGGGTGAGTACTACTGAAGAGGATGAGGCTTATAGGCAATTGCAAAATTACCTTAAGATGGGCCATTTTAGGCCTAATAAATCTCCCTGGTTGGCACATGTGCTCCTTGTTGATAAAAAAGACAGAGGTACTCATCTTTGTGTGGACTTTAAAAAGTTGAATAAATTAACAATCAAAAATTGTTATCCTTTGACGCAAGTGGATGAACTGGTTGATCGATTGCATGGTGCAAAGTACTTCACCAAAATCGATTTGAGTTCAGGGTATCATCAGATTCACATAAAAACTGAGGATGTTGAAAAAGCCGGGTTTAGAACTAGGTACGGCCATTATGAGTTTCTGGTTTTACCGTTTGGCTTGACAGATGCTCCAGCGAATTTCCAACAAATGGACGGCAGCTCATCATGGTCAAGGAAAAGGCGACCAGACGTCGGGCTAACCAGGAGGCAAAGCGAAAGCGACAGAACAATGCACCTGACGAAGGCGAGGAGTCGGTGGAGAATCTATAGGAATGTTTAGAATAGATAAGGTCCAACCGTATGTGGCGGACTGTTGCTATGTGATTTTCGACAGTTTAGGGTGCAACAAATAACTAGATAGTTGTATAAAAAAAAGACCCAGCCATATATGGCGGGATACGTAATGTTATTTTGATACAATGGCTGAATCAATATACAATGTGTTTTTTGTGCAACGCGCACCTGGTGCTATGAAATACAATCTCTGTATTTTTTTAAATGCAATGTATTGTATGTGTTTATGAAATGTCGTCATGGTTTTAGGGTTTAGGGGTAATTGCTCTGCTCATGATCGTTTGGAGTGCATGTGCTATCAGTTTGTTGTGGCATCGATGATCAGTTTGTTGGTGGATTTTTGTAAGCTATCAATCTCTTAAATCAAAATTAATTGAAAATACGATTCACACGCACATAATTTGAGATAAAAATGAAAATACAACATCACATATACAAAGCGATACACGCACAATGTGCAATAAATAAAGTATGCCAAACACTGAATATAATGTGAAAAATGATCTGAATACAATGGTCGACCGTCTGCTAAAAACAAACTGCTGAAAATAAAATAACAGAGCCACAATCAATGCTCTGGCTCTGACTCAGACGAATGCTCCAGAGACAACTCAGGGCCCCGAGCTGACTCTCGCAGCCGATATCTGTGCTTGTCTGGAACTGGCATGGGCTATGTATCCGAGGAAGACTCGTCACTAGCATCATCCCAATCTGCCTCTGCATCAGCCCCCAAGCAAGCCAAACCAACAACACCTGCTCCAGCTGGCTGTAATATTGCATCTCTAGCTGTACCTAGAGCCCTACGAGGTCGTCCTCTCCTCCCTGGCAGTTTTTGTGCTTTGCCTTTCCTGTCCCTTGGGCCTTCCTGGTCTCTTGCGGATGAGAGGAGCTGTCAATGCCTCATCACCCCAATGCAAATCACTTGGCTGGCTAGGCCGGGCCCAAGCTGAGGCCGGCTGGGATAGGGAAGCCAAAGAGGGGACTCCCTGTGCAGCTAAGCGAGGAGGATGAGCCCGTGGGGCTGCTGCAAGTGGAGGAACTGGCTGTGCAGGAGGCAAGTACAACGGCGATATGTACTAAAAGGGGCGTTGTGATGGGCGGTACTGGTACATCTTGGGTGCTGCGAAAGGGGGAGCCAGTGGAGTGGGTGCTGCCAAAGGAGGAGGATGTGAAGTGGGTGCTACCACTGGTGGAGCCACTCGAGGAGCCACTATGGATGTGGGCGCTGCAAGAGAAAACTTGGGCACAGATGGTGGCTTGCCATGGAGACCTGGTGCTACAAAAGTGGACGGCGATGGAGGGGCTGCAAGCCTCAATGGCATCGGTGGCACTAGGGAGCTGTGCGGCGCACACATACCCTCTGAGGAACTGGAGGCACCTCATATAGCTGCTCTGGCTGAGACTCTGTGTATGGCATGCTGGCAAGAGATGATGGGGATGCCCTGACGCTCGACATCTGTTGGGCCTCTGAATCCAATGTGGCAATCAAGTCGTCTAGTTGGGCATCTGAATACAAATGCTCTGGGCTCTGGGCCTCATCTTGTGCATTGTCCGTCACCACCGTTACGACATGTTGGGGGCCTATGGACGAGATGGATGACCTAATGAAGTCGTACATGAACTCTGCAGATATGACTCTCCCCCCTCTATTGTAATCCACAACTCTCAAAAATTGTGTACCCACGCAGCTGGAGACCAAGATGTTGAGGATCGGCTTCCTCCTGACATCAGTCCAGCCATCGGACATGATGTTGCATCCATATGTGGCCCAGTGGCGGCGTAGAGGCTCCATCTCTCTAGACAAGGACTCAACCCTATCTCTCAGCATGTGTGTGCGGACAACCTCTAAACTAGGGACTCTCCAGCTAGGGCTAACAAATTGTGCAAGGCGAAATGCCCTTCTGAAGGGCTCAGAATCGATAATGGCAAAAGGTAGGTTCAGCTCATAAATCAAACTAGCCACGACCCCTGTGTGGCCTCTCTGTTCATGTGCGACTAATGCACGCCGTGAATGGTCTGCTGCACAAGGGCTCTCCCTGGTGGACGACGGGTGGTGGACCTCCAACATGGTGCACCAACCGTGACGGAAACGAATCATAACGCGACAGGCTGGGCACTAGTGGATGCATCGGCTGTAGACGTGGAATGGGGAGAGTGGAATGCATTGGCAGGGATGGGTGCAGCAGCATAAGTGGGGTGCACTGGAGGGGCAACATCTGGCATGGAATACGAAAACTGCTGGCTAGGGACGTCATCTGGATGGGAAGGGAGGGAGGAAGGGATTTCCTCAACATCCTCGAAGGCCTCGTCAGTAGCATCTCTGTGCCTGCTCGGGTGGCGGAGAGTCCATGAGAAAATCGTAAATTGGGGCCATGCGAGCAACAAGACGTGGTGGTGGAACCGCAATGGTGGCGGACGCGAGGGGACGGGATCAACCGGAATGGGTGCAGATGGGGGTGCGTGTGGCGGAACTGTTTGAGGGGGATGAGGGGCAATGGGACGGGACGAGGATGCACTCCCTCTCCCCGTGTGTGCCAGCCAAGCAGGCAGCAACTCTGGGTCAGCCACATAAGGAGCGGTGCAAAACTGGAGAACACCCTCCAAAATGGTATTCTCCCCCGCCACAAGACGTGGCCTGTAGGTGTCCAGTAGTCGCTGCCTGTCGGGGACGGACGTGCTACCACAAGGGGCAGCATTTAAGGTGCCACCATTTTTGGCGCGTGCACCGAGCAGGTGGCCTTTAAGGCAAGTGAGGGACGCAGCAAATTCGACTAAGCAATATCGGCAACGCATGACCTTCTAACCGGTCTTGTTGGTCTTGTCGACAACCCGCCTGACAATGTCCACCTCGTCCCACAGACCGAAAAGGTCGAACTGCACCATTGTGATGGAGAAAACTAGGGGAAAAATGCACTGGAAGGATGGAAAGCTGGAAAAAAAACAGCAGGGTTCATTGTTGGAGAGACGCTGAAAATGGGCGAAGGCAGCGAAGGCAGGGCGAAGCAAATCAAATGCAAGGCAGGGCATTGCATGGGCAAAGGGCGACGCAAGGCAGCAAAGGCAGGCAGGCAAAAACAGCAGCGAAGGCAGGGCAGAGAGGGCGCAAAAAAATTTCAGAGAAGATGCGAGGGGGGCGGGTAGATTTAGGTCAAAAAAAATTAAAAAAAAATATTAAATATTAAAAATATTATAATATTGTGGTACCGCGGTACCATCATGGTACCGCAGTACCAGTATGGTCCCGCGGTACCCAGTACCGCAAGACCTATGATATATCTATATATATATATATAGAGAGAGAGAGAGATTACACTAAAATTAGACGCAGCTCAACATTCGAGAAGATGGAATCTTTACAACTGATTGTATTTCTCAATTCATGAGGTCTTACGTCAAAAGTGCAAGACTATTAAAAAGCAAACTGCATGTTCTAATACTTGTGTGTTCACTTTTAAACAGAATCCTAAACTCAATTTGAAGGGAGGCCATCTTGGTACACAATTTGCCAGATAGATCTCTCTTTGTGAATTGCTGCTAATCTTCTGCTGGAGCTAGCCATCTGAAATGGATTTTTTCAAGTTGCTTGCATCAATACTAGCTAGAGTACATTTTAAGGCAACCCTAAACAGATTACCAGAGCCTCAAAGACATCAATATTATACACAGGCCCCAATCTTTCCTTGATCATGGAAGCAAAATGGAAAAATTCAAGGAATTGATTCTGACAAATATAACCACAAAAACTATTCTCAACTTAAAAATCATCGTAACTCAGCTCCAAGCAGCTCAACAGTTTTAACTCCTGGCAAGCAGTGTACTGTGAAAATAGACTACATACATAAAGCTGGAAGTTCTCAATTGGGAAAAGCCGACATCTCTGAAAAGGAACGGCATCTACAACAGAAAAACAGTTTATATGGTTAAGTCATTCTATAAATACTTTCCCGAAAGCCTTCAAAACTTTTAAAGACAAATCAGAAATTTCTAGTCTCTCTGCCAATGGATATGTATAATGAGAGAACCCACATGCATTTCTATCTCAAATAATGGAGTACACTTACCTGACATCCCTTGCCATTTGCTTGATAAGGCCCTTCCCTTCTATGCAAAATGATACAGCTTCAGCTAGCATGGCTGATGCTACATCCCTTACAAAATCTGTTGAAGATCAGCATCTTGTCTTGCAAGCTCGAGCAACATAGGATCATCAAAGAACTTGTTGATACTCACATCCTCACTCATACCCTACATCCAGCTCATAAGCACAAGATGACATCATAAGATATTGTCGAAGATGGTAAAATGCGACAAAGCTCAAAATGCACAGGTTAGTAGCCACTTGTCGACCATCAAAGCTACAACATCGTACAACATTCTCAAGCTTACAAGCTTTTGGCTGGACATTAGAAAATTGCTGAGTGAAAAAGAATGCAAGATATTACAAGTCCACAAATTTAAAATTCGATACTGACCTGTTTTCATTTCATGAACAATGCATGTTTCTCAGAAGAAAAAACATAAATTGCAATAAACACTAATTCAAAGAAGTATGACTATATTTACCTACAAAAGACACGAGTAACTACAAACACCACAAATGACCCTTAGTAGCTAGCTACAGACTAGAACATTGTAACAATCTGAAGCTCTTTGCAGGTAATAAACTACAGCAGGAAAATGTTATATAACCCATGTGCACATGCATGAGCATGGAAATTTCAATATTAGTCTGATGTGATTCCAAAACTGCATATATCCTACCAATTTAATCTCCTAATACAGCCATCGCATTCCAGCAGAAAGATCGTAGTCCCAACAAGGCTAGATATCTTGTGGCGTATGTGCGTGCAAATATAATTCCAAATCAGATGTGTGTACACCTGACATGATTTAAAGTGCATAATTTGGCTGGGTTTGATCAGGCTTACAGAGAAGAAACCTAATATTTCATTCAACATGATTCCTAACATCCTCACCTGACATGAGATAAAGTGCATACTTGGGCTTGATAAGGCTTACAGAGAAGAAACACCACCATCATTCAAGAAAACTCCAATAATTCATTTAATATGATTCCTAACATCCTGATTACACTGAGAGATTAAAAATAAAAGCTGGACAGAACTAGATAGGTAACGGTGATGGATGAAGGTCACATGTAAACCAAGTATGTACGATTTGCTCACAGGGTATCAAGCCATCAAACCATCAGAGTCAAAAAAATTATATTTTACATAAGCATCTAAAAAAAGGTGGCTGGATCCTGATGTGCTTTGAAATTTCTTACAGTTAAACCATTACACAGACTACAAAAAAATCTATTACATTATTAAGTCATCTCAAGTTAGTTAAGGATAAGCTCCAGCAACACTAAAAGAAGCCGTATAAACCCCATGTTGGGAACTAATTTCCAATATAGAGATCTTCTGAAGCACAAATCTCAGAAATAAACTGAAAAATTAAGAGATACGATTCTACCCCAAAGCTTTATGCAACTCTATTATCCTGATACTACAAGCAATCAGACAACACGGAACACTTTCCATAGATAATCGATTGCAGCTAAGTCAAATGTTTTACCTTCCTTCGCCGAGTCTTAACCATAAACTCTCTAGCAAGATGTTGTACAGGAGCAGGCTCAAGAGGTCGCAAAGTAACGGACTTATCCAATGGATCACCAGGTACAATAGACCAGTGGTCAAACACAGAAAGGGAAAATGCCTGTCCTTGAGTATGGTATCGAAGGTCGGTTTCAAAACCAAATGACTCTATAACAGGTAAGAAGGCCTGCATTGTTTCCAGATAGCACATTCCAAACAACAAATAGTGGTTCCTCAGTAAGTCTCCTAAAAGCCAGGTAGCTCAAAGCAAATCATGAGAATAAAAAATGCAAGCTTTCACCTTCACAATATATGCGGGGGTTCCAGGCTTGGGTATGTCTGCAGTGACATGGCCGCGTCTGCGTGATAATACTGTATATATAGCTGACATACAATCGGCCGGGGTTTGGATCTGTGAAGCCGGCAAAAAATTCAGTAAACTTATCAACACAGTGCTAGATCTTCACAAAAACCAGTGGTGAACAAAATGACATCAAGTTTGCAGGAGTGAGAGTGAGAAAACAATTAGAAGCAGAAATAGTAATTCTGAATACCATAAAGATGTGATGGAGATTCGCATGAAATAGAAACAATACAGGATATCTTAGCCAATACCTCAACAAAATATACTGGCTCCATCAAACGAGGTGTAGCCATCAGAAAAGCAGAATACGCAACGCGCCTCGAGGTAGGAATAATTTGCCCACCACCACGATGCAAAGGCTCTGGCGCGATTGTTGCATCAAGAATTTTAAACTTCACATTTCGAATAGGCTCATCACAAAGTGGTCCTTCACGAGCACCCCACTGGAAGCTGTGACAGGACGAATAAACAACAGAAATATGCAGCTAAGAAAACTTCTATGATAGAGAGTCAACATGATCGCCTATAGACACTTTCCTAAAATGGAAGGATTCAAGTCTCACCTAAAAGCTTAAAAGTTATATCAAGCTTTTTATTTTGTGATACCAACATGAAAGCTTTTTCTTGATACATTAAACAATAGAATGCATAATCTGAAGTGTTGAAAGATGATTTGTGTGCATAAAACTAACCCTTGTACAATGGAGTCCTTGACAGCATTTAACAAACCCTTGTCTACTTCGCTAGGTAAGGTGTCATCAAGCAAAATGTTGGGACCCTGGCTCAATAACCACCAATGTCACCATGAACAAAGATTATTTCAAGAAACAAACCAATCTTTTGCATTAGCCAAAAGAGAGCAATAGTCGATTCTCAAAAAGTACCTGTTTGTCTGGTCCAAAAGCCCAAATTGAGCGCGCAGCAAGCAAATCCCAATCGTATTTGGTCTGGAAAAAATCACCAAGCCTCTTGCGGGGCCAATCAATGCTCACAATGCCATTCTCAATATCTTCTGCCAATCCTTTCTCCAGGGGTTCAGCTATCTGGATAGGAAAAACTGAGGACCATTGAAAGCAAGCAAGAAATAACAACTACTAGCACCAAACCACTGCCTTTTCTATGTCATATAAACTTTCAAATTACATCACATATCTTACCATGGTAAGTTTGTTCTTTTTATTGGGCGTTTCTGCAAAGCACTTCAGAGAGGAAGTTTCGACCACGGTTTCACAAAAAGATACAACGGGATCTGCAACCTGCACAAAAGGTACCTCATATAGTCAAAAATTATATGGTAGACGATTCTGTTTTTTGGGTAAAGCAAAATATCTGAGGGACACAAAAAGAAGTGTTGGGTCCCTTAAAGATTGCAATCAGAGACGGATGGAATATGCGAAGTTATGAGCCTTTGAGCTTCACTACCTTAACCTCAACTTCAGAATACAGCTCCCGCAAATCTTTCATTATAGAGTCCAAAAAAATTTCCCCCGTCCCCAGAATTGTATGCTCTCCTGACTCTTCCACTTTTGTTATAGCCAAGGGATAACTTTTGCTGATCTTCCGTAATCCCTCTACCATCTTAGGTAGCTCACTTGGATTTAATGGTTCTGTTGCAGTCTTGACAACTGAAAGCGTATTAAACTGTAGAGATCTAAAAATGAAGACATCTTCATCAAGAAATTCAGGGCAAAGTGTAGCCGTCTTCATTATGGAAGCATCTACGCCTTCAATAAGCACCCATGAACCTGCAGGTGCCTTGCTAATTGGAATTCGATATCGTGCCTGATACACCCAAAGTTTTGTCACTTCTTTGACAGCCATATCTTCCTCATCATCAGGTGAATATCCCTCTCCTAACACACGCACAGTATGTCCGGTATATATAGTGCCACTCAGCACTCTTCCAAAAGCATCAAAAACACTACAGTCAGCTTTTGGATACAATTTTGTGACATTCACCATTAGAGGCCCTTTAGCATCACATTCTTTCATAGACTGCGCTAGGGGAGTGTCTTGAGGACCAGTATATGTGTGCTCTACTCTTGTGGGTGCAGCATCCTTTGCAGAAGGGATATGCTGTACCAACATGTCGGTGAATCCTGTCGCAGATCCAAATATTGAGCTGCAAGCCAATTTCAACAAAGGCTTGACATTTAACTTATAGGCTGAGTTGCTTAGAGTAACACCCAGTTCTGCCAATGTCAACTCGACACTCTTGCGATGTTCTCCAATTACTTGGCTATATATCTTGTATAGTGGTTCTAAGATGAATTGAACAAATGACCTCTCACCTCCATTGGAAGGAGGCTTCCTTTTGAAGCTTCTTGTATCTTGATGATAATACATGTCTCCCCAAAGTCGACTTGCAAACTTGGCTGGGTCAAAAGGCACTCCATGAAGCTTAACATAGAGTTTGGCAAATGACAATAATGTGAATGACCAGCCCGCTGTAGCACTTGCAAAGCAGACGTTTCCAAGTACAGGATCCACTAACCGTGGACCTTCTGCTCCGGTAGAAAAGGTTGAAATCAAATTGTTGATCTCCTCAAGGGTATGCCTAAGCTTGTGATAAGCGTCTGTTGGCGGTAATTTGAGTTCCGTAATAAGCCTGTCAACCTGAAAGGGATGACCAGTGTGCCAGCACATTCAGAAAACTAATAGTAAATAGCAGTATGATTTTTGAGGGATGAAGGTAGTTCAAAATAAGAAGAAAACTAGAACTGTGGCCTTATTCTTTAAGTCAAAACTTAGAGAGATGAAAGAATCTACCTTATTGATAACTACTACGATAGGAAGTCTTTCCTGAAGAGCATGACGAATTGCTCTCTCTGTATTTACCTGCACTGGCCCAAATAACTTACTCAGAATTCAATACCTTTCTCAAAACACAAATGTCAATAATGTTCAGAACCAGTATTCAGATTGAAAAACAAATCTAATTGAAATCTGCTCTACATTGAAATCTAAGATCTGCAATACAGAGAACTACATTATTCAGCCTAATTTTTGCATAGAGTTTGCAACCTCCTTGGCATTTGAGTCCTACCATTCTCAGCGCAACAGTGATAGAATGATAAAAAATGTTAACCCTAATTTGTTTCAATGTTGTAGTGTTTCCACCTGGTTCAGAATTGACCTTTTTAAAATCGGATGAATCGGCATGAATCACGGTTCCAAAAGGGTCCATCACGAAAGAAATTAAAAAGAAATTAACAAGAAAAGATTTTGCAACTTTATCTACATATAATGTAATATGTATAATTTAGACAATGTTTCTAAAATCTTATAGATATTAATTGCGAATGAGTATGTATATTTCAAAGTTCACTGTTGCTTGTATAAAGCTGAAGCTTGAAATCAGATTAATGTTCACAGAATCACAAGTGCACATGACAATGTCAAATGGACGCAGATCAAACTTCAGAAACTAGATTCCATGTTCCAACTTCCACTTACCATTTTAATTTAAGATAACCATGATCCACCATCAAACATCATCACACAATGCACTGAGTAAACATTTGAATACAAATCAAGACATTGAAACGCAAAATTGAAGAACCAACAAATTTCATTGTAGCTAATGTATGGGAGATTATTGACGGGTTTGGTGATAAAGCCCACAATGGCAGCAAATTAGATGCTCACGACAAGAGGGAGAAAAAAGCTCTTTGCATAATGAACATGAGTGTCACCAACAAACTGACCCCTCACTTTACTATAGTGACCACTCCCAAAAACCTTGGGAGATCCTAAAGAACGTGTTTGATAAGCCTTTCACCTCACATCTATTGTTTCTTAAGCAAAAATTGCTCTATACCAAGATGATAGATGGAGAGGAGATGATGGCCTTCTTGACAAAGATCAAGGAGATCAAAGACCGACTCAAGGAGAATGAAAAGGACGTCAAGGACTTCGATATTCTGAGCCTCATCTTGAATGGATTACCACACACTTATCATACAAAAGGATCTAGATAATGGAGATAACAATTCCACTAGTGACGAATTATTTCCCAAATCGAATTCTTGCTATTATTGTGGCAAGAAAGGCCATGTAGAGGCAAGTTGTCGAGTTATAAAGTATGCAAAGTGTCATGTGCCAATCATAGCATCCTAACATTATATCCATTCATAAGCTGGTCAGATCAAGAAACTAGATAAATCGAAGAAGGCTTTACCAAATTAGGCAAAGGAATATACTTGTCTCCATTGAATGATCATTCATTACGTAAGGACCTATCGCTAGAACATGATCAAGCTCTCATGCATACATGGCACATGAACCACCAAAGCCTTAGCTCTCTTGAGAAGCTCCCAACTCTCATAAGAGAAAGTTCAAAGTAGATGAATGCATAGTTGCAAGCCAAGCATGGCCTGAAATGCAGTTCCAAGAAACCTAAATTTGTTTATTTAGCGCCAAGAACCCAAGAGAGGCACACGAATTAGGAGAAAAAAAGCATTGCGTAGAGCAGTAGGAAGCCAAATAGGATGTGTGAACACTCTATGTGAAGGTGGTGGTCTATAGAAGGTCATTGTAGCACACATAAGAGAGCAAAAGTCCGTGTGTGGAGATTTGCAAGCCAAACACCTTGTTGAGGCCTTTTTTCACCATTTTCTCTTTGCTTTCTTTGGAGGCTATCGTGCATAATTTTGTTCCTAGGATTAATTGTAGGTTTGCTAGGGAGAGAGCGACTACATATTCCCAAGCTTCCTCGGCTATGTGCTCGACATGAGCATTCATGTTGTCGATGTGCATGATGCTTTTTTGGCATTACGAGTTAGTGTCTGACAAATTTTGAGGTGTGTTGGCTTTTCATTTCACCAATGCACTTTGCGTTGAGTTTTTTACCTTTTATATAGGGTTTAAGGTTTCCATAGTTGTGCCTATTGCAAGACAAGGCATATGGGCAGAGATGGATCCCTTGGAGGGAGGGAAGTTGTTTTTGCAGGTTCAAGTGCTCATAGATGGCATTGTCTATATTGCAGTAGTACCTTTTATAACAAACGACAAGACATGAATGGACTATAACCCATTGTTGAGTGTTTTGCACTATCATATGCAAACTCAACCATGTGGAGGTACCATTCCCAATCAGACTGTCTTGTGGAAAGATACGCACAAAGCATATTTTCCATACATTAGTTTGTCCGTTCAGTCTAAGATTTTGGATGATTTGATGATCCTAGACTCAAAGTGGTCCCCAATTTCTCGTAGACCACTAGAATTTGCCAATGAACTTTGAATCCCAATCACTAACAATAACATTTGGCAAACCGTACAACCTAAACAACTTTTACACGAAAAGTTGAGCAAGTTTCAAACCTTTCACAATCATCTTAGTTGGAATAAATTATGCCATTTTAATTAGCATGTCCACTACTACCCAAATGGCATCATTCTGCTTTCCCATCCAAGGAAGTCCAACTACGAAATCCATGGGAATACTTTCCCACTTTCTTTCAGAGTCTCGAAGTATCTTACCTAAGAAGAGATTCTGGAATCCTGCATTCCAAGTATGTCACTAGATCTAGAATTTCCTACCAAGACATCTAGCTAGTACAGGTTGGTCTTACACAAATCTTCAGTGGATAGATAGAAATAAAATTGGATCTCAAAAAGGCTTAACTAATTAACCTCCCCAATCCGGTTTAAGGCATTTGCGACACAGTTTGACATACCCTTCTGGTACTTAACGTCATATTAAGACTCTTGGAGCAACTTTGACCACCTGGCTTTACGAACCCGAATGCATCACAAATATACTTTACTGCTTGGTGATCAATCATATAATAATGTCTCCAGATCTTAAGAGTATTAATGACAACAAAAAGTTCCTTCTCGTAGTGAAATACCACCTTTGAGTAGGATACAACTTTTTGCTTTCAAACAAAACTAGTTTATCATGCTGAAATGGGATTCTATTACGAGACCGAATATTGAGCCAAACCCAAAAGAGTTTCTAGGTGCAACGAACCACCGTAGGGCAAAGGAAGTGTGGATCAGAGGCATGCATGCATACCAGGCAGTAGGAGATCCATTCCAATCAGAATTGTTTCAGCCACTATCAAGGAGCCATTGTTCCAGCAGTAACGGAACGAAGTGTTGCCAGTCTACCAACTTGTCTCAGATCTATTCTAACTGAGGCTAAGGGGATATCTTTGGAATTCAATTTGGCAAGCACGCTTCATTCTTACCCTTTACTCTCTGAATCTTTTCTTACGTTCTTTGATTGTTCCTTCTTTGACCTCTGGCATTCCCTAAGAAGAGCCATAGACGAGCTCGAAGAGTGTTTTCAGAGAGAAAAGAGTGAAATGGACATAGATGAGGAGTATGAGATGTTTCATACTAAAGAATTTGTGTCTAAAGTGTTAGATTTTATAAATGGAAATGATATTTTACCATAGGTTACTTTGACCCAAAAGGTCGAGAGTTGTGTAACCATGGTCATTTATTATATTAGGCCTACTAAACTTAGAGTTAGCTAAGTTAGTATGAAATTAACTTGGTAGGGACGCATGGGTCCACTAGGCCTAATTGTGACATTAAGTACCCCAACTTGACATATTGGAGGTACCTTATTCTTTCTATGTAACTTATAGAAAGTTGGATAGTCAATAGTCAAGTAGTTGGATAGCCAATAGTCGAGTAGTTGGATAGCCAATAGTCATGAAGTTAGAAGCCATCTTGGACTATATATATGTGTGCATCCCATTTGTATGAGACACTTTTTTAAGCGATATTGACTATTCTCGTTGGCTGTCCACGAGTTTCTACAAGAGGGTTTCTAGCCATCTCTCTCTTTCTTTTGACAATTTTGTGTGATTGAATAGTTAAGATCCTGGATCCTTTGGCTTCTATTTCCTGCATGGTATCAGAGCCTTTAGGTGATCATATTGTTTGCAGGAGGGTGCCCAATAGGAAGCTATCTTCTTCCCTTTTTGGTTGCAGAAAATCATCAAGATGCTGATTTTTGCAGGAGAAGAATCTATTCATCTTCTTATAACTTTTTTGCAGGAAATTGCAAGAAATTGAAGGGCACCTTCAAAATTTTTGAGAGCTACCCATTGCATGTGATCTTGACTCAATTACAAGCTGAAAATTTCAGATTTACTTCTTAAATGAAGATACATATGTTTTACACACATTTCTTGCTGAAATTGCCCTGCTGGTGAGCTTGGAGTAAGGCGCTACCATCAGCTCTATATGCACATAGTGTGCACTCTTTTTACCCACAAATGTCTGATTTTGATTTAGGCTTCATTTGAAGTCTACCTATTTGTGAGCATTCTGTTTTTTGTACAGAAATCAACCACCTATTTCATTACTTGTTGAGCAAATTGCATGTGGAGTATTGCAATCTATTGTGCTCATAATTTCAGCTTTGAGGTTGTTGCCCTTTGAGTAGACTTTGTCTTGGAAAGTCTATTTCCTATCTACTACAAGCTGATTTTTCTGTTATGGCTAAAGAATCGAAGTCTATTGGTTCTTTATTTAATGAAGATAGGCTAGATGGCACAAACTATTCCTTGTGGTGCTACATGATAAAGAACCTTCTAATTGCTAAAGGTTTGTGGGAAGTAGTTAATGGTGACGAAGAGAGGCCGCCTACCTTGGCACCTATTACACCATCTAGAGCAACTACTTCATCATCTACGGAGGTGTCTTTCGATGAGCAAAAGAAGTGGGATCGACGAGATGCACAAGCACATTCCGTCATTATTATCAGTAAAGAGATCTATCCTTCCTCATATTAGATCATGCAAGACTTCCAAAAGTGCTTGGGAGACTCTTGCCAAGATGTTTCAAGTAAAGAATGCGGCAAAAGTGGTATATCTTCAAAATCAACTTTCTATCTTGAAGATGCAAGAAGGTGATTTGCTTACAAACCACTTGACGAAGATCAAGGATCTTCGAGAGGAGCTTCTTAGTATTGATGAGGTGATTGAGAACTCGCAATTTGTATCTATTACTCTCAACTCTCTTCCTAATTCTTTGAAGAGAATCTTTAGATATCTTCAAGGAACTAAGACACTTGGACTGTTTTATCCTTCTTGTGATGATGCTTGTTTGGCTGGTTTTAGTGACTCGGATTGGGGTGGAGATCAAGACACTAGACGCTCTACAAGTGGGTATTGTTTTTTTCTTGGAAATTCTGCAGTCTCTTGGTTAAGTAAAAAGCAGCCCACTGTTGCTACATCTTCATGTGAAGCAAAATATAGAGCTACATTTTCAGCCACTACGGAGTGTTTATGGCTGAGACAATTACTTGTCGATATGAAGCATGGCCAGCCCTCATCTACTATCCTTTTTACCGATAGTCAAAGTGCTATAGCTATTGCACGAAATCCAATCTTTCATGCAAGGACAAAGCATATCGAGATCCACTATCACTTTGTTCAGGAGAAGCTTCATAATGGCGACATTACACTTGAATATTGTCCCACGGAGGACAATATTGCGGATGTGTTCACTAAGGCATTATCTAGAGTTAAATTTAAAGCGTTTTGTCATGCTTTAAATTTAAGGCTACTTGCTGATTTTCTTACTTAGTGGATACATGTCACTTTCATTTAAGGAGGGTGTTAGATTTTATAAATGGAAATGATATTTTACCATAGGTTACTTTGACCCAAAAGGTCGAGAGTTGTGTAACCATGGTCATTTATTATATTAGGCCTACTAAACTTAAGAGTTAGCTAAGTTAGTATGAAATTAACTTGGTAGGGACTCATGGGTCCACTAGGCCTAATTGTGACATTAAGTACCCCAACTTGACATATTGGAGGTACCTAATTCTTTCTATGTAACTTATAGAAAGTTGGATAGTCAATAGTCAAGTAGTTGGATAGCCAATAGTCATGAAGTTAGAAAGTCATCTTGGACTATATATATGTGTGCATCCCATTTGTATGAGACACTTTTTTAAGCAATATTGACTATTCTCATTGGTTGTCCACGAGTTTCTACAAGAGGGTTTCTAGCCATCACTCTCTTTCTTTTGAGAATGCTTTGTGTGATTGAATAGCTAAGATCCTGGATCCTTTGGCTTCTATTTCCTACATAAAGCACAGTATGAACAATTGCAAACGAAAGTAGCAAGTCTTAAGCAAACTTTAGCCTGTATACAATCAAAACAAGTTAAGTGTTTTGCCAACAATAAAATTTGTCTGCCAATCTGGTTAAATATTCTACAATTGCACCTACTCCTCCAGTTTCAGTACCTACTACCTCCCAGTTACCAGTATCTCCTGTAGTTACCAATGATTTAGGAGATAACAGACCAAACCCCAATATTTTTAAGGATTTAAAACCAACAACGTTTAATGGGGACGAAAAAAATAGGAATACTAATATACTCCAAACCTTTTTAAGCTAGTGGAAAAACATCCAACAAAAAAGGTGTCAACCTTTTCCCGATTCGAACCGAGGCACCCCCTCAAATCGATTCGAACCGTCCGATTTGAATCGGCTGGCGACACTAATGCACGAGAAAATTGGTAATCAATTGGTCACAGTAATGGTGGACGATGGGGCGACCCATAATTTCATCAATTACACCCTAGTCAAAAAAATGAAACTTGCGAAAACACCTAGTCAACATAAGTATGTCATTTCTCTGGCCAAGGGTCAAGACAAAAAGGTGTGGAAAACAATGGGTAGCAGTTTGGATCTGGAAATGCAAGGATATCATGATAACCTTGATTTCCAAATCATGCACTTGGACCATACTGACCTAGTTCAAGGGAGAGATTGGCTTTACATTTTGGGCCCCACTCTAAAAGAAATTACCAAGATAATACCCTCAATTTTCAGAAGAACAATCAAGAGGTTCAGTTAGTTAAAATTTGTGTCAAACAAGATTCCAAATCGGCATACACAAAAAGACACTCAAAAGGCACTCTCCAAGCTCCACATAGCAAAATTGTATTTCAAAACCTGACACACTGTACATATATATCTTTTCTAGTGGCAACCCATGCATGACCCGAGTTGCCGCTGACGGGACGCGTGTCCCATCAACTGCCTGGTCACAACTGGTCCTAGTCAATGGACTGGACCCACAATACACTAACACAATGATTCTACTTTTATTTTAATTCTCTACCTAAAAGTAAAATCTACTTTTCATTCACTCATATACATAGCATCAAAGTTAACAAACTTTAAGTACAGAAAGCTTTGATCTAAACTTATCAAACTTTTATATAATGAGATGTCAGCTAGTTGCTCATCTGTACTACAATGAACAATATTTATTTCTCTACTCAGCAGCCTCTCACGTATAAAGTGATAGTGAATCTTGATGTGTTTGATTCTCGCGTGGAACACTGGATTCTTTGCCAGCTGAATGCCACTCTAACTGTCGCTATGTATAGTCGTGGGATTTTCTAGCTTCATGTCCAGCTCATGAAAGATTTGCCTCAACCAAATGGCTTCCTGAGTTGCACTACACATTGCCTTATATTTTGCTTCTGTTGTGAATAGAGCAACTGTGATTGCTTCTTACTAGACCAGGAAACACAACTATCACAAAACTGGAAAACATACCCAGTGGTCGACCTGTGATCATCACAGTCACCTCCCCAATCCGCATCCACATAACCACAAATCTCAAGCAGACCTTCCTGCCTCCTGTACACCAAGCCAGAATTGGAAATGCCCGTGACATATCGAAATGCGCTTGGTTGCCTTCGAACACGTTTAAGTACGTGCTGCCACGAATTGATTTACAATACCAACACAGCATATATCTGGCCTAGTCGTAGTAAGGTAAATCAAGCTTCCTACTAGTTGTCTATACAATGTAGCATCAAATGGCTGTGATTCATCAAGCTTGCCTGGTTCAATAGGTGTGTTCACTGGCTTACAACCCTGTAGCCTAAACCTATGCAACAACTCCCTAACATACTTGACCTATGGTAGCCCCACCTCATATCCTTTTTGCCACACTTCCACTCCAAGACAATAGTGCATTAGGTTGAGATCCGTCATCTTGAATTGATTCATGAGATCATTCTTGATCATGACTATCATCTCTTATTTACAACCAGTGATAATCAAGTCGTCAACATAAAGAGCAACCAAGGCAATCATACCATAAGGCATAAAGATAAGAATAAAACCAAACACGAAAAGGAAGTTCGCATCTAGACATAAGGGATCAAACTAACATTATCTTCTAACACATTGTTCATCAATTATGATCTTTTTTATGCTTTAGTTGATGCCATATTTGTAAATCTATTCATATATCAATCACTTTGGCTTCCTCCCTATCTTGTGCTAGTGAGCTCGTTCATTCAGCAGGTTCAGCATCACTGGCAATATACTTGGAGTAACGAAAAGAAAACCCTAAGTAATTTGGAGGCCTAAACTACAAGAAGTTCCAACTTGATATACATGACTTATTGACCTTACAGCAAGTGAATTAACATACCATTAGACCTTCCACTGCATCCACCACCAACACAGCTCCATCCGCCAGACGTAAAGCTGCTGTCATTTCATCTGAAAAATTCACATGGCCAGGAGTGTCCATAATGTTGCACAGATATGACTTCCCACAACTGTCCTCCAGCACCAGCGACATTGGCATAGCCTTAATAGAAATCTGCCTTTCCTGTTCATCTATCCGTGTATCAGTGTAACGCAAATGCTTCTCACTGTTAGGATCAAGAGTCTTGAGCTCATGAGTTTGCTCAACCAGCATGTCCATGAAGAGAGTTTTGCCATGTTGAAGGTGCCCCACTAGAGCCACATTTCTCACCAACGCAGGATTAGACATAAGACCTAAAAGAAAATCGGTAGATACATATGTCAGAAGGCCATCCATCACCTTAACCTCGAACTTTTTGGCTTTCACCGGCTTTATGATTGGCTCTTCAAGGGGCTGAGCATCTTCGTCCATGACTAGAGTCTCCACACCCTCACCATAAACCTCCATTGCGGTTGGATAATACTTCTTGTCTTCCGCAAGAACTACAGCACCCTCAGTTTCCATATCCTCATCAGCAGCAGTATGATCGGCTCCATCTGCATGCGCCAGCCATCCGTCTTCCCCATCTGTAAGCCCTCCATCGGCCCTTCCATCCTCCATCTGCTCATCATCCTCGCCCTCTGCTTCAGACTCATTCTCATCGGAATCAATATCTGGGCCTATGTAGTTCCCAAACTCGTCATACAGACTTTCATCCATGCTATTCTGCTGTTTCTAGCTAGCTTACAACGCTGTTTTTTATCTGAAACAGCCAACGATCAGTGCAAGGATCGTTTTCTTACCAAAAAAATTGCAAGAAATCCCTCAAAATGTGTCAGCAAACCAGATTTTCTGAACTAGTTACGATCTAATATTCTAGTGTTGATGCATAAGATATGCAATGGTGTATTCTAGCAACGTCGCGAGCACGGAGGAGCAGCAGAGATGGGATGGACTCCGATGGAGAGAGCACATAATATGTGCTTTGTCTTATTTTGTATGACCTTACTAGTAACTAAGAGGATAAACCCTAGAAAATTCTTTCGTATTCTAAGAGCACCCAACATAAACCCCCACAAAGTTCTTCGAGAAGAAAAAAAATGAACCCTAGAAAAGCTCAACTCTAGAAAGTTTTTCTTAAGCAGCACCTCTGCGAGTGTGCCCAATCTCCCACCCAAGTTCAATTCCCTATGATCCCGTGAGTTGATAATTTCATGAAGCACTCATTGACTTAAGAGCTCCAAGACATCGATCTGATTAAGGCCCCACCCTTTATCAATGAATATCTCTGATTTTATAAAAAATGATGGGAAAACCCATGATCAAACAAGAAGATTAAAGTATTTAAAATAAAATATTGTAGAACAACGATAGAAATGAATTAAGCTACCTAAAAGCTAAGTAAAACTTAGAATAGTAAACTAATTACTTAAAACCAACTGCCCGATTTAAGTCAGAAATTAAATATTAAACTAATTACTCAAAACTAACTGCCTAATGTAAATCACTAACTAAAATAGATCCAGTAATAGGTAATGTAGGAAGCTTTGAAGCAGTCGTTCCTGCAAACTGAGCTCGTCGAAGAATTGAAATCGCATGTGAACGTTGTAATGCTATAGAAATACGCTGGCGGTAGAAAGAAATAATGACGGAAGGTAAGGTAATGCTTTGTCCTTGGCGTTTCACCATAAGCTCCGCACATAAAAATAAAAAATCATTAAATTTCTTGTGAAGACAACCATAAGTTTCCAAGGCAAAGGGGATGAAATCTTCACCGAGTGCACGATCATTATAATCTCGTTCCTTTACTTGAGCTGCTTGAGATGCAGCGGCCCCTTGCGTGGTGGAAGAACGACGAAGAAGGTCTTGACGAGAGGGATCAACAATTACAACATCTCCCAGAGTACGAATTTCATCACGCGAGAGAACAAGGTCAACTCGTCGTCGGATAGATTGCGATGAAGGCCCTGGTAAAACGTGTGTCTGTTCTCGAACAACATGAGAGCCACTATCATGAGCAATAGCAGCCAGGGCATCACGAATGGAATCATGTGAAACATTACGTTCTCCACCTGATGGAGAACGCATAAGATGAGTACCCAAGGAATCCAATACATGCCCACATGAACACTTAGAGATACCAATTAACATTGGATGTGGAAGCCCCAATCTGGTTAGAAGGGCAGTTATAAACAAGTCATTATTGAGTCTCAATAGTGGAAGAACTGGACGTGCAACCAACCAAGCCCCTGTGAATATGCTCCATAATAGTCTTCTAAAAAACTCGTTGTTAATTTGTCACCAAAGATTCAAAGGGAGGCACAAAAGGTTGTACAAGTGGTGGAAGTAAATCTTGAGCAGTGCGTAGAGCTTGTTGAAAAGAAAAATTGCCAGTCTCCACATGAGCGACCGTATCAAGAAGAAGAGGCTGGTTACCATGCTGGAACCTGGAGACTAGTGCAGAGGCAACAAGAGCCCAACTTCCGAGAAAAGCAGTTGGTGCAATGCAAGCAGTAGATACAAGGCCAACACCACCAGAGGAAGCAGGAAGAGGAATTTGCCGCTTAGAAAACTGACCTTCACAAGTGTCAAAGGTTCATGGCCCCAAAAGACGACCAAATATGCCCAAGAAAGCATCATCAAAATCCCGAAGTAAGGATACTATATCAGGTGAAGGAGATACGCAACGTAGAAGATAGCTAGGACGTTGAGCAAAGCACTGAGTGAGAATTCCAAATGCAACCTGAGAATTTCCAAGCTTTGGCAACAAAACAGAATGTCGAGCAAATCCATCCAAAACTTCTCACATAAATGAATTGACATATCCAGAAGAACCAATGGGAACACCCAAAGCCTTAATCCCAAGCTGAGGAGTAATGAAACCTTTAGGTAATGAGATATATGTTGGAAGGCCTTTTGGGCACCAAGCAACGCACTTATCCTTGTTCACTGTAAGCCCAATAGAAGAAAGTTGAGTTGACAAATACAAAAAAACAGGGACAACTTCACTTGCAGGCCCCACAATATGAGTATCATCCGCAATAGAGGAGAATAGACAGGACTGAAAAGCTGAAGCTGTAGCACGTAATGCGCGATAATGTGCCAAAGCAAAGAGAGGACCACCCAAAGGATCCCCTTGTCGAGTTCCTTCAACAGAAGAAATGACGGTAACATCACCAGCACGAGAAGCATGACTAGAATATAAAGAAGAACTTTTTGAATAGAAGCTCCGCACAAAAGGAATGAGCATGACAAGTGTATCTTGAGCATCACGAAGTTCTTGAAAGATAGTCGCCCGAGAAACTGAGTTAAAAGCATTAGCAACATCAATTTGCAATACTACCCAGTCAGGATGAATATCCAAAGTAGCGCGTAAAGCATGAACGACTGTCTCACAACCGCCAGGAGTAGCACACCCAAATTGAAATGGAAAAAGATGAGCATGAAATGTTTCTCGAAACTAGAAACAGAGTGCCCTTGCCACCAACTTGTATAAACATTCTCCCACTACAATTGGACGCACACCACCAGAAGCTTTATCCAATGCTAAAAGACGAGCAGCACCTAAAAAATGAGCAACTGAAGGTGGGATTTGCCCAGATGCAATGAAAGAGCACACCTTAAAGAGAAGATCAAAGCCACAAGCATAATCTTCTGGTGAAAAACAATCACATAGATGTTCAAAAACCATTCCTAAAGGTCCACCGGTTGAGAGGCGAGGACTACGCAGAAAAGCTTTCATAAAATGAGCTTCCGCAAGTTGAAAATCGGATTCAGGCTGAAAGTCTTCCACAAATAAAGGAAGAGTATCACTTGCATGGGGATGAAGTTGTTCCAATGCCTGAATAGTTGTAGAAGAAGGTGTTGCCGAAATTGATGGAGCAAGAGCATGTGCAGCCCGAGAAAGAAAATTCACCAGCTTGTCCAAGCAAAACACAACTATGTAGACAACTATGAATAGGAATGGAACCCAAGTCGGAGCCTGAATTAAACTCCCGTTTTGCTGCAAGTGCATTGCAACAAACAAGAAGTTCCTCTTGCAAATTTTCTCAATCACCTGACATGAAACGCCGAATTTTGTTACGTGTTTCCCGATGACCTACTTCACCACCTCTTGGAGGAGGCAAACACCAAAGGGGACAAAGCAAAAAAAATATGCCAAGCCGCAATATCAGAAGGGTAGGTAGCTAAACGGGTCAAAGGTAGTCGAAGAGCTCTTTGAACTTCAAGGCGAAGGGCCTTAGGAATGTGGGCATAATGGCATGGTCGAGGAAAACCAAGATAAAAGGAGCCCAAAATATCAAAATTGCGAGCCCAAGCCCAACTTGAGTCGGGAGGAGAAAGTGGAGCAGGATGAGGGGTTTGGATTGATTCTAAAAGGGAAGCTCGTTGTTGGAAGGCACTATAAGCATTTTGATGCCTAAAAAGGCCCGCACCCAACATATATAAATGTCCGCAACCCGGACAAGGTACACGAGAGGAATGAGGTATAGGATTATGTGAGGATGACAAAGGAGAAGAAGAAACAGCAGAACGAATATGTGGTGGGCGATACGGTGAAGGCGAAGGAAGAGATGCATGAAGAGGTGATTCATGGCAAGGACGATTAGAGGGAGGTGGGGATGGAAGAGATGGTAAAGCAGGTCTCTTTTTGTCTTGTTTTGCACTTTGATCCATACTGCGAATGTCCGCATTGCCATCATCCATTGAGAATACTTGAGATAACCCAAATAGAAGTCTTGAGAATGTAATTAGGATCTGATCAGCAAACTTGAAAGTTTGCTTGTAATTCTACTCACTAGAATGTCATTTTTTTCTTCGAACTTGGTGAAGCTAACATCTAAACTGATCCCTGATGAGAAAGAAATGGTTGTGCCACGAAACTTGTTTCTTTGTGTGCAACGAAACTATGTGCCTGCATGTATAGCACTTCTAAACTGATCGTTGATGACAGAGAAATGGTTGTGCCACAAAAATGCTGGCAATAAAGGTATGATTTAAATTTTTTGTTCAGAATAGCTGAGAGCACCTGAAATTGCTGGTAGTAAAGGTATGATTTAAATCTTTTGTTGAGAACAGCTGCGAGCACCTCTGATGTACCAACACTTCAATCCAATTCTTTTGCAACAAAAAACCTGTACTAGTGATCTCTGGATTTTATCGTTGGCATCCTGACGCTTTGCTCTTTCGCTGTGCTAAACAGAGAATTACAAGAGTAGTTAACGCTAATCAACTAATCAGTTATTCTCCGTTATTGCAAATTGTTTCAGCTGAGCGTGAAGTTTAAGACTCCACGCCCATTGAGCTGGCAGCTGACGGCGCGAAAGATTTTTTTTCGTTTCGTTTCGTTTCGTGTCGTGTCATGTCTTTTTGGTCATGGAGGCATGTTTGACTTTCGCGAATCATTCGCCCTTCGAGTTTCACTTCGCATCGTGTCTTAGGGTTTTCGAGGTATGTTGACTTTCGTGAATTGTTCGTCATTCGACCTTCGCTTCGTGTTGCTTCGCTCCGCATCGCGGCAAAGTTGCAGGAGTTCACCATTTCTGACAAGAAGTGTAATTTTGCTTTTGACTATTCCATGAGATGGGTCCTCCTGCTAGAAAGCATAGGTTGCCAAAAGTGGATTTTCAAGTGTCCATGTGTCCAGCCCAGTCAGAGTCACAGAATAAGCATTTAGAATTAGAGCGTTATCTGTATTTCCATTATAGCACAAAGCATAGTGCTTCATGGCTTGTATATATCTTAATGCTCTTAGTAGAGCTTTCCAATGAGGTGGACATATATTGCGACAATGTGCTGATTGTGAATGCTAAGTCAGGTCGGGTGCAGATCATGGCATACATAATCCAACTCTCAACTGATAGGGGTATTTGCACATTTCTTTTTGTTATGCTTCAGTCTTTGGGCACATCTCTTTTGACAGCTCGAATCTTGGATCCATGGGCGAGTCTATCGACTTGAAGTCTTCCATGTCGTACCTGTGAAGTACACTGATTAGATATTTGTATTGGCTTATCGCGGTCCTTCTGTTTGTTTTGTCTCTAGTTATCTCAATAACCAAGATGATATGCATTGGACCCGTATCAGTCATTTCGAATTTTTTCGACAATATAGACTTTGTCTCTTGGAGTAATAGATTTGAATTGTTGATGATCATATAGTCATCAATGTATAATGTTATTATAACATAGCTTGAGCCTATGTGCTTGAGATAGACATTAGAGTCAGCAAAACTTGAAGTAAAGTCGTGCTACAACAAGAATTGATTGATTCTATCAAACCAAGCCCTAGGGGCTTGCTTCAGCCCGTAGAAAGACTTTGCAATTTGTATACCTTATGCTCTTGGCCTTGAAGGACATTACTTCTGGGTTGATAGATATAAATGTCTTCTTGTATGTATCCGTTTAGAAACGTTGTTTGAACATCCATCTAATGAACTTCTAGATCTTCGGTAGCTGCGATAATGAGTAATGTTCGAAGCGACTAATGCTTTACCACTGGAGTGAAAGTTATTGGATTATTCTCTTTCCTACTAATCGACTAATCGGTTTTTAATCTTTATCCAACTGTTTTTCCAGTTCTGTAGATTTTCTCGTGTCTTTATATAGCCTGCAAAAATACACAAAGTTTGACAACAGTGTCGCATTTTCTCTCTCTACAAACCCGACAGTGTCGCCTGTCAGGAATCTCGTGTAAAAGTGCAGTGTCAACTTTTTCGCATTTTTCACATGTCATGAATTACATGTAAAAATGAAGTGTCGCCTTTTTCGCCTGTCAGGAATTATGTGTAAAAATGCAGTGTCACCTTTTTCGCATTTTTCGCCTGTCAAGAATTACGTGTAAAAATGTAGTGTCACCTTTTTTGCATTTTTCGTCTGTCAAAAATCACGAGTAAAAATGCAGTGTCGCAATTTTTGCCAGTGGCAGTTTACGTTCATTTATGCAGAATGACAGTTAACATTCATTTATGCAGACAAACTATTTACAGCCAATTGTCACCGCTTATCGACAAGCAACTTCTGAAAAGAACTGGATGAATGCCAGCGGACACCAACCAACTGGCAATCGCATTTGACGACCTAATCACTTAGTATAAATCAGTTGTTCATACATCTCTTAACTCTACTTTTTCTAACTATAAACACAAGCATTTATCATGATTGTAGGAGAAATGTGTGTGTGTGTGTGTGTGTGTGTGTGTGTGTGTGTGAGAGAGAGAGAGAGAGAGAGAGAGAGAGAGAGAGAGAGAGAGAGAGAGAGAGAGAGAGAGAGAGAGAGAGAGAGAGAGAGAGAGGTTAGTTCAAGTGCTCAATATACATCCTAAAGTAGAAGCCATAACTATTACAAACAATAGCAATGGAAATGGAAGCAAAAAAGCAAAACACAGCAAGAGACAATAGCAAGATTGATTAGCACTTGAGGATGCTTGTTCTCCAATTTGGTAGAGTTTTCTCCTCTCAATAAGCATGCAAAATGGTTACAAATGGTGTCTTTTTATCTTTGGGGTGGCCTTTGCCCTTTGTTTCCTGTTGGCTACTTGCAAGAAGGTGGGATTGAAATCCACAACCTTCACAAGAAGCACAAACTAATCTATGGTGTAGGAAGAAACACACCCCACCTACCACCATTCGACCTTTGACTAATTACAAAAACTTAGGAACTTAAGTTTAACTTAACTTTGGCCTTCTAATGTTATTTTTAATTACATGGCCCAAAGTCTAGTATATTCAAAAACGATTATTTACAAGTGCTCATTGGGCCATGGGCTCACGCACGCAGGATGCCACAACCCTCGCAACTTATTTCTACTTTTCTAACTATTTTATTTATTTACACGGGAATACCCCCAATAGGGCCTCCGACCTGAAGTAGTGCTAGTCCCTCGGCACTATGGTGTTTAGTAGAGTGCCCGTTTTGCTCGTCGTTGTTGGATAATGTAGTCGGTAACTTCCTCCATAAAGTTGTCCTTGGAGGTTAAGAAGGACTTGTGGATGCCTGTGAGCCAAAATTGGTCCATCCACACTTGAAATTTGGTTGTCCAAGGATCGCCTAGTAAGGTTGCTCTATAGTGCACTCGAGCCACTGGCAGTTGATCTTCAACTTTTTCTGAAGCTAGGGCTATATTAGGATCAAAAAATAAGGGAGGCAAAACGTCATCCCATTTCGTAGTGATTTCCATCATAAATTCTAAGTCTCGGGCAAATGTTGCGGTCACGAGGAAGGTGGGGTTAGTACAGTGGAGATGCTTTTTTGAAAACTGGATTAGAGCCCTCTTGGCATCTACATCCGTTTCCCATCCATTCTCTGAGCGGAATTTTGGCCGCTTCAAGATGTTAATTGTGATCTTATTCAAAGGTGTCCCACACTCCGCCCATTTGGATCGTCGTGTGATGGGGAGGAAGTGCGGGTTCACCGGTTGTTGTTGTGGACTTGTGACGTATGCCCTGATGGCCGTAGAATCGCTTTCAAATAATTGATGGCGCCACTTCGATTGTGGTTGGAGTACTAGAAGGTACTTCAGCTCGTTGCCCTTGATTGTTTGGGGTGAAAAGACACCTACCAGCCGCCGCATGAAGACTCATAGGGATGTTGGACTAAAAAGTCGTTGATTTTATTCTCTACAGACTTTGGTCGGTGAAAGGCATAGCTAGTAGAGATAGATCGAGAGCTTTGAGATGGTGATGTTGGACACTCCTCTTGGCTTGGGCTCTGATCCGTTGATGGGTTGGTATTTGGGCCATGGTCTTGTCCACTGCCCTCTGCTTGATCTTGAACTTCCATCCCCACTGCTTGCTTGTCTTTGTCTTGGCTAGAACTAGCCATCACAGCTTTGAATGTGGGTGGCGTTGGAATGTTGTCTTTACATGAGCCGCTTGGTTGTTAGCTGGCCCTGGTGGTGTAGGTAAAGCCATGTGCTGCTGATTCACTGGCCCTCCATAACGCGGTGCCGCATTTGGTGCTCCCTGGTGATAATGATAAGAGGTTTGATATTGATTTCTCGTCTACTATATGATTATGGGGTTGAATGGGCAGAACACTGTTTTGTGCGATGAAGCATTGCACAAATGGCAATACCGTTGTGTCAGCTTGAAATTTTGCCTCAAAACTAGACACTCGTTGGCAGTGTGGTTCTGTGTACAAACCGGACATCATTTGTTATCTCTTCGGGGATACTACAGCTGGTTTTGTTCTGGTGGATTCGAGTTGGTGCTACCATTGCCTGTAAGGCCTTCAATTTTTTTATCAAACTGTGCCTCAAATGTTCCATCTGCTGCTTGTGTAACTTTGTCATCTGTTTCATCAGCAGATCTGTTGATACATTATTGGAAGCGTTGGAGGTTGATGCTATTGAGGGAGTTGGATTATGGACGGTTTGATAAAATTCATCATCTAAGCCTTCATTCTCTTCTCTGATGGCATCTTCCATTGGTTTCTGCAACATGGCATACTGCTCCCTTTGTTTGAGTTCTCTTTTGATGCTGTGTGGTAATCCCACGAGAAACCACATGATCAGGAGCTATGTTGCATTCGGATCTTAGGTGTTTGACCCATTCAATGTAGTCCCAGACCCTTTATCTTTTTCCCATCTTGACTTTGCTCAACAGGAGAAAATGATCTTCCAGGAACTTCCTCAATTTAAAGCGCGTGATGAGAACCACTTAACCCCTTACCAAGTGTATTTTTCTTCTTCTGATAGGTTGAAAAACTAGTCTTAGACTGCAGCTACTAGAGACATAAGAAACAACATCAATTTTTCCACCGGTGTCCGCTCGCATAAATCTCGCATGCTTGTTTGTAGATTTGGAGAAACCTAATAGGATCTGATGATCCATCATATTTGGGCATTTAAAGATGAGGTGCCCTCCAAACTACTTGCAAGGGTGTGACAGGTACATGTTGCCCCATTGGATCCATTGTTGTTGGTTCTGCTTCTGCCTCGATTTGTGCGGCTACAACTCTACTAAGATCTAACCCTTGTAGGCTTCTTAGGAGTTGGATTTGATATGGACCTGACTCTGTTCAAAGTGGAGAGAGTTCTTTCTCAAATATTTGAAAGTTATTGATGTCTACGAGGGTCCAAAACCACTTTTTTGCTCATAGATCATTCAATATCTCAAACTAACTCTTGCAGACTTCATCACTGATGGAAAATGACATTTTGAAGACAATGGGATGGTCTGTGAATATTACTTCTATTAGAATTCACTAGATCTGATGATTTTAGTGATTTTTAAGCACTTAAATCCATCTTTCAACTCACTGCAATCTAACTAACTCTTGCAGGCTCTTATGTGTCCTTGTCTCAATGAAATGGAACTTTAGAATTCTCTACGAAGGTTACTTCTTATTGGAATTGCAAATTTTGATGTTTGCGAGGGTTCCGCCTTCGTTTTTTGCCGTTCTGATCTTGGGAACCTCGTAGAGGCACTTTTTTTGAGAACCAACTCCCGTAGACTTCTTTGTGTCCTTGTCTCAGTGAGATGGAACTTCAAAAATCTCTGCAAAGGTTCATTTTGAGCTTTGAGCTTTGAATTTTTTTTTTTTCCAAGGGATTTTAGGATTTTTATGAGTTTTTCTCTAATTTTTCAAAATCTACTGGGAAGAAACTCTCACAAGCTTCTATGCAGGTCTAGGACTATACCCTGAAGCTGCTACCAGTCATGCAAAGGTTGGTTTTCAATGGTTTTTCATTACAAAGGTCTGAAGTGGTTTTGCCCACTTTTCCCTCACAATGCTAGGTCCGCTCCTGACTCCATGGACTCATTGGGGTTGTACCACCATTTGGTAAGGTGAATCATGGTGGGTTTAGTCTTAGCGCCCCAAGGTTGTAGTAACCAAAAATTAAAAAAAAAAACCATTTTAATATATTAAAAAATGCTAAAATAGTAAAAAGAACATCTAAAAAAAAAATTTGCGGAAGTAAGAGACAACTTAAGATAGTTTAGACAATAAGAAACTATTGATCAAAAACGAATTTCTATACCTCTGAATCTGATTCATCAATATACATCTCTTGTTGTCTTATCTCGTTGTTGTATCTCTGATTGAGTGAGTGAGTTACAACGAGTAGTGCACATTCGCGACATTTGAGGCTTGAACAAGAAACAGAAAGTTTCACAACAAGATTCTGTTCGCGAATCTTTTGAGCACGAGCTTCTACAAGAAACTGTTTCGTGAATCTTTCGAGTTGACTGCAATACAAATTTTGTGAATTCTTTCCGAATCTTTTGAGATGGTCACGAATAGAAATGTTTCAAGTTCACGTTCATTTCTTTCTCATCCTTTGTCAAGTAAATTGCGTGCTTTGCTAATAGAATCAAGATCTGTTTGATCAGTCATTCTACAGCTCCCTCTCAAAGTGGCAGTTGGTTTAACCCCAATCTTCTTCGCTGTTTCTCAAACAAAGCCTTATTGAGTGGCTTTGTAAAGATATCAGCTGTCATTTCCTCTGTGCATATGAAGATTGTCTTCAGTATCTTCTTCTCGACTAAGTTTTGAATCACATGATATTTGATAACTATGTGCTTCATTTTTCAGTGAAATATAGGATCTTTCGTAAGATAGATTGCTGAAGTGTTATCCATTAACAAGACATAAAGTTCAGAACTAGATTCATCAAATCCTTCCAATTTCTGTTTAATCCGCATCAGCTCATTTGCCATCTTGGCTGCTGCTACATATTTCGCTTCACAAAAAGATTTGAGCTACTGATATTTGCTTCTTGCTTATCCAGAGTATGGTTGTGCCAGATGCTAGAGTACAACCTTCTGAAATATTTTTGCTATCATCCTTTATGGATGCCCAGCTTGCGTCATTGTAAGATTCGATATGAAATCCAGCTTCCTTCGAATAATACAATCCATAGTCTTTCATTTCTTGGAGATATTGTAGTACTCTTTTTGCCAACTTCGAATGCAATGATCCTGGGTTCTGATTATATTGGCTCAGCCTATATACTGCAAATGCTATATCAGGTCTAGTGTTGTCTGCTAGATATAACAATGATTCAATCAGCCTACGATAGGGTGTTTTGGCCATTCAATCTGCGAACAATTTGCCTTGCTCAGTATTGTTCCAGGTATCATGGGAGTATGGACACCTTTGCATTCAAGCATGTTGAAGTCTTCAATGGTCTTTTGAGTGTACTTTTGTTGGTGAAGATACAACTTACCACCTTCAAAGTCTCTCACGATCTGCAAGCCTAGATAGATTTTAGCTTCTCCTAGGTTAGCGATCTCAAATATTTTAGAAATGTCTCTTTTGACATTTGAAATTAACTTATCTCTTCTTGAGAAGACATTTGAAATTAACTTATCTCTTTTTGAGAAGATAAGCGTGTCATCAACATAGACAACTAGAATGATTATTTCATTTTGGACATGCTTGATATAGACATTTGATTCAGCAAATAGAGGTTTGAAGCCTAAGAAACTTAGTGCTTCGTCTTTCTTTCTATACCATTGTCTTGCTGCTTGTTTCAGACGATAAATGCTTTTATTCATGTGACATTCACATTCTGGATTTTCTTGGCTTACAAAACCAAGTGGTTGGTCCATGAATAAGTCTTCTTCTAGTTCTGCGTGCAGGAAAGCAATTTTCTCATCCACAATATAGATTTTCAGATCATGAGCCACTGCATACGCGAATAACAAGCGAATTGATGTATGTTTGACTACCAGTGAGAAAGTATCAGTGCAGTCGATCCCATACTTCTGTGAAAATCCTTTAGCAACTAACCTTGCCTTGTATCTGATGTTTTTTTCATCAGGACCTGTTTTGATCTTGTAGATCCACTTGCACTTGACTGGTTTTCTGCCATCAGGTATAGGTGCAAGTGTCCATGCATTGTTCTTATACATGGATGACATTTCGTCCTCCATTGTCTGAATTCAGTGATCTTTTTCTGGCCCATCTACAGCTTCCTTGAATGTTTGAGGTTCGTCAGAGAATCCACAAAACTCGATGGCTATATTAAAAACATCATGACCATACCTTTCTGGTGGTTTTCTTTGTCTATCATATCTTCTCACAGGTGGTTTCGAGTTCAATTCTGCAGGTTTCAAGTTCAATTTTGATTCGAGCTTTTCTGTTGGAATTCGAACTGGCGATTCGAGTCTGCTCGATTTTCACCTCTCTATGAAACTGGTAATTCTCTTTCATCTTTTGCTTGTTTATCTATTGTTGTCGTTGGTAGCTCATAATGATTTTTGAGAATTTCATAGCCGACTAGATCACTGTCGAACAACTTAACATCTCGAACAACTTTTATCTTGCCAGTTTTGGGTATATAAACACGATAATATGACAAATGTGATTCGATTCCTACCAGAAAACCTTGTTTTGTCTTTTCATCGAGTTTCTTTCTCAGCTTATCTGGTATGTGCATATACATTGTGCATCCAAATGTTCGAACATGTGCAAGATTTGGCTTTGTCTTCCACCATATCTCATGAGGAGTTTTATCCGGTATTCGAGATTTCTGAATACAATTCTGAAGATAATTTGATGTAGCCACTACTTCTGCCCACAACTGTTTTGGTGCTTTTGCATGAGCCATCATACACCTTGCAGCATCAATACAGTAAGCTTTGAATTCATTGAAAATGTACTCACCTCCACGATCTGTGCGAATTTGCTTCAGCTTATTGCATGGCTGTTTCTCAGCCCAATTCGTATACTCAACGAATTTCTCGAAAGCTTCAAATTTGGTACGAATAAAGTATACTATAGTGAACTTGCTGAAGTCATCAATAAGCATAATGAAGTACTTTGCATCACCCAACGATATTACTCTGAATGGTCCACAAATATCTGAATGCACAATTTCAAGTACCTTAGCTGCTTTATAAACATCCTTACTGAAAGCTGTTCTAGACATCTTGCCTTTAAGACAAGATTTGCAGGTAGTTCAAATATCTTTACTTTTGATTTCGACTCCTTGAATTCTCTGACTTTTTTTTGGCTTGGTAAAAGGCTTCCATGTTCATGTGACATAGCCTTTTGTGCCACAATACATCTGTTGATTCATGAGTTTGATTGACTTGTTCGATTCTTGTTCGAATGTTCAGGTGATATAAATATCCTTCTCTATTGCCTTTAGCAACCAGGTTATCAGAATTTTCCTCGAACAGTTTATAAGAGTTCTTCGTGAAGGTTACTGATATGCTTGTATCAACTATCTTAGCTACAGATAGAAGATCTTTATCAAGAGTAGGGACATAGAGAACTTCCTCCAGTTTCTTGTCTCCCTGATTCGTGTCTAGCCATAATACACCAGTTCCATCAACCACGTGTTTAGAACCGCCTCCAAGTATAGTGAATCTTGAATGGTTCATCTTTTTGTACTTAGACAAAATTTGTTTCGAGGAAACAAAATGTGAGGTGGCTCCCGAATCAAGTACTACTTCTCAAATTGAATTAGATGAACAACATAGATCAGTACAAACATAAGCTGCTAAGTTCTTTGTTGCCCTGTCTTCTGCTGCTTTGGAGCATTCTGCTTTGTCTTCGACATAGTTTGAATCTAAAGGTTCACTTCGATTCTGCTCCTTTTTGTTTTTGGGATTCTAATAACAATATATTGTTGCATGACCCCGTTTATGACAATGAATGCATTAAATCTTTGGATTTAGCCAACACTTTTCTTCTATGTGACTTGATCTTTTGCATCTATTGCATATCTTTTTATTACCAGAATTCTGTTGTTTTCCAGATTGTTGTTCATTAGTCTTAGATTCATTCTTCTTAGATGACTCCCTCTTAAACTTAGACTTCTTAGAAGATTTATTCTTCTGAGTAAATAGAGCATTTTCTGAATCACCATTGTCGTCATAGCGTTCACAAGCTTCTACTTCCTCCTTTACCTCGTCTATTGTCTTTTGAAGTGTCATTGTCGCATCTTTCGCCAATAAGGTTCTTGTTGTGTGGAATGACCTGGGTAGGGCTCAAAGAAAATAACTAAGATGTTTTTCCTTAGAAATTGTATTTTTTGCACCAGAATTCTGCAAGGAAATGAACAGATCTTTAATCCTTCGCACGAATGTGTTCAGGTCTTTGTCATCCCACTATAGGTAAGTTAATTGGTCTTCCAAGAACATGATCTGATTACGAGATCGAGTCTCATTCTTGGTTTGCAATTCCTCCCATAAATCCTTTGTGTTTGAAATTGATGTAAGATCCAACATTATACTGTCATGCACTGAAGATGCAATAATTGCTATAGCTTTGTCATTTTTTAAACTCCATTCTCGAAGTTCTTTGCCAGGAGTAGCTTCTGGTTTTTCCTCAATTGGTTCTACCCATTGCCATAGACCTTCACCCATCAACAAGAGTGAAGTCTTTAATTTTCAAATCAATTAAACCTTCTGGGTCCAAAATTGTAGTGATCTTAGCTTGAATATTGGTGATCGACGACATCTTTTAATTCTGAATAATCTCCAAATAGCGGCTTACTGATGGATGTATGAAGAATGATAAGAGTGATGTGAAGATACCACTGTATCAACTTTAATTCCGTAGGCTCTGATACCACTGTAGGAAAAAATAGTAATTATTCTTCCACAGAGAACACGATGCAAGTCTGAATAAATCAAACTAATATCAATGTCTTCAATCGTGATTTTATCTGATCTATGTACTAATAGAATAGTATTTGTTCTGATTGAATATGCGTGCGAAAATTATATGCAAAAGTAAGAGACAACTTAAGATAGTTAAGACAATAAAAAATTATTGATCAAAAATGATTTTTATAACTCTGGATCTGATTCATCAATACACATCTCTTGTTGTCTTATCTCGCTGTTGTGTCTCTGATTGAGTGAGTGAGCTACAACGAGTAGTGCAACTGTATTTATATTGTTACATGACAAGTCTTTTGCCTTTTATTTATAGGTCTTTTGGCCTTTTAATGTTGTAACAGTAGATATCTAACCGTTTACGATGGTGAATATTCAAATAGACGCTCTGTTTCCAGGGTCGAATAAATTCTATTCGCGACAGTTTATCTCTTCGTCTCAGATTCGTGTTTTGTGAATTGTTCGCGTCACTTATCTTCGTGACATTTTCATCTTTTGCGAATTGTTCACGACAGATGACAATTCTTGAGCTTGAAGAAGAAATCTAGAATATTTTGCGAATTGTTCGAGATAGTTTCGCGACAGGTGAGCTTGAAGAACAGTCCAGAAGATTTCGTGAATTGTTCGCGACATCTGAGACTTGAACAAGAAACAAAAAATTTCGTGACAACATTTTGTTCGTGAATATTTTGAGCTTCAACTAGAAAGCCATGAGCTTCAACAAGAAACTGTTTCGCGAATCTTTCAAGAATCTTTCGAGTTGACTACAAGACAAATTTTGTGAATTCTTCGCAAATCTTTCAAGGTGGTCACAAATAGAAATGTTTCGAGTTCGCGTTCGTTTCTTTCTCATCCTTTCTCAAGTAAACTACGCGCTTTGTTAGTAAAATCAAGATCTGTTTGATCAGTTGTTCTAGAGACCAACTTAGACAAACTCATAGGTGTTATCAGGAAAGAAAACCTATCATCGGAAGATTTGAGAACTTTGCAAACTCATTGCACCACATTTGTAAAATTTGTACATGATTGTTGGAGAAAAGACAAAGTTACTCATTCAATGGTGCTAATCTATATCATTATCTAATACTTATCTCATTCAGGCTTATTTTTTTTTTTTCTACTAATGTAACTAATCAAAACTATTATTTGTAGCACATCCTTCTTCATCATGCAACTTATTTTGCAAAGAAATATGGGAGCTTAAGTATTTGTGTTGGAAATTAAGCCCACAATTGCCTCCTTGGTGAATGACTAATTTCTATTTCATGATTCTTCCTGCATGTTTATTGATCATCGATCTAGGGTCAGGTGAAACCAATTTTGGATCTATGTCTGCTCATCTGATACCTATAGGAATCCCAAACTTAGACAGCCAAATTATTTGAAGAACATCTACAATGGGCTTCTGGCTGATCTCCAGCATATTCTGATAAATTTTGTGCAAAAATCAAGGGGATTTCATCCTCTCTCAAATTCAAAACATCTTCTATATCATTAAATGAAATATAACTCTCATTATTTATAAAGTACAAGGGAACATCGAGTAGAGTTAATTGATTAACAGGAGATGCAAATGGAAGAGAATCAGAGAGGATTATAGAACGAGGGAGAGTTTTCTGATAATCTGAAGTCATTTGATATCGCAAGAAAGAAAGAAAACAAAATGACGAGGGAGTTCAGAATAAAAGATCACGGAATCGAAATATGAAAAGTGGTGCCCATATTTATAGTGAGACAAATTTGTACCTACGCCGAAATACATTAAATAGTCTATCACTAGATTCTACGAATCATCGTTAGCCCTGATCCTAAAATTTGTACCTGTGTCGGAATACATTAAATAGTCTATCCTAGCCTCACCGAATCATCATTAAACAAATAATAAACAAATATTAAATGGACATCATTGAAAAACGTGTACAAGGGCAATTATTACAGTCTCTCGTCCTATTTAAGCACCGTAAAGATGAAATTTTTTCTTTTGAGATAATTGTTCATTCAGAACATTTTCATAAGGCAGAGTATTTTGAAAGAGCCGACCATGCGAGTGGACAAGTGCTTCACAAGAACAGATCAAATAGGCGCGCGTTGATTAAATACTCTAGTATGGCGAATCGGATATCGAATCAGCGCGCCCGTCCAAAAAAAAAAGATTTTTCAACTTGGACTACGCGCGTTGATTTGCTATTGGAATGCATTATGAATCATCAAAGCTTGCTTCAGGAGATTCCTCAAAAATCTACCGAAGCAAGCTTTGATGGCATAATGTGTTCCAATATATTTTCAGTGCATCTCAGATATTGGATCAGCGCGCCTCGGAGAAGAAAGTTATTTTCCACTTGGACTACGCGCATCGAATCGCTATTGTCGAAAAAAAATATTTCTGAAAATTGTCGAAATTAATGGACGGCATTATACATGATCAAAGCTTGATTTGGTAGACTTTTCATATTGTCCAAAGCTAAGAAGAATCTATCGAGTCAAGCTCTGATCATTAATATATTGTGCAATATCAGTTCAACGTGTGAGAATAGCCCCTTTGGTTTACACATGCAGTATATGCGCATCAATTCACTATTGGATGAAATAATGGTCGTTGGAATTTTTTGAAATTATAATGATTGGATATCAAAAAATGTTAGATATTTATAGCATAACCTTGTCAATTTTAGAAATAAATTATAGATGTGACCATACTTTTGTAGAATTAATTGTAGATGTGACCATACTTTTGTAGAAATAAATTGTGGTCGTCATTAGCCATATCAAATAATCATTTTGATGGAGGATGGATATTTAATTGGACTTGATTGACAAGCCTCTGAATATCTCGAAGTAATCATCAGCGTAATCCGAGCCTCGAAATTCCAAACCACCACATATGCAATCATTTCATATTTGCACTATATATACAGATGGACGATGCTTAAAATTTTTTGCTTAAAGTTCTTATCGTTGTCTACTTCCATGCGGTATCGATTCAACTCGTCCGAAGCAACCTATTTACATTCTGCTTTTACTCGTGCGTGCCCCTCCGCTCTCAGGTATCGGTTTGGTCTAAGTTCAGGTATCGGTTCGATGCGCTCAACTTGACTTCTGATCCTGAGTTCTCCTTCTTCGTGCGCTGATCCGATATTGGATAGTAATGGTGCGGACTAAGCAAACAGCACGAATCCACCCTGGTGGAATCCCAATCACGGGAGGGGGTCAGGAAAATGCACCACCACCGCGTTGTCCACCACCACCTCCTCCTAGGCCAAAGGGAAGACAAAGAGACCCTTCTTGGCTGAAGGATATTCAAAAGTTACAGAAGACTAATAATCTTCTGATTCCAAAAGCTCACATACAGAGATCCATCAGACAGGTTACAAGAAGTCTATCTGCAGATGTGAGATGGACTGTAACAGCATTTGAGGTGCTGCACACTGCATATGAGGATTTCCAAGTGAAATTTTTTTCAGATACTGTTGTTGCAACTGTCCATGCCAAGAGGGTGACCATTATGCCCAAGGATTTCAACACTGTGTTCAGGCTACGAGACACATATGACAAATTTGCAGAGTACTTTGAACCAGCTCCTTCCTCTCCTCCAAAACAAGATGCAGAAAAAAGAAAACGAAAGCAATCTCAACCACCCCAGCTTGTTTTTCGAGTACAAAACCCCTGCACTTGCCTTTGTAAATACTCCTCAATATGTATAGTATGACCAATTGTTAAACACATATCTTAAAGCTTTAAGTCCTCTATACAGTTTTAAGATGAGGAAGACCAATGCTGGTCTTCCTCTTTCAAAATTAGATACAGGTGAATTAGAAAGTAGGGATAAAATGCTAGGGGACAATGTAGGAGGGGGTGCAATTTAGTACTGAATGGAGTTTTTCAAGACCCCACTATTTATAGATGTAGCATTGTTTCCCCTGCGATTCATGGCTGCTTTTGATTTCCCTGATTTTAAAAGTCTGCACGATGATATGCTCCAATACGTCAGACTGGGGACTCCAATTCTCGTGGTCCCATAAATAATAAAGTAAGTAAATTTCCATCAGATTTTATTAAGTTGAATTTTTAGTATGAATTTTGATTTCACATTGATTCTCATAAATTTATTGTTTTCTAATTGTAGTGATCATTGGAGCTTATATGTGTTCATGTCCTTATATGTCAATGATGAGGGTGTGTGTAATCCAGTTTGTTTAAAGATTAACTCTATTACACACACACACAAAAAAAATTGTCAGGAGCCATATCTAGAAAATACTAGAACTCTTTCCAATACCACATGCAATAGCATATACGAAGCTGAAAATGGTTGATGCAAATGTAAAAATTTATCAATATCGGTTCGACGCGCCCTTGTAGTTATTGTTTGGTTTCTTTTCATATCGTGCGCACTGATCCGATATTCAAACAATATTTTTTGGATATCGATTCGATGCACGCTTGTTTCCGTTGTAGATTTTATTATAACCTCCTGCACGTTGATCCGATATTACATAATGTTTAGATTTTGTTACTAACTTTCGTTTATATTTGATACTGCAGTCCTCCCAGCAGGTTGATTTCTGTCAGCTGTGGTTGGTATACGGTATGCAATGCCAAATTCTTTTTCAATTGGCTTGCACTACAAGATGAACTTCCTAATTTGGAAGAGATAATCTCCGATTAATAACATTTAATTGTGTTTTAGTTTTTTTTTCATAATCAAATTCCTAATAACTAATCTTTGATTGATAACATTTAACTGTGTTTTTGTTTTTTTCAGTTTAAATGCCCGAAGGAGATAATGCACTTCAGGTAGGAGACCATAAAGCTTGTGATCGAAAATTCATATCTAGTTGCAGTGGCAGAGTGTTCTCCACCCAAGCTACTTCAAACTGAAGAAATGGATGTAGAAATCATAGAAAGTTGATACTGATAAAAAGTTGGTCTCCCTTGATGTGGATGAGACACATGTACAGAAATTTTTTATAGAAATATATTTACAATTTTCTATAGTTGTTTTTACATGTTTGTTTTCCTGTTATTAATTCAGGTTATTATTCATTCAACTTCAATTTCTATGGTTTTCCTAAATGTTTGTTTTTCATAGCCTTGGTCTGCCTTGCCTTTACCTTGGTTTTTTTATGGATAAGTTCAGAAAGATGATCTGATCGAACCTTTGCCACAACCAATCCAAACATGTGACATAAGTTCACTTAGATTTGTTGCGACAAAGCTTTGATTAGATTATATTCTGAACATATCCAAATATGCCAAGGCAAGGACAATACAGACCATGGCAATGAAGACAAAAAATACAACCGATATATCTGAGACTTCAACAAGGGCAAGCGTCAATTCGATATCTGATTGTAGTGGTCACTGGGTTCAAGTGACCGAAGATCTCCCCAATGGAGATAATGCCAGTTGCAATTACATTGTGTTCTGCACCATGGAAATGGAAATCATAGAAATGAAAGAGCCTCATAGAAAAAGTGGTTCATATATTTTCAAAAATGATGTATACAAAAATTTTTATCACATAATACAAAATTCCATTGTTCATAATCTGTGTATCTTCAATTTCGATGGATGTTCCAATGTCTTTGCATTTTATATGTTCTTCCTGCCTTACTCTTACCTGCATAAGAGAAATTGTTTTAGTTAATATATTTTTTGAAACTGATTCACTTAGAAATAGAAAAAAAAAGGAATGTTTTCATATGGCATAACTTACCTTTACACCATTCCATTGAAATTGATAGTACTGAGGTAGATCGAATTGCAACAGTCTAGTTCTGATCGAATGTGACTGAGACATCAATTTTCCTCGACCTCAACTATTGCAAGAATGTTGTCATTTCTTTTCACTATTATCTGAAGTTGCTCTTGAGGGTTTATACCAAAATCTTGATCAAGTGGCTTCCAAACATTTTTGCATTTAGTTCATTTTCTATAATACAACAGCCAAGTGAGCATTTGTTTTTCGATGTGATAGGTAAATGTCATTGATGAGTAACATACTCTGCACTCAACTTGCTGATTTTGTTTCGTATCCCAACCATCATCCAACATCTCGGCGATTATTTCAGCACTCAAGTCCTTACATATAAACATTGTTTTCGTTCTCCAAACATTGCATTTGAAAAAAAATCAACAAAAATAGTAAAAGGTAGATACCAACTTAATCTATTATTCTTTGATCTAGTGCTACATTTTAATATACTCTGAATATCAATATATAGCCTAGATTGAAAACTTTCTGAAATTGCTGCATTAGGAGAAATCCATTCCTCACTCGAAATATCTAGTAGAGGATGTGGGTCTAATCTAAAAAGAAAAGTCCTGACTCTAAAAGTGATTTTGGAGACCTTTATATTGTAAAATACCGATATCTGAATGTATGACGTCGATTATTCCTGCAATCGATTGAACTGTTTGCCATTCAATGAAATTTGATGGATACAAATCTGCAAAACCAACAAAAACATCACAAGAAAAATATAATTCAAAGAAAATACTAACTCTAAAGAAATCAAATCTAAAAACTTACAAATACATTTTCTTCTATCATTTGGATTCAAATCATGAATGTTGAGCTCATTGTGAAGATAAGCATACTAAACTAAAACTTTCGTAATAGATTGACCGGCAGGTGATACTTTGAAATCCATTATCATGCCTTTCTAAGAGCTTCTATATATGTTATCTGATCTTTTTCTTTTCCAAAATGAGCCTTTTGCAGAGGGATGCATCAAGATCCATTGATATTTTTGATATATTCTTGGTATCCATTGATCTTCTACATTTTTTTCATTGCAAATATTGATTGCATCAATGGTTCCTCTTGGTCTCCGATAACAATGGCAGCTTCATTGGACAGGGCAATCCCTCCACACGGCAAATCAAGAATCTCTAGATTCACACAAATAAAAATTAGTAAAACAAATCCATTGGACGCATTATCCGGAACTTTCCTCAATCTACATGTTGCAGCCAGAGGGATACGAACTGAAGGGTAAAAAGCACCTAGTGTAGAGCACTTTATGGGCTCAAGCAGGCACCTAGAGCCTGGTTCAATCAAATCAATGATTATCTTTTACAAATTGATTTTTACTCGAGTGATGCTGACTCGAATGTCTATATCAAACATAATGGTCCAAAGTACATAATTATTGCACTTTATGTAGATGATTGTCTGCTTTTAAGCAATTCTATCTCTTTTTTAGAGATTACCAAGTTGAATCTTTCTGAAGAATTTGACATAACAAATCTTGTCATGTATTGTTAGTACATCCATGCTTATACATGCTAGCACTATCATTTAGTTCTAATATATTATTCTAGGCTTGTATATCAATAAGTAAATTTTCTTACAACAATCTCATATACATTCGTGCATCTTTTAAATCCTCTGTGTTCTTCAAATCAATGTATACTCTGTGAATGATTATTGTTGTTTCTACTTCTGATTGTGAATCGAATACTCCTTATTCTCCTTGTGTGTCTTATCGACTGAGTCAAAGTACAGAATCATGGCTATCCTTGATGCCTTCAAATTCTGTAACAATGATTGTCTAAGACACCTACTAACTCATCTTTTAATCGATTGGTTCTGTTGACAGAGATTCTAAAGATCCATAGCTTGGGGGCTAGATCTGTTCGATCTAGATTTGGTTGGATTGGTTTGTCCACCATCCGATTTCCTCGTGTTGTTTGTTACAGTTTGCTTAGCTATGGTATCAGAGCCAAAGCTAAGCAGTTTTGTCATTGCGGAAGTGCTCAAGAGGAGGCCAATGATATGGAGAAGGATCTTCGTGGTGGGGTCCTGATTCTTGGACTTTGTGGAGCCAAAAGTTGTGTGCAAAAGCTTGGTGGGTGATTCACATTTCTTTTCTCAAATCACGATTTTTCAAGAGGATATCGATTGTACGGTATGTGCACTACCAAAAGTTGCAATCAGTTTGATAAAGTATGCTCTTGAATGGTGATTTTGAAAGGATTTTGATTCACTAGTAACATTAAGTCTTTAGGAATCAATTTTGCCATTTGCTATTTGACGATAGGCAAAATTTCAGCCTTTTGAAAGCCAAAATTTTGTGCCTTCAAAAAGTCAAATTTCTTGAGTACTTGGTTACAAAGTAATCAAAAAAAAATTGCATGATGGTAGAGGAGTTAAATGCTAGTTTTATTTGGAACAAGCTTCTTGAAGTTCATTTTCGGAATTTGGAATTTTCAATTTGTTAGTGGACGGGCTTTTCCATCGTTATGAAATGATTGTTTCCCGTTTGTTATGTCATTAAACAAGCTGTTTTTATTGGCATAACACAGGAAACATTTCCAACCTAGTTTTGCTTCGATCTTTTGGGGATATCTGTAAGTAATAATTTTCACTTTGAATCACTGCTTTCTGTTTAAGTCATAAGGTGATTTTACAAGCTGAAAGTTTGGTGAAATCATAAGGCTTTAAGCCACATTTTTTCAGGAGCTTTGATAGGTGATATTATATCAATGATTCACAGCTGTTAAATTAAGAAAACTTGTGTTAGTGTGGGAAACATTGTTGGCAACAACTTTCTCCACAAACTAGCTATTTTTGAATTTAAAAACAGTTGCTAAAATCTAGTTTTTGGTATAAACCACCTATGAATCTATCAAAGCAAGCTTCTATTGTAAAATAAACCTACATTATGCTATCCTCTGGCTTCTACTAATCTGATTACAGTTTCTTGGTGGGTTTGCAATGAAATTACGCTTTTGCTTTCACTTTGATGCATGTTTTTTTTAAAATATAACTCCTACAAGAAACAGAAATCATAAATTATTACTTGACAAGGGGTGCTTTTCCTCCTCCTCCAAACACGCTGCAGCGTGCTCCAACCCTGCAAGAAAACTCTCTCTCTCTCTCTCTCTCGCGCGCGCACTCGGTTTCTTTGTTGCCTACTGATCGCAACTGGAGGTGACCGAGAGCTGCATGCTGCTCGTGATTGGTGAAGTCCGAGAAGGGGGTCGACGGGAGGAGCCAAAGAGGGTCGCTGATTTTTGGAGGGAATTTGAGAAAGGGGAGGGGAGGGGAGATTAGCTAATGTGGATTTTTTCTCTAAAGTTACTCTAACAAGTTTCTATTGATGTTGGGCATGAACAATATATTAGCAGTTGTACAAATCTATTCTGGCAATTTGAATGGGTTTGGTTTTTGCACCGTGTTTGGAGGCTCTTTGTTGAGTTACATGGATAAGCTAGCAAGTAATGTTTTTTTTTACTTTGTTGTTCTGGTATCTTAACTTAACCCAACTAGCTAACATGGTTTGGTGTTCTCGTAATTCGACAAGACTTTACGTCATTTTCCAATATTTTGACCGATTTCTCTCATTGAGAGCAAGCCAATCGGTTTAAACCACGTAACACGTTTAGTTGTGTGGTCATGGAACACCATTACGGCAAATTGCAACTCGCTATTAAAATGCAATACATGATTAAACCTATTACAATTTGCTAAATCTGGATGCAAAAATGAATTTTATCGGTCATTTGCAAAGGGAAAGCTCCTCTGTGTGGAGGAACTTCCTTCACCTTCGACATACTGGTTAAATTCTTTGTGGAATTCCGTAACACTTGTATTGCCAATTATGTTACATGCTGAGATAAAATTCCATATTATCAATTGCTTTATGTGATATCCGTGAATTCACATTTTTGACCAAAAAGTACCAGTCAAAATGCCCTGAAATTGGTAATTGTAAGCCTATCGATGAAGATAGGAAAAAAATTTATGAGTTACGGTAGTTCACCAAAAGATCTGATCAAGCAACCAGTTTGTTCTAAGCAACGAAACGCCTTAATTGAAATGTTCCAAATAATTGTAAGCCCCAAGGGGCAAAACTTCTTCAGAAATTTCAAGTTTTGCATATTACATGACGTCTCTAATTTTGGATCTCTTTAAGAATCGAAAAAATTTGAAAGGAATGACTCAACTTAACAAACTCTAAGGTTGAATAAGAATTATTTGCAAATTGCTAGGGGTTTTTCGGACGAGGGATTGGTCTCGCCAGAAAGCCCTAAAAAGGGAAGGGCCCACATTGCCCTTACGTCAGTGATCGAGGATGCCACTTCCAATCCTGATGGCCCACTCAACCACCTCGTGCTCCTCCTGCCAATGGAAGTTCTCCATGCTTCCAAGAATATGGTTGGAGGAGGGGTGAGATTTTACTATTGTCAGTGGTGGTCACTCAACTGATACAATTCTGTTATCAGGAAATGGCACCCCTACTCTATATGTGAAGATAGCTTGGAGTTAGGTGTTGATATAGTGCAGCACTAGCAAATGTTCAACATACAGTTTGCGGTACAATGAACCTACAAGACTGCGAAATATTGACTTTATGAACTAATCGGCGATGTGAGTCATAAAACCCCAAATTGTGGGAATAATTGGTTTTAAGCTAGACAATAAGGCTATAGCTGAGTGTGGTGTGTAAATTGTACGTGCCGCTTTGTTTGTGGAACAAGAGTATTTTGCCATCCTTCAGGTCTAGGTGAGGAGCCTCCTTGTGGTCCCTTACGGCCTCCTCGTGGTCCCTTGTGGTGGGATTGGACCACAAGAAGACCCCTTGTGGTCCCTTGGGCCACTGCAAGGGACCACAAGGAGGCTCCTTGCGGTCCCTAGCAGTGGGCTGGACCGCAAGGGACCACGAGGAGCCCAAGGAGCCCAAGTGTAAAACATGCCAAGTGATTCAGTAACAAAAAAAATCTTTTTGTTTTGATTTTAAACAACTAATATACAGATTTTCTATTTTCTTTATGTACACTTGCTTTGTCAAATGCTTTCTGATAAATTTTTTGCTACTAATACTTGCTCATATGACTCATGTAGAATATATGACACAAATAAAGCATGGTTGTCATAGACATCTAATAACATCGCTCTCTTCATGGTTGTCTTAGACACCTACACAGATATTATGTTGGTCAAAAGAACTTAAGAAACAAAACATTTCTAATTACAAAGCCTTGCTAGCTTTCAACCCTCAACACGACGAAGACATTCGCGAACTAAAAGATCTGGAGACACGAAGCACGAAAAGTTTTGCGAACACGAAAGTCAAAGGAAACGAAGACGAACAGTTCGCAAACACGAAAGTCAAAGAAGACGAAGACGAACGATTCATGAACACGAAAGATCCATGAACGAGATTCCTTTGCGGTCTAGTATGAGAGAAAGGCATACGAACAAAATGAAACCCGTTTTGCCCTCACGCTCCAAAGAGTACTAGCTAAGATCACGCAAGTACCCAAAAGTACAGAGATATGATCTGATGGCATGACGTCAGCAGATACTTCCTAGGTTGTGGCTAATCTGCCACTCTTGTAACTCCTTGACTAGTTGCTTAATCACTCTAATCTTAGATTTACATAGAGCGACCATACTTACTGGATGATACTTGACATATAGATCAACAAAATACACATACAGTGTAACAACGAAACAGTCTGATGCTAGTAAGCAATGAAGACAAAAAATACAGAATACTTGTTCGCCTGCGTGTGAAGACAATTTTGTCTAGGATCAGAAGATCCAACAATCCGCTAGTAAAGCGAGACGATTACTCGTGAGAGAACCGCGTTTCTCTCACGCCAATGCACTGCATGGGTATGCACGTAGTGCTCAAAGAATCAGAGAAGAATATCAATAGATAATATTGTAGCCTTCGCGCACATATCAATTTGTGTTGTGTATGATCTCGAATGCAAATGTTTCTGCTGTTAATCGCGTGTCTGAGTTTCTTCTTGTTCATTTTGAATTCCGCACTTTGGTTGAAACTATGTTGAATGTTGTATTAATTTTATGAACGTAGATCAGTAGTGACTGACTACACTCTGGAGGACTATAGGAGTGATTCAGCTGGCAGTGTCCAGTGATCGCATCTGAACTCCATCCGAGACGAAGAGAGTCGTGCTTGATTCGCCTTCGCAAAAGTTTCGCGAATCCGACAAATTCATCAGTCATCACACATACAACAGTGGTATCAGAGCGCACCCCGTCAAATTCTGACATAGCCAAAGAAGCTATCAGATCCAGGAGGCCAAGCATTCAGACAATCAACCACCAACAAGTAAACAGACTTCAAGAAGCAATGGCTTCAATCAGCAGCATGCAGAGCAAGATCTGCACGATACTTGATTCTTCAGGATCTAACTTTCTAGCCTGGAAAGTCAAGACATCTTTGATACTCAAGGGTGAAGGACGCTTCCCCTGGGTGGATGGCACAGAAGAAATACCTACAACAACAGGCAAGGAGCTACGTGAATGGAGGGAGCAAAACGACAAGGCAGTAGCCTTGCTATCATCTTCCATCAAAGATAGTCTCACACTTGACCTGGCTACAATCTCCAAGGCTAAGGAGATGTGGGATGCATTACTCACCAGATTTCAGATGAAATCAATAATTCAGATCATGATGCTGGAAGATCAGTTGACGAATTTGCAGTGGGATGGAAAGGACCTCACATTTTTTGTAAAAAAGATGAAGGATCTGTTTCTATCACTACATAACTCTGGAGCAGAGAATGCAATGTCAACTGAGAAGCAGCTCACGTACCTGTTGAGAGCCTTACCCAGATTTTTCCAGACGACACGAATCCTGCTCGCGAAAGATCTCACCATGAACCTCGAAAAGGCGATTGTCGAGATTTGAGAGGAAGTCGAGGCCAGAGAACATCTGGATCACAAAGATGGTTTTGACCAGGCCCTCTACGGCAACAAAGAAAAATCAAAGAAACAATTTAAGCCTAAGAGGGAGTCCAATCAGAGGCAGGATCGTGACCAACAAGCAGAGGGAACAAGCAAAGGCAACTGGAAGACCAAAGGAAGGTCAAAACGACAAGATGCAGACAAGAAGACTTGTGTGAGATGCAGAAGAGACAGACATACAGTAGATACCTGCTGGCTCAATCCCAAGATTGAGTTTATCCATTGCCATAAGAAGGGTCTTGCAGCCATGGATTACCACAGAATCCAAGGAACAAATCAGCACAGAACAGACAGGAGAACAACAATAGTTCATCCTATGTCGAGGAGCCCAAGAGCTAGAAGATGAGCGAAGAAAGAACGAATAGAAGTTGTTCGACCGCCTACATCTGTAAAGATGTGTGTGCAGCATCAACGTCTGACACACATGAGGTGATCCTAGATTCAGGAGCCACCTCACACTTCGTGACATCAAGACGAATAATGCCAGATTTCAGAAGTGCAGATCCCTCAAGATTCATAGTTTTTGGAGATGGATCTAGACATCAAGTGAACGGTATTGGTTCACTATGGCTCAACACCAACGGTAGAGACATACGACTCAAAGATGTTCTGTTCGTGCCTACTCTGCAACAAGACTTGCTCTCTATAGCAAGAATAACAGATGCAGGGATGCGTGTGACATTTTCTAACAAAGCATGCAATGTGATTGACCGTAGTACCAGTACTCTCATCGCTCAAGGCAGAAGGAAAGGTAACCTATATCATCTGAAGGTATGCCTACCTGAAGATAAGGTGCATCAGACTCATGACGACTCGCCAGACACTCTGTGGCACAGAAGACTCTGCCACATGAACTCAATGGCACTTTACCAAGCAAGTCATCATGGAACGATAACATGGGTCAGCATCTCGAATGCATGTTTGAAAGGAAAGATGTCATGCACTCCATTCGTCAAAGACTCCTACAGAACGACAAAAATTTTAGAGCTAGGGCATTCTGACAGCTGTGGACCATTCAACGTGGTCTCAGTAGGAGGTTCAAGATATTATATAAACCTTCATTGATGATTATAACAAATTTGCCAGAGTGTACTTTATTCAGAATAAATCTAAAGCGCTCGATAAATTCATAGAATATGTGAATTGGACAGAGAGATGTACAGACAGCAAGGTGAAGCAGATCAGAACAGATCGAGGTGGTGAATATATCTCAAATCGCTTCACTGACTTCTGCAATGATCATGGTATCATTCACAGAAGAACTGCAGCCTACACACTGCAACACAATGGTGTTGCTGAATGAAAGAACAGGACCCTAATGGAAGTAGCCAGATGCATGATGGCCTACTCGAAGGCTCCAAGGGCACTGTGGGCTGAAGGGATAGCTACAGCCGCATACATCTAGAACAGGATAGGTAAGTCTGGTGTTCCTCACACAACACCACATGAACTATGGTGGGGTAGAAAGCCCAACTTGTCTCATATCAGAATCTTTGGCTATGCAGCTAATGCACATATTCCTAATAAGCTTCGTAAGAAGCTTGATGAGAAAGTCGAGCAGGGATTTCTGGTAGGTTATGACAACAATTTGTCATACTATAAAATCTACATGCTAGACACGAATACTGTGAAAACAGTGAGAGATCTCATATTCGATGAGAGCAGGACAGTGGCCAATGACGATCCTGTCAGCTACGAAGTTCTGGAGAGACACTCCATCTCTTCGTTCATGGCTTGGATCCATTTGTCCTTTTTTGGACCTTCAATCACCTCCTCGAAAGTCTGTGGTTCGTCACTGAACCCGCGGAACTCTTCTGATGTGAAAGCTGAGCTGCTTGGCACATATCTTGTTGGCGCTCTTAGTGGTCTTGTTGACCTTCTGGGAGATCCTCCTGAAACAGCTATGCATTTGCCCTTGTCTGCTCGCTTGGTTTACAGGAACTATGGCGGTAGGTTGCCTCTCGAATCTTTCTTCGTCAGAAACATCGCCTGAATGGGAGACAACTCAAAAATCTTTGTTTTCGTGTTCGTCTGCTGCTCCCTCTGTCACTGGCGGCAGGTCATAGAACCAGGCATGGACGTTGGAGCCATTACCACATAAGCGCATGACTGTTAAATGCAAATGGGTCTTCAAGCTCAAATACGGACCAGATGGGGATGTGACAAAATACAAGGCAAGACTGGTAGCGAAAGGTTTCTCTCAGAGATATGGTATTGACTACTCTGAAACCTTCTCTCCTATCATCAAACATTTGTCCCTACGTCTGTTATTTGCATATACAGCAATTTATGACCTCAGGATCCACATTGTGGACGAGAAGACAGCCTTCTTGCATGGCGAACTAGACGAAGAGGTCTATATGAGTCAACCCCCAAGATATGTCTCGAATTCAATTCCTGACTATGCATGCAGAATGCATAGAAGCATCTACGGTCTGAAACAATCATCTCGACAATGGTACAAGAAGAAATATCAAGACTTGAAATCATTAGGATTCAAGCCTCTGTTGGCTGATTCCAATGTATATGTCATAATTATAGATGGGTAGATCATCATTGTGGCTGTGTATGTGGACGACACTCTGATACTTTGTAGGAGTGAGCAGTTAATAGTTGAAGTAAAGGCAAACGTCTCAAAACATTTTGAGATAGTTGATCTGGGAGAAGCCAGGTGTTACCTAGGCTTGCAAATTGAAAGGGACTATGAGGGAGGTAAGTTATACCTTCACCAGTCCAGATACACCCAGAAGATCCTAGAGGACTTTGGGATGCTGAACTGCAAAGGAGCGAACAGTCCAATGCTCGTAGGGACGATGCTAACAAATGATGACTGTCCAAAGATTGAGGAAGAGAGAGAACAGATGCAGCTCACACCTTACAAGAAGCTGATAGGATCACTGATGTACCTTGCAGACAACACACGTCCTGATATTGCTTATGCAGTATTCAGGATGAGCAAATTATTGTCGTGGTGTAGGTTTCAGGATACTTTTCTACAACGATGCTAGTTGGGCATCTCTCAAGGACGACTATAAAAGTGTCTCAGGAGGATGCACCATTTCATCAGGAGCAGCAGTTCTCTGGGTCAACAAGAAGCGGACCGTTGACGAAGACGAACGATTCGTGAACACGAAAGATCCATGAACGAGATTCCTTTGCGGTCTAGTACGAGAGAAAGGCATACGAGCAAAACGAAACTCGTTTTGCCCTCACGCTCCAAAGAGTATTAGCTAAGATCACGCAAGTATCCAGAAGTACAGAGATCTAATCTGATGGCATGATGTCAGCAGATACTTCCTAGGTCGTGGCTAATCTACCACGCTTGTAACTCCTTGACTAGTTGCTTAATCACTCTAATCTTAGATCTACATAGAGTGACCATACTTACTGATGATACTTGACATATAGATCAACAAAATACACATACAGTGTAACAACAAAACAGTCTAATACTAGTAAGCAATCAAGACAAAAAATACAGAATACTTGTCCGCCTGCGTGCGAAGACAATTCTGTCTAGGATGAGAAGATCCAACTGTCCGCTAGTAAAGCGAAATGATTACTCGTGAGAGAACCGCGTTTCTCTCACACCAATGCACTGCGTGGGTATGCACGTAGTGCTCAAAGAATCAGAGAAAATCAATAGATGATATTGTAGCCTTCGCGCACATATCAATTTGTGTTGTGTCTGATCTCAAATGCAAATGTTTTTGTTTTTAATTGCGTGTCTGAGTTTCTTCTTGTTCATTTTGAATTTCGCACTTTGGTTGAAACTATGTTGAATGTTGTATTAATTTTATGAACGTAGATCAGTAGTGACTGACTACACTCTGGAGAACTGTAGGAGTGATTCAACTGGTAGTGTCCAGTGATTGCATCTGAACTCCATCAAAGAGAGTCGTGCTTGATTCGCCTTCGCGAAAGTTTCGTGAATCTGACGAATTCATCAATCATCACACACACAACATGAACGATGTAAGTAAGAGTCTAAATCTTTCAGTTCGTATCGATTATGTAATAATTTCAATATTGTTTTCTCTTTTTTGGATACCATATCCAGCAAGAGTGCTATCAGAGCTGATAATCATGTACCATCCAACAGTGGTATTAAAGCCTAGGTTTGAAATGTCAATAGTATTCACGACTAATTACCATTTATTAGATTGTTCATTAACTATGGAAGGTACATTCTCGGAGGTTCGGTTGATCAATGAGTTGTAGAGATGCCATGCTATGGTATCTTGATTTTGGTGCTTCCCAACACATGACTCAATGTGAATTCCTATTCGAAAAAATCATACTAGTAGATTCGAAGTGTGAAGATTTTATGAATCACTAAGATCCAAAAGATCTTTGATTATGAAAGAGAACACAATTAGCACCATTGGCAATGTAGAAAATCAATATCTACTTAATGAAAGAGATGCAAACTCAACAAGATCTTGATCAAACATCAAATATATGATTGCATTCAATTGCTTTAAATAATTCAAGCAGTTTGTTGAGACACATACTGGTTTGTTGGGGGTATTCTCTTGTAAATAAATAAAATAGTCAGAAAAGAAAAAATAAGTTGCGAGGGTCGTGGCATCCTGCGTGTGTAAGCCCAATGGCCCAATGCTTGTAAATAATCATCTTTTAATAAACTAGACTTTGGGCCATGTAATTAAAAATAATATTAGAAGTATAAAGTTAAGTTAAACTTAAGTTCCTAAGTTTTTGTAATTAGTCAAAGGTCAAATGGTGGTAGGTGAGGTGTGTTTCTTCCTACACCATAGATTAGTTTGTGCTTCTTGTGAAGGGCGTGGATTTCATTCCCACCTTCTTGCAAGTAGCCAATATGAAGCAAGGGGCAAGGGCCACCCCAAAGAAAAAAATGCACCATTTGTAACCATTTTGCATGCTTTTTGAGAGGAGGAAACTCTACCAAATTGGAGAGCAAGCATCCTCAAGTGCTAATCAATCTTGTTATTGTCTCTTGTTGTGTTTTTTTTTTTGCTTCCATTTCCATTGTTATTGTTTATAATAGTTAGCATGCATATTGAACACTTGAGCTAATCTCTCTCTCTCTCTCTCTCTCTCTCTCTCTCTCTCTCTCTCTCTCTCTCTCTCTCTCTCTCTCTCTCTCTCTCTCTCTCTCTCTCTCTCTCTCTCTCTCTCTCTCTCTCTCTCTCTCTCTCACCTATAATCATGATGAATGCTTGTGTTTAGAGTTAGAGAAAGTAGAGTTAAGTTGGGGTAGGGTTAAAATAGAGTTAGGAAGCATCTAAACTAGCAACTAAGTATAGTTAGGAACCTATCCTTGTGTTCTAACCCTTCTTGACAGGTAGAGGGGCTGCTCACCATCAAATTTACACACCCTACAGTGGCCCCATTGCCGGGGATAGGCTATCAATAACTAGCTTTAGTTGTCCTTTTAGTTGCTTTTGCTTTTTTAGTGTGTTTTAGGTGGATTTGGGGGTAGATTAGCCTTGTTTTGTGTGCTTTCTTGTGATTGGATTGTTCTAAGCTAGCGGAGGAGGTGTGGAGTGGTAGTGGAGACCTTAAGCAGCCTCTAAGGGCTTGGCATCCATTCACGACATTGAAAGAAACCATAAAAAAGATATTCAAATCCTGTGGACGCGTGACAGAACTTCCAGGGATTGCAAAACCCTAAATGAGATGTTTTATTTTAAGTTCCTGGAAGGTGCCGATCTAGCCCTTGTGGATGTGGCAGAAGTGGACCCCAATTACACTGGGGAGTTGAAGAACCAACAGACAGAAATGTGCAGAAATGCACTATAACCACCCACCTATCTATTATGCATCATACACTAGACACGATATGGTGAGCATCTGTTGCAATTCTCAGTTTTCTATGCATACATCTTCATTGCATCTCTATATAAACTCTGAGCTGCATTTGAACATTTGCTAACTTCTATGGGCATAAATGATTGTATAGATGCATAGTTGAGGGGGGGGGCGGGGGGGGAGGGGGGGGGGGGGGGGGTTGTTGAGAGAGGAAAAAATGGGAACAGAAACAGTAAAGTGGGGTGGGGAGTGACTCCATCGCCCAATGGGTAAAACACAGAAGAAAAAATATATAAAAGAAGAAAAAGAAAACTAAAAAAGAGAGAGAAAAAAAGACTGCGAGAAAAGTAAAAGAAAAAAGAGAAAAAAGAAAAAGACTTCAACCGTCTCTATCAGATCTCGAACCAATTTGTGAATTTCCGCACACATATTCAATCGAAACAAATATTGTTCTATTTGTACATAGATCAGATAAAATCATGATTAAAGACATTGATTTATTCAAACTTGCATCGTGTTCTATGTGGAAGAATAATTACTATTTTTTCCTACATAGTCCACACTTGTCCCTTTTCCATTCGTCTAGTTTATAGAATCGAATAATGTATTTTAGAACATTTTCAATATCAAGAAAAACATTATTGCAATTGCTGTAATTGAGCTCACCATATTTCGATTTTTATAATTTAGTTATATGAAGTGGTTGGCCAACTACTTTGAACATTCCGTGATTATAATAATTGAAGAAACAAAGTGTTTTTGAACACAAAGCCTTGCTAGCTTATAGCCCTTCGACACGAAACACGACGAGTTTCGCGAACAAGAAAGTCAACGAAGACGATGACGAGCATCTTCGCGAACTCGAACATCTGAAGACACAAAACAAGAAGAGGTTCGTGAACACGAAAGTCAACGAAGACGAAGACCAACGGTTCATGAACACGAACGAGATTCCCCTTGCGGTCCTATACGAGAGAAAGACAAATGAGGTAAACGAAACCAACGGTGAAAATGAAACTTTTTTTAAGTCCTCACGCTCCAGGGAGTACCACCAGAGATCACGCAAGTACCAAAAGTACAGAGATCTGACCTGATGGTATGACGTCAGCAGATACTCCCTAGGTCGTGGCTAAACTGCCACTCTTGTAATTCTCTGGTTAGTTGTAGATGGTTAATCACTCTAATCTTAGATTTGCATAGAGAGACTTTACTTACTGAATAATACTTGACATATATCAATAGGATACACAGTGTGTAACCAAGCAAGAAAGAAGAACAAGTAGTCTGATGCTAGTAAGCAATTAAGACGAACACAGACAAAAGCTTCGTCTGCATGCGAGAAGACAATTCTATCTAGGATCAGAAAAATCCAATTGTCCGCTAGTAAAGCGAGACTACTACTTGTGAGAGAGCCGTGCTTCTCTCACGCCAACGCACTGCGTGGATTTGCATGTAGTGCACTGAAGAAATCAGAGAAAATCAATATAGAGTGTGTCTGATCTTGGATGTCGAATGCTTATGCTGTTTATTTTACTTTAGTATGTCTGAGTTTTCTTGTTCCCTTGTTGAATTCCGCACCTTGGTTGAAATGAAGGCGAATGCTATATTAATTTTATGAACGTAGATCAGTAGGATTGTAGGAGTGTTTTAGCTGGCAGTGCGCAGCGAACGCATCTGAACGCCATCCGAATCTCGAAAGAGGGTCGCGAATGTTTCTGTGAATTTTTTTCTTCTCACGATTCTCATCATTCGTATCGGAGCACCACTCGACTCTTAACAATGGTATTAGAGCGCTGACTCGATTTCTCATCAATAATTTCCTGCTAATCTTACCCGATATGGATGCAGAAGATAAGTTTTCTTCACCATCACTTGGGAAAAAGCTTCTTTAGCTATTCTAAAAAAACTAGAATAAGCATTTCTGCTAATTCCAGAAACATCACATGCACCTTGTATCGCATTTGCATCCAAGTATGATTGAACCTTAATCAAAACAGTCTTTGCAATTTCATTCTTCATTTTTTCGAACCGAACATTTTTCATCATTTCCTTTACTGACTTTCTTGGTAAAACATGACTTAAAGATGATCCAATGCATGCACGATCTGTTAAATAGTTCTTTGCCACCAAACATGATCTGCAAGAAACATATGAAACTCAAATTATATTTAATAAATTAATAATCCATGTTATCAAGTGCATATCAAACTTAAATGACATATTCAAATCAAATAAATAGAATTCTTTTTTTTTATTGCCGCTATGTGTAGATAAGTCATCAATATTCTTCATTGGTACTCTCTTTATTTTCTTCTTCATCATTGCCTTTTTGATAACTTTTATATCAACAACAGATTTAAACTCTCGGATCGCAACTTTTCCTGGATTCTAACATTTCTTGGTTTGATCCCCGAAGAGTAGTGACTGTAGCATTCAACTCTGACATAGCATTCTTGAGTGCATTGTTTCCAGCACTAGTGTGTTGCACATAATGAAGCAATTGTTGATTTGCATGTTTTTGCAATTTAGCAAACTGTAATTGCTGATTAAGACAAGATATGCTATGCATTCCAATATCACGCAACCTTTGACAATATCCAAGTAATCCGCTATTTCCTTCACATACAAATCTGAGAAGATGATTTACGGACTTAAAATCTGGACACAAATTGGTAGCTGGATCATTAGGATAAATTGATCCACCCACCCACAAATCTAGATTCATAAAATTATTCATTCTCAATTCTCCAACTATTGTAGCAACATTCTCTACAACTTTCTAACTTTTCTTAATAATTGGAGTGCATTCCATAGGAAGAGCAACATGAAAATGGAACGTTGCCATTGTTAAAAGCTACAATCTGTAAATACTTCAAACTATAGTAAATCAACATGAATAGATCTAGCATACCTTACTTTTGTAATGTTTATGTCACATTGAAAAATCGTCTCGCCTCATATTTCACTATAAGCATACAAGGATTTCAAAAGTTCTGCTACTCCCGCTTCAGTTTTTGCATTGAGCACACCAAGATTTTCAGCCTTAAAGCTCTAGTCCCGAATTTTGGAACGAGCATGAAGAGAAGTGATTACATCTCATGCTTAACTAACTATTGTCTGAAGTTAACTATACTAGTTAAACGTCGGACAAGGCCGAAAACTCGAAAAACGGTGACAAGGTATGCTTTTGGCTCTATATATTGGGTCCAAACTCATCCTGGGCACATAGCCATGCATAGCCCTAAGTTCTCTATACATAGATTCACCTAGAATAGAGTACTAAGCATGGACCACCTATTCATAGAATTGCTATTGATAACTCTACACATGCATACACTGTCCCATACCTTGTCTAAACTCCATTTAGTGTGTTCTGGCCTCACAAGGATATTTGTTACTTCCGGGTCACATCCAGTATGATGTGGCATAACTAACAGCTTGATTTACTGGAGTACCGTGTATCCAAGACTAGAAGTATACTGAATTCTACTTACTATCCATGGACATAACATTTACATGAAACACTGGGTGAAATAACCTAACTTAACAGATTAAAGTTAAAGATATCATAAAAGAATTATAATTACAGTATGAAATTATCCACAACTCTGACAAATATTTCATAAGCTTTCAAGTACAAATACCCTTAGAATCCAAATTCTAAGAAATGAAAATTCATTCAATTAGAATATCGAGGAGAATCATTAAGATATAGAATGATTATAACTCAACTATGAGTATCCTAGATATTCTTTTGAGTTAAATGCTCTTGTTTCTGGCACCAAATGCAAGAAAATAACATTCATTCATCTTAATAGACTTGTCTATCTCCTAAGATAACTGGAGATCCAATCAAATGAAAAACTGTACTCAGGCATCTATAGACCATAAACTATAGCAGAATAACATCCACTAGATAAATTAAACTCTCCACAAATAGAATACTTATCTTGTGAAAATGTTTGTGAGATCCATAGGTCCTCAAATATAACACTGGAGTAGAGAGATTCAAAAACACGGATTCAAATTCTTACTCGAATAATAGATCAAGAATTAATAACCTCACTTAGGAATCATTACAATTCTTTATAATCCTCTTACAATAATTAAGTATCTATTTATGATTCGTCAACCATGAATATTTAGATTCATTTGATTTGTCAATCATAATTTTCTAAAATTCAAACCATAATCATTTAGGATACTGGAGTATATGTCTAACATAACTCGGGAAAAGTAAGAGTCATTCCAAAAATCTTTCCATTAAGAAAATACTGGATTTAGGAATACTTTCAGAACATGATTCTTTAACTGAAGTGCAAAATTCAAATTCTATAAACAACTGGTAATTAAAGACTGAAACTACAAAAACTTTAGATTACAATCCAGAATCATCTAGATATCCAAAGTCCTGCTGAATATCAATTCAATTGTTATTCTTGGATTCATTATGATTCGCTATCCATTTGAGCTCTCATATGATATTCTAGAGATCCATTGATCATCTAGTTGTCCTATAATCACTACATGATATCTAGCTCTGATACCAATATAAAGGAAGCTCCCTAAGATCCTGCTTACAAGATAAAACACAATGGAAAATACACTATGGAGCAACCATCCAACCAAGTAGAAGCAACCAATCAACTCTAGAAGCTTCACCCCCAAGCCAAGGAATAAGAAGCATGAAGGTAGAGTTAAACCCTGGCAATGAATCCATGATCACAATGAGGAGTAGGGCAAGTTTGGACCCAATATATAGAGCCAAAAACATCCTGGGCACATAGTTATGCATAGCCGTAAGTTCCCTATACATAGATTCACCTAGAATAGAGTCCTAAGCATGGACCACCTATTCATAGAATTTCTATTGATAACTCTACACATGCATACATTGTCCCATACCTTGTCTAAACTCCATTTAGTGTGTTATGGGCCTCACAAGAATATTAGTTACTTTCGGGTTACATCCAGTATGATGTGGCATAACTAACAACTTGATTTACTGGAGTATCGTGTATCCAAGACTACGAGTTTACTGAATCCTACTTACTGGCCATGGACATAACATCTAGAGTTGAGGATTACAACAGAACTGATAGAAGATAAGGGTAGGGTTGAGGGTAAGGAAAGAGAGGAGGAGAAGAGAAAGAACATGGTGAAGTAGGAAAAGCAGAGGAGAGGAGAATAAGTTGAGAAAAAGAGAGGAAAAGAAGGAGAAGAAGAGAGGAGGAGCGAACTCCAACTCTTGAACTTGAAAAATGGGAGAGAAGATTCCACAATACACAAGATTGTGGTCTTCTATATAATGAAAATAAGTCTTTTATATGGCTCCTTCTCATTGGTCCCTATATGACAAGATATACAAGGTCTCTATGAGTTAACAATTTTTTGTTTATCATTACGCTACTGAATTGGTTGTGGTTGTGGCACATGTAATTTTTACACTACTTCCTACGACTAACCATCAAAACCTACTAGGATTGTGGCCAAGTTTATCATGGGAAATAGAGGAATACTCTTAAATGTGAAAAAGGAAAATTTGTAATTATTACACACATTTTTGAGGGAAGCTAAAATTTTTACATTAGAGATTTGTGTAGAAATGTAAAGCCATCATGTGAAAATAAAATCTTAATCTACAAGAGGCTTATCCAATTTGTGGATGGGTAGAAGAAAGCACTTTGCAACCCTTTTTTAGATGTCATAGCGAACCATGGGAATATTAGTTTAAGAGAATATGCCTTTAGACCCAAACTAATAAATAAATCTCACTCGAATTTTCTAGGAGAGCTCAATTTAGTACAAATCTAATCTAAAATGTGTTGGTCGACAAATAGAGTAGTATTTATGCTCAAAGGCAAAAAGTGATATAATTTTTAGTTAGTCCTAGTGCTTTCCAAACATTCATTATTGTATTTGGAGAATTTCACTTGAATTCGCCTTAATGCCAACAATCAACAAGCAAAGGAGCAACATAACTTCAAAGATAATAGAAAGAGAAAATTGAATTTAGCAAGAAACATGGATGCTAGGTTAACACAAGAAGGAGGCAACAACTATATATCATTGATCAACTTTACCATTATCTACTTCTTATGATAAATTGGTTCTCTAGGGATAGTATACATGTCAAGGAAGTTAATATGTATAACAAAATTCAAGGAAATTTTTGTGAAGACTACTTAGAATTTCAAAGTACAAAAGTTAAGAGTATTTTATTTCTATTAGATATCTATTGTTGTATATGTTATGAGTTTAAATACAATTTTTGTAGAAAGATGTGGAGGTGTCATTTGTGTACATAAAGATTCTCATATTAATATTACCCAAATAAATGTGCTCCACAATAATGAGTACTTAAGATACACGTGAAAATGACTTTTATTTTGTACAATGATGCACATACGGGAAAGACATGCCAAAACTCACAGAACACAAAGTGAAAGCTCTAAAAGTCTTCAAAGATGCTTCTCACGAATCAACAACGTCAATGTCATTACTTTATTAACTTCAATCGCTTATACTATGTGGCATGTCCAAACACTCTTATATGCTATCTAACATGTCCAAGCACTTTCACAGTTCATGGCCTAAACATACGATGATGAAATGGTCACCGTTTGTAGACTAGAATGGGGTTTGGTACCAATAGGTGAGCCGAGCTTTGAAAACCATTAGATTTATATCTTTTCAAGCTTGAATTATGGTAAATAGATGAAGAACCTACTAGAATATAGATAATTGAACAAAACGTAAGGGCATATATCCCAATAATAAAACTACAATGCTTGAATGAAGAAGCCTAAAGCATATCAAAGTAGCAAAATATGTAGACTAAACTTGTTTCAATGCAAAAGTACAAGCAATGTTGCACAATCTCATTCACACTTTAACAACAAGGGCAAAGTGTGAAAGCTTCATACACAAAGGAACAAACCTAGATGTCTCAAAATTGGCAAAACAATCTGTAACCATGAAACTAATGAAATACACATCAACAATGCATTACAATGATCTTCAAAATACTAGAGAGATTCAAATATGGTTGAGGATCTATTTTGCACACATAATGAAAAAAGTTAGTAAATACAACACTAAGGATACATAAAAAATTGGTCATATCATCATTCAAACAAGCAAGACAATGCAGGAAATTCTACACAATTTGGAGACCAATCTCCTCAAATTCTTCACCAAAAAGACATATGTACTAGCTCTTGATTTTTGACATGAACCAAAAAACAAGTTCCTCGATATTAGCATGCAAATATGAAAGCACATTTGATGAGAAGTCACCACAATGATATCATATTAGCAAGATAAAACATTCAAATTCACAATATTCTTGAAAGCAATATAAAATTGCTTCAGTGCCTCCTTAGGACTGGATTGAGAATAGTCCTTTAGCACTTGTTTCAGAGGAGCAGTTTAGTCTAAACATCATTTGCTCTTGCATCCTCATATATGTTTTATGCATGCAATTCATAGATGAACATAAATAAACATGATTGTCAAAATAAACAAATCAAATCTAAAAAGAAAAAATTGCATTACTTTCGGAGTTAACTTACTGCTAAAACTCATTATCCATTTTCTCTAATGACAAATCTAAGGACTTCACTCGAGAAAGAATCGAAATAATAATTTTTTTCGTTCTTGATGCCCTGCATAGATCTCCAGTATGTAATCTTCATATCGTCTGACAATGTTTTGATGGACGCATCTTTTGTTCTATCTTTCTTAAGCAGCGCAATTGAGGGATCATCTTTAATTTTAGCTCGCCTTTGCCCCTTGATCTCACTTTTCTCCCACAACATAAATATTTCATCCTACAGATCCCAAATAGCACCAGTTCTGAAAGCAAGTTGGAACAATTGCTCATACTTTCGTAAAGCCTCAGAGGCTTTGTCTCATAAAAAACCAAGGCAGTCTTACTTTTGATATCAAAAGTGATATATTACCTTCTCACTTGTAATTATGATACAAGATATCGATACCACGTATCGATTTCAAGTATCATTATCTAATTTGGGATAACAAATGATATGGGAGATCGATACCCGATATCGATCTTCAAAATCATTATGTAGAATTGATATCTCAGATCGATATGCGGTGTCGTTTTGTAGTATCAAAGGTGACAAATGATACAAAAAATTGATATTGGATATCGATGTCATGTACCAATCTGTATAATTGAAACCATTAGTCAAAACATGGTATCGTTTAATTTTATCTGTAGTGTTGTTTTAGTGACACATTTTTACGATTTTCGATGTACTTTTAAGGATATTACTACAAAGAGTTAGGAAAGTTTCATATTCTAATTTGATGGTCTAGAATATCTCATATTATTTAAGAAAGAAATCATTATTTTGAAACTAAAATTAGTTTCTCTTTTTTGTCATTACAAACCAATACATAAACTCAAATTTAGGGTTTCGGATGGATTTGTAACACCAAAGGTAACCCATAAGAAATGTAGAATGAGTCACCCACTTGGTGAAGGGGAAGAACCTTCAAAGATCTCAATCGACCATGAGCTTCCATCGAAGAGGATAGCTGCTGAAGAGATTCATGAAAAACTGATCACTTTATATTCCTACAAGGCATAGTTGTGGTGCGCGATGTTAAAAGGTGACAAACTTTGCATTGTTATGTCACAAAAAAAGGGATCGGATGATTTCAGAGAACCAAAGATGCTTGGACATGTTAGAAATATTTATTATGACGAGGATGATGCTTCGAAAATTCTTTTCAAGATCAAAAATAAGAGATCATTGAAGGAGTTGTGTTTCTTGGAGTCATTTTGTTGTGTGAAACTCTCCTGTCTCGTTGAGAAAAGAAATTTCTATTGCTTATCGAAAGACTTCAATTTGATTCATGTTTTCACAAAGTATTTGACATCAAGCATGCAAGCTTCTACTTCAATGGCTAATCCCGAAGCTGAGACTGTTGAGCTTGTTCATCGTGGTCGAAAAAAAGTTTTATGTGCTAAAGCTAAGGGACCTATGGAGGATGTTGCTGGATCGAGCCAAGACAGTTATGTTCCAGAAGTTCTTGGTGCGGATCTCGATGTTGGGGACTCCCTCTTTGGCCGTAAAATCAAGTATTGCCAAATATGTAAGCAATTTGATAGGAGGAATGAAAGCACAATTTGACAAGAATATTCAACATGTACATTTGCACTTCACTCTTTGCTCTTATGCATCAGAAAACCTCATCATAATCAAAATCCATTTTAAGTAAAAATATGTATCGTGCTTTCAGCATAAACTTATGGTACCTTTTACAATATATCTGTTTGCTTCCATTGAAAGTCTCCATGATCAAATATCAATTCATATTTTGATTTTACATATATTATTTACCAACACTTGCCATCAATTTTCTCGACCTGCTATTCACAATAATATATCGCAAGAGTTGCATTGAAGTGTATTCTTTGCTAGAAAAGGTATTAGCAAAGCATTATTGTTTATTCAATGGAACCTTGAGGTCTTGAAAGGAGCCATCAACCATCATGCCTTTTTGGACAATTCAAGATTATTTCGCACATTTTTCCTTTTGCAATGGAAAGAATGAATAAAAACATATCGTTGAAATCATTCTAATGAATCTAAACTTTTGAGTGGTTGCTCTTGTTTGCCTTATTGTGGAAAGTATTGTAAGGATCATTTCAAAATTTAAGACTAGTTAGAAAAAAAAAGGGATGACTCCTATTTGTGATTCCCAACGCGAGTGAGCATACTAATGCTTTCGTCTACAATAAGATTTTGAAAAGATGGTAAAACCGATGTTTCATGCTTATGAAAAGTAGATAGTTGCTTTTATGTTGAATAACAAAGTCTATGTAATCGATTAGATATTGCGCAATGCTACAACAATCAATGGGGTCTAAGCATACATAATCATCACATTTGATGTATGATGCTAGTGACAAGGTGAATCGCAAAAGTTCTACTCAAGCTCAAACTTGGAAGTTCCTTATTACACTTTACTCAATTAGAGCCTCTTTTGAAAGTCTCTTCTATTTGCAAAAAAATTATCAAAGCATATTATGTTATAATATTATACATTACTTTCGATTGTATAGATGATATTTTGATGGAAGAGGAATCTGTATGGCTTTCAGAGACTATTGCATGGGACTGAAATATATGAGCTCAAATGGAAGCCAAGTTGGTGAGATCAATGTTTATAGAGAGCCTTTTTCAAGGAGCCTCTCCTTGTTGAATATTCTTCTATGTTCAAGGAAAATATAAATCAAATTGTTATGTCACTTATCTTCATATTCATTTGAAGTAGCTATCATTGCATGAATTCATCATTGATGTATCAATTAATGAAGACTTGCTATGGCTACATATTTAAAAATTTGATAAGTTTTTATCATGGTAGCTCACCTGATAGTTCATGGAATATCTGGAAAGACCACTAGGGAAAACTCCTAAGATGAGGATAGGAAAACACGACATGAGACATGTAGGAGCCAAACCTCCCAACCAAACCTAGATCAATCCGGATCTAGCCCCCGAGCCATGCCATGTGAAAGCAAGAGGAGAAGAGAGTGTTGGGAAAGAGGGGTGTGAGAAACGAAAATAGCTCGAAAAGAAAGGAACATGTAAAAGAAGCGAACTCGAAACTCGAAACTCGAAAAAGAAACGAACTTGAATGGAAAGTGTTTGTGCACAGCGGAAGAAGCTATCTCACTCTTTCCTTAAGCATGACTACGCCTATCAGACACGAACAGAACGTTAGTGATATAAATCATGTTCGAGCTGATTACGTAGCCAAACATTAAGCATCAAAAAAATATCAGAAAGATAATTTGTCGCAAACAGCTAGACAAATTATTAGTCGCAAATTATTCGCAAATAGCTAGACTGATTATCAGTCGCGAATTAGTCGCGAAAGACAAGACTAAATGTTAGTTGCGAACAGCTAGACTAATAATAATTCGCGAAGAGCAGACTACCAGATTAAGCAATAAGAAAGTCAGACAGAATGTAGCAAAGCATTGCAATATTGACACAAATCTGAACGCAAAACAAACAGAGCTGTAATCAGATTAAGTACGGCGAAATATAAAGGTCAATAATGGAGGTGAGCACAAGACAATAGCGGACGAAACCGCGTGCTTCACAAAGCTAATCACACAATGTGTAAAAGTGATAAACCTATTACTAACAATACAGATTTGGAAAAAAAAAGAATCGATGCGCAAAAGCATCTACAATGTCTGTCTCTAATTATCAATGATGTTTTGCTCTGATGTTGTTATACATCTTCTTGAATATGCAGATGGTATTCTATATATATACATAATTTTTTACAGGTGTGCAGATGAAGAAAGTAAAAAGTGGATGTGTTGTCTGTGGGAGATCGTGGGTGGCTGCTGTCGTTGTCAAATCTGATTGCACAGTTGCATGGGATGAGCATGAGAAGGTCGCGACGTCAGCCTTCGCGAAGAATAACGTTGGTGAAAATGCGAAAAATGTGACACTCTGACAAACGCCTTAAAAACTGATTTACAGGGTACCTTCACTTTTCTATAAGGACACCTTTTGGCATTTGTAGAACAGTGTCGTCTTTTTCGCGTCCCTTTTTGCCTATGGAAATTTATTTGTATTTATGCAGACAGTCGCGTTTTATTCGTCTGTCTTATTTTACATGTAGATATGCAAACTGTGCGACAACATAGGAAAAATACATCAAACATGAATGGAGACAGATTAACATAGGATTTAGGAGAGTAGAGGAAATAAATCCAACACCCCCCCCCCCCCACCCCCACCGCTTAATCTGGATTTGTGAATGCGTTGCTCTTCAGACTAAGCAATGCACAAAACTTGTTGTGTGCATTAACACTTAATGCCTTCGTGAATATATCTGCAACCATGTCCTGCATTCTACAGTACGTTAAGCTTACCTCCTTGTTGAGAACCTTACCCCTGATGTAGTGATATCTGATTTCAATGTGCTTACAACTAGAGTGAAATCTAGGGTTGGCCGATAAGGCAATAGCACTCTAATTATCACATAATATAATTGTAGGGCTGTATTGATACAAATTAATGTCTGACAGTAAATTTCTCAACCAAAATGCTTTTTTAATAGATTGAGAAGCAGCAATTATTGTGCTTCTGTAGAAGATAGAGTGATAGAGGTTTGCTTACAATTGTTCCATGAGATAGGACCGCCATTGAAGAAGAATGTAAATCCAGATGTGGATTTACAATTGTCTACATATCATCCTCAGCTTGCATCAGAATATCCACTGAGCTGATGAAGGCACTGTTGCTCGTCGATGCCCATTACTCGCACTCTGCACTTTACTCGCCATCAGAGACTTTACTCCAGATGCACTAGTCCATGGTAGCCCGAATATACCTCATGACTCTTATGAGAACTTCCAATGGGTAATGCCAAGATTAGCCATATATTGGCTGAAGAGATGCCAGGTCTTGTACAGACCATTGTGTACATGAGAGATCCAAGTATCGATCGATAAGGATACTCTCTCATCTGCTCCTCTTCTTGCTTGGTCTAGGGACATTGGTCCTTTGACCGCAGGCCTAGATCCATCGGTGAGTGAGCTGACTTACAATTCATTAGATTGTATCTATCAAAACATTGTGAAGATACTTTGTTGAGTGATATAGATCAGTCATCTCGCTCTGTCTCTGTGGATCTGTATGCCCAGACAGAAGTGAGCTTTACCCAGATCAGTCATGCTGAACTCCTAACACAGCATTTGTTTAGAATCCTTGACCAAATTGGTATTGTTGCTGAAAAGCAACGTATTATCCACGTATAAGGTGATGATAATGAAGGATCATTGCACCGACTTGGAATAGACGTTGCAATCAACAATGCTTGGTTGGAAACCTTGTTCAATGAGGAATGTGTTGATCCTCTGAACAAGCTCTGGCAGCAAGTTGTAGAGTGCCTTATGGAGTTTACAGACATGATTTTTCATACCTTCCATAACGTATCCTTCAGGCTGGATCTCCATTCAGATAAGTTGTTTGCACATCAAGTTGATGCACTTCGAGTCGACAGCTGCAGCATATGATAGGAGGGCTTTTGACTACTGGACTAGAAATCTCACTGTAGTCGACGTTGGGGATCTGAGTGAATCCTCATGCTACCAGTCTTTCCTTCCTTCGGTCAATTGCTCCATTGGATTTGTGCTTGATCTTGAAGATCCATTTGCAATCAATGATATTGCAGCCAATAGGAGCTTCGACTTGTGACCATGTCTGGTTTTTGATCAGAGAGGAATACTCTCTGTCCATGGCTTCTCTCCAGAGATCAGAATCTGGTTGGCTGAGTGCCTCTTTGACTGTTGTCGATTCCTGTATCAAGAGACATGCAGACTCAGGAGTATACCTTGTGGGTTGTGTGCGCACTCGGCTTGATCTTCTGGGAGGAATCGACTGATGAACCACTCTTGGGATCTTACAACCAATAAACACAAAACAAACAGTTTTGGTGAACTCTTTTCACACTGTTCATTTTACCAGTTAACTTCCACAAGAGTAAACCAACTACTCCAGCTAATTGCCAATGATTCAGAAATCTCAAATGTCCAGGTGCAGATCTCAATTATACTAGTATAACACCACATTTAGATCCTTATCCAGATCATTATCAAGTTAACCAATAAATCTTTCAGAACAAGATTTGTTAATTTTACAAATAATTGTCCAACACAATACTAACAAGTTCAATCTTAGGTAAATTTGTTTGCCGGATTCAAAGATATGTCGGATGATGAACACTTTTTTCCAAGTAGGTTAAATGCTAGAGAGAGTGAACGCACAAGTTGTTCATAAAGATTTCAATAAATTTTTGTATAAAATCCTTGAAAGCATAGCTCATCACCCGTTGGAAAGTGCGGATCCAAATGACATTACTCTACAGGTGTATGTTCTCCACTCAATGGAGAATGCAATTTTTTACTGATCTTCTAGAGCAATTTGCACCTGATTATAGCCACTAAATCCGTTGAGAAGACTATAGGCTTTAGTTTCAACTATTCTTTCTTATACATATTCTATAAATGGTAAAGAAAAATGATCCTTCTTGGTAATGGTGTTAAGCTTCTTGTAATTCACACATATTCTAAGTTTACCATTTTTTTTAGGCACCACCATGATTGGCAATACACAATCTATGTGTTCCATCTCATAGATGAAACCTACATATAGAATTTTGGTCAATTTCTCTTAAATTAGTTGGGCATAGTGTGGATTAGACCGATATGGCCTACTTATTGCGGGTTGTGTCTCATCAACAGTGGAATGGTGTGAACCACATCTTGCAATATGCCCTTCAACTTAGGATAATTCCATGTGAAACTATCGTAGTATTTGTGAAGAAGTGCTTTCGTAAAGTAATAACCTGATCCATACAGCTTCTTTTAAAGCTTGGCATGTTGCGATGTATTCTGCCTCTGTCGAAGAAAGCGCAACTGATTTCTGCCTCCTTGACTTCCACGAAATCGGTCCCCCTACCAGATAAAAACAGAACCTGGAGGTAGATTTTCTGGTCGAGACTGTTCCTCCCCAATCTGAGTTGGAGTAGCCTTGCAGGACGAGTGGGTCGATGGCATTTCCATCATAACATAAAATGTGATCTAAACTTCTTTGAATGTATTCATCACTCTCTTCAATGCTTTCCAATGAGAGATCCTAGGATTAGACATGAATTGACTTAACGTGCTAATAGTGTATGTTAAATCTGGTCTAGTACACAACATTGCATACATTAGAGATCCGATTAGTGAATGATAAGGGTACTTTGCTAAGTCGAATACTTCACTATCAATCTCAGCATAAGAAGGTGTAGTTAGTTATACACTTGGATCCATTGGGACATCAATTGGTTTGCAATCAGACATATGAAACTTTCCTAAAATGCCAAGTTAGATATGTCTGCTGGCTAAGATAGATGAAGTCTACCTCTAGTAATGCGAATTTCTAGCAAAGAATGAACAACTCCTAAATCAGTCATGTCAAATTCCTTTGACAGATCACTCTTAGTAGTGTGCAGTAGAGAAGTGTCGTTAGACAGAATAAATGCATCATCTACGTAAAGAGCCATGTGAATTGAATTGGTGCCTATATGCTTTGAATAAACATTACAGTCAGCTGAATTGTTTGCAAATCCCAATTGAATGAGATAAGAGTTGATTCTATCGACCCATGCTCTCGCGGCCTGTTTTAGACCGTAGATTGCTTTGTGTAGCTTGCACACTTTGTGTTCTTGGCCTTTGACTTCGAATCCTTTCAGTTGGAAGGTATACAACTCCTCTTCGACATTGTCGTTGAGAAATGTTGCCTTGACATCCATTTGGTGCATTTTGAGGTCTTCCGCGGCTGCTAACGCAATCAGAGTCAAGCTGAATCACTCCTACAGTACTCCAAAATTAGTTAGGCACTGCTGATCTACGTTTATAAAATGAATGCAGCATTCAACATAGTTTCAACCAAGATGCAAAATTAAAATGAACAAGAGAACTCAGACACACAAAATAACAGCAGAAGCATTTGCATTCGAGATCAAACACAATGAGAAAATTGACATGTGCGCAAAGGCTACGATATCGTCTACTGATTTTCCTTCTCTGATTCTTCAAGCATTGCATGCAAATCCACGCAGTGCATTGGCGTGAGAGAGATGCTTCTCTCACGGATGTATGTCTTGCTTACTAGCGGACTTTGGATCGCTATGAATCCTGATCACAGAGCTCGTCTCACACGCAAGCGGACTTTTTGTCTGTATTGCGTCTTGATTGCATCAGACTTCTACATTACTATGTATGTGTGCTCTCTGATAATCTATATGTTAAGTATAATCCAGTAAGTATAGTCACTCTATGTAAATCTAAGATTATGAGTGATTAAGCATTTACAACTAATTAGGGAATTACAATAGTGGCATATTAACCACGACCTAGGGAGTATCTGCTGACGTCATGCCATCAGATCAGATTTTTGTACTTCTGGGTACTTGCGTGATTTTTGCTGGTACTCTTTGGAGCGTGAGGGCAAAATGGGTTTCGTGACATTTGTCGTGTCACGTTGTTGGTTTCGTTTCCGTTGTTGATTTCGTTTTGCTCGTTTGCCTTTCTCTCGTATTGGACCGCAAAGGATTCTCATGCCAGACCACAAAAGATTCTCATTCGTGAATCTTTCGTGTTCGCGAACTGTTCGTGATCGTCTCCTTTGACTTTTGTGTTCGCAAAACTTTTCGTGTTTCGTGTCTCCTGACTTTCGTGTTCGCGTACATCTTCATCAAGTTGAGGGCTGAAAGCGAGCAAGGCTTTGTAAACATAAACGTTTTGTTCCTTCAGCTCCCTCTCAAAGCATGATAGCTTTACAATCCTGAGACTGGTCCTTTGTCTCTCAAAGAGTCCTTTGTCCAGAGCTTTGGTGAAGATGTCAGCAACCATGTCTTTCGTTCCGATGAAGGTGGTTTGCAACATCTTCTTTTCAATTAGATCTCTGATCAAGTGGTACTTGATCGCAATGTGCTTCGTTCTAGAATTGAACACGAGATCTTTCCTCAGGTGTATTGCAGTGGTGTTGTCTATCTGCAAGACCAGGGGCTCGTTCTTTGTTTCGCCCAATTCGTCCAGGAATTGCCTTAGCCAGATTATTTCATTGGCCATCTTTGCTGCTGCAACGTACTCTGCTTCGCAGGATACCTGGGCTACAACAGTCTGCTTCTTGCTGACCCAGAGAACTACTGCTCCTGATGCGATGGTGCATCCTCCTCAGATGCTTTTACAATCATCCTTGAGAGATGCCCAACTAGCATCGTTGTAGGAAAGTATCCTGAAACCTACATCATGAAAATAACACAAGCCATAATCCCTCGTTAATTGAAGATATTGCCAAATTCGCTTTGCAAATCTTCCAATGTGTCGAGCCTAGATTCGTGCAGAATTGGCTCATCCTGAATACTGCATAAGCAATATCAGGACATGTGTTGTCTACAAGGTACATCAGTGATCCTATCAGCTTCCTGTAAGGTGTGAGCTGCATTTGTTCTCCTTCCTCCTCAGTTTTTGGACAGTCATCATTCGTCAGCACCGTCCCTGCGAGCATTGTAGTGTTTGCTCCTTTGTAGTTCAGCAGTCCAAAGTCCTCTAGGATCTTCTGGGTGTATTTGGACTGGTGAAGGTATAACTTACATCCTTCGTAGTCCCTTTCAATTTGTAAGCCTAGGTAGCACCTGGCTTCTCCCAGATCCACTATCTCGAAATGTTTCGAGATGTCTGTCTTTACTTCAACTATTAGTTGCTCACTCCTGCAAAGTATCAGAGCGTCGTCCACATACACAGCCACAATGATGATCTGCCCATCTGTAACTCTAACATATACATTGGAATTAGCCAATAGAGGCTTGAATCCTAATGATTTCAGGGCTTGATCTTTCTTCTTGTACCATTGTCGAGCTGATTGTTTCAGATCGTAGATGCTTCTATGCATTCTGCATGCATAGTTAGGAAGTGAATTTGAGACATATCATGGGGGTTGATCCATATAGACCTCTTCGTCTGGTTCGACATGCAAGAAGGCTGTCTTCTCGTCCACAATGTGGATCCTGAGGTCATAAGCTGCTGCATATGCAAATAATAGATGTAGGGACGAATGTTTGATGACAGGAGAGAAGGTTTCAGAGTAGTCAATACCATATCTCTGAGAGAAACCTTTTGCTACCAATCTTGTCTTGTATTTTGTCACATCCCCATCTGGTCCGTATTGAAGACCCATTTGCATTTAACAGTCTTGCGCTTATGTGGTAATGGCTCCAACGTCCAAACCTGGTTCTTCCTCATGGACTCCATCTCTTTGTTAATGGCTTAGACCCATTTGTCCTTTTTTGGACTCTCAATCGCTTCCTCGAAAGTTTGTAGTTCGCCACTGAATCCGCAAAACTCTTCTGATGTGGAAGCTGAGCTGCCTGGCACATATCTTGTTGGCGCTCTTCGTGGTCTTCTCGACCTTCTAGGAGATCCTCCTTGAACAGCTATACCTTTGCCTTTGTCTACTCTGCTCGGTCTAGAACCACCTTCGTTTATAGGAACTGCAACGGCAGATTGCCTCGCGAATCTTTCTTCGTGAGATTCATCGCTCGAATGGGAGATGACTCAAAAATTTTCGTTTTTGTGTTCGTCTTTTGCTCCCTCTGTCATTGGCGGCAGATCATAGTACTGTCTCTCCAAAACTTTGTAGCTGACAGGATCATCATTGGCCATTGTCTTGCTCTCATTGAATCTGACATCTCTCACTGTTTTCACAGTGTTCGTGTCTGGCATGTAGACTCTGTAGTATGACAAATTGTTGTCATAACCTACCAGAAATCTCTGCTTGGCTTTCTCATCAAGCTTCTTTTGAAGCTTATCAGGAATATGTGCATATGCTGCACAACCAAATATTATGATGTGACACAAGTTGGGCTTTCTACCCCACCATAGCTCATGTGGTGTCGTATGTGGGACACCAGACTTGCCTATTCTGTTCTAGATGTATGCGGCTGTAGCTACTGCTTCAACCCACAGTGCCCTTGGAGCTTTCGAATAGGCCATCATGCATCTGGCTGCTTCCATCAGGATCCTGTTCTTTTGCTCAACAACACCATTGTGTTCCGGTGTGTAGGCTGCATTCCTTCTGTGAATGATGCCACGATCATTGCAGAAGTCAGTGAAGCGATTCGAGATGTATTCGCCACCTTGATCTGTTTTGATCTGCTTCACTTTGCTGCATGTACATCTCTCAGTCCAATTCACATATTTCGTGAATTTATCAAGTGCTTCAGATTTATTCTGAATGAAATACACTCTGGCAAATTTGCTATAATAATCAATGAAGGTTATATAATACTTTGAACCTCCTACTGAGATCACGTTGAATGGTCCGCAGATGTAAGAATGCACTAGCTCCAGAATCTTTGTCGTTCTATAGGAGTCTTTAATGAATGGAGTGCGCGACATCTTGCCTCTCAAACATGCATCATAGGTAGTTGAACTAGTGCATTCGATATGCTGACCCCTGTTATCGCTCCATGATGGCTTGCCTAGTAAAGTGCCATTGAGTTCATGTGGCAGAGTCTCCTGTGCCACATAGTGTCTGGTGAGTCGTCATGAGTCTGATGCATCTGATCTGCAGGTAGGCATACCTTCAAATGATATAGGTTCTCTTTTTTTCTACCTTGGGTGATGAGAGTACTGGTATTGGCATCAATCACATTGCATGCTTCGTCAGAAAACGTCACACGCATCCCGCATCTGCTATTCTTGCTACAGATAGCAAGTCTTGTTGAAGAGTAGGCACGAACACAACGTCTTCAAGTCATCTGTCTCTGCCATTGGTGTTGAGCCATAGTGAACCAATATCGTTCACTTGATTTCTAGATTCATCTCCAAGAACTATGAATCTCAAGGGATCTGCACTTCTGAAATCGGACATGATTCGTCTTGATGTCACAAAGTGTGAGATGGCTCCTGAATCTAGGATCACCTCATGTGCATCAGATGTTGATGCTGCACACACGTCTTCATAGATATAGGCAGTTGAACAATTTCTATTCATTCTTTCTTCGTCCATTTTCGAGCTCTCGGGCTCCTCGACATAGGACGAACTATTGTTGTTCTCATGTCTGTTCTGTGCTGACTTGTTTCTCGGGTTCTGGCAGCAATCCATGGCTGCGTGACCCTTCTTGTGGCAATGGATACACTCAATCTTGGGATTGAACCAGCAGGTATCTATTGTATGCCCGTCTCTTCTCCATCTCACACAAGTCTTCTTGTCTGCACTTTGTTGTTTCGACCTCCCTTTGATCTTCCAGTTGCTCTTGCCGGTACCCTATGCTTGCTGGTCATGATCTCGCCTCTGATTGGACTCTCTCTTAGGCTTGAACTATTTCTTGGATTTTTCTTTGTTGCCGTAGAGGGCCTAGTCAGAACCATCTTTGTGATCAAGATGTTCTCTGGCCTCGACTTCCTCTCGAATCTCGACAATCGCCTTTTCGAGGTTCATGGTAGGATCTTTCGCAAGCAGGGTCCTCTTTGTCTGGAATGATCTGGGTAAGGCTCTCAACAGGTACGTAAGCTGCTTCTCAGCTGACACAACGTTCTCTGCTCCAGAGTTATGTAGTGACAGAAATAGGTCCTCCATCTTTCTTACGAAAAAAGTGAGGTCTTTTCCATCCCACTGCAAATTCGTCAACTAATCTTCCAGCATCATGATTTGACTTCTTGATTTCGTCTGAAATCTGGTGAGCAATGCATCCCACATCTCCTTAGCTTTGGAGAGTGTAGCCAGGTCAAGTGTGAGACTATCTTCAATGGAAGATGATAGCAAGACTACTGCCTTGTCGTTTCTCTCCCTCCACTCGTGTAGCTCCTTGCTTATTGTTCTAGGCATTTCTTTTGTGCCATCCACCCAGGGGAATAATCCTTCACCCTTGAGTATCAAAGATGTCTTAACTTTCTAGGCTAGAAAGTTAGATCCTGAAGAATCAAGTATTGTGCAGATCTTGCTCTGCATGTTGCTGATTGAAGCCATCGCTTCTTGAGATTTGTTCCCTCGTTGATGGTTGTTTGTTTGAATGCTTGGCCTCTTGGATCTGCTAGCTTCTTGGCTATGTCAGAATATGACAGGATAACCTGCTCTGATACCATTGAAGGGGAATGAAAAGAATAATTCGCAAAGCTTTGGTGAAGAAACCACGATTCCCTCTTGAGATTCGGATAGAGTACAGATGCGTTCGTTGGACACAACTGAATCACTCCTACAGTCCTCCAGAATGTAGTCAGGCACTGCTAATCTACGTTTATAAAATGAATGCAGCATTCCACATAGTTTCAACCAAGGTGCAGAATTAAAATGAACAAGAGAACTTGGACACGCGAAATAACAGCAGAAGCATTTGCATTCGAGATCAGACACAATGAGAAAATTGACATGTGTGCAAAGGCTACAATATCGTCTATTGATTTTCCTTCTTTGATTCTCCAAGCACTGCATGCAAATCCACGTAGTGCGTTGGCGTGAGAGAGACGCTTCTCTCACGGATGTATGTCTCGCTTACTAGCGGACTTCGGATCGCTATGGATCCTGATCACAGAGCTCGTCTCGCACGCAGGCGAATTTTTTGTCTGTATTTCGTCTTGATTGCTTATTAGCATCAGACTTCGACATCACTCTGTATGTGTGCTCTCTGATGATCTATACATCAAGTATAATCCAGTAAGTATAGTCGCTCTATGTAGATCTAAGATTAGAGTGATTAAGCATCTACAACTAATCAGGGAATTACAAGAGTGGCAGGTTAGCCACGACCTAGGAAGTATCTGCTGACGTCATGCCATCAGATCAGATTTTTGTACTTCTGGGTACTTGCGTGATCTTTGTTGGTACTCTTTGGAGCGTGAGGGCAAAACAGATTTCACGACATTTTTCGTGTCACGTCGTTGGTTTCGTTTCCGTCGTTGGTTCCGGTTCCACCGTTGGTTTTATCATTCGTAAATCTTTTGTGTTCGCGAATCGTTCGTGATCGTCTCCTTTGACTTTCGTGTTCGCAAAACTTTTTGTGTTTCGTCCTGATTTTCATGTTCGCAAACATCTTCGTCAGGTCGAGGGCTTTGTAAACAGAAACGTTTTGTTTCTTCATTTCTCCCCACTGATAGGCTGGGAATACACATTGTAATCTGAGAAACACTTCTACCTAGAAACCGTTCTAACAAGAAGATTTATCCGTAAAGATCTGTAACCAAAATAGAAGTGACAAAGAAGGAGAACAAAAAATAATCGTCTTCACAGATTCAACTGAAATCTATGAACATTTGGCGCCATTTCCACAGCTACACAGACACTTATCCAAGCCACATCTTTCTGATCTGTGCTGTCAAACCATCGCTCTGAAGTCTCACACATGCATCCTTATCGAGCTCGTCATTTTGGTCTCGACCGACGTACAGTTTCGATCTCAATCGAGGCTTCAAGTTCCTTCCCTAGCCGAGCTCCACGACTCTCCTCTGGACCGGACGAAACCTTGTTTCATTCACCTATTGAAACTACGCACTCACTCTCGACCGAATCACTACTCGCAATATCCAGCAAGTCCTGAGTTAAATCTCAACTAATGCTCATCGATCAGATCTCACCCAAGCCTTTCTGCTAAAATCTCAACCGGAGCCTCTACTGAAATCTCAACCTCACGAAAGAGTTTCAAAACACTCTTAAGTCTATCCAGAGTTCGATGCCAGGTCAGTTACCCACTGGCCAAATCCACCATAGATGAGAGAACACATGGTGCCCTCACTATCGAGGTGCACACACTGGCAATGAGTGCCCTTCATACCAATCGATCCCAGATACTTCCTTGATCAAATGTGACATCTGCGACTTTATGGGTCATACATCCCTCTATTGCTATTATAATCCAAGGAACCTGCCTCACAACCAGTCATGGGGACATTATCGACCCCTAGACACCAGTTTGTTTCACAAAATCAACATCAGCACTATCAATCACAAAACAACCAAGTCCATATACAAGAGTTGCCCAGACCATCTAGACATAAACCTCAACCACAGCTGGCGCTCTTAGGACCACCTCCAAGGGAACAACATGATCTAGGAGCACAAAAACATAGACACCCTTGAGAATCTGCACAAACACATCTTGTAGAAAACTGCTACGATCACTCATATCATCACGATACGACACTTCCATCTGTTAGTTCTCAACAATATCCAACCGACAACTCATGCTCGTGCAAATGGGATGAGTATTCCACACCACCGGAAAATCCAGCACAACTAGCCATCCAAGATGGTTACACTATTGCAGACCAAGATTCCACGGCCGGTAGTGACTCAACAAAGATGATTCGCAAAATTTCAGAAAACTTTTTGGAACCATCTTTTGATCTCCCATGAAAATTTAAAGATTTCACACTGGATGATGTCGTTATCCAGTTGTCGCAGCCACACCAAGAACCTACACCAACTTCCAACTCCTTTGAAGGACCAGCTAAAACGATGTCGTTAAACCTTAAAAATCCTGACGAGGAGATGGAACGCATAGTTCATGTTGGTGCACACCTTTCGTCCGACCAACTTTCTGATCTGGAAACTTTACTTTGCAAATACAGGGATGTATTTGCATGGAACTATACAGAAATGAAAGGAATCCCGCCTGAAGTAGTGGTCCATACGATTCCGTTAGAATACAACGCAAAGCCTGTTAGGGCTAAACCTTACAGAAGTAACCCCATCTATTGCGAGAGAATTGTTGAAGATATTAAGAAATTGCTAGATGTTGGCTTCATTTATGAAGTCCAACATACTGATTGGGTATCACCCATTGTGGTTGTACCCAAGAAAAACGGCAAACTTCGTATCTGTGTCGATCTCAAGAACCTTAATGCGGTTATGAAGAAAGACCATTTTCCCTTGCCTTTAACAACCCAAATCTTAGAGGAAATGGCAGGAGCTGAAGCTTTCAGCTTCTTGGATGGATTCAGCGGTTATTTCCTTGTTCAAATAGCCCCTGAAGATAAACATAAAATGGCCTTTGCCACATAGAACAGGGTTTATGCTTATAATGTCATGTCTTTTGGCTTATGCAACGCCCCTTTAATGTTTCAGAGGGTCATGCAACTGGCCTTCCAAGATCTGTTACATCGGATTGTCGAGATTTATCTTGACGATCTTGAGTGTACAGTCCTTAGCTGTATGCACCTTGATGCACTGGAGAAAATCTTCATTCGCTGCCGTAGATTTGGAATTTTGTTAAACCCTAATAAGTGTCAAATCTGGGTCACCCATGGGGTCATACTCGGACATATAATTTCCAAGGACGATATTTCTACCGATCCTTCAAAAATCAAGGTTATAGTTGAAATAGTTAGAATTAAAGTAGAATCATTGTGCTACTGTACTGTGGGTCCTATTAGTTGATAGGAATCAGTTGGCCTCGCCACGAGGCAAGTCGACGGGACACGCGTCCCGCCAACGACAACCTGGGTCATGCATGGGTTGCCTGAGTGAACAACTATATGGACAGTGTAATTTCACTTTGTGAAATACAGTTGCTATGTGAGCTTGCTATGGAGAGTGTTTTATGTCTGTGCTACTATGTAGCATGATCTGTGTTCTTATTCGAAGCAAATTCTAAGTTGGTATTGAGCCGTATAGGGAGTGTACACAGTACAACATCACCGTTGAAGAGAGCTTCGGGAGAACTGTCTTCTGAGAGTTCGGGGTTTATGGCGGGTTGAAGACGGAAGGAGAAACATTGGTGCAAAGAGTTTAGCACACAGAAGCTTGGTGAGCTTGAGACTGTGTGAGTATTCAGATACAAGGGTTGTCGGTTGAATCAGAACCTCAGCAAACGGAATTTTGAAATTCTGAAGCAGCCTATTTGGTGTTTACAGTCAATGTGCATTCAATCGGACATCGTTTGACAAACGGATTGAAGCATCAGCTTTCCAGTGGTAGGGCGACCTCAAAGTAGTTGATTTGGCTAGCCAAAGAGCTGTGAAAAGCAAGTCAAGATCAAAGTGGTGAGAAAAACCCTGGCTTAGGGTTTGAAAGCAGAAAAGCAAAGTTTTCTCTCTATTCTGAACTATTTTTCAAGCTGTAAAAACACAGAGGAGGGCGCCCTAGCAGTGCGAGTCAGACCAGAGGAGGCCGTAGACAGCCGCGACCCAGAGAGAGAGAGATGGTCAAGGATTCGTGAGGGAAGCCATAGTTGGGAGGAGACATAATAGGTGGCCGCGAGCAGGAAAGTCACGTGTCAATTCGCACGTGGAACCAAGGCGAAACCATAGTGTTTTGGAGTGGACAACATCTAAAAGACTCTCAGTTGGTGCACAGAAGTGCTCAAAACCGTTGGATAGAGAACTTACAAGATCGACGGCTCAGATTGTGCTACCCAGAAGGGATATCCACAGTTGGATCAGAATCAACCATTGGATGGAGTCTGAAGGGTTGTTGAAGAGGGCCCTGAAGAAGTGAAGTGCATTTTGGCCTTCAACTTCATTAAAATTTTCATACTGAAATTGGAGTTGGGTCCCTTCACAAGTGAAGAGTGAAGTTTTTTCAAGGTGAAGAAACAGTTCAAAAACAAAGAAAATCCTTATTTTTGGGTCCTTTGCCCGTTTTGACCCAAACGAAAGGCTATAACCTCCAAACGAAGGGCACCCGGACTGTACCTGCAAGTACGGTACAACAAAATAGAGAGATTGCAGTGGAGAAAGTGTTTGGAGTGCGCCAGAAGTGACTTCACCATTCCACTGGGCACGTAGTTGGGAGTTGACGACTGAGTGCATTTCGGAAGGCGACGCCGATTTGGCTTTCAAATTGGTGGAAATCCGACGAGTGGTCTGGTAAGGGAAAAAAGTAAAGGTCATTATTTTCAACTTCTGACATCACTATTGGCCTCGACATACTGTTTTTAGCCTACGGCAGAAGTTTCAAGCAGTTTTGCGATGGCAAACATGGAAGAGTCCATTTTGAGTGAAAGTAACAAATTGGACGGGATTTCCAACTATGCAGTGTGGAAATTCAAAATGAAAAACATACTGATGGAGAAAGATGTGTCGGAAGTCGTCACAGGTGATGAGAGAAGGCCGCCAAATGAAGCGGATATCAAAATATTCGACAAAAAGATGAGGAAAGCTTTAACCTTCATTAACTTGTCAGTGAAGGATCACATCATTACCCACATTTGTACTGTTGTTACACCCAGACAGACATGGATGTGCTAAAGGAGCAGTTTGAGATGTCAAATCCATCAAGAATCATGCTTTTGAAGTCAAAGCTGAATAGTGCCCGCATGGAACAAGGAGAGCACATTCAGACGTACATGACCAGAATCAAGACAATGAGGGATGAACTGCATTCTATTGGTGAGCGCATACGTGATGTGGAGCTGGTGCACAATGCATTGTGTGGCATTGCAAAACCCTATCAGATTAGCAAGAGAAAGATCAGCAATCTTTGACGAGCTCACAGGAATCTTGATGCAGGAAGAGCAACGACGAGAAATGGTGAAAGCTAGACGTCAAAATACTGACGATCAGGCACTTGCGACACGCCAAAAACAAGTCAAGGGCAATGGCAAGAAGAAGTCTAAGCAACAATTTGCCAAGTCTCAGGAGGATGAAGGATCTTCCAGTAAGACCAAGAAGAAAGACAAGTGCTTCCATTGTGGTAAAAAGGGCCATTGAAAGAGTGAATGTCGCAAATTCCTGGCGGAACAAGGCAAGGGAAAACCAAAGCAAGCAAGTAACCTTGTCGATGAGGGTGAGATTGAAGACTCTAGCATCTTCATATCTGCATTGTCATCTAATCAAGATGATCAAGCGTGGTATATTGACTCGGGAGCCACAAGACACATGACAGATAACAAGAATTGGTTCAGTATCTTGAAAGTGTTGGATAATGGAACGTCCGTTTCACAAGCAAATGGTGAGGTATGCAAGATCAAGGGGATAGGCACTGTTTCAATCCAACTACTTGATGGCAAAAGTAGGATGATCAGGGAGGTACTTTACGTACCAGGTTTGAAGAAAAATCTACTTTCTGTTGGAGTCATTACTAATCAAAAGTTGAAAGTAGAATTCGCCCATGATCGTTGCTTTATGAAGGTTGTGAGCCAAAAGTTCAAAGTTATTGCGGATGGAGTAAGGGAGCCCAATACAAAATTGTACAGGTTGAATGCTACAATCAAGGGGCCGATGGGTTTCTGTCAGATCTCAACCGATGAGCCTCTGTCAGATCTCAACCGATGGGTTTCTGTCAGATCTCAACCGATGAGTCTCTGTCAGATCTCAACCGATGGGTTTCTATCAGATCTCAACTGGAGCGTTCTGTTGAATCTCAACCGGAGCGTTTCTGTCAAATCTTGACCGAAGCGTTTATGTCAAATCTCAACCGGAGCGTTTCTGTCAAATCTCGACTGGAGCGTCCTGTTGGATCTCGACCGAAGCGTCCTGATGGATCTCGACCGGAGCAACTTGTTGGATCTCGACCGGCGTATAGAAAATAAAAAAACAAACAAAGGTCTCTAAATTGGAAATTATAAGCCCTTTCATAGCCTCAATCATGGACCTCAAAAGATATTAAATTCACTAAATGGATTTGAAATGTTTATATATTAAATCTTATAGAATTTTGAGTCAACCACTATATAATAAATCCTATGCCTCATTATCACTCACACAATCTAGGGAGCATAGGATTTAGTGCTTCTTTACTTCCTCACTTTTTGCCTCCGTTCCTCATGCCTACTTGACGACGACTGACTACATGGTCAACAATTTTCTAGAGCGGGAGCTATTCGACAACCTACTTGCCATGAGAGAACCCGTGAGGATGGCCAGGTAAAGCAATTAGCATTTTTGACGCATAACATTTAATGATTCCCGAATAATTCTTTTATCATTTCTGATAGGTTTAGGATATAGAACTTTGATACTCTTTAATGGCTGAATTTTTAGTATTTTGAAACTAGGTAGCATACCTTAAAATTTTGTGAAAATTGTATTTCTGTGAGATCAATAGTTACACTGAATTCTCAACTCAAGGCTGACGCGGTCGTGTGTCTTCAAAAAATCGAAATATTAATCATGAAAAAATCAAATCTTTTGTACAAAAGACATTCTAGGACAATAATCATTATCGTTATCATGGTCCCATGCAAGCAATTTGGCCTCCTCCATCAAACTAGCATACATTTTACACTCTATGGTTTTGAAATAAGGTGAGTCCAGGTATTCTCTCACAAGTTGTCTTCTTGCCTCTATAGAAAGTCAGCCACTGATAACAAAGTATATGTACTCATTGATCATGTTGTTTTTTAAAGAGAATTTTTGCGAACATTGTGCAGAATCAACCATCACAGTAAATGGGAGCACATTTGCCGAAGGATTAATCTTCATTTTTCACTTCAAATTATGAACATGCAGATCATGAGGCTCTCTGACTTTAAGAGGCCTAGTGCCAGTCACAGGATTAATTGGTGGCCTTTCAAGGTACTTAATATGCAGCTCCATGTCTTCAAACTAACTAATCTTTTGTTCTTGATTCTCCCTCGAATCAAGTTCTGTTGTGAATCTAATGTATCAGTAAGATTCACAACTTTTGGTTAAGTTCTATCATCTATGCATAGAACAATAGCTTACACTAGCATCTAGACCAAATGTGCTAGTTATGATATCAAAATAGGACAAGAATTTTAGACTCAATAGGTGATAGCACAGTGGTCACAGTTGCTTGTATGATTTGGAGTTTCTGCACATGATGAATGCTGGAGAATCTTCCAGCTAGGCTCAGTATGATACAGAACAGCTCCCTGTCGTACTCTTTTCACTGAAGAAAGAAGCCCCAAAAACCTTTCTCTAGCAGGAATTAGTTAGCTTCATGAGTGCTTCAGTTGCTGACAAATATCCCCTTCTGTGGCAATGTGCATGAAGTTTGAACTGATCGTTCCATCTCACAAGATGATGTCCTGGTTGTACTGTAGAAGTCAGATATAGTCTTCATGAGATTCTTATTGTGTGTGTTTCTGACACGCAGCCTCTCAAAAGCAAGCAGACATCAACTCCCCCCACCTAGAGACCTCACCGTTTTCCATCCAGCTGAGTAGAGATTTTACTGCCATTGTAGCTAGACTTAATCACCATTTGGCATTAAGTGCTGTCGAGATGTTATAGGAAAATCCCTTCTTTCGAATAAGGCATCTCTTTCCAATATACGCAGCATCTGCAGTTTAAAGAATCCCTTATAAAAACCATCTAGTGCCAAAGAACCTAGTAGGACAACAGAAATGCTTAGTGGAAGATAAACAACTAGTTAACAAGAAAGCTTAGATCTAACCTGGGACATCCTTGGACGCAAGTGAGGATCCTTATAAATACAAAGAGAGGCAGCTTCCAACATGCAATACATCTCTTCATCGTTAAAACAATTGTTAAGCCGAGGATCAGCAAGTTCATGGAAAAGGTGGTTCTCCAACAAGGGACGAGCCTGCAATTCAAAGTATCTCTTGCAGATTAGGTCAAAAGAAGAGTTGGAAAAAAAAATTGTAGCTCTATCTGATTGCATTGATCACTTGGATAGATTCGTGACACAAAAGTTTCCAGCATCAGAGCGCAATCCTCATCAAGTATATCCATCCAAAAGTTTATGATCAAGAATTACAAAGAGAAGGCATATAACTAACCCATTCAGTTAGGCATTGCTGTCCTTTGGGCCGAGAGAAGTCCATAGCTTTGCGACCAGTAGCAAGCTCCAACAGCACCACTCCAAAAGAATACACATCTGCCTTCTCATTGATTTGCCCCCTTTGGACGTACTCAGGGGCCAGATACCTATAACCAGCAGTAATTTGCACGTGAAATTAGTAGAGCCCATAAGCTGATGTATTGGAGAATTATCTGCATGAAAGCACAAACTAGAAGTCGAACTATAGCAAGAGGCGTCTGAAATTCAGATCTGGCAATACTGCCGCGTTTTAACACAATGCCAGTGCCTAAGAGTTTACGAAAAACTGACTAAATAGTTGACAAAAGAGATAGGATTACCCAAATGTACCAAGTACTCGTGTTTCCACGCCAAGATCCCCATCTGGTTGCCATCTTGCAAGGCCAAAATCTCCAACCTGTACAATAATGCCGACACATATCAGATTTGTTACATTTTTCTTCATCTGACAGATGGATATTTCGATCTCAAGTAAGACTGGATATTATGTTTAAAGATCTGTTCAACTATACCATGGGCTCAAAATCATGAGTCAAAAGAATGTTGTTGGGGCGCATATCACGGTGAATGATGCAGCCAACTCTACACTCTTCATGTAGATACCTCAGCCCACGAGCTGCACCAACAGCTATCTTCTGACGAAATTGCCATTCCAACAAAGGCTTATCACGGCCTATCACATACACAAACAAGATAGCAAGGAAACGGTTAAGGAACAAAAGCACACAGAAGGTCCAAAAATATCAAGCCAGTGCAGTGGCCATGATCTCACTTAACAATCTAAGAAGAAAATGAAGGAGAGGCCTAAGTGTTATATTTACTGATCCTGAGAGCCTATTTAGAAGTGTAACCCGGGATATCACTACATTACCGTACAAATGTGAATCCAAAGAGCCATTGCATATGAATTCGTACACTAGCAGCCTTCTGCTATCCTCCATACAATAACCAATAAGTGCTACAACATTTCGATGCTGAGCACAACTCATGGCCTCCACCTCTGAGCAGAATTCATCATCACCCTGAGAGCTGGCTAACTTATGTTGCTTCACTGCAATGGCTTGGCCATCTGGAAGAACACCTCGATAGACTGATCCAAATCCCCCTTGAGCTAGAAAGTTTGCCTCTGAGAAGCCGCTTGTGGCTAGTTCCAATTCTTTGTATGTGAATCTTTGTGGAGGGCTCCCAAATGCCGGAGCTTTACAACGGCAAATAGAACATAGAGGAGGTGGGCTAGCCCAAGGATGGCTTGGCAATGACATGGCCATTCTCAGATTTGATACAGACTCTAGATTTTCTTTGATTTGCTTGTCTAGTTCCTCGGTAGGGCTGGCCTCACGCTCTGCTTGTGTTTCCTTTACGAGTTCGTCTAAGCTGTTTTTTTCAGCCACTTCCTTGGAGCAAAGGGTGACATTATCTGCAGCCTCCTGTGAGTTTGACAATCTAAAAAGATCTGCCAGATTCGACTTTTTAATTGAAAGATTCATGAAAGTTGTGGGTGTCGGAACATCCTTATTTTGTGCTTTTTGAAAATGCACAGACAGATTGTTTGATCTTCTGGAAGGATTTCCATGGTTCTTCAGATTCTTGTTTGACAGAGGAAAGGTATCATCCAGGGAGGCTGTTTTAGAACCATCCATTCGAAACACTGGTTGAAAAAGTTTCGGACTGGCTGCCATAGAAAATTACTAAACTCATGAGACTCGCAACCATTAACTGCAACATCCACATACATCCTGCTATCTCTTTGCTTAAAAGATCAAACTGCAAGTAAGTTGAACATGGAATATATCTCCAGCGATCAAAACTAATCCAAAAAAAAAAACGAAGTATCGACAGGATGACTTGCGAGTTTTTACCTGCAATAATGCCATAACCCAATGAAGCCTTCTTGCAGCTAACTGACATCCTGAATTCTGTCGTTACAGTCTGCTTTGGCGCCTTAATTGGTACATGAGAAGGACTCGTCTCACTATAGTCGGAATCAGATATGAACTCCCCTGAACAATTATCTAGGTATCTGAGTATACTATGTCTCATTTGCTCCGACTTGAAAAAATTCGGCGATGCACTTGAATTAGAGCTCGAAGATGATGTGTCTTGATCTGTGGACGTGAAGGATGCCATATATTCAGGACTGTTTTGCTGTAAGCTGTGATTTGCCACACTGTGGGTTGCTTTGGGAAATCTGTTCGGCAATATCAAAGAACACTCACTGGGGGATGGATCTTCTAGTAATGATCTAGAAGCCCCTGCTGATGTCTTTTTGAGATTTAATCTTAGAATCTTGGCATCATCACAATTTACCAGAACTATGTTGCAATCTAACTGCTGCATGCAATACTTTGCGTCCTTCTTCAAGTGCCTGAGATAAGATGTTTAGCGACGCGACTCCAATCAGCCGGACAAATGAGGAGAGGAAACAGAATTAACATCATGATAATTCAAGCAAAGAACAATAGTACTATATGTTTGAAGTGTTCAAGTTTTTTACCTATCAAGAACTATCCAATTTGCACGCATGCTCTTCGCTTCATGTGCTGCTGCACCTTTAGTCTCGGACTGAATAACCTTAACTTGAACATGTACCTGCTTCAGCCAACGAAAAGCTTTTATTTAGAAAAGTAACACACTCAAAAACTGCTAGTGCGCTTTACTTCTTTCCCTCCATGGAGCAAGCATTAGTCTATTGGAATACATGATTCACCTTTTTGGCATCGCGAAGTTTCTGAACTTCTCGTAAAATTTGGTGACAGGATTGCTTTATTTGATGTTCGGTATCATGCCAGACTGCAAATCGAGGCACCGTAGCACATTCACCGCTGAGCTTTGAGAAACTCCAGGTCTTCCAACCTGTGTAAACACAAACAGGATAAACTTGTATGATCAAACAAAAGAACTTCGACAGGATAACTATTTATCACCTGCCCCCCCCCCCCCCCCATTATGCAGCTGCACTGGACTTTCGAAACATTAGGCTTACGAATTAACAGAGCAAGAACCTACAATAAAATAGGAAAATGAAGGATTTTCCCAAGAATCTAATGAAGAATTCAATATGCTGCCTCAAGAAGCACACAAGAGTGCAAAATAGAATATGTTTTGAAATCGCCAGTAATAACTCTCTGCTTTTTTTTCGAATAGCACTCTTGCAAGCAATTTTTTTTGGGAACAAATATTATTTATATCGGCTGTGACATCATAACGATTCTATATAGTTTATGACGCAATCGAAGGGCAATTTTTTAGGAAAGACTAATATGACATAACGAAAACAGCTGGGATATCAAGTGAGATGGGCATTTCTCTTACTTGAGCTTGACAAAGGAACTAATGCCAAGATAGTGATACAATCTCCCGGCTGAACAACGTTAGTTAGAGCCCATTCCAAAGGATGCTTCCTTATCTCCTTGCTCGCATCAAAAGCAACAACCACAATCTCAGCACCCTCTGGTATGAACTTTCCAGTGCTCCTCCTATTCTGCTGCTGCTGATTCCTTTTGGTGATGCAACCATTCTTGCCACTCTTGCAATCCATCGAGCGAGGAGCGTTTGGACTTTTGACACTCCAGTTACACGAACAGCTGCCAAAAAGGCCAGCAAGCCTTTCCGAAAAAATATACACCACTGCAAGCAACTACACTGCCGTGTCTGTAATACTCTATGTCCAAATCTTCATACTAATCCTAGCAAGCAACTAAACTCCGTTTCTGTACTACGCCACATTGAAATCTTCACAATTGTGCTGCTGATCTAAGCAAGCAGCTGCACTCCGTTTCTATAAATTTTCACAATTTTGCTACTGAAACTACACTCCGTATCTATAATACTCTATTTTTAAACCATCGCAATTGTGCTACTGAGCTAAGCAAACAACTACACTCCTTATCAGTAAATATACTCTATTGTGCTACACTCCGTGTCTGTAATACTCTATAACTAAATCTTCACAATTGTGCTACTTTTTTAAGCAAGCAGCTACATTCCATTTCTGTAACACTCTATATTAATAAAACTTTTTTTCCCTCAATATTAGTAAAAATTTCACACTTGTGCTACTGATGCAAGCAAGCAAACAACACTCCGTTCCTTAAATACTAGAATTAAAATCTGCACAATTGTGCTGCTCGTCTAAATTCGGAAACTAAGCATATTAAACGCGATCCCCGAGAGATACAGGACATTCCAGCAGAAACGGTTGAGCAGACAAACTATCTCACGAGATATATTGTCATATTCTGCAGAATCTGTTTGAGTGGCTGAAACACAAGCAGAAAGCAGCAGAAAGCATGAGACAGGGAGAGCCATAAAGCAGCAAGAGCTTAGACATGTATGGTGGGAGATGAGAGCAGGAATCTGATTGCTTTGAGCAAGCACGGCACCGCCAGCAGCAGCAGAAAACAGGCAGGCAGGCAGGCAGGCAGGAGGATGTCTCCATCGCTGCTGGGACGAGCCCGAAAGCGAGAGCGAGGGAGACGACAACGTCGTTTCTCCACGCGCGGTTGTATCCCCCGATTTTTGGCCGCAAAGAAACCTCGCACGAGACCATGCGCCGCGTCGTACTCGACCCCTCGACTGCACCGGCCATATGCCCGCATGTGGGACGTTGACGGTTATGCACCCCTTGAAATTGACGCCCGGGAAGTTGAAGGGCACACCTTTTCTGGAACTTCCAGCTGAAGGGTGACATGCAATGCAAATTCACAATTCTAAAGGTGCCCACTAAGGCCCCGAGAGTCAAAAAAGTTTTGCATAGAAATTGGGGAGCATCTTATTTTTCCGCGAGAGCCATAAAGTTTTACATAAAAATTGGAGAGCATCTTATTTTTCCGCGAGAGCCATAAGGTTTTACATAAAATTTGGAGAGCATCTCACTTCTCCGCGAAAGCCATAAATTTTCACGTAAAAATTGCAGAGCATCCTATTGTCCACAAAGGCGTCATCCTCATCTAAGGATTGCAAATTCTTGAAACTTTTAATGATCAAATTTTCAAGAATTTTCAATTGCTGGATCAGAGCGGGGCCTCGCCAATTGAGATTAGGAATACTTTACATAATGGCACTTCACCTTTTAATTTAAAGTTGGTAGGTTTTCTTATGTGAAAAAAGCACTAATTTTTATAAAAAATCAAAAATAAAATTTTTTATAGGTTTTATTCTAGTATATTACAATTCCATTCCAATAGAACATCATTGATATTTTTATTAGAGTGAAAATTTCAGCTCTATACGTTCTATTCTAGCATATTACAACTTCCATCTTACTAAAATGTTACAAAATTTCTACAAAGTTGGACTAAAACTTTTTCACGGGCACTTCTATGGTGCAATCCACAGATTATCCTTGAAAAGTTACTTCAAGGTTTTTGATATCTCATGTCCTAAAGCATAACCACATATCTTTCTTTGCCAATGATTGGATGGTGTGTGTACTTGCTTGAGAATGGCATACATCTACCTTGTTGGATGCTCATGCCACATATTTTCATTTGCCTTCCACAAAATAACCTCCCCTTTGTTTGGATGCTATATGTCTTACGTGGCCTTCCACCAAATGACATTAGCATTGTTTGATGCAAAGTGTATTGCTTGCCTTCCACGAATGTGTTTCGTATTGGCATTCCACACACTTGCTCTCCCATTGTTTGGTGTTTTGTGTCTTCGTTTGCCTTCCACAAAATGAGATCTAACGTAGACACTAGATCTTCTTCGTTTGAAAAAAGACATGTTGTTTTAAATTGCATAACATGATGATTCATCAACATCCTTAGTTTTTGGCAAAAACTTGTATTTCTACCACAATAATAAAATCCGAAATATCATGTCTCATATGGTTTTGGCTTGTTTCCATCCCAATTCGGATTTCAGTTTAATGGTTATGGTGGTATAGGTACGTTTGGTAGCTTTCATAACATGAGTCATTGCAAGTCATATGCATCATTGATATCTCAATATCAATTATTCGTAGATAAGGGGATGTAAGGTGAATGTCTTCCTCAACTTAGTTTACGACATTCTAATGATATCTATAAGAGTGGTGGTAGATGGTGGTGGGTGTCGTACATTTCTAGATGGTTTACAACTAGTTTTGTGAAAAGTTGCTCATACACTTGGGAGAACAATTTAAACAATAATTTTTTTTATTCCTACCTAAGGGGGTTTTGGAATGATAAGACACTCTCCCTCAATAACCTACTATTGCATGTTGCAAGATATTGTATGTGTGGCTTGTGTATGAGATTCATGCAAGTTCTTTGCAAGCTTTAAACCTATTTGCAGAAATGGCATTCTATTCAAATATTGCCCTTCTACTATGAGATCTAAGAATTGTTCGTTGATTATTTTGGTCTGGATAGACCTTCAAACTCAAATGAGTTTTTAGAGCTTGATGATCTTTTTGTGTAGCTTTGTACATTTTAGAAGCTATGTGAGATTGTAATGAAATCACCTATGGGATTTGAGCCTCCAAAAGAAGTTGAGCTTGATTCAATGCAATATGCACTAAAATGACCTCTCTTACATTAGGTTAAATTTGTTGGAGGATTCAAGCCACGCACAATGTGGTTGTCTACATTAAGGCACCCGAAGAGTGCATTGTCATATAAACCATTGGGGCCAGGAGAATCACCTTCATATAAGCTCATAGTAGACAACATTCCCTTGTCCCTAAGGTACCAGCCCTTTTGGGGTCAAAGGGATGGCAGGTGGCTAGGCAGTCAGGATGGGATCCCACGTGCAACCCACATGTGCTCATTGTGTGCGTTGTTGTCTACTGGACTCTAATCATGCTGCTTTTCCCTACTAACAAACTTTGACAAAGTTGAGATTTCAAGAGCACTACTCCAACATAACACAATACATCAAACTCCAATATAGAACATTATTGGCTAGGATATTAGACGAATCTTGCATCCATAATATAGATCCATGCTCACCGCCATGCAATGGAAAACCATGCTAACATATGATCAATCCCCTACAATAGTATTAATTCCTCTATTGGAACTAATATGACATAGTCTGTTCTTATGGTTTAGAGAGGACTTTAAATTCTCTATAGGCACTCGACATAGTGGTAGTGAGAGGGAGTGGTGTCCCATATTGTTGTGTCTTTGAATGTGTATAGTTGGGTATTAGGCCTAGTCTATATCGTGGGGAAACTCTTAATCAAAATAGGCCTTATGTCTCTATTTGTTTAACACATTGTCTCATGCAAGAGTGGTTGTGGATGATTGCCTATATTAGGTACTGTAGCCATGCATGGAGAGGGATTATGTTGGAAGGAGAATCCACATGTTGTACAGAGGCTAGGGTTTGCACGAGTATAACTACACACTCACCCCTCCCATGTTGACATATTTTGATTATCGACGATCAATCATTCTCTCTATGCTCTTACTACGACAATATCTTATACGCGGATCAATTTGGAGGTCTCTAACCATTCCTTAGCCATTAGTTGTGGGTGATTCTTTCCGCAGCCCATTCTCTTAAATGCTTATCTCCTATCCAAGTGATCACATTGGGCTTTACAATGGTATCAAAGCTACGCTTGGAGCTTGAAGAAGCAAAAGGTCATTTGCTTTTTGGTTTCTATCAACCATTGGTGAGCTATTGGAGTGGAGTCGATTCCTAGTGGGTAACTGGCACCTGGCGGTTTGCAATTTAGAGAGGATATAGCATTAACATAGAGGAAGCATGCAAAAAAATAATAGGAGGCTTAACTACAAGAGTGGAGTCTTCCAAGTCTTGAGAAAATCACAATTATGGTTAGGTGCACACAAACTCACCTCCTCTTGGTAAACTTCCATTAGCACTTCAACATGAGACTTGGCTATCAAATCACCAAACAATCCCCACAATGATTGTCTCCTCTAACATGTTATGGTAGTGATTTCCAATAGCAATTGGTCCTCCTTGCATGGAAACTTTCCTAAACATGCTTTATCATGACCATGATTCCTTGACGAATTGAAAGTCATTATACATAAATGAGCTCTTCAAAAAGGTAGTTACAAACCTTAAGAGTGAATATTACAAAACAATAAGGGGCCTCCATGTGACAAAGGTAAACCTTACCAAGTGACCCTAGGCCACATTTTATCAACAACACTTGGTTTTTATTACCCATTTATACAACAAACAGAAAAAAGTAACATTTTACTTGTGTGAGGAAATTGAAAAACCCAAAATGCAAAACTTGTAAATACACTCATCATCACAACCATAGTCAATTGTCATGAGACTCTTTAATGAGACTCTTCATATCAAATCCTACACCAAGGATCAAAGACTAGGCAACTGAACCAAGGAAACAAAAGGAATTAGATGGTGGATAAGCCAATCCAACCAAACCAAGGTCGATCAGATCTAGCCCCCAAGCTATGAACCATACAATCACAATAGGAGAGGAGGATCACACCAAAAATATATAGCTATAAACACTAAAATCAAGCATACACTAGTGAGAGCCCTATGCCAGTATACCTTATACCCTCCAAGGCCCATCCACCACTAGTAGTGAATTTGCCACCTCACTGGACACATCAACAATGATAGAAAGAACATTTGATAAGTATAGCCATGCAGGTACAACTATTCATAGCAAAAGTAATGTCATTTGAAAACTTGCCAAATATTGCCTGAATTGGTAGTTTCCAAGTACTTGCCAAAAATCTATTTATTTAATGACTAGATTCAATGTATCTCAAGTTTAAAGGGATTAGGACCAAATCCATCCTTAGAACCTTCTAGAACTTTCTAAAATAGTAAAATTACTTTTTTTGGACCTTATTATCATAAATAAATATTTTTCTAAGTTTACTCCAAACTTTGGCCTACGAATTGCCAATAATAGCCAAGTAGCTAGTTGACAATTTCTCACAATAAGCACAAACTTGCTATAACCCATAGCTGAATGCTTACTACTATGATAGACAAACTCAATCAAGGGACTATGATAGACAAACTCAATCAAGGGCATATACTTCTCCCAATGAGATTGCCATTAGGAAACATATGTTCATAGCATCTATTCCATCGTTTGATTAGTAATTTGCATCCGTCTTGGATGATTAGAAGAACAATGTTGTCTCTAGCTTAGCAAATACGGCTGCCAAAAGTGACTGTTGAACTTCGGATCATGATCGCTCACAATGTCACTCGGTAATCCATAAAGTATAAATAGAAGTTCAACAAATATAAATTAGAAGCCTTCGTGGTGATATTTACCGGAATAAGCATAGCCAATTTGGTAAGACGGTCGATAACTACCCAATTGCATCATTTTGTTTATTCATCTACGGTAACCCAACCACAAAATCCATCAAAATACCCATTTTTTATCAGGGATATTCAATGGATGCAACAATCCACCAACCTTAAGGCACTTGACCATGTAAGATTCCACAAAGGGTTTAAGTTTTGGCCAATAAAAATCCCATTATACTAAATCTAGACAATGTATGCCTATATTTCTCGCACAAGGTGAGTCATGACATTTGTAACGAATTTTCTTTTTAATTGCATCATCATTGGACACGTATATCTTCTCTTTCCTAAACAAAAGTCCACTACAGATAGAGAAGTTATCAGCACTCTTTTTATCCTTTCTCCCAAATTGATCACCTTGTGAATTAGTCTCGCTTAATGAGTCTGCTAGTACTCTGTTCCAAATTGGTCCATAACGCAGGTCTTTCTCATAAAGACCTCTCAGGGAGAGATAAAAATATGTATTGATCTCATTGAAGGAAATTTCGTTCACTTCACCAATTCAACTAAGTGCATCAGCCATGAGATTGGTGGGTCTGTAATTATACCGCACTTCAAAGTCAAATTCTTGCATGTGTTCTGCCCATCAGGCCTTACGACTTCTCAAATCATTTTGATTACAAAAGTATTTCAAAGGTTGATGATTTGTGTTCACCATGAACTTATTACCATACAGGTAATGTCTCCATTATTTCCGAGCATGGATCATTGCAAAAATTTCTTTTGTCTAAGTAGTATATCTGACTTGTGCATGTTCTTCTTTTTTGGGTCCCATTTCCTCGATGCCCCAGGTTTATTACACAAGAAACAAATTTTTTTTTTTATTGCCAACTTGCATGCCTTGTCTTTAATTACCCGACTTCTTGTTCTTATTCTGTTGGTGAGCCATGGCATCCAATTCATCAATTTTCTTTTTTTTGTTCTTACGCTTATCATTCTTTGGTTTCGGGACAGTTTGACTATGCACGCATTTTCATGAAGTGACAACACCTACTGTCATAGGCTTTCGCCACACGAATAGCATCCTCCAAAGTATGGAGAAAATTTCCCTTACACTCATTTTGATAGGGGTCGTTTGAACACGAACTGCAACTAAGCCAACTTGAGACCAAGAAGCAGCACCTTGGGCCCAAAAATCGATGAATTCTTGGACATACGTGTCCAATTCATGGTTGCCCATCCGAGAATTAATGAAATGAATATGCATCTCCGAGTTGTCAATGACAACAAAGGCCTTCCAGAATTCTTCAAGGAATCTGACCCAGGTTCCCGGTTTCAAGGGAAGTTTCTTCCACTAAGTTTTACCTTCCATTAATAAGAGAATTCATTTCTCCTTCATGACATTATGCAAGCTGAAATAGGTTGGCCATCCATCCAAGACTGGGCAATTGAACCAAGGATACAGAGGGAATCAGATGGTGGATAAACCAATCCAACCACATCAAGATCGATTGGGTCTAGCCCCCAAGGTATGGACAATACAATCACAATAGGAGAGGGGGATCACACCAGCATCATGTAGCTATAATCACCAAAATCGAGCACACACTAGTGAGAGCCCTATGGATATATCTTATACCCTCCAAGGTGTCGGAAAGTGGTATGCAGAAGATAGGTCTAGCTCGAAAAGAAACCCTTTCATGCATGGCGGAATGAACTATCTGCATCTTTCCAATACATGACTATGCCTATCAATTTCAAACAAGACAATAGTGATAGAAATCACGTTTGAACTTATAGTAACTAACTTTGAAATGTCAGTACTATAGTGATTACGTAGCCCAACAATTAAGCATCGAAAACTCCTGGAATGAAATCTAGGGTTGGCTGATAAAGCGATGGCACTTTGATTCTCACAAAATAATGTCGTCGGAGCACATTGATTCAGACCGATATCTGAGAGTAAGTTCCTCAACCAAATTGCTTCCTTTGTAGCTTGAGAGGCTGCAATATACTCTGATTTAGTGGAAGATAGAGCTAGCAAAGATTGCTTGCGAATGTTCCAAGAAATTGGACCATTGTTGAGGAAGAATGTAAATCTGGAAGTAGATTTACGAGTGTCTACATCTCTTGCCCAACTCGCATCTGTGTAACCATTGAGGAAATTGAGTTTGTTGTTGCCGGCTGCTCCATAACAAATGCAAAAGTCTATAGTAGCTCAAAGATATCTCATGACTCTGATAAGAGCCTTCCAACAGTATTATACCAGGATTAGTCATAAACTGACTGAGAGAGCTGACTGCAGAAGCTATGTCTGGCCTGGTATAGTTCATGGCATACATAAGAGATCCTATAGTATAATGGTAAGGATACTCACGCATTTGCTGCTTCTCATGAATTGTTTGGAGACACTGGTCCTTTGACAATTTGAGTCCTGATTCCATTGGTACAACTTGTAGGCTTGATCTGAAGTAGTGTAGCTGATGAAAACACACTTGATACTCTGGAAGTCGAGCTTCTTCCTGAGATCACAAGGTATCTACGCAAAATCAGTACATCCAAAAACTCGTAAGTTTGATAAAGAAGGTTTGGTATATGTCCAAACTTCGAATGGTGTTTTGTTTGAGAGGCATTTAGTAGAACATATATTTTGAATTTAGGTTGTTGTTGAAACAGCTTCAGCCCAGAAGGACTTCAGAAGTGTCGCATGTGATAACATGCACTTTGCCGATTCAACTAAAGTTTTGTTCTTTCTCTCAACAAGACCATTTGACTGAGGCGAATAGGAAGTGATGTATTGTTGTTCAATATGGTTGTTAAGGTAGTTGTCCTTGATTCGTTGGAGATGCATTCTCCCCCGTTATCTGACCTCAGTGCTTTGATTCGTCTGCCAGTTTTATTCTCAGCATGCTCTTTGAATTGTCTGGATTTGATGAAAGCCTCTGATTTTTTGTTTAATGAAATAAACAACTGTTCTTCTGGAGAATTCATCAATAAAGGTAATGAAGTATTTTGCATCTAGCAATGAAGGAGGTTGCATAGGTCCACATATATCTGTATGAACAACATCTAACAGATCTTTTCATATGGTTTGATCTAAAAGAAAACCTAGCCTGCTTTCCAAAAATGCAGCTATGCCAAACAGGGAGATCGACCTTACCAGAAGGATAGTCGAGATCAAGGACCATGGATTGGTTGGTCATATTCAAAATAGATGCATGATTCACGTGTCCTAAGCAATGATGTCATAATAATGTTTTATTGACTAGAACAGAGATTTTCAAGGCTTGACTAGACTCAGAATAACAGTGTGCCAATTTATATAAGTAACCTTGTCTCTTGCAAGGATCTTATCACTCCTATCAATAATTCTGCATTGATCAGATTCAAATTCTACCTTATGACCTAAGTCTGTAATTCTACTCAGTGATAACAGATTTGTAAAGAGTTTAGGAACATATAAAACCTTTGATAGTAATTTAATTGGTCATGCTGGAATCGCAATCTTATAGTACCTTTACCTTCAATAGTGTGAGTACTATTGTCACCAAGATGAACAAATTTTTTCGTGCTGTAAGGGTGTAGGAGTTGGAGATCTCACTTTGATTGGTCATAAAGTTGAGTTGCTCCAAAATCCGGAAACCATGAATCATCCAAAAATGTGTTTTGATCTTTGACCATGAATGCACCTTCGTCCACTTCGACCTGGGGAGATGATGAGACTGTGTTTGCTTGTTGATCAGGTTGCTTGGCTGAATTCTTCGCTTGGAGAATTCGGCAATCCTTGATCTCATGGTTATTGCGCTTGCAATACCTGCAAAACATCATCTTCTTCGATTGTGGATTCGACGATTGTTCTTGACCTTGAGTCTGTTTCCGATTCATTGCAGCCTTCTTGGAGCTTTTCTGCTTCTGTCGCTTCAAGCCTTTGTTGACAAATAGAGGTTGAGAGGAGGAAGTAGACAAAGTGTCTTGACTTCTTCTATTGTTTTCTTCCAGCAACATAGTGATAACTCTAGTAAGAGTAAAATCTGAGTGTGTCGATATGATCATCACCCAGTTCTCATATGTAGAGGGCAAGCTTGAAAGCAATGTCATAATTGCGTCTTGATCGTCTATGACTGATCCGACAACGACCATCTGTTGCAAGAGATTCTTAAACTGGCTAATGTGACTCTGAAGAGAATCACCAGTAGACATTTTGAATGTGAAGAATTTCCTTCGTAGATGTAAGTTAGTAGTTACGTCCCTCACGTCATATAGTGAGTTTAAATTGTCCCTAACGTCTCTTGACGTTTTAGCTTCAACTATTTGTCCAAACTGTGTATCTGATATATTGAGGATAATAAACATGAAAGCTTTATCGTCCTTCGATTTCCACGTCGTTTTCAGGTTTTATTTCTTTTCCTGTAACAACATCCCAATATTTGCTGGCAATTAGCAAGGTCTTCATCTTAAATTTTCACAAATAATAATTGGGTCCATTCAGCTTGTCTGTGATAAGACCGACTTTACTTTGAGAATCCATCTGGAACTTAGTCTGTCGATTGTATCGATGATGCTAAGATGTGGTAATGCCAACAATAAGAAATCAATTCTCTGATTCTGAAAGGTTGAAAAGAACTGAAGAGTATGATATCAATTTGATATTGTGAAAGATATGAAGTATTAGAGCTTTTGCTCTGATATCATATTGGAATCAGATAAAGAAGTAGTGAAACAACTCTGATACCATGTCAGAAAGTGGTATGCAAAAGATAGGTCTAGCTCGAAAAGAAACCCTTTCGTGCATGGCGGAACAAACTATCTTCATCTTTCCAATGCATGACTACGCCTATTAATTTCAAACATGACAATAGTGATAGAAATCATGTTTGAACTTATAGTAACTAACTTTGAAATCGTCAGTACTACAGTGATTACGTAGCCAAACAATCAAGCATAAAAAATTATCAAACAAATAATTAGTCGCAAAGAAATACGAAAACACATACAGTCTGCGACGAAACTGAACGCAATAAAGAATAGTATTGATTCAAAATGAAACAGAAGTAAATGAGTACAATAAGTTGCAGATTGAAGCCGTGTACTCTATGCTATCTCTGAGTGGCTAAAAAATGAAAGTCTGAATTAATGCACAATGTTGATGAGCAGTAGCGCAATAACAATCTCTAAAACAACTCTAAGAAGTGAGCTAAAATGCTCAAAAGTGTTCAAGCTAGCAGGCGAGAGAGAGAGAGAGAGAGAGAGAGAGAGAGAGAGAGAGAGAGAGAGAGAGAGAGAGAGAGAGAGAGAGAGAGAGAGAGAGAGAGAGAGAGAGAGAGAGCTAACTATTCAAATGCTTCTGATAATTCTGATTTTCAATTAATTAATCTGTATGAATATGAATAGCTATTTATACTAAGAAATTAGGTCGTCAATTACGATCACCAGTTCGCTAGTGATTTGCTGGCATCCATCTGGTCCTTGTCATTGATTGCTGATAAGCGGTGAAATTGGCCGTATATGTTCTGTCTGCATAAATGAACCAAAACTGTAGCTCTGCAAAAATGAACTAAAACAGCCATAGGCGACACTGTCAAGTTTTTCGCAAAAAGGGTGAAAAAGACGAAGGTGCCTTTAAATCTCATTTAGGATTGTCCCACACTTTGGCAGAGTCATTTCCTTAACATTTGAGGCTCTTTCGAAAAAGCAAAAAATGCGACTCTGCATATTTGCATGAGATTCCTGACAGGCGAAAAAGACGAAAAAGGTGATACTGCATTTTTTCACGAGATTCCTGTCAGGCGAAAAATGCGACATTGTCGTAAACTTTGTGTAATTCTGCACACTGTGTAAAAACATTTGTAATTCTACAAACTGTGTAAACACATGAGAAAATCCGTGTAGTGGGTTTCTTTCCTTGCCTAACCTGAATCCAAGATCTAGTGAATCTAGCATCATAGAGACGGAGTTAGTTGTCACGCGTAGGTTCGTTCCCATGAGAGTGATAGTTTAGTTCAGATTTTAACATGAATGGAAGATCTAAATCTAACTCTACATCCATTAACCCTACTCATTAACACTACACATCCCTTAACACTACACATCCACAACAGAGATAGCTTACTCTTTCTCTCTCTCCATGTCTCTCTCATAAAAAGTATAATAACATACAATCCCAATAACACTCAAATCCAACAATTAGCAAAATCCAAATAAGCATGAGAGATGGAGGAAAAGTGATAGAGAGCAAGGACATTCATCAATCCATTTCTGAAGAGAACCAATCTGCTTTATTGAAATGAGGAAATGAATATGAGGAGCAACTCGTAGAGAGGAGAACCCTGGCCTCTGAATCCTATTGGTCCAGTCTTGTCTCTCTTTTTATTCAAATTTTAAAAAAGTGTGGGAACCATCAAAATTGGAGGGAAACCCAACTTTATTCACTATCTTGACATTTAGGCCCCGCGACATTAAAAGTCTTGCAAAAAAGCCTAAAGTCCTTTTATGACTTTTAACTTATCAATCAAATAACTATGATCATCGCATGAATTGCCATCAATCGGATTTTACATAGTTTGTGCAACACTTCATGATGGAGTTGTAAAGACTTATCATAATTTAATCATTACGTTGCTGCTATGCATAAGGATGGGATCAAAAATTCAATTGACATGACATCATCTTGACCATAAACCAGTTGAAAATGTGTTTGATTTGTATTATTTTTGTAAGCGGTTTTGAATGCCCATAATGCTGCATACAGTTTATGTTCCCAATCGGACCGACTCGCTTCAACTGTCTTTGTCATAATGGTGTAGAGAATCTTATTGGAAGATTCAACTTGGCCATTCCCTCTGGGATAGTAGGGAGTACTAAATCTGTGTATAACAAAAAAAATTTCCAGTAAACACTTTATTTTGATTAACAAAGTGTGTACCCTGGTCACTGACAATCTCGATTGGACATCCAAATATGATTATAATATTTTCATATAGAAACTTGGCCATAGATTTTGCATCAGCAACTTTGACAGCTTTGGCTTCAACCCACTTGGTCATATAATCAGTTGCGACGATAATGTATTGGGCCTAAGATCCTTGCACGGCAGGGTGAATAGGTCCAACATAATCTAGTCCCCATTTTTCAAACGGTGCTTGCGATAAAACCGGATGCAAGAGTTCATAGTTTTGTCGAGTAGGTCGTCGTGCTCGCTGACAAACATCACATGTCTGAATAAAATTTTCTGTGTCCTTGTAAAACGTAGGCCACCAACAACCTGATTGTAAAAGTTTGCGAACAATAATATCTGTAGAGAAGTGTCCTCCACCCATGGCATCATGTGAAAACATGATTAAATCTGGTATTTCATGTGGTAAAACACACCTTCGTAAAATATTATCTGATCCACGACAATACAATTGTCCTGCAAATAATTGATAAGGTTGAGCTTTATGAATCAATTGTCTCTTCTGTACTTTTGTCAAGGAGTCATTCGTTGTCCTAGCATCAGGTACTCAATGTTAAAAATTGTAAAACATATCTATCATCTGTTGTTAATGTTTGGGAGATCCTACCCATGTAAATATTTTATACATATCCAAGGTATGTGAATTGAGCACATATCCTTGTAGAATAGGGCGAGTTTGGGTTAGGTAGATCAAATTCCAGTGATGCATAAAGTCTAGTTGGTCTAGTATGATATGCAATAATGTTGACAATGTCTAGTTTGACATGCATATAGAGATTCACATGGAATTGGTCAATTATGACCTTGTAGAAACTCGAGCCACAATAAATGCATAATGTCCTAAGTTTCCATAGTGACATGCAAAGCATGCAATCACTGTAATGGACACATGCATGTAGATTTGTACATGGCTAGTTGAGAAATTGCCATTTGGAGAAAGTAGGTAGAAGTTAGGTGCAACCTATGCATGCTAGCAATTAGGTGTCAAGTTAATAGTTGTTTGCACTTGAATAGGTGTAGGATGTGCATTGAATGCAAGGAGTACCACGAATTTTGGCTCTCCTATATATGTACATATCATTCTCATTCACAAAGTAATGAAGAACCAAAGTTTTGTAGCTATCTCATGCTTGGTTGGATCTAAACTGTTTTTTCTTGTTATCTCTCTAGTTTTCTCTCTCTAACGCGTGTTGAAGCTAATGCTAAAACACTGTAATCTTGTACTTTTAATCATTCTTTGATTCATTGCTATCATAGTCTATTGATTGATCTTAGAATAATCTATGACAATACCATGTCTTGATATCACATGTCCAAGCACAACTCCGTGGAAAACCCATATCTGACATTTTTCTGGATTTAGAAAAATCTGATATTTGCGACATCTTTCAAATACTTTCTCCAATCGATCCAGGTGGTCTGTATCTGTACTATGAACCAAGTAAATTTCAAGGAATTTCTGCAGATAATTTTTAAAAGCAAATTACATTACTCTTTGGAATGAACTTGGTGCATTACAGAGTCCAAACGACATTACTTTGTAAGCATAGTGCCCCATTCTGTTGCAAAAGCAGTTTTATGGCGATCAACAGGTGCAATCTTAACCTGGTTGTAACCACTAGATCCATCCAGGAAACTATAAGCTTTCGCTCCAGCAAGGCGATCCAAAATGCTTTCAGTAAAAGGTAACGGAAAGTGATCCTTTTGCATCACTTTGTTCAACGCTTTGAGATTCACACAGATTCGCAATTTTTCATTTTTCTTAGGAACAATGACAATCAGTGAAATCCATTCAGTATGCTCGATCTCATAAATAAAATCGGTGTCAAGCAATCTCTGAAGTTCTTTCTTTATCAGGTCCGCCACATTAGGATTACAGCGATAAAACTTTGTAACCTTTGCAACTGCATCAGGTACTAGAGGTATGATATGTTCAATCACTGATGTCGAAATACCCTTAAAATCTTGATGAGTCCATGCAAAGCAATCTTGATACTTAATAAGTAACAAGCGGAGTGCTTGATACTATTCAGGAGTAAGTTGTGATCCAACTTGTACAATTTTTTCTGGTTCTCCTGGTTCGGCAAGATTCATTGGCTGCGTCCTAGTTGGGCCATCGTAAACCTCTTTAGATTTCGGCATATGTTCTTCAGGTTCACGATGTGCTTTAGGTAACATGATAACCACATCATCCAGTGTATAACATTTAAAATGTTCAGGCATATCATGCTGGACTACATCTGTTTGTTCTTTTTCGAAAGGACTTGTCTTGGATCTCTGCTTAGCCTTCTTAGCAGGAATTAATCATGGAGGTGATGACTTTCGAGATGATAAATCTTTCTTCATAGGTGAAGACTTCCTAGACCATGATGTTTTACTAGAAATCTGACTTGAAGAATCATCCTCGACTTTTCCTTTGCCTTTATCCAATAAGGTGGCACTTTCTCTGAATCAATCTTTCGAGGGGGATTTTTTCATTTTAGGACCGTATTATAATGTTGCTTAGCTTGTTTCTTTGTCATCAATCCTGTGATCCTGTCTTCCTTTAATATAACTGCTTTGGGCTATTTTACTGTGAGTTCATCAGGAACATTACGCACTCCAAATCTGGTCGGATCCATATGATTTAGAATCTGCTCATCCATAAGTTCTGCATTGCCATCATAAGTCAAGGCATGACTCACAGGAATGAGTTCATCCTCAATCGGATCTGGTATAGGTTCCATTGATATCCAGGCTACATTCAGCACATTCAGTGAAAACATGATTGGTGTATCCAAAGTTCGATCTAATAAGAAAATCTCACTCAAATCTGATTGATTATCTTGTTGACACATATATCTTGCTGTACAGTCAATTGTTGCAAGAGCTTCATTTCATTCGACGATATCCGTTTGAGAATCGTAATGAACTCCCAAATTTTTCTCTGGTCGATCACAAGTATGATATGTTGTTAACAGATTGTCATCCTCTTTTTGAACCATTGGTTTGATAGTCCAAGTTGTAGGATCAATTTTAACTGCACGTTCACGATTTTCAAAAGTGATTTTTTTGGTACCCCACTTATGAATTACTTGCGCAACTCATACCCATGGACGTCCTAATAGAATTCGATAGACATTTGGCGCTTCTGATAAGTCCATCACTACAAAAGTAAAGACGAACTATACTCCCGCAATTATGATAGGTATATCTTCCACCATTCCTCGTGGACGAACTGTCGTTTGATCAACTAGCTTAATAGCAAAAGTAGCAAGCTTAATCTTTGTAAGGCCCCATTTTGCACATAGCTTTGTAGAAATCAGGTTAACTCCTGAACCGCCATCTATCACGGTTGCTTCTTTAGGAAATTGTCTATGCTGTATCGGCAAAGTGATATTCTTTTGTTCACTTTCCCAAGCGGCTCCAACATGGAGTACTTCGTTAGATTCTTCAAATTCAGCACAAAAAAGCGGCTCCTGATGGACACCTGATTCTTCTTGAGCTAACTTTTGCGCTAAGACTTCTTTTGCTTTTGGCACCAACTTCAGGAACTCTCGCAATGAAATACTGATCTTGCTAGACAAAATGTTCATCAGTAGTTCTGGATGCGGTGCTTTTGGTTCAGTCATCTTGAAGGGTTCTTCAAGATGATGTAACTGATCATTCATATCCGTACGTAAATTTCTTAGCGGCTGCAATGGTGAAGACTGAACTTCAGCTATTGCTTTAGCAGCTTCAAGCTCCTCTTCTTCTTGCAGATGTTTGATCCATTGTCTCATATCCTGATATCTTCGTTTTTCTGTATTACGATTTGGATAGACTCCCGATGTTGTTGGTATATCATTCAATGGTACAGAATCAGCAGGTACTGGATCCATTACTGGTTCTTTCTGCTTCTGTGCTTTGGTGACCACCATCAAGGGTGCACTTGGTTTATTCTGAACTACTGGTCTTTGCTTGATTGCTATCAAATTTACAAGTGCTGTAGCTGGTGGTGGCTTCGATCTTGTTGGACAGTCTTTATAGCAATGCCCGTAACCACAGTCACAATAGAATAGTACAAATTTTTCTTTATTTGGGCATTCTGCAACTCTGTGATTTTTTCCACATACAAAGCATCCAAGTGATGCTCTGGTCCAATTTTTGGAGGCTTGTTGTTGAGCGGCAGCATAAATGGCATATTGTTCTAAAGATCCACCTGAAGATCCACTTGCTTGATCATTTCCATAGTTCCATTGCTCAGCATTTCCGTAAGGTTCCGGTTCCATCAAATTGGCTGGAGGAGCGGAGTGCTTTGGTGGGGCAAGTAAAGCTAAATGTTCTGGGTATCCAAGAGCAGATTGTTGCGGTCTTATTGCTGGATTACCTCCATATTGTGGTTCTCGATATCCTATCTGGGCATACCGTTGTTGAATAATCCGAGGGTTGAAGTTGCAAAAAGTAGTCTCATGATCAAGTGAATTACACATATGGCAAACATTGATTTCCATTCATTTTTTCAATTGAGGACACTCGTTCATTGTGTGATTCCTTGTACAAATAGAATACCAGACATTTTCCCTGGTAGGAAAAGTCTTTGCAAGCTTTTCAGGTTCCTTGTTTGCTTCTCGGTGGAAATTTTCCAATGCTTTGATCTTCTCATCAAATTGCAACTGCAAGTTTCTGCTGGTTCTTCCAAGTTTCTCAAACTCATTGAGCATCATTTCTGTAGTAGCATTGGCATTCATTGATGCAATGGTGGTGGATGTCGTAGTAGTCTGCCCTGTTGTATAAGGCAACATACTGATATTTGGCTCCTCATCTGAATCTTCATCCTCCTCCCGAATTGCATCGTCCATAGCATTTTGCAAGAGTGCATACTCATTATGGCGTTTCAACTCAGGTCTGATCCGTTTAGGTAGACTTGACAAAGCACATAATCATGGTATTTTCGTTAATCAACTCAGGTTCGCATTCAGATCTAAGACGTTTCACCCGTTCAATGTAATCTCAAACCATTTCCCGCTTTCCATTTTAATTTTACTTAAAAGTAGGAAAGGGTCTTCCATAAATTTTCGTGGTTTGAACCATGTGATAAGGGCTCGCTTAACAACCTCTCAATTTGTACGCTCAGTTTTATCTTGATTATAGTACCAATCTTGTGCTGTGCCTGTTAAGGCCATAGGAATTAGTTGAAGTTTATCTTGAGGATAAATCTCACCATAGACTTCACAAGATTCAACACAGATCTGAAGAAATCTAACTGGATCTGTTAATCCATTATAGTTGGGTAGATCCAATCGGGGTGCTCTTCTAACAATAATTGGATTGACTTCTTGTGGAGCACCTCCAGGAGCAGCTCCAGGGCATCTTTACAAATTTAGATCAAACAGATAATGAGATTGGATCTAGATTTTTTTTTTTCAAAAAACTATCTCAGATTAGATCTACTAGATCTATTCCACTTTTCAAGAATCTGATCCTATATGATGAAAAACTTTTCGAAATTCGATCAATTGGTACTTCTCAAAAATGATAAATCTCTCAAAATCTAAATCAAAATATATCAGATTTGATCCAAATTTTGACAGAGACTTGATCTGGAACATCAGATACTAAAAATAGAACTGGTGAAGGTTCACTAGGCGAAGGTTGTCTCGACAAAGGTTCAACAGTGCTATTTTGGAAAAAAAAAACTCTCTGAATACTTTTCTGGCAATTTCTAGGGAAATAACCTTTGCCAACCTCTCAGGTGAAGGATCTGACACAGATACAACTATGGAAAATTGGACGAAGGTTTGTGACACAAGAAATTATAGTTTCTGTAGTCTGGTGAGGGTAAAATTCAAGAATTTCTGTGATCTTATCAAGAAGAATTTTTGTCGAACTCAAAAATAGTATTTTACTATAAATAGCATGTTTTGGAATCCCGGCGAAAGTTCTGGTGAAGTATCAAGAGTAATACTAGTATTTTTGCAAAAAAATGACTTTTTTTTTACAAAAATATGGCAATACGACAACTGATCCTCTAAAAATCTTTCTATTTTTGGTCTTATTCTTCGCCAACCTGGCAATAGATAAATTTGAATCACACCTAAGCACAGTGAATCGGACGAAGGTTCTTTTTTCTGTATTTTTAGAGTTTTGACGTTTTCTCGGTGTTTTTTTGATGATTTTTCTGATGTTTTTGGAAATCTGCTGGGAATTAATCTTTGCCCTTCAAATTGGAGGTTTTGTAAACAAAACCAAAGGTGTCTGCAACTCAGCGAAGGTTTCCTAAAAGAGAGTAAAAAGTTATCAGCTCTGATGACGCTTTTTGCCTCTTTTTTGACCAAATCTGACTGATTTGACTGATTTTTGTTATTTTCTCTGATATCTTAGATCCAAATGGATCTTAAGATTGGTGATCTGAATAGTTTTCCCTGTTTTTACAATCATATTAGATTTCAAACAAGCCAATCCACTCAAATCAAGCAAAATCAATCCCAAACTAACCCTAAAATGCAGATCTAACACTATTCATGCCACGACAAGATGCCTAATGCAAGCTAACTATCCAACAATCATGCTGCAAACTGAAAAATTGGCGTAGCTCCCCAACAACGGTGCTAAAATTGTAGTGGGTTTCTTTCCTTGCCTAACCTAAATCCAAGATCTAGTGAATCTAGCATCATAGAGACGAAGTTAGTTGTCACGCGTAGGTTCGTTTTCATGAGAGCTAACTCTACATCCATTAACCCTACTCATTAACACTACACATCCCTTAACACTAACAATCCCTTAACACTACACATCCACAACAAAGATAGCTTACTCTTTCTCTCTCTCCCTTTCTCTCTCATAAAAAGTATAGTAACATACAATCCCAATAACACTCAGATCCAACAATTAGCAAAATCCAAATAAGCATGAGAGATGGAAGAAAAGTGATAGAGATCAAGGACATTCATCAATCCATTTCTGAAGAGAACCAATATGCTTTATTGAAATGAGGAAATGGACATGAGGAGCAACTCGAGTCGGTCCCTTCTTATAGTACAGAGGAGGACCCTGACCTCTGAATCCTATTGGTCCAGTCTTGTCTCTCTTTTTATTCAAATTTCAAAAAAGTGTGAGAACCATCAAAATTGGAGGGAAACCCAAATTTATTCACTAACTTGACATTTAGGCCCTGTGACATTAAAAGCCCCGCAAAAAGGGCTAAAGTCTTTTTATTGCCTTTTAACTAATCAATCAAATGAGTATGTGATCATCGGGTTGGACTTACACACGCAGGGTGCCAAATCCCTCTCACTTATTAACTAGGGTTAGGGTTGCCTTGGGATCTGCAAACCCTTCCAATAATCCACAGAACTGGATAAACAATGGATCAAGATTAAAACCAATTAGACGATTGGTAAGAAGGAGAATAATTCAACACAAGGAGTTAGAAATCAGAGTTAATCTGATATACATTTTATGTAAGCTTCAAATGTGATCTTGTAATTAGTGTACAGTTAATTAGTTGACTTGCATGGGGATTGCATGTCTTCATGCACATGAATCTACTCGCTATATCGTAAGGTGGGGATTCTCTCGTCGACAACTTGGCCTTAGCTAACCAGTTTCTCTCTTCTTCTCTTGCTTTCACATGGTATGGCTTGGGGCTAGATCCAGGTTTAATCTAAGTTTGGTTGGGCAACTTGGCTCCATAGTCTCTCTTGTTGTGTTCTCCTATCCTCATCTTAGGGTTTTTTTTCTTAGTGGTCTTTACACATACCACCAACCATTGCTCTCAGCTTTCACTAGCACCATTCATAGGTTAGAGATGCATTTTTGCTGCGCATGTGCTTGTACCATCCACCAACTCTCAAGCACATGAATGGTTAAGAGCGTTTCCCATATACAAGAGTAGATTGAATGAATGGTTAAGCGCTTTCCCATCTCTATCTACATTGTGTGGGTGGATCCCACCTCAAGCATAATCAATGCTTAGATTTGTGTTTCAAGGTAACTTGAGATACTAGTATGCAACACTAATCTGAAAATTTTGACAACTCCTCCACACCGACATTTGACCACTTACCAAGTCATCAAACTTAGGGCTTTTATGGTACATAAAAATGCCCATCTCCCTTGTCATTGAGTGACTTAGGATTCACCTATCTCTTTTGACAAAGCTTATTGATGCTATCCTACCCCTCTTCATGGCAAGGCTTTCAAGACTACCATTCCCAAGTGAAACATCTAGGGATGATCAACTTTTTATTAAGACCACCTCAAAGTCTTGTAATCAATAGGACCTTTCTTGCGGTTAGTCATGCCTTTCTTCTCTAAGTACCCAATCTCACATTCTCATTCTTGGCCATGGTTTCTAATCTCGAACACTCTTGGAGTACACAAACATCCCAATTCACAGTTAATTCCTAAATATCTTTAATTTATATTGTGTTGGTCAAGCTTGCAATGTGTCCTCAAGGTACATCTCTCATATGTACCTACACATTCTAAATCGTGTTTAGTTTATTATAAACTGTCAATCCATCTTGGATTAGTCAAAAGCTTACATGAGTCCTCATGGTACATCTCTCATATGTATTTGCAAATGCCAAGCCATATCAAATAATCTATATTTTCAAAGCACATATTCAAAGAGTAATGAGTCTTCGAATCAGAAATGAGGTCCGAGGAAAGAAGGATTTTTACTCTTTAAGCCTATGACTTGAAAGTTCAAACTTTCATCTCTTCTATTGCTACAATGATTCCTTATTATTCTACCTCCTTTTTACTTATAGTCCATAATATGATAGTCAAATTTAGTTTTGAAGCAAAAAAAAAGAGTCCAGACTTCTACCATGAGGATTGGTGAACATTTGAGACTCATATCTATCTTTTGTAGCATAGAACACTTTTTTTAAACCAAAATAATAAATGGCAAAGGTTGTTGGAGATTATGCTACAAGGCAATTTCTATACACAATAAATGCACATCTACATTACATTTTGTAGCAAATTTTAACCCTCATTCCAAAGGAATTTCATATATTAGATGTACAAACAGAATTAAGTTGATAGAAACATAACTAGTTTTTCATGATTAAATTTATGTTGTATAAGCAATATTATTCTCACGAATGTGACACAATTTTCCAAGGTTGAAATATGCTACATGTGCCTCTAGAAGCACATGTTGACAATAACTTTAAATCAAAAAGTAGTTGATCTTTGCTAGTGGAAATTATTCAATTACAATATATGAGAGAGACTTAATAGCTTTATGACATGCTTTAATGGGATAGATAGAAAAAGAAAATAGGAACAATGACAAAAATGAAATGACCACATATTATTGCAAATAAAATGGACACCTATTCAATTTAGTAAGGATAAAAAAATACGATGTACATTTAGTTCAAGAGATAGTCTTTGGTCTCACTTGCATCATATGAGAATGCTTCATTTTGATATGTCAATTCTAAACGTGCTTGCTATTCACTAGAATATCAATTCCAAAAATATTTATTCTATTATAACCATGTCAATATGCTCTCTTTACTAAACAACTAGTGAATGGAAAATCCACACACATTTGTACCTTTTAAACTTCTACTATTTACCTATATCACTTGGAATTTCTTTTGGTAATATATGTGAATTGATACAATTCCCATGTGGAAAGAAAACAATGATGTTGTAGCCAAGATGATACAATTATAAAAGTATATTGTTTGCTTTAATGAACACCTTCTCACTGCAATGGTTAAGATAGTTTATTCAAAAGTTGTAGTCATGTAGTATCATCTCCCTTTGTGAAAGCATGTTAACCATTTAGACTTGCTAATGTAGAAATAACATTGAACTGAAGAGGTAAAATCACACTATATCACATGTACAATTAGAGAACATGAAGTGTCATGCTCTATTATCCCATAAGGAGGTCACAGTAGGCCTACCTCAACCCATAAATTGATTATGATTATGGGGGTTGGGGCCCTCATGGAATTAAAGTCATAATTAATGGCTGGAGGCTTAAAACTCAAGATGGTAAATTGGTATGGATCTAAAAATGACTCACAGGAGAAGTGGATGAGGTGGCCCAATTAGGTTGCTCATGTGTCCAATAAGGTGTCACAATTCACTACTAGTGGTGGACGGGCCTTGAGTTAAAATTTTGATAGGATCTAGTGCAGTATGCAGATCACATCAATCAATCACCATAGCCACTCCTCACAAGCTCTCGAAGATGGCACAACAAAAGCTAATTGTATTACAGGAGAAAACTGTACATATACCAAAATCCCTAACATAAAAGGAACCATTAAGAATTCAAAACAATTGAATTATATACCAATAGATATCCAATATCTATATCCAAAAGGGTACAAGGAATTCCATTCCTTTAAGAAGATCTATAAACGCACTATCCTATATTCCAGAGATCTTAAAAAAAAATCCATCTGGATTTCCCATACCAAATATGCACATACCTATTCCACCAAGTACTAGAGTACCCCCATATTTTAGAACAAGTTATAGACATGCAACAAAAGATACTCTAGACATTTTTCTTTCAGATATATGTGGTCCAATGCAAACCCCATTGCTTGATGCAAAGTATTTCAATATCTTCATTGACGAATATTCTAGAAGAATAGCTGTTTATTTTATTAAGCAAAAATTGAAGGCTTTCAAAATCTTTCGACAATTTAAGGAGCGTGCAAAAATAAAAACTGGTCTGAAAAATAAAGCTACATCTCTACTGAATTCAAGGAATACTGCCTTAATAATGGCATTGCGCAACAGTTTATTACCTCCTATTTGCCTCAATCGAATGGACTTGCTGAGAGAAAGAATAGAACCTTAGTCGAATCGGCAAGTGTATGTTTGCTCATGCAACACTTCCGAATGACACTTTTGAACATCTTCTGGGTTGAAGTTGTCTCCACTGCAACTTACATCCATAATATATGTCCGACTAAAGGTCTCTCAGACAAAATACCATATGAAGTTTGGAGAGGCTCTAAACCATCATTATCAAATCAATTCGTTTTTGGATGTATCGCTTATGCACAAACACTACAAGATATCAGTCCGAAGAAACTTGACTTCCACAATATCAAATCTATTTTCATCAGCAACACTACTTCATATAAATCTTATAAGTTGTATGATCCTATCGAATCGAAGATATTCACCAATCGAGATATCGTCTTCATTGAAGATCAGTTAAGTTGACCTCAAAGGCAAGGGCAAAGCTCATATAGTCAAACTATCGAGCATTATTGTTTCCAAGTTGACTAATCCTATTGGAGCTCCTAGATCGTCTATTTCAGACGAACAACTTATTAACTGTGAATCCGAAAAAGATGATGTTGCAGCTCAATAAATACAACATAATGAAAATAATCAACTTCGCTCATCTCCCATAATATCGACAAGAGATCGCAGACCACCTATAAGGTATATCGACGAATCTGTAGTCTATCTTGTTCAAGAGCTGACTATTGTTGAAGAGGCACTCAATCATCCCGATTCTGATCTTTGGAAAGAAGCTATGGATAGAGAGTATTCACTCTCGTCAAGAACTAGACTTGGACTATTGTTGAATTGCCTGCCAACAGAAATGTAGTTGATTGCAAATGGATTTTCAAAACCAAATACAATGTGGATATGGAAGTATCAATCGAAGAAAAGCTCGACTTGTCGCGAGAGGATTTTTGTAGATACATAATGTCGACTACACTGAGACTTTTAGTCCAGTAGTTAAACATTCTTCAATTAGACTTTTATGGTTGTTTGTTGTGGCTACTACCGATCTAGAGATACATCCTATGGATGTACAGACACCATATTTCAATGGAGTCATTGAAGAAAATATTTACATGATGCAACCCAAAGGTTATACTATCGAAGGCAAATAGAATCATGTATGTAAACTCCAAAGAGCACTTTATGGCTTGAAGCAATCTGCTAGCGCATGGTTTCAAAGGATCAACACCTTTCTTATCGATCATGGCTATAAACCAAGCACTTCAAATTCTAATGTCTACTTCAGACTATGCAACATTCCTTTATTATTATCACTTTGTACATGGACGACACACTGCTTTTCAGCAATCCCTTTGGGAAGGTGCATAGCTTGAGGGAAGGTTCTCGGGCCTCCTCTTGCCTCCTTCTCATCGGTTTGTATTGTGGCATGTATTTATTTGGTTGATTATTAGTTAGCCGCAACCTATCATTCCATGTCCCATGTGGGTGTTAATTTAGAATCTAGTTTAGTAACCTTGCTAGTTGGGTGAGTAGTAAAGATTGGTTAGTTATTGGTTTTAGATAGTTTCATTTCCGTTTTGGACACTAGTTGGGCAAGCCTTGGTGCATTCATTCTTCTAACTAATTTTCTTTGAAAGCTTTGGTAAAAACTTAAAAAGTGGACGATCGATCCTCTCTATGTTAGAAATCAATGATAAACTTCATTGTTACTGTTTACGAGGTACATTAATGTTGACAGCTGTGACCAGCTGTCATTAGCTGTAGGCTAGTCTATTAGTCTACTCGTAGGTTTTCTCTCTCTATCAGGGATTCAAGGTCTATTTGTACTTTTTACATTTTGTATGAGTTAGTGTGATAGAGTGACAGTGCGTGTTCTTCTTCCGCCTTCTTGTGGTGATTGCTTATGGTGAATGCTTGATGTTCTATACCCAACCCCACACGGTTGAAACCCACCGCCCCACCACCCTCCACCTATCTGGCATTTTTTTCAGGGGAGGGAGACCTATTGGCTGAACCGTCGCTTGCACCCGTCGCTGTTAAAAATTTAAAGAAATTGCATCCGAAGTGCACCCGACGACAAACAAAAAAAATTTGTCCGACATGCATTCGACGACTTCGTGTCCACGACGACCTCCAGAAAAACATTTCCGTCCAAAGTGCATCCAATGACTTGTTTGTACCAGTTGCATCCGTCGTTGCATCTTCTAGGTTGCATCCGATGTTGCTTTCGCCAGGTTGCATCCGCCAGTTTGCATTCGCAGTTGCCTCTGCCAGTTTGCATCTGTCAGGTTGGCATCTGCCGTTGCATCTGCCAGGTTGCATCCATCGTTGCATATGTCAGTTTGTGATTTCCATCCGATATTGTTCCATCCGACACTGTCACTCAATTGCATATGATACAGTGCTTTTTATCCCTATTTGACATTGAACCCATACTATCAATACTGTTTTGCATCCGTCAGTCTCAATACCATTGCATCCGACATACCAGTTTTATAGAATTTCTATTGAACATCTAATTCTATCTTAAGGTATTGTCAATTTGCATTTAAAAAAAAAAAATCCAAATCACAAAAGAGTTGAATCAGATTCACTCAGTTCTCATGGCCAATTTACCCAAAGAAATTATAGATGAATTCACACTGCCCAATCATCCAAATGATGAGAACAAACCCTATCGCCTTAGATCTCAGGTAAATCAAGACCCTGGACCATCCAGATGGACACCCAACCCAGATGATCACCTTGTTCACCATGCTCACCATACCGCTTGGTCCAAAAACAAACACCCAAATTGGAATTACCAAAGTTTGATGGTAATGTGGACCCTCATCTATTTACAAGTCTATGAGAATGCGTAGTGTATGGAAAATATACCGACAATGCAAAAGTTCAACTTTTTTCAATGACCATAGTAGATAAAGCATGAGAGTGGTTTTTTAACCTCGATCGTGATGATCAACAAGATTGGTCAGAACTGAAAGAATATTTTATTAAATGCTTCCAACCTTTCAGACTCACAAAAGGCCCCTTTGTACATCCTAGTAATATAAAAATAAAAAAAGATGAACGTGTATTTGACTATATTGAGTGCTTTAAGCATCTCAGAAGTCAAGTCCAGGAACAACCTACTAATAAGATATTGATCATATGGTTTATCGTGGTCTTCCTAGACACATCCGGAAAGAGCTTAAACCTAGCGAAGAGTATTTTACTCTTAAATCTGCTATGTCTGATGCCATTCGTGAAGAAGATGAAGGGTCTAATGATGAGGACCAGAAAGAGAAAAGAGCTCACCGTGTATTCCCTGATAATCATCCAAGTGAGCCCCGAGATTCAGACCAAGTCTGGAAATCTCAATTTGAGTTGATGAATCAACAACAGATGGAGAAACTCAACAAGGAGTTTCAGCAAGTCTTAAAATCTTTTCAAAGTCAGTTGCCAGGGTAATTGCCATCTGGTAATGTTATCCATAGGCGAGAAGACACATGGTGCCTGTTGGTGCATGATGGTGGTCTGCGTGGTCTACGATTGATTGTGACTGCAGTGGAGCCATGACGAATGCAGAACACGAGAGACAATTACGATGTAAACGATGTCTCTACCAGAAGTAAAGAAAAACAATTATGAACACAATAGTAACTACGTATTTTAGAAATGAGGATTAATTAGAGAATGGAATCAAAGGCTTGTTGTCCTTTTGGGTTATCAAAGTAGGAGTCTGAGACTGCCGTAACAGTAGGATTGCGAAGCATTAGGCGTCTTGGACAGCCATGCGATCCTCTATCTCTGATAACCATGTTTGTGTGCAAGAGAGTGAGAGAGACAATTGCATTCAATCAAGAACGTAATAATTGAACAATAGCAAATCTGTATAAAAGAGAGAATCAGAACATAATACAGTAGCACTGATAAGCGCATATTCATACTTACAGATTCTGAAACAATGGCTACAGTTCTCTCTCTCTCTCTCTAAAATCACTCTAATGAGCTAGCTACTTAAGACCTTTTGGTCGTTTGATCGCTCTGTGCATCTACAAATTGTTCAACTCACTACTCTGATTTTCTCTCTCTATCTCTTTGCAAATCATAGAGTACATGAGAGAAACTATGATAGATTCATAAGGGTACTTGCACATTTCTTGCTGATCTGCCTTTGTTCTGGGGCACATGTCTTTGGACAACTTGCATCTTGGATCCATAGGAGTGTCTATGGGCATGCAATCTTCCATGTCGTATCTTCGAAGTACATTAAGTAAGTAGGATTGCTGGCTTATGGCGATCCTTCTGCTTGCGCGATCTTTGTGAATCTCCATTCCAAGTAGGTAATGGACTGGACCTAAATCAGTCATCTCAAACTCTGATGAGAGTAAGGACTTGGTCTCTTGCAACAACTAATTTAAATTGTTGATGATTAGGGAATCATCAACGCATAGTGCTATTCTAACATAGCTTGGCCCCTTTGGTTTTAGATACACATGTGAATCTGCGGTGCAGGAGGTAAAGTCGTGCTGCAACAAGAAACGATTTATTCTATCATACCAGGCTCTTGGAGCTTGCTTCAGACCGTATAATGCCTTATGCAATTTGCATAGTAGATGCTCCTTGCCTTGAGGGATGTAACCTTCTGGTTGATATATGTAGACATCTTCTTGTATGTATCCATGTAGGAATGCCGTCTAGACGTCCATCTTGTAAATATCCAGATCTTCTGCAGCAGATATAGCCAATAAGGTATGAATAGACTGATGTTTTACTACTGGACTGAAGGTCTTAGTGTAGTCTATCCCATATACTTGTTCAAAGTCTTTAACTACCAACTAGCTTTCCATTTGGATATTGATCCATCTGGTTTAAGCTTCAGCTTAAATATCCACTTAGATCAATTATCTTTACACCAGTAGGAGGAATGACAAGACTCCAGGTCTTGTTCTTCATTGGAGATTGATACTCAGCATCCATGGCGTGCTTTCCATTTGTCTGCATCGGGCATTGACAGTGCTTCTACTATGGTGGCAGGTTCGTCATGATTGATGAAAGTTTGAGAGATGAAGCGATCAGGTGCTTGATCAGACGATTCTCCTTGGTAAATGATTGGGATCATAGTATTTTGCAGTTGAACGATCATGGGTCTAGGCCCATCAATGGTAAGTGGAGTCGTTGGGACGAACTCCATTATTTGAACAGTCGTAGGTCGTAGCCTATCGATGGAAGGTGGAGCTGCTATGGCAGTCTCTTGTATTGGTTGCTTCTGCTTGAAATCGTAATACTTGTCTTCAAGGAAGACAACATCGCGACTGACTGAGATCTGGCCCATAACCACATCGTGAACATGATATGTCTTGTATGATGTTGAATAGCAGATGAAGATGCTTTTACAACTTACTAGGTCTAGCTTTTTCCTCAGATCAGATGGCACTTTTGCATAGCAGAGACATCCAAAAACACACAGGTGTTTCAAACTTGGTTTGTAACCGTAGTAGGCTTCAAACGGTGTCTTGGAATCAACTGCTTTAGTGCTAGAGTAATTTTGCAGATAGCAAGCCGTAGAGATAGCTTCTGTCCAAAAGGTTTGAGACAAATGCGAATTTATTGTCATGGATCATGCAGCTTCCAACAATGTGTGGTTCTTCTGCTCTGCTACTCCGTTCTGTTGTGGAGTGTAGCTCGTAGTAAACTAGTGGTGCACACCACATGAAGATAGGTAGTCCTTCATCTCATTTGACAAGAACTCTCCCCTTGAATCAGATCGTAGGGCCTTGATTTTCTGACCAGTTTGATTCTCAGCATATTGCTTCAAGTCTTTAATGCAACAAAATGCTTTTGACTTGTTCTTTATGAACATAACTATGGCAAATCGGGAGTAATCATCAATGAACGTGATAAAATATAGAGCTTGACCTAATGAAGGTATACTCATAGGACCACACAAGTCACTATGTATCAGTGACAAGATTAACTTCGCCCTTTTGGCTTGTCCTTTAAGAAATTTCGTTCTAGGTTGTTTCCCTAGTAGACAATTTTCACAGATAGTCTGATTAGTTGTGGTGACAGTAATTATATTCATGTCCTTGACCATTTTATTGTGATGCATATACAAGATTGAACGCGCGTATAAATGACCTAATCTTTGATGCCATAAATTAGCATCTAAACAACTCATAGAAAGTGCAACATCGTGACTCAGTATATACAAATTTTTTTTCTCTGTAAGCAGAAAGGATTTTCTTTGAGTTCTCATCTAAAATAGTACATCGGTTGGCAGTGAACAAAGCTCTATAGTCCTGATCTGTGATCTTGCTAATAGATAAAATGTTCTTTGTTAATTTGGGTACATAAGTACTCCATTAAGCTACCTAGTGATGCCATCAGAGAAAAGCAGTTGAATAGACCCTTGGCCTTCAACTTGGTGTAAACTGGAGTCACCAAAGAAAATGTACTTTGATTCTGTAGTTGTGAGTGTAGAGAAGAGGTCCTTGCATGGCGTCATGTGCTGAGAAGCACCTGAATCGAGATACCATTGATGGGCATGTAGACCGGCCCTCCAGTATTCGAGATTGTTGGTCATGCCATGATTTAATTCCATGTCAAGGCCAGTTTGTGACTGATAACCTTGAGAGGACCCAGACACTCTAATTGAGACATATGGAGTATTGCATGTCTGTGTGACGGATATAGGCAGGAGGACTGCATGAAGAGATGAGACCTATTTATAGTTGACCTGCATGGGGGTTGCATGGTTTCATGCACCGGACTCTACTCTCTATATAATGAGGTAGAGATTCTCCCATCGACATATTGGGTTTAGGTTATCAGTTTCTCTCTTCTTGCTTCACATGACATGGCTTGGGGGCTAGATCCAAGTTTGATCTAGGATTGGTTGGGCGGTTTGGCATAATAGTCTCTCTTATTGTGTTCTCCTATCCTCATCTTAGGGGCAATCCTATAGGGTCTTTATATTGGCATCAGAGCCCAGCTAAGTTGCGGTCTTGGATAGGATGGGACAAGCCTACATCGATTTGGAAGTTGAAGTGCTTGGATTTACATCCCGGAAGGAGTGCTGTTTTTTCTCAAGGGAATCATGGAGTTGGATTCACAAATTCCGGATAAGTAGCATACTTTTCGAAATTATAGTAAAGTGCACTTCTACATGGATTTTTGGTAAAAGATGCTGCAAGTTTGTAGGAATCTAGATGCAATTTCATGATTTCTTGGGGAAGTTTTCAAATGGTGTTGAGTGATCTACTATGGTAGATTCGGCTGCAAGTTCATTGTTGAATTCTGTTGCACTTAAGGATGGGGATATATGTATATGTATATAATGTTTTGAATCTGGTTCTGACTTATGTTCATTTACAAATATGATTTTCTGGATTGCATGCTGAGGATTAGAAGTTTTTCTTCTACTTAAATCCTCCTGTGAATCTGCATGTGGAACATAAGTGCAGCTATCCTAATTCTTTAGTGTGGAGTGGAATGAAAGTTATGACTGTTTTTGCGGGGAATCACCTCTCTGAAGCTTGTTTACTCCCTGATAATAATGATTGGTTTTTATTTTTCTGCTTCAGAATGAAACATGTATTTTACGGGCAAGCAGAAATAAAAAATTAGGATTATTTGGAGTAGGCAAATCCCTGAAGCAAAAGCTTTTGGATAGAATCCCTCCTTGGTGAGGCTCTGGTCGCTGTAATCTCGCATTTGAACTTGCAATATCTAATAATGAAAACAACGAAATGAGCTTTTATGCCATAAGCTTAAGAATCAAGATTGCTAATAAGTTATTGAAGGTATTGCGTGGCCTGATTTTCTGAAACCCTGGTCTATACACTTTCTGCAACTGTCTGGATTCTGCAAATGTCAGAAAAATCTTGGTTTACTTGTTTAAAGCCTGTCAAAGGGATTTTTGACTGTGGCAAGGCATTATCGCAGTTGGACAGTGGTAGTAACCTGAGCACTGGTTGTGTTGAAATGGAAGACTTTGCTCTCTAATGGTTTTCAAACTATTCTGATGGGTTGGTGGATTAGTCTTCTATTTTTATGCTTGAACCTTGTTTATCCTGCAGGAATGGTTGCCCGTGGAATATTTTTGATGTTAGAGTAGGGCGCTACTTCCCTGATAATCATCATTAATGATGGATGTCTGCGATTTTTTCATGCGCTGGTAGGATGAGATGGAGTGCGTGCTGAAGCAGCACAGACAGTTGTGGGAAGAAGGAAAACGTGAATAGCTTGATCCTTCTTGGCAGCATAAATGCCCTGGGTGATGTAGCGTGTCTGACATGATGGAAATGAGCGGTGGATGTGCCGAAGAAGAGCGCGATCCATGCTACTTGTTCCCTCTCTCTCTCACGCGATCCAGCCCTCTCTTCCTGCTTGGAAAGCATGCCCGTCATCTCTTACTCTCTCTCTCTCGGGAGTTGCGGCTGGGCGTACATAAAAATTCTTTGGGGTGGCGACTGTAGGGCTTTTGTGCTCTCCTTTTTAGTTGATAGACTTTTTTTAGGGTTTTGGATGTAATGGGTTGCATGCCTTAAGGATATGGCTTAAGGTTTTTATTTTAAAAAGGCCTTCGATTGTTTTGCATGCGAGGGGAGTCTATGATTGGTAATGAATATTCCATCGTCAGCTACTCTTCCAGCAATGGCATGGGAAATAACCAGGTCTAGTAAATGATAACCGTAAGTAAAACCTATATGTTGATTTTGAAAGGAGATTTTTTTCGAATCAACGGGCAAAACTTGAAGTATTGATTCTTCGGGCATTTATACTCAGTATAGGAATTTGATTCCTTGGTATCATGCATTTGAAACCATTTAACTCTGGAGTATTGATACTCCCAGTAGATGGAATTAAATCGTGTTTTTTCGGTTTTCTCCTTTTCAAATCGGTGGAGCACCGATCAGTTGGTTATTGTGGTTTTGATGATTTTGGTCATTAAAATTGAACAAACCAAAGCTTTTGAAATACTGTTAGGGCCTATTTTGACGGGGGGTTGGTCCAGCCAAAACGTCCTAAAAGGGTCAAGGGGCCCCACCTCTAATGACGGTTCGGCCCTACGTGAGCAACAAAGGATTTGCCACTTCCAACCCTGATGGCCTTCTCTATTGCTCCGTGCTCCCCAACCGATGAGAGTTTTCCAGACTCTCAGAGATACGGTTGCAAGGAGAGGGTGCTAGTACTTTTGGCTGCAATGATTCACTAGCTTTCTAGGGTCACAGTTCCGTAAAACTTCTGATCACTAATTCGCGTTAGGATCTTGCTAATATCTCTTTCCCCATTGAATTCGGCTTACAGTTAGTAAAAATCTTACATGGGCTGGAAACCGATTTACTGTCTATGATGTGCTCGTGGGGTGCAAGTTATATGCACCGCTTTGTTTGCTAAGCGGCGATATATTCGCCGACCGTCAGGTCTAGGTATTTCGCTAGATAGTACCGACGACGGGTGTGACTAGTGTGACGCTTTAACCAAGGTGGTGTATTTCAACCACGGATGGTGGACGGCCCGCTTTGGTGTTTCACAGAGGCCAGGTCCAGTTGACACGCTTCATAATTGACAAACCGGAAGAAACGCTTCAAAACTTGACGATTCCTTATAGCCGTTCAATAAATCTAACTCAGCAAATTATAAACTACCCAACCTACAATTCTCTCCGTACAACACATTCTAAATCAGTACGAAACAAAGTTATTTACTTAACACTTTCACTAGACAAGTTGGAAATAGGCACTCATTGTTCTAATTAGCCATGCCGCATTTGTTTATAAAATATTACAATTCCGGACTGAGTTTGAATTAATGCTAAAACCGATTCACTATAAAGGCTCCCAAGTATTCACTTGGTTATATAAATACAACCTCAAAAGGCAACCGTAGCAAAACACAATTTGTATGACTCGTTCTTTTAAATCGATGTACTTGATCCCCTGAAAACTTGCTTTACTACAACATTTACAAAAATTTCACTCCAACCACAAGTGATTAAGGCTATAATATCACACTACGAAGGGATTGACCAACAAAACTTCATGGAACTGAAATGAATAGACAACGCAAATAGATTAAGTAAACGCTTACCTCAATGAATAGTTAGGTAGCCGGTTTGCTGTAAGAACCCCTTAGTCATGAATGTCTCAAAGTCCCGGTTGTTTTGCCTTTACTGTCTTGCATGGCTTCCTGGAAGGCGATGGGTATGTGCTTGAATGCTGGCTGAGTACAGAAGAATGCCAAAAATTAGCAACAACAATGCCTTGGATCTCTGCCTCAAAGGTAAGGTGGATTCGCCATAGCGGTGCGCTCAGCTTAGCTGAAAAATAGCAGAGGCCGCGATGGTCACTTAATTAGATTCATAGACTTGACCCAACATTGGACAACAGGGTGGAGTTCATACTCCCTGAGTTCATACTCCCTGAGTTCCCATTATGCTCTTTCTGTCAATGATAGGATGCTCTTGGATTCACAATGTTTTGCATAGAAGGGCTCTCTGTAGTGTAATGAATGCCCACTGGGAATGATATTGGCAGACAGACAATGCACAGGCAGAAACAAAAGGTAGATGGTAGGTGGGCACACGGCAGCGATGAGGTAGCGATCAGCTGAGGGCAGCGAGCAGTTGATGGGGCAGTGAGGAGCTGCAGTAGTCTGCCAGGAATCCCTCCAACGAGCACACAGAGGAGTGCAACAGACAGTTAGCAGGGCCAGCAGGTGAGGCATCGAGCAACTGCAAGTAGGTCGCTGGTGAAGCAACGAAGGCAGAGGCAAGTGAGGCAGCGAGCACTTGTAGGAGCAGCAAACAGAGGCAGACGGGCAGACAGGCAGAAACTGCCTCCAATGAGTTGTTCCGAAATCTCCACAGGCACAGTGAACTCTCCACAGGTGCAGCGAGGTCTTCATAGATTCAGCAAGGGCACTTGGTTGTAGGCAACAGGCTTTGAGTCTGATTCTTTGTGTCCTTCTCACTGTTTATTGGTATTCGATTCTCTTGATTGCTAATACACTTTCCGAGCTTTCAAGGGTATCCAAGCATTCTAAAAATACATACATTACGCCAACCGCTTGAACACAAACCAATCACTACCGCTTGAACACAAACCAATCACTGCTTACGAAACAAATCTCCAACACGTATTCAAAACATTCCATCAACACTTGCGTACACACACTCAAGCACCTCATGCTAATGTACTCCATTTGAACCGAACAAGTCATGATCATTGTCCCATCACTCTCCCTCTTGAAACAAGTAACCGAAATCTTATTGCATATTCAAACCGTTAACTAACCTCACCATTGTTATTGACCAACCATCAAAGGAAACCCTACTCCAAACTCTCAAATTTTCAACCAATCCACTCTACCATTTCTATTTATCAACCAACCACACATGAGTGTCAAACTCAATCTCCACGAATCAAACAAAACATTCCACAATTAACATGGAACAAAGTAACCACTACGAATATCCAATCAAACATGCCATGGGGTAAGTAATCTCAAATCTCTCTCAAACAATCAACATTGAACAAGTATCTCTCAAAATTTGGCATTCTACCTTCTCAATTGACGATACTAGCATGGGAGACCATGAGACCACAAAGTGAAGTTAACTTCTCACATCCTATACAAAGCACTAGTATTGAGCAATAAGAAAGTAGGCATACCAAATCTCATTCTCAAACTTATCAACCTTCAATCAACAACCCAAATGCATTCCAAGTCACATGACTTCTAACTAACTCTCAACAAATGTAATGAAATTCTCAATCAACATGGCATTCAACTACATCAATCTTATCAACTCCAACTATCAACATCATCTCATCATCCAAAATTTCAACTATCAAATTATCAAATCACAAAAGCACTAACATCCAAATACACTAACATTTGAAATACAAGGAGTTGGTTCCTTCTTATAGGAAAATCCAATGCATCCCCTTCACAATGCCATCTTGCCATTCTTCATTTCCTTCAAGCTCTCTTTGCCATTTGTCCTCAACCCATTTGATAGTACACCTAGTGGCCTCCATAAGAGAGTGGGGGAGTGGTGCATTCAAGACCCTCTTCCAAAACTAGCCAAGATGCCATTTTTGTCAAAGGCTAGGGAGGCCATTCAAGTTTCTCCTTTTGTACACCCTAGAAGCCCAAAATGTCAATGGCTAGTGGGTGTACCTCCCAATTTTTATAGCCTCCAAGGTGTTTTGGCATTTAATATCCAAATTTTGGGTGAGGCCCTTTTTCAACCCCTATTTTTTGTAGGCGGCCCTTATTTTTCTTTGGGTACCTTCGTTTTTGGCCTTTCTTCGTTTTTTTCAAGGGTCGTGCGCCTGCTGCTCATTTGTCTGGGTTTTTGGCATGTTGGGTAACCATTTGGCCCACACATTTCGTTAACTGTCCGTAAATTGCCCAAACTTTGTCGTTAGGGTTTCTGTGATTCCTTGACACTGAATCCATATTTCCCGGTCTCGTTTTTACCCGAAACTTTTCTTTCTTGGTTTTTCTTCCGTGGTTGACTTTTTCAGCATTCATGACTATGGCTCCCATGACAACACGGTTTCCCTGAAAAATACACTGAGTGATCATATATTAGTAAAAATGGACTCAATACATGGTGGGATTTTAGCACGATCATATCGGCTATTTTTTTACAACTGGCCATTTTTTTGAAAAGCCGTAAAATATTTACCGGCCATTTCTATAGTGCAAAATTTCCTCTAGCCTCATTTAGGGTGGGCTGGGACCCAATTCTAAGGCAAATTTGTGCCAATTTTTCTCTAATAACCAGGTTTTACATGCCGGTTTTTTCAATTATTGTGAACTTAAACTTCAATATTAGCCTGATTTTTTGTGCGAAAATATCGGCTAACAAATAGTTGTTAATTAATTAATGGAGAAAAATTCATGGTATTTGGAGGTAATTCTTTATTCGACAAAATTATTTGGAGTGAATATAGTGTTAAAAGTACTCAAATCCAAATGTTATTTCACATTAATTACAGATAACTCTAACGAAGTAATTCTTAAGCCAGTAAGTGAAAAGAGAGAACAGTCCAATTTTATTAAAAAAATCGTAATAATATGAATTAATAAAAAACTGATTTCATTTCCAGTTAAATCCTATGGTGAATTATATTCAAAAGATCAGACTAGTAGTGTTTTCATACTAGTAGATGATTTTTGGTATATCAATTATTCAACCCAGGTATAGGATAGAAATGAAATTGTTTCAGACTTTTTTCCTACAGTAATTGATTTTAAACATTCACTAATGTCGTTACGTCTTCTTAGTACCTTAGCTGAAATAGATTTTCAGGGAACTGAAAATTCTAAGCAGGGAATAAGAGTAGACATCAGTGGTAGTAAGTGTGATCGGGAAATGTATTTCACATTTAGGATTTTAGGTAAATCCCAGTAAATAATTGCTTAATATCGTTTCCTATATAGAATTCATGTAGTTGAATTCATAACTTATATCTTTGTAACCATTGAGGTATCTGCAGTTTTGGATGTCAATTGTGATGCTAGAAGTAGAATCTGATACATGGATTACATAGGATCTGTTAATTGATAGAAGCTTGTCCCTAGAGTTAATGCTCTCGGATCCAGGGGGACTCGAAGCTTATCATTAACTAGAAAGGATCAGAATGTAATATTGAACCATGTTAATTCTTCTGTTTAGATCACAAGATCAGGTGTGGATTGTCGTATCCATCTGATAGACATGCAAGTCATCCAAATAAATGGATTCTCCAATGCTAAGAGCAAGAGATAATATCCTATATGGATTATAGGACAGCTAGATGATCAATGGATCTCTAGAATATCAGATAAGGTGGTTAAGGGTTTTCTGGAAGAAAAAGCTGATGGTATGGGACATCAGTAATTTTGGAAAGAGAATTCTAGGACTGTAAAGATCTGATGATCAATGGTGTGTTTTAGTACCTAGTCGCGATATGGGAAAAATAAAACCGTTTGATCAAATGTGGGGTATTTTGAAAATTTTTGAGGTTTAATCTAGATCCCAATGTGGTATCTCATTATTTACAAAATCAGAAGCCCTCAAATCTATTTCCCGCTTTCTTAATTAATCCTTTACTTCTTAGTAATTTCTCGAATATAGGACATCAGACTGGTTTATATGACTCTTTCCAGAATGAAGTTATTATTCTAAAAGACTATTATGTCATATAAATTACTACTTGTGTGAATAGACTTGGAATTTAGATAAATTTTAAGGCTAAAGTAAAACCTAGAATATCTCTTTGTGCGTAAATGGATTTCGATGGAATGGTAGTTTCTATCACTCGGGTTGAAAATATTTGAAGGAAAAGTTCTGTTTGTAATAGAGTGAATTTTTTTGTGGAAGCACTTATTATTGACTTTTCTTAAATTTAAATATTTTCATATATCTTCTTTCCAGTTAACATTTATTGAAATTGTTAATTTTTTTAAAAGGAGGGGTGAAGTGATGGGATAAAATTTTATTTGGGAATTTGTAGGTTGCATAGTTTTTGGAAGAGAACCAACTGTGATATAGAATTGAGATTTGGTCTGAAAGTAATTTCGGATAGATTCAGAGTAAGATACCTAATTGGAACTTTTTGAATAAGAAGAATTCTCTAGAAATTGTGTGGACAATCTGGAACTAGAACAGGTTTGAAATTCGAATCATTATTTATAATTAGTGCAGTAAAAGGTCAAAGGTTACTAATTCCATTTTAATTGGAATAGAAGTAAGTTTGATCAGAATTTAAGTCTGAGAGTTCTATATTGGGTCAACCTAATCTTAGTTTAAGTACTAGGATCAAAGAGAGGTTGATTTAGTGGGAGATATTATGTAATTAGAGTTTAGTGGAATTAGAAAACTGTTGAGAGGGATTATAATTCGTCTCAGAGATTTTCCAGATATGTTATTTATTCATGAGAAATATAAAATCTTTTGTAGTTGAGTTACAAGATCTCAGTGAGATATGTGAGTAACATATGTGGGTTCTGGAGGAATCCGCCAGATAAAAATGTGTTTATGTACGAGACCATAGTGAGATTATTCACATATGTGCAGTATTAATCTTGTATGAATCTACTGTATATTCCTGGTTACTAGAGTTATTTGGTGCACTTAACCTAGTCGATAAACATAGACATATGATCAGGTATTGTTTTAACAGATACTTGCAGAGTTAACGGATCTTTCTATGGAAGATTTATGGGTTAACTAATAAATGATTTGGATAAGGATCTAAATGGGGTGTTATGCTAATATAATTAAGATCTGCAAATAGACATTTGAGATTTCTGAATCATTGGCAATTAACTTGAGTAGTTAATTACTCTAGAGTGAAGTTAATTGGTAAAACAATCAGTGTGATGTGGATTCACCAAAAACTGATGGTTTTGATTTATATTGCTTGTAAGACGCATGATTAGTGATTCATTTGGGTTCATTAGTTGAAATAATGTGCATTGGATATACAGTATTCTTGGAATAGAGTATTCCTTAGTTAAGGAATAGACTCAGCTCATAAGTGATTGTATCCCAGAGAGCTCAATTGGATAACAAATCATAATCAATCAAAAAACAATATCAGAATTGATATTCAGCAGGACTTTGGGTATCTAGATTTGATTCTAGATTGTAATCTAAAGTTTTTTGTAGTTGAAGATGATTGTCATTTTTGGTATGCTTTCAGTCTTTAATTACTAGTGGCTATAGAACTTGAGTCTTGCACTTCAGTTAAAGAATCCTTATTGAAGAATATTCCTAAATCCAGTATTTTTTTAGTGGAAAGATTTTGAAATGATTCTTACTTTTCTTGAGTTATGTGGAACATATACTCCAGTATCTTGTGAATGATTAAGTACAATTTTGGATTCCAGAAAATTATGATTGACGAATCATACGAATCTAAATATTTATAGTTGATGGATCATAAATAGTTACTTATTGTTGTTAGTGGATTATAAGGAATTGTGAGGATTCTTAAGTGTGACAATTAAATCTTGGTTTATTAATTGAGTAAAAATCCAGACTAGTGTTTTTACTTTCTCTACTCTAGTATTATTGAGAACCTATTTGATGTCACAGACATTCTCACAAGATAAGTATTTTATTGTAGAGAATTCAATTTATCTAGTGGATGTTATTCTGCTACAGTTAATGGTCTGTAGAGGTTTGAGTACATTTTTTCTTTTGATTGGATCTCTAGTTTTATAGGAGACAGATAAGTCTATTAAGATGAATGAATGTTATTTTCTTGCATTTGGTGCTAGAAACAGGAGCATTTAACTCAAAAGAGTATCTGGGATACTTAGAGTTGAGTTTTAATCATTCTATATCTTAATAATTCTTCTAGAGATTCTAATTGAATGAAATATCATATCTTAGAATTGGATTCTAAGGATAGTTGTACTTGGAAGCTTTTCATGAATTGTCTGCCAGAGTTTGTGGATGATTTCAAACTGTAATTATCATTTTTTTTCTTTAACTTTAATCTCCTAAGTTAGGTAATATTTCACTCAGTGGTACATGTAAGTGTTTTACATGAAGGTGATGTTACTAACTTGAGTTGAGTGTAACCTAGTTGATAAATTTACTGCTTAGTGTACTTTTCAAACTCGAGTCGTACTCTAGAACAGAGATTAACGACTGGAAATAAGTTTATCTTTGAGTACTTGTTTGATATGGAAGTCAGACTAAGAATAATGATTTCCTCGGTCGATATTGAAAGTTAAAGGAATTGTTCCATCAATTCTTTCCTGTTTTGAGGAGCTTCTAAGGATAGAAGTAGTTTAAGGAGGGAAGAATGTCATGGCCATATTCGGTTAAGGACCTGAAATAGTCCTAATATGGTAGTCCGACCCTCCAGTATTTGAGATTGTTGGTCACGCCATGATTTAATTCCATGTCAAGGCCAGTTTGTGACTAATAACCTTGAGAGGACCCAGACACTCTAATTGAGACATATGGAGTATTGCATGTCTGTGTGGCGGATATAGGCAGGAGGGCTGCATGAAGAGATGAGACCTATTTATAGTCGACCTGCATAGGGACCTTGAACCCCACTCATGACAACAAGGCTAAAGAGACTGATGCAACCAATCTTGACCAAGAAACAAGAGAAGATCAAGGTCAGACAGCTCAAATTGCTACGGAAGTCTAGGAAAGTCCAAAGGCCAAAGAGAAGGTAGAAGACTCCTCTGCTCTAAAGCAAGATTGCTTCATCGATGTAGATGCACTTGAATACTTCGATGAAGGCGATCTTGTGGAAGAGGAGGTGGCCCTTTTATAGCAAGGAGGGTTTTAAACTAATTCCATAAGTATCCACTAACTTATGGGATTAGTTTAAAACTAGCCATTCTAGAACCTTTAACTTAGGACTTAGAACTTTTAAAAGTTTCTGACTTTGAAACTTAAGATAACTTAAGACAAATATTTATAAGCTTAAGTTTCTTAAGTCTAAGTTCTAATTCTAAGTTTAATTTATTTTATTATTTTAAGCTTCTACTCATGGACTTACAAAACACATGCCGTGGTAAAAGTTTGTTGACAGATACTCATACATGAACTTACAAAACACATGTCACGGAGTTTTATTTCTTTTTTTATATTTTCTATGTGTTTGCACAATTGCTAACATTGGCGCCATTGCTGCTTGTTAAGATTTTTTCAACCTAGCTTTCGTTTCCTATCGTGTTTTCGCTTTCGTGTTTGTGTGTATGCTTGCTTGTTTTTTACCTTCACACCACAACACGAGACTTCTCTCCAGGTCCTCAACGCGCTGCGGAGCAACCTATCAAGCCGGGGAGAAGCAACAAAAGTGTCAACTTGGGCATTTTCTTTGAAAGAAATGACCCAAGTGACATTTTTTTTCAACCGAACAAGTATATCAGAATTCGTCTGCAGCCATAACAGACACTGATTTTCCATTCTATCACCTCCACGAATTTTGACCCAAAGAGTCATTCACGACTGGAGCAAAGGCCGAGTCACCTTTGGAAATCGAGACAATTCTGTTACCATCGATTCATCTGAAAAACTCAAACCCGCACGAATTCATGACGAGGGATCCTCTACCACTAATTCAGTGTTTGAGCCATACCAGTCCACCCACGAAAAATGTCATTATGTTGAATCTACTAATATCATAAATTGGAGTCACAGTTTAGCTACCATTGATCTGATAGTTCTTTAGCTATATCTGGTCTGGATATGAGCCCTTTTTTGAGGCTTTGATACCATTGTTGGGGAATCTCTGTTTTGATTTATACCATTGTTGGAAAAAACGGGTCAAACACAATTGATATCCAGACACAAATTATTTCACTCTGCTACCACTATTGACAATCTTCCAAGGTGAGTAACATTTTATGTGTAATTTGTTCATGCATTCAACAAGACAAAACCAGTGTGCAAAATAAGATTAAACTAGCGGATTACAAACATGCAACTATCAGACAATGAAACATTCGATCATGTTCAAGACAAGAAACTCTTCTGCATAAAGACATCTATTGCATTATCAGAGAATTTTTTAAACGTTGTTGTGACCAAACAGTGCATCGGCGCGAAAGATTCTGTCTTTCGTGAATCAAAAACTTGTCGCACTTACTAGCGGACTTCTTGAACGTTAGCATGCTTCAGAGTGCTCAGTTTATATTGGTATACTACCAATCTGATTTCTTGCATCTAGATAATCAGTAATTACGATCTTCATGTTTATAGAGAGGAGGACATGATTAGTTGATCAGGAGAATACAAGAACGGCTAATCAAGCACATTCCAACGGTATCTTGTCAGTCTCTGAAAGATGACGTTCTCCTGGTACTTTCGCGATCTCCTTTGTACTTGGACGCGTGGAAATCCGCCGCCTCTTGGATCTTCGTGTCTTCTTCTCCCTCTTTGGCCTTGCCAGCAGGTTGCCTTGGGTCTACGAACGTTTTTCCTTTGCATTCAAATGGTCTTCAGCTAGCGAACATTTTATCATTGTCTTCGGGTCTTCAGTCCTCGAAGCTCCAGTGTTCATGTCTGGGCTGCTCCCTTGTGTTTCCGTAGACTTGAGTTCGAAAGCTAACAAAGCTTTGTGGCTTGAAACACTTTGTTTCTTCAGAAGCCACTTGAGGTTGTCATGTTGCAATGATTGATCTTCTCTTTGAATCTGTTTTAATCACTTTGCACTCTCTTGAAAATAAACAAATGAAACTCAAGAAGAAATCACAAAGATTTGGAAACAATCTCTCTTCTAGCAAATCCTAGCATATAGAATGTTGATTTTTTTATCACAATAGATCTAAACACAATATGATAAAATTTTGCTAACGCCTAAGATTGAAACACACTCTTAAAAAAGTCCAGCAACTTAAACCCAAGAGATCCTATCAAATTTAGGGTTATTCCAAAAATGCAAAATATTGAATCAAGCAAAAATTATATGCAAAAGCTAGAATCTTGATACATCATCTAGTAGAATGTAACAGCCACAACCATGAGCAATTTTTTTCTCCAAATTTTAGTAAGTGCTTTAAAAAATTGGCCTACTCCAAGTTATTTGACCTAAAATGATGGTAGAATCACAAAGATCCACTTTCTATACTTGAAAATACAAGATTTGAACTGGAAACACCTCCAAATCCACATAGAATGTATGCTGCTCTCAAATCCACATCTATATTTGGCAAATACTCCAACTTTTTCCTGTAACCTGCTTTAATACCATGTATAAAAATTAGATCCAAAATGCACTTAGTGGATCAACAAGATGTTGGCCTAGTTTGGGTGCACATCTAGATTTAGCTACAAGATAGAAATCATCACTATAAAAATGCTAGAATTGCACAAATCACTAAGATCTGATCATAAGCACTTAGACAGTAAGTTATTGTCTCTTTTCATACAACAACAACAGCTTACTGTCCTTCACACGTGTGGATGCAAGATCAACAACAAAAATGACATTCTACACACTAGAAATCAAGATATTTTGAGAAATACATATGAGATGGACGTAGAATCAAAAGAGATGAATTCTTCACATAAAATGAGAATGAAAAGATAATTTACTCATGTTGGTACTGAAATTTATATCTGATGGTGGTGGTGATGGTGCCACTCCCTTCCGCTTTTGTGCTCGTGTGACTGCTAGCACCGAAATATGGGGAATAGGAGAATTTTGTGGCAACCTCCCTGGAGCGGGAGTGGATGCTGATTGTAGTGTAACTAAATTCAATGGTGCACTGGCTCCAGGTCTTAGTGGACAATTCTTGTAGCAATACCCGTAGCCACACTCTCGGCATAAGGGTGTGTACATGTCCTTGTGAGGACATTCTACGATTCTATGCCCTCCTCATCCGTAGCAACTGTAAATTCTTCCACCTTGGTGTTGTTGTTGAGCAGTGTATGTAAAAAAGTATTGATGGCTGCATCGACGTACGGCTCATCTGGGCCATACTACTACTATTGCTCAGGTTGTTGGGGTGGAATGTCGTGCCACTTGATTGCTGGCTGGGCTTGTCTCAAAAAGATCTAACTTCAGTAAGAGTGGCGAGGGTTACTGAGCAGTTTTGTGTTTTTTTGTTTTGTTTTTACAAGTGTTTTTTGAATTTTTTTTGGATTTTTTCAGTTTTCTGAAAATCTGCTGGGAAGTAACTCTCACAGGCTTCTATGCAGGACTGGGACAATGTCCTTAGGCTACTGCTAGTCATGTGATAGTTGGTTTCCAGTCTGATGGTATTTTTTCTAACTTTTCCCTTCAAAAATACAAATTTATGGTTTTTTTTTTAAATGGGTTTTTGGTATAGGTGCTGATGTGTCAAGCCCTTAGAGGCTGTCTCAGGTCTCCACTACCTCCAAACACCTCCTCCACTACCTCCAAACACCTCCTCCAAACACTCAAAAAACAAGAAAAATCCACTCAAATCTAGCCCAAAACTTCCTCAACCACACTAAAAAAAAAACTAAACTAGTTAGTAGTAACTATCCTCGACAACAATGCCACTTGTAGGGTCGTAGAAATAGTGATTGAGCAGCCCTCTGTCTGTCAAAAAAGGTTAATTCCACTAGGATAGATCTCTAACTATATTTAGTTGCCTATTTAGTTGCTTCCTAACCCACACTTAACTCTACCACCCTTCAATCCTAACACTAACTACACCTAGCATCCAAAATAGTAATGAAGAGAGTTAGAAGAAGAGAGTTAGAGGGAGGTAGCTCATTTGCTAATGCCATTAATCTCATGCAAAAACCTTAAGAACATTAAACCATGAAAAATAGCAAAAGCATGAAACTTTTTACTAATGGTTGCAAGCTAGGTTGAAGAGGAAGGTCGGACAAAGAACTTAGAATGTCGTTTGACATATCAACAATACATAGGAACTTGCGGTTATCTTTCAAACTAGTCATAATACGTCCAAGATGTGTTTCCTTTTTTTAAGGGGTGCTAAAGTTTGTGGAATCCACACGGAGTATCGTGGAGGATTCCTGTGCAACATCTAGAATATTTGTGGTTGGGTGGCAAGAACGCTTTGGAGATTTGGAGACATGGATTGAATCACAAGGCAATGATGAACTATCATCATCAACAAGAGCATCATCTAAGGCCAATGATGATCCAAAATCAATATTCATGTGATTTGTCTTATCAATAATATTCTTGATCTCTCTTGCAGCTCTTTTCCTTGAAACCAACTTATGTTCCTTCTTCTGCAAAAGTTGAAAATGTTATATGTATCAGTTTCTTTTCAAACAAGGTGTATTACACACTTACAAAACATAATATGTCTCACAAACTCTAAACCACTAATATAAACCACAAGAGTAAAGACTAGCTAATATCTCATTCTCATGAAGCTTTGAAACAAATGTGATTTCATCTAAGCAACATCATGTATTAACCCTTCAATGGAACACATCATCACATTACAAAAAATCTAATAAGCATGTGTACATACATATTTGAAATACAAATTAAAACACATTGAGTGTAAAAAAAAAATCTCACGTTAATGTCATATTTTGAGATTTAAAGAGTTTATTTCTCGTACTATTGTGTAGAAAAAATAGTAATTATTCTTCCACAGAGAACACGATGAAAGTTTGAATAAATCAAATTAATATCAATGTCTTCAATCGGGTCTGTATCTGATCTATGTACTAATAGAACAATATTTGCTCTGATTGAATATGTGTGCGCAAATAATATGCAGAATTAAGAGACAACTTAAGACACGTTTAGACAAACGAAACTATTGATCAGAAACAAATTTACATTTTCGAATATAGATCAGTATACATCTCTTGTTGTCTTATCTCGCTGTTGTGTCTCTGATTGAATGAGTATGAGAATCTCTTCATTTTAAGTGTCTGAGAGTTAGTTACAATGAGAAGTGCACATGTATTTATATTGCTACAAGACAGGTCTTTTGGCCTTTTATTTACAAGTCTTTTGGTCTTTTAACTCTATAACAATAAATCTAACCATTTACGACGAGTGATATTTAAATAGATGCTGTCGAATAATTTCTGTTCGCGCGACAGTCCATCTCTTCGTCACAGCTTCATGTGTCGTGAATTATTCGCAACACTTGTCTCTTCGCGACATTTTCATCTTTCGCAAATTGTTCGCGACAGATGACAGATTTGAGTTTGAAGAAGAATAGGAAGATTTTGCGAATTGTTTGCGACATCTCAAGTTTGAACAAGAAACCAATTATTTCGCGATAAGATTCTGTTCGCGAATCTTTCGAGCATCAACAAGAAAACCACGAGCTTCTACAATTGCAAAAAATTGTTTCGCAAATCTACCGAGTTGACTGCAAGATAAATTTCGTGAATCCTTCGAGGTTGATCACAAATAGAAATGTTTCAAGATCGTGTTCATTTCTTTCTCATCCTTTGTCAAGTAAACTACGCGCTTTTTTAGTAGAATCGAGATCTGTCTGATTAAGTGTTCTACAACTCCCTCTCAAAGTGGTGTTAGCAACTGTGCTAACACAAAGAAAAGAAAAAAATAAAACTCCATGAAATGTGTTTTGTAAGACCACGTATGAGTATCTGCCAATATTCTTCAAGCCATGGCATGTGTTTTGTAAGTCCATGAGTAGAAGCTTAAATAATAATAAAATAGCTTAAACTTAGATTTAGAACTTAGACTTAGAAAACTTAAGATTAGAAATATTTTATCTTTAGTTTTTCTAATTTAAGAGATTTGAAGTTCTAAATCCTAAGTTAGAAGTTCTTGAAAGGCTAGAAACAGATTAGTCTCATAAGTTAGTAGACACATATGGAAGACCCTCCTTGCCATAAAAGGAGAGGTATCTGCATTGTAAACAACACTATGAGATTATGCTAAATTGCTCTCTATTGAGATTATCATTCTATTTTTTTGTGTTCCCATTGGAAGGTGCATAGCTTGAGGGAAGGTGCTCGGGCCTCCTCTTGCCTCCTTTCATTGGCTTATTGTGACATGTTTTTATTGGGTTAATTTAGTTAGACGCAACTTATCTTTCAAACCCTCTGGGTGTTAATTTAGGTCTTAGTTTGGCAACATTGCTAGTTGGGTTTGCCTTAGCAAGGATTTTTATTTTTAAATTTGATTATCTTGCTCATTCAGCATAAGCTATTAATTAACAAGGAGTTTCTATTTTACTAGAGCTGGACGTCCAGAACATTTGTTGGAAAATGCAATTAGTGACCATTAATCCATAAGCTCTTTCCCACAGTTCCGCAAGTCAAGTATCAACAACTTGCTCATGGTAAACATTACCCTCAAAAACCTTGAGCTGGAAAGGGAGAGCGTCAGCCAATTTCTAAAAGAGACACGCTTTAATGTGGAGAGAAAACTAAGAGTTGAAATCGTCCTCAATGTTGAGAACCTCCCCAAGGCAAGATAGAAGACTAAATAGAAGACATTTGAATTTGACTCGAAAGAAGGAGAGAGAAAGGTGCATAGGCAAAAAGATAGAGGCAACATCGTGATGATTGAAAGAGTTGTTAAAAATTCACAATTCTAGCTTGACTAGTTTTGGTCATATGACTTGTAAATAGTTAGATGGTCATGATGTGGCTTGTCACACGTGCCAAATAGCATAGGATTCCATTCATAAGGATGTTCTCAAGTATACCTAAGTGTTAGAACCTTTGGAATGAGTCCAAATTATGCTTAAATACAAGGGAGAAAAAATAGGAGCTATTTTTGGTAATTTTTGCATTGTTGAGGGATCTCCAAGATTCCAACCCTAACTTGGTAGGGATGAAAGATCCACCAAAATTAACATTAGGGATAGGTTTAGGGCTACTCATACCTGCCCAAAACCGTGATGGATCATGTATATATAGGTGATGATATCTCACCAAAATCAATCAAGCAATTTCATGATTTTTCTCTCATAATGGTGCAATTGCTCTCTATGTTCATAATTGTTTGAGTACTTGTGATTATTAATGATTATAGGATTGAATGTAGGTCTGGTGTACAGTACTCAGACTGTGGGAGGCCGTACTTTCACACGTGTGAAGCCTTCTTCAAGGATTTGGGCCATTTAGTGAGGTTTAAGCATAGATTTTTGATGGATTTTGATGGTTCAACTTGTGCTAATCTTATGAAATCATAATCTATTGTTTTCCTCATCATTTCAAGTGTTTTAGGATCCTTATTTGCTGTAATTTTTACAAGAGTTGTTGTATTTGAAAGTAGAAACTACAGTGCTATTGAATCTGAAGGGAGAAGTCTTGAAGATCACAAGGGAATCTTCATTCAAGCCAAAGTGAAGGAGGACGCAATTATTCCCTAGAGAATCTAGATTAATGAAGAGCTTGATCCGCGGGATAATGCACCGACAAATAAAAGTTTTAATGGAAGATTGATCTAGAGAAAGAGTCCCAAAGAAAAGGACGATAGAAGACTCAAAAAGAGAGGTTTGAAAAATTGAAAGAGCTTCGAGGTCAGGTAGAATGGAGAGAGTGAGGTTGCCATCAGAGGAAGTACAAGATTCTTCCGATACTTGAACCTTTTTCAATGGATCCCATTTATCCGCCAAGGCAATAGAAGCCGGAGTAACATGGTTATTATTTAGGGCTTCAATGAAGTTGATGGGAGGGTTGGGAGTAGTTGGAAGAGGAAGGAGCCCTCTGGGGTTGAGGGTAGACGCACTAATAAAAGGGGGGGTATCAAGAGACCTCAGAGGGGGAGGGCTAGGTTTTGGCGATCTTTTGAACATGGTAAAGGAAGCATTCATGTGTTTATTTAAAAAAGGCCGGTTTTGATGTTTGTTAGTCATGAAAGGACAAAAAACCAGAATCAAAAACTGCAAGAAGAAGCGCTCTACTCAAGACACCAAAAGCGGACCAGAGCGAGAAGACGAGCGGGAACCAAGAAAAGGGGGAACATGGATTCCAAAGCTAGGAGTGTTAAAAACACTACAATAGACTAAAGAGCAGAGAGAGGAGACAATGACTAGCTAAAGGGCAAAAAGAGTGTTGAAAAACACATGAAAGGTTAAAAAACCTAACAAACATATGTAAGCACAATCCAAAACTAGTCCTGCAGGAGCAAGAGAAGAATAGAGTTGAAAATAACAAAAACAGAAAATCCCCAGCAAGGAATATAGATTAGCAGAGCGCTATCAACATCGACCTAGAGCATGATTACCAAAGCAATATCTCTTTTGCACCAACCCACTGATCGCTCATCCCACTTCCCCCTGCTCCTTTGTCAAGTGTATCTTTTAAGCTCACTATTGGTTTAGATTACAAAGAAAACCATCTATTGGAGGTGCTGAAGCTAGAAGATTTCTATCCAATCATAAAGAAAAATCGCTTAGTGTCCAATATGGTATTTGTAAAGAAATTCTTATAGCCACACAAGGTTTTGAAGAGAAATGAGCTACAAGAAGCAAAAGTTAGAAGTCTAAAACACTTTGACACACTAATGGGTTCAAAAATACATTATTCATCAATTAAAGAACCATTGCACTACGTTTGCCAAATATGTATGAGAGTATAAGAAAATGATCACATCACACGTTGCATGGTAATTTTCATATACCGTTGAAGCTTGTTGTAGAAACTTAAAAAGTGGACGAATCTCTACATCCCTATACTACACCCGTAAGTAGATCTAGCCACCGCACGAACTAGAAATACTTCCAACAAGTGGGCAATTGGATTAACCCCAATCTTCTTCGCTGCTTCTTGAACAAAGCTTTACTGCTCTGTGGGTATGAAGACTATCTTCAGTATCTTCTTCTCGACTAAGTCCCGAATAACATGATACTTGATAGTGTACTTCGTTTTTGAATGAAATACATGATCTTTCGTAAGATAGATTGCTGAAGTGTTATCCATTAACAAGACATAAGGTTCAGAAATAGATTCATCAAATCCTTCCAACATCTGTTTGATCCAGATAAGCTTGTTTGCCATCTTGGCTACTACTACATATTTCGCTTCACAAGAAGATTGAGCTACTGATGTTTGCTTCTTGCTAATCCAGAGTATGGTTGTGCCAGATGCTAGAGTACAACCTTCTGAAATATTTTTGCTATCATCCTTTATGGATGCCCAGCTTGCGTCACTGTAAGATTCGATATGAAATCCAACTTCCTTCGAATAACACAGTCCATAGTCTTTCGTTTCCTAGAGATATTGTAGTACTCTTTTCGTCAACTTCCAATGCAATGATCCTGGGTTCTGATTATAATGGCTCAGCCTGTATACTGCAAATGCTATATCAGGTCTGGTATTGTTTGCAAGATATAACAATGATCCAATCAGCCTACAATAGGGTGTTTTGGCCATTCGTTCCTCTTCCTCAAGAGTCTGCGGAGAATCTGCCTCATTCAATATTGTTCCAGGTATCATGGAAGTATGCATACCTTTGCATTCGAGCGTGTTGAAGCCTTCAATGATCTTTTGAGTGTACTTTTGTTGGTGAAGATACAACTTACTACTTTCAAAGTCTCTCAGGATCTGCAAGCCTAGATATATTTTAGCTTCTCCTAGGTTAGCGATCTCAAATATTTTAGAAATGTCTCTTTTGGCATCTGAAATTAAGTTATTTCTTCTTGAGAAGATAAGCGTGTCATCAACATAGACAACTAGAATGATTATTTCATTTTGGACATGCTTGATATAGACATTTGATTAAGCAAATAGAGGTTTGAAGCCTAAGGAACGTAGTGCTTCATCTTTCTTTCTATACCATTGTCTTGCTGCTTGTTTTAGACCATAAATGCTTTTATTCATGTGACATCCATATTTTGGATATTCTTGGTTTACAAAACTACGTGGTTGGTCCATGAATAAGTCTTCTTCCAATTATGCGTGCAAGAAAGCAGTTTTCTCATCCACAATATGGAATTTTAGATAATAACAAGTGAATTGATGTATGTTTGACTACCGGTGAGAAAGTATCAGTGTAGTCAATCCCATACCTCTGTGAAAATCCTTTAGCAACTAACCTTGCTTTGTATCTGATGTTTTCTCCATCAAGACCTGTTTTGATCTTGTAGATACTTGCGCTTGACTGGTTTTCCAGCCATCAGGAATTGGTGCAAGTGTCCGTACATTGTTCTTATACATGGATGACATTTCATCCTCCATTGTCTGAATCTAGCGATCTTTATCTGGTCCATCAACAGCTTTCTCGAATGTTTGAGATTCGTCAGAGAAACCATAAAATTTGATGGCTGTATTAAAAACATATGATCATACATTTTTGGTGGTTTTCGTTGTTTGTCAGATCTTCTCACAGGTAATTTTGAGTTCGATTTTGCAGGTTTCGAGCTCGATTCTGATTCGACCTTTTATGCTGGAATTCGAACTGGTGATTCGAGTCTGTTAGGTACTCGATCTTGACCTCCATTTGAATCTGGTAATTCTCTTTTATCTTCTGCTTGTTTTATTTCTGTCGTCGTTGGTAACTCATAATAGTTTTTGAGAATTTCATAGCCGATTAGATTACTGTCTGCTATGTATTTCGACTCATCAAATTTGACATCTCAAACAACTTCTATCTTGCCAGTTTCGGGTACATAGACACAATAATATGACAAATGTAACTCGAATCCTACCAGAAAACCTTGTTTTGTCTTTTCATTGAGTTTCTTTCTCAGCTTATCTGGTATGTGCATATACACTGCGCATCCAAATGTCTGAACATGTGCTAGATTTGGCTTCGACTTCCACCATATCTCATGAGGAGTTTTATCCGGTATTCGAGATTTCAGAATACGATTCTGAAGATAATTTGATGTAGCCACTACTTCTGCCCACAACTATTTTGGTGCTTTCGCATGAGCCATCATACACCTGGCAGCTTCCATAAGTGTACGATTCCTTCCTTCAGCTATTCCATTGTGCTGAGGTGTGTAAGATGCAGTCTTCGTATGCTTAATATCTCGATCAGTACAATAAGTCTTGAATTCGTTGGAAATGTACTCACCTCCACGATATGTGAGAATATGCTTCAACTTATTGTCTGTCAATTTGTATACTCATCGAATTTCTCAAAGGCTTCAGATTTGGTACGAATAAAGTATACTACAACAGACTTGCTGAAGTCATCAATAAACGTAATGAAGTACTTTGCATCACCCAATGACAATACTCTGAATGGTCCACAAATATCTGAATGCACAATTTCAAGTACCCTTAGTTGCTTTATAAACATCCTTACTGAAAGGTGTTCTAGTCTTGTTGCCTTTAAGACAAGATTCGTAGGTAGTTCAAATATCTCTACTTTTGATTTCGACTCCTTCAATTCTCTGACTTTTATTGGCTTGGTACAAGGCTTCCATGTTCATGTGACATAGCCTCTTGTGCCACAATATATCTGTTGAATCCTGAGTTTGATTCGCTTGTTTGATTCTAGTTCGAATGTTCAAGTGATACAAATTTTCTACTCTGTTGTCTTTAGCAACCAGGTTATCAGAATCTTCCTCGAACAGTTTACAAGAGTTCTTTGTGAAGGTTACTGACATGCCTGTATCAAGTTTCAACCAAAATATGATGAAAATATACCATGTGCATACACATAATGCAAAGGCCTTAGGATTCGAACAAGGAGGATTGTCAACCATCATATTTGAGAAAATGGAGTGCACACAGAGGATCCAATATGTAGAACACCTGATCAGATAGATCTCGATTCTACTAACAAAGCGCGCAATTTACTTGACAAAGGATGAGAAAGAAATGAACACGAACTCGAAACATTTCTATTTGTGATCAACCTCGAAGGATTCGTAAAATTTATCTTGTAGTCAATTCGAAAGATTCGCGAAACAGTTTCTTGTAGAAGCTCGTAGTTTTCTTGTTGATGCTCGAAAGATTAGTGAACAAAATTTTGTCGCGAAATATTTTGTTTCTTGTTCAAACCTGAGATGTCGCAAAATTGTCGCGAACAATTCACAAAATCTTCTGATTCTTCTTCAAGTTCAAATTTGTCCTCTGTCACGAACAATTTGCGAAAGACAAAAATGTCACGAAGAGACAAGTGTCGCGAATAGTTCGCGAAACACGAAGTTGTGACGAAGAGATGGACTATCGCAAACAATTCGCGAACAAAAATAATTCGACCCTGAAAATAGAGCGTCTATTGGAATATCAATCGTCGTAAACGGTTAGATTTACTGTTACAAAGTTAAAAGGCCAAAAGACCTGTAAATAAAAGACCAAAAGATATGTCTTGTAGCAATATAAATACATGTGTACTACTCGTTGTAACCAACTCTCAGACACTCAAATTGAAGAGATTCTCAGACTCATTCAATCAGAGACACAACAGTGAGATAAGACAACAAGAGATGGGATCTAGAAGGTTCAAACTATTTGATCTGGAAATTAAAGACTTCACTCATATTGAAGGGTGAAGGTCTTTGGCAATGGGTAGAACCAATAGATGAGAAGCCAGTAGCTACTCTTGGCAAAGAATTTTGATAATGGAGTTTGAGAAATGACAAAGCTATAGCAATTATTGCATCTTCAGTGCATGACAATATAATGCTAGATCTTACATCAATTTTGAACGCAAAAGATTCATGGGAAGAATTGCAAACCAAGAATGAGACTCGATCTCGTAATCAGATCATGTTCTTGGAAGACCAATTAACTTACCCATAGTGGGACCGCAAAGACCTGAACACATTCGTACGAAAGATAAAAGACTTGTTTATTTCCTTGTAAAATTCTGGCATGATCAAGAATCCGCGCTTATTACAAGGCGAAATCCAAGGATTCAACGGTTAGAAGCAGAATCAAACCAACACAACTTAGTTGTTTTCTTTGAGCCCTACCCAGGTCATTCCACACAACTCGAACCTTATTGACAAAAGATGCCACAATGACACTTCAAAACGCAATAGACGGAGTTAGAGAGGAAGTAGAAGCTCGTGAACGCTATGATGACAATGGTGATTCCGAAAATGCTCTATTTATTGAGAATAATAAATCTTCTAAGAAGTCTAAGTTTAAGGAGTCATCGTTTAAAAAAAATGAGTCTAAGACTAATGATCAACAATCTGAAAAACAACAAAAGAATTCTGGTGATAAGAAGGTTTGCAACAAATGCAAAAGATCAGGTCACACAGAAGATAAGTGTTGGTTAAATCCAGAGATTGAATGCATTCATTGTCATAAATGGGGTCATGCAACAGTAGACTGTTATCAGAATCCCATAAACAAAAAGGAGCAGAATCGAAGTGAACCTTCAAATTTAAACTATGTCGAAGACAAAGCATAATGCTCTAGAGCAGTAGAAGACAGGGCAACAAGGAACTCAGCAGCTTATGTTAGTGCTGATCTATGTTGTTTATCTAATTCAATTCGAGAAGTAGTACTTGATTCAGGAGCCACCTCACATTTTGTTTCTTCGAAACAAATTTTGTCTGAGCATAAGAAGACAAACTATTCGAGATTCATTATACTTGGAGACGGTTCTAAACACGTGGGTGATGGAACTGGTGTACTATGGCTGGACACGAATCAGGGTGACAAGAAACTGGAGGAAGTTCTCTATGTCCCTACTCTTGACAAAGATCTTCTATCCGTAGCAAAATTGCCAATGATAAGTGATACTGTAGCACAAATTCTTCCATGTCATTCATGTAAAAATTGACAAATTATAGCATGTGAATAATTGAAAATTGACAAAATAGGCTTTGTACATTTAGTGCATTTGCAACCTTCATTTGTGATGGAGTGGTGTCGTTTTGGCTTTCCAAAGAGCAAAATACTATTTCACTATCCTCACCAAATCGAAGTACACCACTATTACGAAAAAACAAATAATGACATAAATCAATATTCATACCCGTGATGGATCAACAAGTGATCTACGTCGACTGGTGGAAGAGCTTGAAGATGAAGATGAACCAATCAATAGTTGTTCATTGAACTTTGGGCTTGCTTGCTCCTTTCTTCTATAGTAGATCTCAATTTCTTTTTCTTTCTCCAAATCACGTGAATTCATAATTCCATTGAAATGTCATTGTAAAAATAAATTTGCAAGAAAACACCAAATAAAAAAATTAAATGTATTATACAATCATATTCAAATAAAAAATAAAGTGCAATTGTTGTCAATATCAATAACAATATATACCCGTTGTTGCGATTATGAGATGAATCACTATCTGATGATGATGACATCGTCGATGACACATACACATTGTAGCCAGCTACGCTATGCCACATCATAAGTAGTCATTATGAAACTGTTTAAACTGAACAAATATAATAAAATTTGTTAATGACATGCCAACATTTTGTTTTTTTATTTATCCATGTATATTCTATTTATGCTTAATGAAAATCTAATATTCTAGTAACATTTGGGAACCTATCCTTGATATCAAGAAAATTGCTTGGGTGGGGCAACACTTAAAGATGTCCTAAAGATGATATGGTCCATATGGCCTCTCATAGTAATCAAAATAACTATCTCAATTTGAAATTTAACATAATATTTGTCGTCTTCTTTCAAACCTTCACCAAAATCACTCGATCGAGAATCCATGATTTCAATTTGAGCTAATTTGCAATTCGAATATGCTAGTATTGTAATCCAAACTTCTTGACAGTCTTTCCATTTGATTTCATCCATGTAGATAGTACGCGCAGGCCTATCTCAATTAATTTTAAGATTTACATAGCGGTCAATGTTCGAAGCTTTTAGTGTGAACTCTTGTCCAAGATGAGTGATGATCTCAGTCAGTCTTTCTTTCACAATGGAATGATCAAAATCAAATAATCAATCATATACTCAGTTTATTGATTGCCCACTCAATCACTCATTTGATTATTGAAATTAATTAATACTCTGATCAAGTTAGTTAGTGATAAATCTACTTGGATTGGCCCAATGTGCCATGCTATCTCACAACGAGCAATCAAAATGAGGTTCATACTAGTAGAGTGATCCATGATAGTATTTATTTATTTTTTCGTGTTGAATTCCACATCTTGTGAAAATGTTTCACGAAGAGTATTAACAATCCGCGATTTAAGTTATGCGGATTGTTTGGCCCATTGACCCCTTGGTATCAACATGTAGGATCACGGGGAGCGAACGTGGGTGTCGACCCAACTCAAGCATGATATACCAACTTACCACGTGTGAGAAGATGGATGTTGTGGAATGAGCGTAATTCTCATCACTGCCAAGCTTACTATACTCATATCCCCCTCGTGATGGAATATTCTACACCAGTGGTTAAGAGTGCGCCTCAACACAATAACATCATCAAGACTAGATAACGAATATGGGCCGTGGGCACATTTCATGATCTTATGTGTATAGGAGAGGCAGGTTACCTTGGCAATGGGCCTGGTCTGATGCCTTAAACCCTGATCCACTAGGGCCCCATGCCTTAAACCCTAATCTACTAAACCCATGGCCTTTTAACCCTAATCTCGCCAAACCCTCACAAAGGGAGTGAGGGAAGCAAAGCCGTAGATCCGGTTTCTTTCTGCCTTCTTCGCTGTTTGCCCGCATTGGCTTCAAATCTCATGTACGCTCTACAGGCCTTTGGAAGTTGATTTTGTGTTTGTTAGTTCCTTTCTCTCCGGTGCTTCCACCAATATGTCTTCTTCCCTTAGCCATGTTGAAAGCAGCAATTCAAAGCTGAATAAAGCTGTCAGTACATAATTGCATTCATTCCAGGCACTAGGGCGTGCATGAGATCCATATTTTAAGTCTATTTCTGGGAAAAGTGGCACCTGTTTTATGTATTGAGTGAATGGATTAATTCTAGGTACTAGGGTGTGCAACTGATTTTTATATTAACTCTATTTTTCGGGGGGAAGTGGCATTTGTTTTATGCATTTGAGAAGCAAGCAGCAGCAGCAATGGCGTTAAAGATAAGCTCTACAAGGATGGCGTCTTTATCTCGGCATGCTTTGTTGGCATCAAGCCAAAGTATCGGACATTTCGACATACTGCGCATTGCCTGCCTATTTCCTCCTGGTAGCAAAAGGTTTTGCTTTAGACGGAGATTCACCGTGTTAAGTATGGTTCAGACCACCACCCCCGCTGATGCTGTTCCCATGACATCATCTCAGGGCCAATCTTCTTCAGCTGTCACCAGCCTTCTGGAAAAGTTGAGGTCAAGGCAGGCAAGAGATGCTGCTTTTAAATCCTCTCCAAAACTACTGCAACAGCCGCAGCTAAAGGAAGTGGCCAAAGCAGTGGAGCCGCTGATCGTTTCCTTCAAGGAGCTAGGGTTGAGTGACGAGCTCATGACTGCTGTTCATGAACTGAAACTGTTGGAGCCAACGGAGGTGCAGAGTTTGGGAATACCTGCCATATTAAAGGGCGAAAGTGTGGTTATTGCATCGCACACAGGGTCTGGCAAGACTTTGGCTTACATGCTCCCACTTGTTCAGGTTCTTTACAGTTCCTTCAGATCAGGGTTTTGTTTAGTAAGCAGTGTATCGGTGTTTCACATTCCACATACGCTCTAGTGAAAGAGGGTCGGTCACTACGTCCCTATACGATTGTTGGTGCTGGCAACAAAGACATCAATTCTAATGTCAAGAACTCCCTCAGCAGTGGATGAATGTTTTGGTTGTAGTGTTACCTCAACTCTCCCTTACTAACAATGTCATTTACCTCAAATGTTTGGCATGAATGGAAAAGCCAAAGACACATGCTGAATTGTATTGCTAATGTAAATGCCTTAAAGTAGATAATTCCAGAAATGCATATCCTGAAGCAGTTGGCTAATCATTTACAGGATACTGGAGTATATGTCCAACGTAACTCAGGAAAAGTAAGAATCATCCCAAAATCTTTTCCACTAGGAAAATACTGGATTTTAGGAATATTCTCCAAATAGGATTCTTTGACAGAAGTGCTAGATATTCAAGTTCTATATGCCTCTGGTAATCAAAGACAGAAAGCATACCAAAATGATAATGACAATCATCTTCAACTACAAAAAACTTCAGATTACCGTCTAGAATCAAATCTGGATACCCAAAGTCCTACTGAATATCAATTCAGTTATTATTCTCGGATTCATTATGATTAGTTATCCAATTGAGCTCTCTGGGATACAATCACTAATGAGCTGAGTCAATTCCTTAACTAAGGACTACTCTATCCCAAGAATACTGTATATCCAATGTGCATAATTTTAACTGATGAACTAAGTGATTCACTAATCATGTGTCTTACAAGCAATATAATTCAAACCATCAGTTTCTGGTGAATCCACATCACACTGATCATTTTACCAATTAACTTCATCCAGGAGTAATCAACTACTCAAGTTAATTGCCAATGATTTAGAAATCTCAGATGTTTAGGTGAAGAATTCAATTATACTAGTATGACACCACATTTAGATCCTTACCCAAATCATTTATAAGTTAATCCATAAATCTTCCATACAAAATTTGTTAACTCTACAAGTATCTGTCAAAACAATACTTGATCATATGCTCATGTTCACAGACTAGGTTAAGTGCACCAAATAACCCTAGTAACCAGGAATACATAGTAGATTCATACAAGATTAATCGTGCACATATGTGAATAATTTCACTATGACCCAGCACATAAACACATTATTATCTGGCAGATTCCTCCAGAACCCACGTATGTTACTCACATATCTCACCGAGATCTTGTAACTCAACTACAAAAGATTTTCTATTTCTCATGAGTAAATAATATATCCAAAAAATCTCTAAGACGAATAACATTCACTCTCAGCAGTTTTCCCATCCAACTTACCTCTAATTACATAATTTCTTCCACTCAATCAACCTCTCTCTGATCCTAGTACTAAACCAATATTAGGTCGACCCAATACAAAACTCTGAGACTTAAATTCTGATCAAACTTACTTCTATTCCAATTAAAATGTAATTAGTAACCTTTGACCTTTTACTGTACTACTTATAGATAATGATTCAAATTTTAAACTTGTTCTAGATCCAGATTGTCCACACAATCCCTAGAGAATTCCTCTTATTCAAAAAGTTCCAACTTCCAATTAGGTATGTTATTCTGAATCTACCCGAAATTACTTTCAGAAAAAATCTCATTTCTATACCACAGCTGGTTCTCTTCCGAAAACTATGCAACCACTAAAGGATTCACTCTATTACAAACAAGACTTTTCCTTCAAATATTTTCAACCCAAGTGACCGAATATACCATTCTATCGAAATCCATTTATGCAATATTCTAAGTTTAAGAAATTGAAATACTTTAACCTCAGAATTTATTTAAATTCCAAGTCTATTCACACAAGTAGTAATTTATATGACATAACAGTCTTTCAGAAGAATAACTTATAAACCAGATGTCTTATATTCGAGAAATTATTAAGAAGTAAAGGATTAATTAAAAAAACGAGAAATAAATTTGAGGGCCTCTGATTTTGTATAATGAGATACCACATTGGGATCTAGATTAAACCTCAAAATTTTCCAAAATATCCCACATTTGATCAAACGGTTTTATTTTTCCCATAGCGCGACTAGGTACTAAAACACACCATTGATCATTAGATCTTTACAGTCCTAGAATTCCCTTTCTGAAATTACTGATGTCCCAACGATCAATATCGATTAGAAATATATCGGGCAAAAAACAGATTTCAAACTTTTATCCAAGTTCAAAATTCAACAGAAAAGGAAAAATTTAACTTTTAATCTGGGAAGAACTTAGCTTCCAAAGTTTACCCGCCATCACATCTCTCATCATAGTTATTGAACCGATATCTATGAGGTGTCATATGCTTTGAGGCTTCAAGACCAATGTGCCATCCACCAAATGTGGATTCTGATGATAGGGCTGGTCGCTGTTGCGAATAGATCACGTCCACCAGAAACAAAATGACCTTGCTGGTTCTTACCCTTCTTTTGATTAGTGTATAATGTTCTTGACCTTAATAATGCGATCATTGATTGTAACACCTGCCTCCATTATGAGAGTATGTAACCTATTTGGTGAGTAAATGCACCTCTAGGGAAGTTCTATACTCCCGCTAGATCCCTTGCAACACAGATATGAAGAATAAGGTTGTTTTTGACAGAGGTTGATAACAACGTGTTCTACTTTGTAGTCCCTCAAATTGGGTTTTGATGTACGTATAGGCTCTCTACTTGTAACTATCTCCCAACAAATCTTGTCCATCATGCTATTGGCCATCTTGAACTTCCACACCCCACCCTACATAGTACAGTTAGTGCCATCTAGTTTTGCTTGATTCACTCAAGATTAACCATGCTAAATCTTCACTCGAATATAAACTTAACTTGAAAGGGTGTAGAAAAGAAACAAATTTGAACAAGGGGGTTTTACCCCAGACTAAGGGTTTTTTCCTACTTTTGTCTTTACCACTTCATGTTTAGTGGTTAGCCAAAGGGGTAAAATAGGCATTACACATCAGCAAGCTGAAGTGATGAAGTGTAAATTTATTTTTTATCTATGAAGAGATAGAGACTTCATCATATTGGCTTTGCTCTTTAGTGCAGCCCGCATCATGATTGAGTCTGCCCATATCCTCTGGAGAAGGAAGCTCAGTTTGTTGGTCATTGACAAATGTATGAAAGCTAACATGGACGTATATTTGTGCATGGTACCTCGACGACATGAGTTAGGATGTCGTAGCATTTGGTCCATGCTATGCATGACAAAGTTGATGTTCTAAGACTTTGTGGGTGGACTCCATAGGGGTGAAATTGCATGTCTCCTTTGTTATGTTGGGTATTATCCTAGATAGAACATTGATATTGAAAAAATTCTTTTCTAGATAACTAGGCTAAGAGGTGCAATTAGGTAGTAGCACTTTCACGAGGTGGTCTCTGTGGCACTTCAGGGCATAATTATAGTCGTCAAATGGCTATAGGGAGCAATTGTATAAGGTATTTTCTTATAAAAGTCTAAATTATCTTTTTGCTTTATTGCTATAATATGATGTGGAACTCAAATGGTGTCACTCAGCTATTAGCTTTTACAGTGCTTCACTGTACTTTGCTTGCATTTTTCTATGAAACAATGTTAACTTGTAGTTTCTAAAGCTAAAAAGTTATCAGTTTTCTTTTGTAGGCTTTGCGTAGAGATGAGGCTGATTCTGGTAGAACAATGAAGCCCAACAGGCCTCGTGCCATTGTTCTCTGTCCAACAAGAGAGCTAGCAGAACAGGTTGAAAGCTATCTACGTTACGTATGTAAGAAGGAATGTTGAAGCTTTTAGCTGTTTAGTAACAATTTTAACCTAGAAAAAATGCATGTAAGCTTGTTGGTCAGATCTATATTCAATAAACAGGTTTTTTGCAGTCAAAATAAAGTGTGTTGGCTTGTTTGGAGCATTCACATCCATGTGCATTGCACAGTTTTGTGTGGTTGGAAATTTCTCCTCAAAGCCACTCTTTAAGCTCAGCCTGATGTACTGTGGTGTGAAAAGGTGACATTGCTGTATATACCATATGTGTGGTCCATTAGTGAACATTGCATCAGTTCAGATTATGTCGCATGTGCTATAAGTTGTCCACGTTGTAATGGCAGTTCAAAATAATGTCTATTGAAATAATGGCAAAGCTTGCTTTTAGAAATGTAACACTGCTACTTCTTTCGCTGTTTGTGGGATGTATCTGGTTTTTCTAGTTTTTGGTGTGGCTGAATCCGGTTAAATAGCAACTAGTTTAACTCTTAAATTTTAATATAGTTATACCCAGTCTAGAAAAAACATCCCGTTTAATCTTTTTGAGTCATCTTTGAAACATAATATTCTGATTTTTTTAAATTCACTTCAGTAAAGTGGCACTAAGATATTCAAATCTTCATAAGTGATCCCTTTCAGGTGTTTCAAGTTGCCAAATCAGTCTGTCATCATGCCCGTTTTCGGCCGGTCATGATAAGCGGAGGAGGTCGAATGAGGCCCCAAGAGGACATGCTTAACTCACCCTTTGATATGGTAATATGCACACCTGGGAGATTGCTTATGCACATCAATGGTGGAAATATGGTGTATGGCGATATCAAGTATGTGGTGAGCTAATGTCTGCCTTACTAGTTGGGAGACCTGGTGTCCTTTGTATGTCTGAGTTATGACTCGATTTTTTGTCAAATTCTTTTAATAGTTGTTCTACATTTGGAACCTATTTGGGCATCATTTTCTGGAATCAGTTGTTCTAACTGAAAATTTAATGTCATCTCAAAATCTGTTGTTGGCCTAAAGGCATAGCACTGTCATATACGTACATCAACATTCTAGTTATTTTAGTTTTTGGACTTGCCTAAAACAAAATCTATGTGCTATAGTGAGCATACAAGAGGTTAAATGGGTTATTGAAGTTTTGGGACAGTCATAATGATATTATTAGAGCATGCTCATTACAGTACATTAAATTTTGGAAACAATCTGAAGTTGGTGGAGTAAGGTCACATCCTTGTAGTTGTTGGGTTTAAACAGGTCTTGGATGAAGCAGACACCATGTTTGATCGAGGCTTTGGACCTGAAGTGCGTAAAATACTAGCACCACTTAAAAATCGTGCATCTCAGATAGGAGATAAAGGCTTTCAGACCGTTTTGGTGACAGCAACCATAACTAAGGTACTTAAGTTTTCATTTCACAGCAGTCGCCTTTTTGACCCTGCAATTTATAAGTGTTTGCTTGTAAGTTGTCAATAAGAAGCTCAAATGAAGATCATTTCAAAAGTGGGTGTGATATGTTCAAGCGAATCAATGTGATTAAGCTGATGATCTTTAACTAGGTTTGGTGAATTTTGTGTATGAAATTAACACAATCTGCTCTCATAGGCTGTCCAAAAGTTGCTTGACGAGGAGTTTCCTGACCTAAAGCACATTCATACATCTACCTTACACAGAAAAGTTGCCTCTGCAAAGCATCAGTTCATTCGACTCTCTGGGACTGAGAACAAACTAGAGGCTCTTTTGCAGGTACTCCCCCATAATGCAACTCATTCTACTTTGCACTTTCAATTTATTGAACGAGTTAAGTAGATAACTTAGATGAGCTAGACAATGGTTTCTTTGCGGAGCTTGTGGGATTCTTCAAGTATTAACTTGAAATCTGCATTATCGGACTACCTCTTATGATGGTTTTTATAAAGCAACTGTACCAAGTAAATTATCAAGTAAATTTCGATACAGTTGGCATATTAACTATCCAACAAACAACAGCTTCAATTTCACATGTTGAGATGATCTAAAGCATAATTTTGGGTGAAGTATGAAGCAACAACTTGTCAACGCTCAGAGAAATTGTGAACCCTACTTAAGAATTAAGCTTTAGACTGTGTTGGAACTTGGAAGATTGCTAGAATGAAACCTGGAATTTTTTGAGTCTTAATTTTTGGGCATAGTCCTATACAGAGTTTTACAAGCTTGAATACATGTTTTTCTAGAAACCCTAACTCCAGCTATGGTTTCTCAAGTTTACGAGTATCTGCCAAAATACAACTGAAACTCATGATGAAGTTATCGAGGACCTACTAGAATACATCTTGTTGGAATATTCGTATAAAAAACAAAAGTGACTTGCAATTTTTGCAGATATAGTTTGTTTCACAAAGAAAGAGTATGACAGTATGTCTCTCAATTTGTGACATTTCCAGCATATTAACAAAAAAATTTCCAGCAAAATACCAGCTTTCCAAAAAACAAAATTTTCTTTTTGCATTCTAGGTTTCAGAACACTCATTTGTGAATGCTGCATCGATGGTGCATACACATACGTCTTTATGTTCGTAGTACTAGACATGAGGGTCCGGGGCGGACGCAGTCCGACCCCCGGACGCGGGGTCGGACGCGTCCTATTTTTTTTTTCAAATTTTGTTCTGGACACGTTCAGCGTCCCGGACGTGGACACTGGGCAAAAAAAAACCAGAAGGGCACGCGCGGGCAGCGGATCAGTCCACAGAAGCTTGAGAGACAGCGAGAGGAGAGAAAGAGGGCGGGAGAGAGCTATGGTGAGTGAGGGAGAGAGAGAGAGTGTGCATTTGGGTGGGTTATGGTGTGTGTGTGATGATTTTTGTGTGTGTGTGTGTGTGGGTTAGTTAATTTGTGTATGCATCTGTGTGTGTTTGTGTGTGGGTTAGTTGATTCGTGTATGCATCTGTGTGTGTGTGTGGTGATTTGTGTGAGAGAGAGAGAGAGAGGAAGAGAGTGTGTGTGTGTGTGTGTGAGAGAGAGAGAGAGAGAGAGAGAGAGAGAGAGAGAGAGAGAGAGAGAGAGGATTTGTGTGTGTGTTTGTGCACGTGTACGAGACATGGTGCGTGTGTGAGTTTAGGGTTTAGGGTTTGCGTGCTTGGGTTTGGGTTTGGGTTTTAGGAGAGAGAGAGAGAGAGAGAGAGAGAGAGAGAGAGAGAGAGAGAGAGAGAGAGAGAGAGAGATTAGATTTGCGTGCTTGTGTGTGTGTTTGAGAGAGATAGAGAGATGGCCGCTCGTCCCATTTGGGATGAGGTGTAGTTGATCCCTGACAAAAAGTGGCGTTGCCCTTTTTGTCGAAAGCAGTTCACAGGGAACGCCTCTCGGGTTTGAGCACATTTGGGGGGATTGCGAATCCGACCCATGGGGGGACGCTACGGGATCGGCGTTTGTATGGTCATCCCCTCTGCGGAGAGGGCTCGCATTCTCGAGGCATATGCTGAGCCAGTTGCTGAGGCCGGCGAGCCGTCCACAGATGCTGCGGACTCTGTTTCCACTGGTGCACCCACTGCCACTGCCCCTGCCACTGGTACACCCACCGCCCCCGTCCCCGCCCCCGCCCCCACCGCCGCATCCACACCCGCACCCGCCACTGCCTCCGCCTCCGCCACAGCCACCCCCACCCCCTCCGCCAGTACTCCCCATGGATCCACAGCCTCCACTGCTGCACCTACGCTTGTGCCACCACCTTCAGATTTGCACGGTCCGTCCGCATCCTCCGCTTCCGCACATACACCTATGCCACCACCTCCAGATCTGCATCGTCCATCCGCATCCTCCCAGCCATCCACGTCTCGAGGCACCAGACAGATGTCCATGCCGGGATCTTTCAGAGGAGCAGCACAGAAAGGCCACCAGGACCATAGCACAGATGTTCTATGACCTGAACCTCCCCTTTATCATGGCATCATCCCACATCTTTCGAGAGGCTATCTCGAAAGTTGATGTCTGCGGGCCCGGCTACACCCATAGCCGACGCACTTCGCGGCCCTTTGCTCCAAGAGCGGGTTGCATCCGTCAGAGAGAGACTAGCCGCACTGCAGGAGGCTTGGGATAGATATGCTCCATCATGGCTGATGGGTGGACTGATCGTCGTAAACGTCCACTCATCAACGTGATTGTTTCTAGTTGTTACGGTTCCATGTTCCTGCGCAACATCGACGCCTCCGAGGTAGGGAGAGTGCATACGGTCGAGTACATTTACGGCATCATCCGCGCAGCGATAGAGGAGGTCGGGCCACAGCGCGTTGTCTAGGTAAATTTTCTTTCATTAGTTGCTTGGTCATTTCTAGCTTAATGTTGATACAAAAGTTTTGCATAGTTTTCGATTGATTGCAATGTGTTTCCAAGCTGTGAACTAATCTTATGAATTGATCGCGAAAGGTTGTGACAGACAATGCGTCCAACTGCCACGATGTGGGGGAGCTTCTTATGGCAGAGTACCCCTCCATTGTGTGGACTCCATGTGCCGCACTCACTGCAATGTTTCCTTGAAACGCGTTTCGAACGCTGAAACGCATTCGAAACGGGACGTACGAAACGACCCCGTTTCGAAACGCCGTTTCAGTGTTCGAAACGATTGGAAAAAAAAAAACCCAATTTTTTTTTTTCTGAAGCCGCGCCATAAGCTTTGTAGTATGTACTGGCAATGGGCATGAATAGATTCTCGCAACCTAATAACCTATCCATGATAGTATCAATAATTGACTGAGGAAAGTGACCATATTCACCATACACAACTTCTCCTCTTGAAATTGCATTCTATTTTCTCTAGAGCATCCTCATGAAATTGGATGTATCTACTTGTTACTAGACTGTCTATGACATCTGTAAACACCAAAAACTGCGCCATAAGCTTTGTAGTATGTATTGGCAATGGGCATGAACAGATTCTTGCAACCTGATAACCTATCCATGACAGTATCAATAATTGATTGAGGAAAGTGACCATAGTCACCATACACAACTTCTCCTCTTGAAATTGCTCTAGAGCATTCTCATGAAATTGGATGTATCTACTTGTTACTAGACTTTCTATGACATCTGTAAACCCCGAAAACCCTCAAAAACGCCATTTTCAAAAAAACAAAAAACCCTTAAATTTTGTTTCCCGTTTCGAACCTGAACCAGACGTTTCATACGCGTTTCAAACGCGTTTCGAAACGACGTACGAAATGCGCCCATGAAACATTGACTCACTGGACCCCCTCCTGCATTCCATCGGGCGCCTGCCTTGGGTCAGTGAGATTCTCACGAGGGCACTTGCGGTTGTGGACTTCGTCACACGCAAGCGCCGCACCACTGCCCTTTTCCGCACATTTAGTAGGTAAGATGCTACTTATTTTTTGGCTCGTTCAAGATGCTTCTTTTTTTTTGGCTCGTTTCATGTGTGCCTCTCATTCCGTTTGTCAATACAGGCTCGACTTGAAGAAGCCCGCTCGCACCCGCTTCGCCTTCCAGTTCATCATGCTTGAGCGGCTACACAAGCTCAAGGGTGATTTGCGGTGCATGGCTACGTTTGCAGAGTTCACAGCCATGGACCTGTCCATGACCCCTGAGGGCTTGGCCTTCCACGATATCCTCTTCATGGAGCCTTTCTGGGTGGATATGCAGCGGCTGATGGATGTCATGCGCCCCATCTACTCTGTTCTGAGGCTCGTTGATCGCGAGGGGTGCACGATGGGCCTCATATACGAGTTCATGGACCGCATAGGCGAGTCTCTCCAGCGTTCTGAGCTGGACCGGGCCAGGTATAACTTTTTCCGTCTCACCATCTTTCTTTCCATTCGCACTCTGTTTCGTCTTGCTGCCGCGACACGCAATCGTGTAATTGTTGCCTCCACATGGTATGGTCCACAGGTTGGAGCCTATTAGGCGGTTGTGGCGGCGACGATGGGATAGGTTTCACCGGCCCATGCACAGTGTGGCCCACATATTGCATCCGTTGTTTTAGAGCGAGAGGCAGTACGACGATGTAGAGCTGCGTGCGGACTGGTTCTCATACATCCGCCTCCTCAGCAGCGACACTGGTATCCGTAGCAGGCTCGAGGAGCAGAGGTTGAATTACAAGTAAACTCTTGCTCTGTTGTTTACTTTCGTTTGCTCAATTTCCTTGCGCGGGCTCAAGTGTACTCACGCACATTGCTGCTCAATTTCAGGCACTGTCTGGGGCTGTTCGGCGAGGACCTTGCACGTGTCCGAGAGAACAGACTTATGCCTGTATCATGGTGGGAGAGTTACGTTGCTGGACAGCCAGACCTGAGGACGCTCGCGTTCCGAGTCCTTTTGTGCAGGAGGTTGATCTAACGATGCCGCTCGGTGTGCTCCGCGGGGTGATCCCGAGGATGATGATGACACCAAGGAGACCACCCCCCTCCCTGCTGACGTTCCATTGCCCTCCTCTGATGATGAGCCCACATATGATTCAGACGAGACGGTCGACCTTGTGGGGGATGGTCCATATGCCCCACTTAGTACTCCCGCTTCACTCCCCCTTTCAGATGATGGCTGGTCAGAGTTTGCGAGGGAGACAGAGGCTGCCGCCCAGAGACAGATCGCGTAGAGACGTCTCAGAGCATCACAGGCAGTCGGTTCTTCTCAGAGACCCCTCGTGGCAGAGGGAGACTCCCAGGTAGGAGTGTACTACAGAGGGTTTCTTCTGGCAGACTTAGAGGCAGGCCAACCAAGAGGGGACGCACAATGATTTTTCTAGTCGTCTCTTGGCAGGCGTTGGCCCAGACTTGGAGGAGTCCCAGATGCCTCCAGACACCCAGCCAGACTTTGTATTTGACACCCCTGCAGATGCATTTGGCACGCAGAGGGATGATGCTTGGTATATGACAGGGACGGTGTGAGTGAAAGTCAGTTAAAGCATGTTTTGCAATAAAAACACAGTTTGAAAGGTAGTTTTATGGGCTTCATGCCTGTTTAGGGTCTGGGGTTTGGCTTCACTGCCCATTTCCTGAACTCGGACACCCAAGGAAGCAGCATATATTAGGCAATGATCAATACCCTTTCATCTGGATATTTGGCCAAGAAGCTATGCAAGAAAGCAATGGTCAAAAAGGTCCTTCCAGTGCATGGAGATGATAGGAGTAGTTTTGTCGCCACAAATCTTGGGTTAGAGATGCTCTTTTTGTGTGGAGTATGGACTTCAAACAAAGTGTAGACATTGTAGTAATGATTTTGAAAATTGTATAGTGCAATTGATTGGTCACTGTTCCAAAGTTGCATTCATAGGTACCCGTTCCGTACGTATGGAATTGAACATTCCGTTTTGTGTGTATGGAACTGCAGAAGACCCGGACGCGTCCAACCCTCGGACCTGGGGTCGAACGCGTCCCTTTTGTTTTTCTTGCTAATTTATTGCTTGTTTTTTTATTTTTTTAAAAATATATATAGTTTTTTATCATATATATAATATATAATCTGAGTTGCAGCAGAGTGCAATCTGTTGCAAAAATGTTCCGGATCGTGCGATCCGAAACGTCAGCGATCTGCAACCCGAATCGCAATTTGTTTTTTTTTTTTTTTTGTGGAAAAAGGAGTAATGGCCAATTTTTTTTTTTTTTGAGTTTAATACTAACTAAACCGTAATTGAATGGTGGACATGCTTTTCCAATAGATATCAGAAATTAGTTTTGAAATGGTGTTCTGATGCCAATGGTTTGCAGATCTACTGATTCCGTTTTCTGTTAAAAAATGATAGAAAGAGTTAGAAGGAGCCTTCCTTAGACTGGCGGAAATTGTATACTTCTTGTGGAATAGCTGAAACCATCTACTGATGTCCAAATTTTTGAAACCATATGAAAATGCAGCCAGTTGTGTATAATATAATATATGATATTATATATTCAATATATATATATATATATATATATATATATATATCTAAGGAAGCGGACGGTGGACGCGAACGCGAGTCCGGACGCGCGTCTGGGTCCGCGTCCGGACGCGGACGCGTCAAGGGTGCGTCCACGTCCGCGGACGCGTCCGGTAAAAAATTTTTTAGACTAAAAAAAAATAAAAAATGAAGCCACGGGTGCGTACGGCGGTATGGACACGTCCGTTTTTTATTTTTTAAATTTTTTTAGGGTTTTTTAGTTAAAAAAAATAAAATAAAAACTGGACGCGTCCGACCCCACGTCCGGGGGTCGGACGCGTCCGCGTCCGGGTCCGGATGCCAGACGCAAACGCGGACACGGACGCGGCCATTCCGACCCGGACCCTCATCCCTGATATTATTATATATATATCTAAGGAAGCGGATGGCGGACGTGGACGCGCGTCGCGTCCAGACGCGTTTGATTTTTTTGTTTTTAAATTTAAAAAAAAAAATTGCGTCTGGACCCTCGGGCGCATCTGTTTTTTTTGTTTTTTCAAAAAAGAAAATTTAAAAAAGAAAAAAAAATATACGTGTCCGACCCCGCGTCCGGATCCGGACGCCAGACGTGGACGCGGACGCGGGCAAAACGGCCCGGACCCTCATGTTTGATATTATATATCATAGGTCCCGGGTACTGCGGATCCCGGTACCGTGGGGTCGTACTGGTACCGCGGTACCGTACCGGTCCCGTGGTACCAATTTTTTTTTTTTTTTTTAACAAAAATAACACGGGAAAAAATTTAATTTAATTTTTTATTTTTTATTATGATACCGCCCTGGTACCGCGGATCCCAGGGCGGTATCGTACCGGCGGTACCACTATTATGGTACCGGCGGTACCATAACAGCGGTACCACAGGGCACATACTACATGTTCGGAGTAAAGTAAAAATTTTCTTAAAAAAATGGAAATACATAGCAGAGATAAGGCGAGTGGAGGTTTAGATTTAGCACCATACTTGTGGGGATAAACATTCAATCATTGCTTTATGTTCGCTTTTCTAAGTTATGGATCCTTTTCATATGAAGTGGGATCTTTGGTCATAATTTTGTATCAAAGTACTTTTCAAGCAAGAAGCAAGAGCGTGCTATCTTGTTTAGACGTCATATGATCACTTAGTGGTCGCTACATGTGATTTGATTCAATAAAAATTTCCCAATGCATATAAATACGTAAAAAAAGGTTCTTTACTATCAGTTCAAAACTTACAAAGAAGCTCCCAAGGATTGTGAACACCACCTACCAAATTGAGAGGAACAGTGCCCATCAATGGTCTCCTGAGGTCCCCTTGGGTTTGATGCAAGAGTTATTTGCACCTTACTGAAAGGTTAAGTCCTATATGACACTTTCGATCCTTACCAAAATGATAGAATGCAACCAAATGCAGTCATTCTAATCAAGTGGCACTTTTGGGGTCTACATGGATTGATAAAGCCCCAAGTATTCTAGAATGTCAATCAATATGCCCTAATTACATGCCCATAAACCTGGGCATACATTTTTTTTGCTAGTTCTCAGTAACGATCATCTCTATCATGTCATTGTAAAGTGGCTGTTACAGGCATATATTTGCCCCCCACCCCCATTTCCCAAGGAAATATTTTCATCGACATTAAGATGTATAGTTAAGGCACTTGCGTCCTTTCATCATTATTTGACATTTACTGTTGACATTACTGGTTACAGGCCATTGTTGGGCCCCTCTAAGTAAACTCTAACCCATGCATCAAGCTTGATGAGAGTCTAGTTAGATCTCGATAATGGGGGCTCACCGTCCATAAAATAGGCCATAATCATCATTGCTAGGTGGATTATTTGAGAGACTAGTTCTTAGATCTGAGAGTAGCTTAAGGTTGGTTTAGCATAGCTTCAATGCATGGTAACGTGCTACTCATGGAGATTGTAATTTTGTTACTGTGTACGATTTGATTTGACTTGATTAGAATCACAATCTTAATAGATTCAATTTGACTAGATTTGAGTTGATCCTATCAAGATTGCAGAATTTTGAGTGGAGCTTCTGAAACTGGATTGAAAAAGGCTTAAAGATGAAAAATTCTTAAACATTTGAATTTTGAACCAACACCTGAAACTTCAAAAGTAAATTGCTAAAAACTTTAGAAATTACCAGGAGTTGGAACATACAATTTACGGTGCATACAAGAAGATTCGAAGCTTTTCAGATTAGAATCTTGTGGCGGTTCCCATTGACAAGTATCATACGGGACTGAGTGGATAGGTATTAGTTTATACAGTACAGCTAGAAGATTCAAATCCGAAATTTGAATCTTCTGGAAATCATGGATTACAGTTATTCACTAAAAATCAAGGTTTGTATGATATTACTACTCGTATTGGACCTATATGTGATTTGCAATTCAAAACATGAACTAAAAAATTTATTTATTTTTTCATTTAAGAGCTCGATTCAGATCGATACAATATGGTTCACATCAGGATTCTCTGGACTACGGTTGATCGATGTATTTACAATATTCTCTATATCCATGTTACCTGGTGTTTATTTGCTGATAGCTGTATCTAGTAGGTTAAGTCCTTGGGCCTTCAATGACTAGGAAAGGTTTCTTGTAGATTGTTTTTTCATAACATGTGAATATTTTCAAGCTTGTAAGCTATAAAATCAGAGAAGCTGAAGCTGATTCAGAATCTTGTCCTTGACGTTATGGATTGGTACCTTTAGGAGATTTTGTTGAGATTTAGTTGAAAACGATGTTAAGTTTCTTTTAGAATTTTAATGTGAGCATTCATGGACTAGGTTCTGGAGCCTAGCATCACAAAAGGCAACCATGTGATGGTCTTCTGTAACACATTGGGATCATGTCGTGCTGTTGATCATTTTTTATGTGAGAATAATGTCTTGACAGTCAACTATCATGGTGAAGTACCGGCAGAGGAAAGGTAACCCTTGCGCTTAGGAATAATGTTTTTATGATTTGAAGATTTGCAGTACCAATTCGAAAACTAAAAAGTCTACAATGTTATTCACAGTGCTGCTAGTATGACCACGTCTGGTTGCCTGACTATTTGTAGCTCTTTGTGCTAATCTGTCGTTGTGTAGAACTGAAAACCTGCGTAAATTTAAGGCTGATTATTCGACCAGTGGTACTCCAACATTAGTGTGTACAGATTTGGCAGCACGTGGGCTTGACCTTCATGTTGACCATGTTATTATGTTTGACTTTCCTTTAAATTCGGTGAGCAACTGCCATGCTTGTTGAGGCCTTTGCTGTATTTATATGTGTTCTTACTTAAAAGCAGCGTGATTTCCATGTGTATGTAGTTCTTGTTTGTAGTTATTGTGAAGAATCACTTTCTCCATCATCAAGGTAATAGCGATATGCAAAGTTGAGACTCAAGAGCACATCGTGAATAAGTAATAGAATTGATTATGGCCCATGCTCTTTGTAGATTGATTACTTGCATCGTACTGGAAGGACAGCGAGAATGGGTGCCAAAGGTCTGCTCTTCATCATAAATGCAATCACTTTCCACAAGTTCATTTTCAGCATTAATGCATGACATTAAAGGTTGATTAAGTTTGATTTTTCGCTGTGTTTCAGGTAAGGTCACTTGTCTTGTCGCAAAACGTGATCAAACCCTTGCTGGACAGATTGAGGAAGCAATAACTAGAGGGGAAACATTAGAAGCACTGACTTCAAGCAAAGAGAAACTTGAAGGCATCAAAAGAAAAGAAGCTGCTGAAAAACATAAATTGAAACTCAAATCAGAAAAAAAGCTAGGCGTAAAGGTTAGACTTCGAAAGGAAAGCCCTAAATTTCCAAGAACATCAAAGCCTGGCCAATCAAGATATGGTACAAAAGTCTCCAGTAGAAAAGTTCTGCCGAAATTGTCTACAAACAGAAGCATTAGAAGGTCAAACAATAGGAACTCTTCACCTCAGAGAGCATTGAAAGCAAGATAGCAAAAGTTTCCAGACGAGCAGATGTGTAATTTCTCTATCCTATATAAAGGTTCATGATTACGTCTGTACTTACTGATAGCAGTTGAAAGTTGGCAGCCATCTCTTCTATCATAATTGTTCAATTATGAGTGATGTTGTATTTCTTTAGTTGATGAATATAGCTGATCTTTTTGTTGCTATATTTTTTTCCCTTATATAAGACTAGATATGATTGATGTTAAATTGTACTTTTTATCTCCTCAACCTATCAAATAGTTGACTGTCTTGTCCTATTTATGTTTCTGTGGAGTTCTGGTAGTGCTATATTCGATCTACATATCACAATGGTGGGAAAACTATTTCTCCCTTGAAGCACTTGCAATCTCTGCATTGTACACCAAGTTTCAGTACTCTTAGATGATTATAGTAAAAGTGACAATTAAAAATGTTAATGGAAGTCCCAGCCTCCTTTTTGAAATTTGGAGGAACTTCTACACTATCCAACTTAATAGCACCAGGGCCTGTACTGTGTAGTAATTATCAAGGCATACCATATGGCTAAATTAGGGGCAGAACATGTGCCACAACTGACAACAGATCTTGGGTCCCATAATGAAACCGATTGACTAGTTGCAAATTTGTGTGAAGTCCAAGCATGGGAGTAATCAGTCCTTTGTCTTTAAATGTCAGGCTGCAGGAAGTGAGGTTTTTTGCAAAAAGTAAAGACATGCTAATTATTTTGATGCTTCTTCTTATGACAGAAAAACATGGGTTATAGTGTCTGACCTTCCAACTCATGTCCTGGTAAAGTTGGACCCTGCTATAAAATTGTAGAGCATCACCTCAATACCACAGCTGTATTTGACCCACTGAGGCAATCACCCACTAGAGTGGATCATTGACCTACAATGATACTGTACTAGATTCATGGATTCTTTTGTGGTTGAATTTGAGCCAACCTTGAGTTGCATCGACTACGAGGAACACAATTTAGTATTTAAACTGCTCATAAACCTTAAAAGCTTAAAATTTCCAACCTACACCTTTGATATCAAGTTTATTGCGAAATCTCAGATTCTCTATGGTGGAAAGCTTCCACTAATGTGTATTTCAAAGAAGACCATTACATCATGCTCCGGAGAAATCATTGTTCTTTTGGGCACTCCAATTTAAATTCAGAAGTGTCAGTTCACAAACAAAATTTTGTTCTTGTTGTGGTTCCCTTGCGAATTGAGCCTCTTTTAGTTGGTTATCAAATGAATATGCCTTGAGCCTTTCTTTGTTGATTACCTCTTTTAGATTTGTATATTTTTCCATACAATCCAAAAAAGAGTGCACATTCTTCCATTGGCTTGATCTGATCTAGCACTTCTTTTGCGGCTAGCACTTTATCAGAAAGGGGTGACCACACAACTCCTGCATTGTTTACCTGCACAGGTCATCAAAAACATACGTTGTTCAAGTAGCTGTTTTGAAGCTTCCTGGACCAAAATCAAGCCCTTGAACACCAACAATCGGTCGTGACTTGTGACAAATGTATTGAGCGGAAGTAAGAGACAACTTAAGACAATTTAGACAATAAAAAACTATTGATCAAAAATGAGTTTTTATAACTCTGAATCTGATTTATCAATATACATCTCTTGCTGTCTTATCTCGTTGTTGTGTCTCTGATTGAGTAAGTTACAATGAGTAGTGCACATGTATTTATATTGCTATAGGACAGGTCTTTTGGCCTTTTATTTACAGGCTTTTGGTCTTTTAGTGCTGTAATAGTAGATATCTAACCGTTACGACGGTCGATAGACACTCTGTTTCCAAGCTCTCCCTTAATGGATTCAGTTACGGATCACCTGTTGGTTTAGGCATGTGTGCTACCATTAACTGTCCGCCAAATTGCCTCCTCACTGGCTCTCCAAGTTTGCACATTTGATTTCTGTTTAGTGCATTAGTGGAATCTTAATATCCTAAACATTTCGAATGAATTGTGCTCCTGGAGTGTAAGAAGTGGGGCTATCTTCTACTTGTTATCTTAAAGTTCTAAAATCATCATTCAGGTGAGCAGATTTCTGGAATTTGAGCTCAGAAAATAACAAGGGCTTCAAGTTGTTTTAGTGCTTAAATTATCATTTTTGGTAGTGAGTAGTAGAGGCACCGTGAATTTGGTGAAGATAGAAGTGCTTGTTTGTAATGCTTTGTTAAAAATGTGATCTTCATTGCAAGACCTGGTGATCTCCATACATATGACTTTGCACATTCGTTGGAGAATTCTCTCCTAATGCAAACTAGTTTTTCTCCTCTCCTCTCCTCTCTTTGTTTGGATGAATCTGTTGTGTACTTGGATTCCTAACATGCTTTAGTAGTAGGTTGAGCTGACTGTTCAGTGTGGATCTTTGACTGGATCTTGTTTTTTTACTTAAATAACAACTTGCAGTTTAGCTCCTGTTTCAGCAGTGGCTCAAATATTAGTGCCTCTGTGCAGGGGTTGCTTAAAGTTTTCAACTGCTTTTGTGTGCAGCTCGCAATTTTCCTTCTGTCTTGTGGATTACTGCTCACTCACTAGTCTTAGAACACTTTCATAAAACTTTCCTAGTTGAGTAGCAGTATTTTGGTATGTCAGGTTTTTTTCCCAATTTCAGATGTTTAGAAGCTGCAACGCCAACTTATTTCTTCAACACCAGCTTCACATTTCACTATGTTTGGCTGAACTCTCCTTGATTGGTAGTGGTTTTGAACTGTTCTGCTATGGCTACCTGATGAGACATAAGCAACGCTGTTTGGCTAAGATTTTTTATTTTTTGTTTTTATTTTATTGAGTATTATTTTATTGTTTTGACTTAGATCCTTTGACTTTTTGAGTTGCTCGTAAATTGTTTCTAAGCTTTACCTTATGACATTGACTTCTCTATATAAATTTGTGAAATTGGATACATTCTAATTTCACAAATAGATATATAGCTCCTGAAGCAGCTGAAGTGCCAAAACCAATTGCAGTGACTAGAGCTTCTGGATTCACAATAAATTCTAATCGTTGCTGCAGCGTAACATATTTTGCTGACATAATGATTTGGTAACTTCTGCATATCATGCTTATATTTCAAGGTACTGCCAAGTGGCATCAGTTAGTGTCAAGGTATTGGTTTGCTTTGTGCCTCCCCTCTCATGTGGGCATTGGGAAGATGTAGAGGATTTGAGAGAAGAATCATGAAACCTTGGAAGGGACGCCCAGAGTTGGATGGGTTGAGACTCGAGCAATAGACTTTTATGTAAACTTACCAGGTAAATTTTAATGTTGAGATTATTGAAATTGAATCTTTTATATGTCTTATGAAATTGTGGTCTATAATCTGATATAAGAACATCAATTCGAGACAACACCAGGAGACGAGTTCAAGATATTGAGATGACACTAGGAACTGAGCGGATCTGTGTCTTAAAGAGTGATTTGCAGGTCCAAAAACCCAAAAAAACTTGGGTTATTTGAAACCAAAAACTTCAAAATTTCAGCTACAAAGTTTAAAATTGAGGTGGATTTGCATGCCTAATAGCGATTTTTTGAAGGGTAATTGCTTCTGGAGGAACCTCTGAAAATCACCTTGAAGCTGATCAATCTTGTATAACACAATCTGATGGAGATAGTGGTAAGACAGTAGGAATGGTTCAAGGAAGCTAGTATTCCAAGGGGTGAGCAATTTTGCAATAAATTGAATATAGTTTTAATAGCAGAATGCATCTGATATATAAATCCCATTGCTTTCATTTGCTGCTCTAGTGGATTTCAATTCATCTTTTGTCTTTTTCATCATTAGCTGAATCTTCTTCTTTTTGGGCCCTTTCAATCCCTGCCTTTTTCTTGTTGAATAAAAGCTAGAAAGGTATAGGGGTTGAAAGGGCCAAAAAGAATGATGGAAAAGAGAAGGAAATGGATTGAAATCCACTAGAGCAATGCATGCACACACACACGCACACACACATATATTAGAGATGCACCATGCGTTCCAGAACGCATTCCGGGTAGTTATTCGAATTCTTTTTGAACACTACAAGGACTTTTTTTTTTTGTCAGAACTATTGTTCTAATTGTTGCAAATTAAAAAAATTTCTTTTCATTCTTATAATAGTAATTTTTAAAAAAAAATAGCATTCCAAAATGCTCGTTGTAGAATGCAATAGGCCCTAGAATGCGTTCCGAGGCAACATTGATATATATCATAGATCTAGCCCGTGTTCCATAACTTGATTAGAAAATTTCCATTAGGATTTTTTTGAAATGCAATTTATTTATGTTTGATGCCACTATGGGTATCAGATTAAAGGTGTCTTTAAGAGCAATTTAGTGACCTAGTTTGCCAGGAGTTTCAAGAGGAGTGCGGTTCAATTTTGGGTCATTAAGTGATTCTTTATTGAACATCTATGTTTTTGTATTATGTCAAATGAAATCACATGGAATTGTATTGAACAACAACAAATCGACAACAATTATGAATCATAAGCACCCGTCTTTGAGCTTGTGACAAAAACGTGAATAAACTCAAATTGCTCATCAAAATAGGAGTACACTATACAATATCATTATGAAAGTAAGCTTGTAACATTGACTATTCTCACTCCAACATCTTGTTGGTTTGCAGTGTATCTCTATTTGTAATTGATTAGACCAATATAGCTCTAGCCTCTATGCAATGTTATTTTTTTCTCTTTTTAGTTTATCAATGCATCGTTCTTTCGATGTGTTCATTGATGATTTCTGTGTTCATTTAACACTAACTAAACTATCCAATTTTTTTTGGATAGGTCTTTTTTCACAAAATAAAATAAATAAATAAATAAAAATCTTGATCTGGATCACAGATTGATGACGTTTCAGAATGCACGTTATGGAATATTTTTGTAGCGAATTGCGATCTCTTGCAACACACACACACACACACACACACACACACACACACACACACACACACACACACACATCCTAGTTGTCAAAACAATCTAGAACGCATGTTCCAATTCATTAGTGATCCGCTACCTCGCAAATTTTGTTTTTTTTAAGGAATAAAGACTAATTTGATAGTTTAGTTAGCATAAAATGTTTACTATTGTTATTTAGTTTGCCTTGTCAGTCTCCTTAACTAGTAAATTATTGGAGTTTGCTTATAAACAAATTACTGTTAGAACATTTTTTTGATTGATTTACAATGATAAATTGGTCTTTGATAGCACGAGTTTATAGGCCCGTTAAAAAAATTTGGGATGTCAAATCAAGGATTGTCTACGGATTGTGTATGGCTGAAATTTAACCACTTGTTAGATCGAAGTTCAAGGGAAAAGAATTAGCTCATTTATTCATGTAATGATCTCCAAATTATTGACAATTTATCATTAAAGTAGGCTATTAAGTTGTCTTTCAGAATTTCATCTCTATCGTTAATCATCATCCATGAGTTTGGGACCCAATTACCATCAAGAGTGATATTTATTTGCAATAGCTCATATATCCAAAAGGTCTTCCCTTAGAACACCATTGTTTAACAATCTTTTGGTAATGAAGTGGCATAATTCCACCCTTTCATATAATCCCTTTCCAAAAATTCAAGGAAAAAAAAACTATCGTAAGGAAAAGTAATATAGTGATTATTTTGGCGTTTTGAAATATCCAAACTTAATTTTTGGAATGTGATATCTAAATCATGGGTTGCAACTATGATATATCTATATGATATACACATTTTAAATTTTAGAGTTAGGGTTTTAGATTGTGAAAAAAAAAGTGAATTTGTTTTTATTTGATTTATTTCGCCTTTTTTTGGTAGCTTTAGGGGAATTATAAAAGTAAGTAGCTATAAATATTTTACTATAGTGAGAATAGTGTTTTACTATTATTCTTAAAGAGACGTTAGATCTAAATTCTTGTTGTAAGATGTATAAGTTTGAATTATCTTTGCTATAGAAGGTTTAGGAACATCATAATAAAAAGATCCTCTAGTCAAGATGCCATGATAACTTCTAGGAAACTGCCAATTAGAGTTATTTCCGAAGAGGCTTTGTCCCCTACAACTTGGCCATTTGCTCAGTACTATGGAACATATTGCTCTAAGGATTATTTTTACGATAGTCAAACATTTATTTCATTTTAGTTAAAGTCATTGTTGTTTTTATAGTCGTTCTAGAGAAAAGTAATAAAATTCAAATTTAAATTGTTTTTTCTTGCATATTGAAAAATGCTAGCCCTGATTTTTGGAATGTGTTTCAAAACACAATTCAGAACGAACATGCATTGCAACCCTACTATATACCCCCCCCCCCATAAAACTCTAGATTGAGATGAGGTCTTTATAGAAATGTGATTGTATCGTAGAAAAGATAGTGTGTTTAATAGTATGAAAGTGAGGCTTGATACAAATATTTTTGGAGATATTCAATGATTCAACGGAGTGTCTGAACAATTCTTCCCAAGAAGAAAACAATAATTAATATAGGAATAATCTTTCGATGTTCATTTAAATAGCTAGATAATTATGTCATTCGTTTAACTTAGTAGGCGTCAATGACAACCATGAAGAGTGAGGCATCTATGACAACCATGCATTCTTCGACTGATATTCTACGTTAATCTATGGAATATGAATATTTCTAATTTAGAGAGAGAGAGAGAACACGAGAGCATTCAACACATGATTAACACATAGATAATAGAGAATCTGTGAATTGAAGCTATTGGAATACAATGATCAGATCATAAAAGGAATTCCATGGTCAATGAGGTTCACAACAATTGTGAGCTAGGCAAAATGATCCTACTATGCTTCTTCAGTTGATTGATGATACAACTGATAGATAAATCAATCACACGCATGCGCACACACACACACACACACACACACACACACACACACACACACACACACACACACACACACACACACACACACACACACACACACACACACAACATATCTAATTAAGAAATGCTCTCATGATTTACTTGCTTGTTTCAGTCACTATGCTCACAATGAACGAATTGTCTTGAGTTCTTTTGATCAGACTTCGTACAACACTCTAAATGTTAACAATGAAAAAATTTGTGTGAACAATCTTCTAACCCCCTCAATATGGTTGTTGCTACTAACGGGTATGAAGAGTTGAAGTGCCATGAAATGGTCATGAATTTACTACTCGTTGATGCTTAACTTTCATTAACGAGGTCTCCTTTGAAGTGTACTGCATTTTGTTTAAACCTTTGGTTACACTTTGACTATTTCTGATATAAATGGTATGATGAGTTTAGTTATATGACTTGGATTGAACCTGTCTGTTAAAGTCTATATATACTTATTTGTGGACGGTAATACTTTGACAATTTGAAAGTGACAGTGCAATAAACAATTTTCTAATAGAAAAAAAAAAGGATGGTGTTTCGATAAGCATTTTGAAAAGGGTAATGACAGATAGTTTTGAATTCTACTATAAAACTAGTCTAGATGTAATTGTCTACTTTAGTCATACTTTTGTAATTGTTGACTTTCAAGCACTGATTATACACTGTTAACCTTATAATTTTGTAACTTTGAGTAAAGCTACACTTTTTACTCATGATATGGACAAAATTAGAGTGACCTAACTTGACAATGACTACTTGTTGCGATAACAACTGAGAGTATATGTAGACACCTATAATTCCCACAATAATGTCCCTGTTCTAAAACGGTTGTTGTTGTGGATGGATGCAGGTGAGCATATTCTCCTCAACTCGGAGCTTTTGCTGGTTGGTCAATATGATATGTCTAACTGTGATGACTCTATACGAATTTGATTTACTTTAATCGTATGTTTGGTATTGTGGTGATAATGTGCAGTTTTGTTTAGATTTGTTAGGTTCAAAAACACACACACATCTAATTAATAAATGGTTTCATGATTTACTTGCTTGTTTCGGTCACTATGATCACAATGAACGAACTCTCTTGAGTTCTTTTGATCAAACTTCGTACAATATTCTTAATGTTAACAATGAAAAAATTCGTGTGAACAGTCTTCTAATTTTCTCAATATGGTTGTCACTACTAACGGGTATGAAGAGTTGAAGTGCCATGAAATGATCATGAATTTACTACCCGTTGATGCTTAACTTTCATTAACGAGGTCTCCTTTGAAGTGTACTATTTTTTGTTTAAACCTTTGGTTACACTTCGACTATTTCTAATACAAATGATATGATGGGTTTAGTTATATGACTTGGATTAGATCTGTCTGTTAAAATCTATATATACTTATTTGTGGATGGTAATGCCTTGACAATTTGAAATTGACAGTGCAATAAATATTTCTCTAAGTTGTTACTCAGGATAAGGGATGGTGTTCCGATAAACATTCTGAAAAGGGTAATGGCAGATAGTTTTTAACTCTACTTTGAAACTAGTTTGGATGTAATTGTCTACTTTAGTCGTACTTATGTAGTTGTTGACTTTCAAGCACTGATCATACATTGTTAACCTTGTAAATCTTGGAAATGACTACTTGTTGCGACATGGATAACAACTGAGAATATGTGTAGACACATGTAGTTCTCACAATAATGTCCCTATTCTAACATAGTTCTTGTTGTGGATGGATGCAGATGAGCATATTCTCCTCAACTCGAAGTTTTTGCTGGTTGTTAGGTTTGGTCAATATGATATTTTTGACTGTGATGACTCTATACGAATAATTTGCTTTATTTTAAGATTCGTATGCTTTATTTTAAGATTCGTGGCAATTTACGTAAAAAAATTTGATTTTTTTAGAAATCACAACATGTCATATCTGATGCATGCCGGATGTTTTGGAATCCTTTTGGAATGAAATCCCAGTTTATGTAAAATTTGAAGTAACCATGGATGTTTTGGATTTGTTCAAATTCGTTGGTTATTGATCAAACAAAAATTGCTTGTAAAGTGAATGATCTTACCGAGTTGAAATCAGTTAGTTTTTAAGATCATAGTTCCTTTCACTTTTAGTTGTAGATTTTGGAATCTGTCAACCAATAGGAGTATTTCTTGTTTTTTGGGGATCAATAAAAGACCAAGAATAATGTAAATCATGTTGGAACAGTTGCTATGCTGATTCATAAAGAGATTTGCCAGTAATTAAGTGCGGCACTTAATTAATGAACAATCAAAACAGTTTGGCTCATTAGTAGTTAAAGTACTACTGATTCCAAATTGAACCTTTTCCTAATACAAATTTGGGGCTTTCAGTCTGAACCATATTTGGAGGGGAGGAAAGAGATGAAGCCTGAGGGGTAGTTGATTGGTTGACCCAGTCAATCAGTGTTGTTTATCTACTTTCAATTCCTGAAGTATATCTGATAGCAAATGAGAATAACAATTGGAAATTAATTAAGAAGACTGCTGCTTCTAGGAATTTGAATTCAATTTTTTCAATGTTAATTAGAATTTTGAGGAATCAAAGATTCGAAGGGAAAAGTAAGTGGAAAGTCAAATAATCCATTTATGGAACCATCTCTGTTTTGCAATTGAATTTGGATCTTGCAAGTGATGGCTGATGAAAGTTGTTCCATACATGAATCTAGTAATTTGGATTCTATTTGTGGCATTATAGAGTGTTCTTTTATAATGACTGAGACAATCAAGAGAAATTCTAACCTGTAAAAGAGTTTAGTTCTTTTTACCAATTTTGAAATAGATATTGGAGATCTAGGGCAATACAATATTTGGTTTTGTTGAGATCTATGTTCCTTTTGGGTTATGAATACACTTGAGGCATTTCATTTGTACTTGAACGATATTTTCGTCTCGTCCATGCTAGGGTACAATGTGGAGTGGTATTCTTTGGGTAACACTTAAGGAGCGTGAGAGATTTCAATGGTTAGCTGTATCTCCTAGAATTGGTTGTTATTCTGATCCTATATCTGGGTATAGAATAGCCAATTAGTCTTTTTGACTTTTTGGGCAAAACAGATCTAGATGCAGAGGACTCTTGGAGGAAAAGCTGGTGGTATGGGACATCAGTGATTCCAAGGGGGATTTGTTGGGTGAGAATGATCTGTAGACTGATGGTTAGTAATTATTGTAATGGCCATACTAACAATGAAATCCACTGGTTTTTTTTTTTTTTTTTTTTTTTTTTTTTTTTTGTTTTGGGTGTGTTAGAAAATTATGAGATATAGATCGATTCCAAATGGTATCTCAATATTTACAAAATCTGGAAGCCCTTAAATCTATTTCTTTGTTATGTTAAACATCTACTTTTTAGAAATTTCTTAAATACGAGACAATTGGATTGATATTCATATAATTCCTCCAGTGTAGAACTATGTTATGAAGGACTGTTTATAGTATATGAAATTGTACTTCCTTATAATTATGAATATGGTTCAGAATCTATTGATGTTTTCAATTGATTCAGTGGAGTTTAGACTTCCTGAACACAAATGTCAATCTTTATTTGATAGTTGATTATTGAGATGTAATATTTCTATCACTTGATATTCTATGATTTTGAGAAAAAAGTCCGATGTGTAGTAGTATTGGATACTAATTACTGACTTTTTCAAATCTTTGATATCTTATACGTTGTGTCCTGAGAACTTTTTAATTGAAATTATGGAATTTCTTTTAAAAGGGGGAGAAGAAAAAATATGAATAAGACTTTCAATGAATCAGCTAGTTGCATAGATTTTTTTTTTATATAAAATCCAATATGTGTGCAAAGGTAGAACTATCCAGTGCAAATGTATGTGTGCAAAGGTAGAACTATCCAGTTGAAATAGATAAACTCTTTAAGTGATTATTTGGAATAAACTAGAGGAGTTTCGGGGATATTGAGTTGTGAGATATTCATGAATATGGGAAGTAGTGGTAAAGAACAAGGTTTATTGATTGTTGCCAAGTACCATTTTGTTATGGATTGGATTAGAGGAATAAAACTTTAATCTTAACTTTATGTCCAAAGATGTTTGTATAAATCAGCCTAATCTTGGTTTGTACCCTATGATCTGAAGTAGGCTGATTGGTTCAAGAAATTTTGTTAATAAGAGTTAGATGGTTGGAATACTTGTGATGTGAAATTATTCACTTCAAAGATTTCCCAGATATGTGATTTACTCATGAGAAATAGAGTTTGTTTGTAGCTGAGTTGCAAGATTCTCAGTGAGTTATGTGAGTAACATATGTGGATTATGGATATCTGCTAGTTTATAGCCTATGTTTATGTATAGGAACATAGTTGGATATGTTGCTTATGTACATCTTAATCTTGTGGATCTGCTATGTGTTTCCTATGTACTGAGTTTATATCACATACTTAAACTAGTCAGTATGCATAGACATATGAGTAATTAATTTTAGAATAGTTACTTGCAGGTTAATGTCTCTTTCTGTGGAAAGGGCAATTCATTAACTTATTGATGGTTTAGAAGAGGATCTAAATGTTGTGTTATACTAGTATAGTTAAGAATTCTACACCTAGACATTTAAGATCTCTGAATCATTTGCAATCGACTTGAGTAATTGGATCACTCCTGATTTGAAGTTAATTGGTTGAATAAGCAGTGTGTAGAAAATTCACCAAGAACTGTTTATTTTGGTCTAAATTTTTTATAAGATACATGATTTGTGAGTCATCTGGAGTCATCTATAGAAGTTGTGTGCATAGAATATAGAAGATTCTTGATATTGAATATTTCTTAGATGAGAAATATATCCAAGGTTATCGTCTGAATCCCAGTGAGCTCATATTGGATGACAAAATCTAACTGATATCAAGGATAATCACTGAATTCAGTTGGAATTCAGCAAAATTTTGTGATTGTATATAATTTATATTGTTAAAGATGGATGTTATAATGGTCTTTAATTACTTGGTTGATTGTAGAATTTGGAACTCATAATTTGGTTAAGAATCGGGTTGGAAAAATATTCATGGAATCCAGTAACTTTTCTTGTGGAAAAGATTTCAAAATGTTTCTTATACTTCTTGAGTGGTATGTTGTACATATACTCAAGTATCTTTTAATGATAAGTATGAGTTTGGAATCCTGTAAATTATGATTGACAAATCATAAAATTCTAAGTGTTATGATTGAAGAATCATAAATTGATACTTAATGGACATTAGAAGATTATAAGAGAATGTGATGATTCTTAGGAGTTGAGTAATTCTTGATCAATTGAGAGACTTAAGAATCTAGATCACTCAATCTAAATTTTTTTACTTCAGTGCATACTTGAGATTGTGTAAATCTCACATACATTTTCATTAAGTAATTGGCTTACTTATTACTTATGAGCAATTTGCTTACCTTAGTGGGTGAAATTCTACTACAGATTGTAGTCAAGGGATGCTTGTGTACTATTTTCAGCCTAAAACTCTAGTTAATTAGGAGCAGTTAAGTCTATCAAGATTGAGTAGTTGCTATTTCCTTTCATATGTTGCTAGGAATAAAGCGCTTAACTCAAGAGAGTATCTGGGGTACTCAGGACTGAGTTAAAGTCATTTTTATCTTGATGGATCTCCTAAGAGATTTTGGTAGGATGAATTTTTGTACCTTAGTTTTTGAAAAAAATTCTAACTATATTTGTACCAAGAAACATTTATGACAGGTCTACAAGTAATTGTGGATAGTCTTGGACTATAATTATTTGGATCTTTAACTTTTAAACATTGATTTCCAATGAAAGGTGACATTTCACCCAAAGATTCATGTAAATTGAGGTTACATGAAGTTGATGTTACTAGATTGGAGAGAGTCCAGGCCCAATAGAAAAATTTATCTCTTAGTGTACTTCTAAAGGTTGATATAGTACTTCAATGCAGAGATAGATAATTTGAGAATTATTCCATCTCTAAGTCCTTATTTAATATTGAAGTCAGACTAAGGATTGATTTTCAGGGTAAATGTGAAAGTTAAAAGATTAATTTGTTAGCTTTTGAACTTGATCTTCTTGATTAGTCGACTGCTCATCCAGGTGTATCATGTAAATTTAGTTTATGTGATGATGACAGTTAAATAATTGAAGATTTTGTCCATTTGGAGAACTTATTGCTCAATGTACCTTTGGATCTTGAAGGAGTATTCAGAATCAGAGATAAACATATGGAGAATCGTTCTATCTCTGAGTGCTTGCTTAGGTTCGTTGGTCAAAATGAGGATAATGATTTATGTGTAAGAGTTATAAGCATACAAATTTGGATCTTCCGTAGTTGCTCGTTCTGAGGACAGAATTGGTTTAAGGGGGGAAGAATGTTACGTCCATGTCCAGTATGTGGGATTTTGAATAAGTCCTGACATGGATAGCCGGTCACTCTAGTGTATGTAGTTATTAGTTCTGCCTCATTATTCCGGGCTTGGTCGATAAAGTAATTAATAATCAGATGAGGACCCAGACCTATAATTGGACATAAGAGCACTTGCATGGTGTTCGACTACTATAATGCATGAATAGGAGGTCAATTACTATTCCAGATTGCATGGGGATCCTAAGAGAAATATTTTCTCCTCCTGGGAGAGAATATGTACTAGTGGAAACTCGCCCATCTACCTATTGGATTTTCTGATCCTTTTAGCCAGGAGCCCCTCCTCTCTTGCATTCATTCACCATACCATGGGGGTGAAGTGGTTAGGGTATTGACTAGCCATTTTTTGTTGGTTGGCTGGTTTTGTTCCACAGGTGTCCTTTTGGTTGCATGTAACAAGATCTAGTCGGATCTCTACTAGGCAATCCTTACACAAAACACACTTAATGGATCAACAAGATCTTGACCAAATTTGGATGCACATCTAGTTTTATCTACAAGATAGAAATCATCAATTTTAGTAATTCCTAGAATTGCATAAATTGTTAAGATTTGATCATGAGCAAAAAAGGTACAATAAGGTACTGTCCATGTCCGTACAATAACATCAGCCTACTGTCCTTTACTCGTGTGGAAGCACGATCAATCACAAAATTGACATTCTACACACTAGAAACCAAGATATCTTACATGAGATGGACATATTGAATCTAGTCACAAAAATAGTAGGGTTCTCATTATGGAGGGAAACCAAAGTTTGAATTTAGCTTTGGACTTGTTATAAAAGGAAGACCAATGGAAAGAAAAAGCATCCAAAGGAGGCCAAAGAAGATGATGATGCATCAAGTTCAAAGGACAAGTCAAAGCTGAAATGCTTCTTTTGTGGAAAGAAGGGGCATTATGCATCTGAATGCTACAAGAGGCTAAGAGCACAAGTGGAGGAGGACAAACAAGGAAACCTTGCAAAGGAGGAGGAGGAGGATGAAGTAAATGTATTCTTGATGGCATCTACATCCTCACCAACAAGCAATAGCAATTCAAGAGACAATTGGTGGATCGATAGTGGGGCTAACTCCCACATGTCTTGTGAAAAGGACTTTTTCTCAACCTTACACTCTTTCAATGATGCTAAAAAGTTTGTCTTTACTGCAAATGATGAAGAGTGTAGGATAGATGGTGTTGGCACCATCTCTTTGTGTCTAGAATCCTCAAAATGCATGGATATAGAAAATGTCCTTTATGTACCATCAATCACCAAGAATATGCTTAGTGTTGGTTTACTCTTAGAAAGTGGTTTGGATGTCCACTTTAAGCATGGTGTTTGTTTCATCTTGAAGAATGATGTTTGCATTGCAAAGGGATTTAAGCATAGAAGATTGTTTAAGTTGGAAGCTAGTGTTGCTTTTGAAAGAATGAGCTTGGCAAAGGAGGAGATCACTCAAGAGGAGATCTTGGAAAAGTGTGATCTTGCTTGCATTGAGGAGGAGTATCAAAAGGAGGAAGATCTTCAGGATCGGCCTCAAAGCATGAGAGTTCCAAGGGAGTCCTCAATGACAATGGCCAAGTCATCAAATTGCATGCAAATTTTTCATTCAAGTGTGCATCTTTCAAGGATGGGCCCTTGAATGAGAAATTGGCTTTCTCATCACCATCTTGCAAAGACAAGGAACTCATCCTAGATTTTGCATGGAGAATCCTACACTCTTCAGCCACTAATACACTGTGAAGCTTTTCTATAGTTGGCAAAGTGTCTTGGATGACAAAACTTTGGACCAAATTTGCAAAGTCATCTCCTAGACCATTAAGGACAATTTGTACAAGCTCTCCATCATGAATCTTCTCTCCAATAGAAGCCAACTCCCTATTTAGAGACTTGATTCTAAGTACATAATCCTGTGCACTCTCCTCACTTCTCTTCATGCTTTGCAAACTTTGATTTCTAAGCATAAGAACTCTAGAAGTGTTGCTAGACTCATAGATTGATTTTAAAGACTCCCAAGCCTCTTTAGCACTAGTACATGCTGATACTTCTCTCAACAAATCATTGCTCACATCCATCTTCACACAATGAAGTACAAGCCTAGATCTCTTCTTGTATCTAGCTAACTCATGTGCACCTAGAGGTTCATCTTCATCTTCAATCAAGAACTCATGAAGGTCTTGGAGCACCAAGAGTGACTCCATCCTAACCTTCCAAATAGCATAATTTGTAGAATTCAATCTCTCACTAGCTTCTAGAAGGTATGCTCCAGTAGATCCCATCTTACTAGTGACTTCTATAAACAAGAAATAGATTTGATTGACTTGAAACTCACAAAGGTCTCACACTTGCAGTGTTTCACTCAAATTTGATTTCTAATCCAACAAATGGACTTATAATCACAGTTCTATCACTCCCTCACAAAGCTGGAATGAAGATAAGATGAAGTGAAAACTACTTTCAAACAAATCTTGCCAAGAAATGGATTTGATTGTCTCTAGAAACTCACTAAGGTCTCTCTCTTGTAGTTTTTCACTCAAATTAGATTTCTAATCCAAAAAATGGACTTGAATACATAGCAAATTCGACTTCCTTCTTGAAGTTAGGTGGATTTCCAGCATGTAATAAGGAAGTTAACTCACCCTTCTTGCCCTAAAATGAAACCCTAGTCTATTTCCTAGAGTCATGCTTGGTAGATAGCTAGTTGGTCAAATTTTCACCTTAAATCTAGGATTTAGGTCCTATAAACTAGGAATCACTACCAAAATGACATGACCAACCCTATGGACTTGACCTAACCTACATTAGGAGTGGGTTGCCACATGGCATCTTGGCCTCACATGTGTGGAATCCACTTATGCACAAAATTTACATTATACTACATGGTTTTTGATCAAGCTAGATTTGCCAATTTTTGGCAATTCTTCACATTATTTCATTCATGCTTATACATGGTTCTCTTGGGTTCTACTATCCATTGGTGCACTATACTTGTGATATCTTGCAATTCTATGTGTAGATTGTTCATTAATTGCTATTTTTAGATCCACACGTGTGAAACATAGTAGCTTACTGTTTTTGTATGTAGAACAACTTCTTTTTATGTTTTGATTGAAGTATGATCAAGATTCATTAGAGTTTGCATCTTATTCATAGTGTAGATGTTGATTTTTTTACATTGGCAAGATTGGTGATTTGTTGTCTTTCTAACCCAAGATCATTTTATGGATTTGGATCTTAATTGATCTGAAATTCTTCACATGGTATTAGAGCTTGTGTTTTAGGTTATGAAGGAAGCAATCACATCTATCAATGATTTGAAGAAGATATCAATGCTAGAGCATGCTAGATTGGATTCTACATCAAAATTGAGTTTCTTGCATATGTAGATTGGATCTTTTATAAATCAAAACTCTATTTGGGTTTATATTCTTTATCAGTTCTGAAATCACACATTACTTGTTGGATTTGGCCGATTTTTAGAGCATTGGAAAAGCCTAAGTGGTGGCTACAAGATTGCATATCAAGTTTTAGGCAATTGCATGTAGATCTTGAAATAATCAGTTTTTTGTGATTTTGTCAAAGCCCTAATTTTGATTGGATCTCTAGATTGTGAGGTTATTGAACTTCATTTGAGTGTGTTTCAATCTTAGGAAGTGGCAAGAGTCACTAGATTGAGGATAGATCATAGGTTGATCAAGATTTCACTATTGTATGTGTTGATTTGCTTGGTATAAGTGCTAAAAGAGAATTGAGAGGTTCCATATCTTTGTGAATGTTTTTTTTGGAAACATTTGTTGTATTTCAAAAGAGTGATTTATGCATTTGTAACAGGTTGAAAGAGAGGATCAGGTCATTGCTACATGACACAATTTATGTAGTTTGGCAAGGGTAGAAATCAAGATTTTCTATGATCTGGATAGGAAGAATGCTCGCCGAACTCAAAAATAATATTTTATTATAAATAGAATGTTCTGGAAACTCGGCAAAGGTTTTGGCGAAGAATCAAGAGTACTACTTGTATTTTTGCAAAAAAAAGACTTTTTTGGCAAAAATATGGCAATATGACAATCGATCTTCTGAGAAAACCTTCTATTTTTGATATTATTCTTTGCCGACCTGGCCGTAGATATATCTGAATCACACCTATGCACAGTGAATCGGACAAAGGATCTTTTTCTGTATTTTTAGAGTTTTGATGATTTTTTGGTATTTTTTTGATGGTTTTTCTGATGTTTTTGGAAATTTGCTGGGAAGGATTGTTTGCCCTTCAAACTGGAGGTTTTGTAATCAAAATCGAAGGCGACTGCAACTCCGCAAAGGTTTCTTCAAAGATGGCAAAAAGTTATCAGCTCTGATGACGATTTTTGTCTCCTTTTGACCAAAATCTGATAGATTTGACTGATTTTTGTTCTTTTTGCTGATATCTCAGATCCAAATGGATCTTAAGATTGGTGATCTGAATAGATTTTCCTGTTCCACAATCAAATTAGATTTCAAACAAGCAAATCCACTAAAATCAAGCAAAATCACTCCAAAACTAACCCTAAATGCAGATCTAACACTATTCATGCAACGACAAGATGCCTAATGCATGCTAGCTATCCAACAACATGCTACAAACTGAAAAAATGACGTAGCTCCCTAGCAACGGCACCAAAGTTGTGGTGGGTTTCTTTCCTTGCCTAACCTCAATCCAAGATCTAATCAATCTAGCATCAAGAGATAAAGTTAGTTGTCACGCAGAGATTCCTTCCCATGAGCGCGATAGTATAATTCAGATTTCAACATGAATGGAAGATCCAAATCTAACTCTAACATCCACTAACCCTAAGCATTAACACTACATCCACTAACACTAGATCCACAACAATAGCTTACTCTTTCTCTCTCATAAAAAGTATAATAACATGCAATCCCAATAATAATCAGATCCAACAATAAAGTTAGAATGGCACGGATCTGCCCTAATACCTTGTAAAAACATTGAACATCTCTTAGTAATAATTAATCATGTCTATCCGAAATATTGTCCCTACTATACCATGGTTGAAATATGATTTATGTATATAGCATACTATCAATCACGGCAAAATTTAACCTTACCCTAATAAGTGTTACTTTAGACTTTTGGTGAGATACAAATGGAAAGCATGGATATGCTCAGGAGTATAGACAGAAGTGCATGACACACCTTACTTTGCAAGGGTCACTTGGGTTAGCATGGCATGGATTTGCCCTAATACTAGCACACGTGTCCACACCAAGTCTTTTTTAAAATTACACAATTCTAGCTTGACCAAATTTGGTCATATTGCTTGAAAATTGTATTATGGTCATGTTGTGGCTTGTCACACGTGCCAAATAGCATAGGATACTCTTTGTAAGTCTCATTCCTAACCTAGCATAGGAGTGGCACCTTCGGAATGAGTCCAAATAGTGTAAGGATAGGCTATAGAAATTCTAGGATCTAAAAATAGCATGTTTTACATTGTTTTTGGATCTCGAGATCTTGACCCCAAGTTAGGGTGGATCCAATGACCTATTAGGGTAGATGTTAGGGTTAGGGTATGAAAAGTTCAGAGGTGCCCTAATATGCTCAGATCTGAGCTTGAAAAGTATAAATGTATGATGGAAACTCCATCCAAATATCAAGAAAAATCAAGTTTTTTTCACTTCTATCATCATTGTCTATTGGTGGCGAGTTCAAGCTATTGGATGTGAGTGTTCTTATGCATTAATTGCTTGTTTTGGAAGGTACTTACAGGTATGAGAAGCTTTCTGTACTTTACTTTGGTTCATTTGATCAAATCTATGTGCCTAATGTGGAGTTAAATGCCAAATTTGCTAGTTTTGGTAGGACACTTATATCCATACAAGAGTATTTGGCCTCATTAGTTTCAAGTTCAACAAGTACGTATTGCAAATTGCTAGTGGTAAGCAATTGTGGACTAGTAAATTTGGTATAAATAATATTGGCGATTGCTTTGTTGTCCTAAAAGATCATATTGAGAAAAAGAACATTTAGATTTGGAGACTTGAAAATAAATTCCTTGAGAGTCTAAAGAAGATCATGGTTTGGATCCATGTTTTCATCATCAACACCGAGAGGGAGTGAGCATGATGAAGAAAAAAAGACATCAAGGAGGAAACCCGAGAAGGAGCACTTGTCTCAAGGCAAAAGAGACCTGAATCTACATTAATATGAAGGTTTGGGTAATGAGAAAGGAGCAGCAAGGAAGTTTATCCATATCTACCTTTACTCATCTTATTTTGTGTTTGATGTCATGTATTTGACAAAGTCCTTTGATGATGCTAGTATGAACATTGTTTTTCATCCTATATCTTATGATGATGAAATAATGATCATTACTACTTTGATTGGAGTTCCAAATATGTATTCAAAGGCCTCATCTTGTGATCCATTCACTCTTTAATTTCCAAGGAAAGAAGACCTTCATTGGAAGGATGCCAAGTTGGAGTTCATTATTTTGGTGGATAAAGTCAAGATGGTGATATCTCAAGCTTTGATTGTACGTGCTTCATACAAAAGTTGGATCTTATGGAAAGCTGTTGTTTTTCATGTTTATTTTGAGGAGGAGACTCACATTTTGCAGCCCAATGTGATCATTCAACAACCTACCAAAGACAAAGCTTGGATCTTGAAGACAACCTTAATTGAGCTCTCACTACATTTGAGAACTTGGAGCTCAAATCATATTCTTATTAGTGATGAGTGATCATACTCACTCAACAAAGCAAGGACCTAGAAATTATGTTGTTTTTATCCATGTATTAATTATTGATCCAGGATAGTCTCATCAAGCTAAATTGTGAGAAGGAGTGTTAAAACTTCACAATTCTAGCTTGACCAAATTTGGTCATATTGCTTGAAAATTGTATTATGGTCATGTTGTGGCTTGTCACATGTGCCAAATAGCATAGGATACTCTTTGTAAGTCTCATTCCTAACCTAGCATATGAGTGGCACATTTGGAATGAGTCCAAATAGTGTTTGGATAGGCTAGAGAAATTCTAGGATCTAGAAATAGCATGTTTTACATTATTTTTGGATCTCGAGATCTTGACCCTAAGTTAGGGTGGATCCAAAGACGTATTAGGGTAGATGTTAGGGTTAGGGTATGAAAAGTTCAGAGGTGCCCTAATATGCTCAGATCCAAGCTTGAAAAGTATAAATGTATGATGGGATTTTCACCAAATATCAAGAAAAATCGAGTTTTTTCACTTCTATCATCATTGTCTTTTGGTGGCGAGTTCTAGCTATTGGATGTGAGTGTTCTTATGCATTAATTGCTTGGTTTGGAAGTTACTAAACCTGTTTACAAGTTTGGGAAGCTTTCTATACTTTACTTTGGTTTATTTGATTAAATATATGTGCCTAATGTGGAGTTAAATGCCAAATTAACTAGTTTTGGTAACTAGTCTTGATTCTAGCTTATAGTTTGGATCTAGATCTTTGATTTGTGCATCCTCCATCATTTTTAGGATTGATTGGGATTCATTTTGCTGTAAAATTTTGTCAGTCTTTTGGCTAAGCAAAATGTAAATGGTTAAAACTATTCATACTGTTTTTTATGACTAGAAACGAACTGATACGGACCAACTGCCCATAAACTGATCAACATGGCACTCGTCCTGATGCGGTAATATTAGGGCTTGGCCTATCGCTAAAACACTTCTTGTTTGGGAAGGTTGGACTATGGTTTAAAATGCTATTTAAAGCTGTTAAGTAGTATAACTTCTTTTGGACATGAATAACAACTGACATTCGGCTATGCCGCCTGTCTTCCTCACTAAACTAACTTGTGCGATTGTGTTTTGTGGGATGGTGGCAAGTATCAATTGGACGTTTTGAAAGTGGTTATGCTTTATGGTGATTTTTAGTACTGTATTTTTACTTTTCAGCTATATTTTACCTTGTTGGATTATGAATAAAGGCTTCAAAAGGTTTCAGTCTTGCTTTGTCAAGAGGAACTAAGTGCAGTCTTCTCTCTCTCTCTCTCTCTCTCTCTCTCTCTCTCTCTCTCTCTCTCTCTCTCTCTCTCTCTCTCTCTCTCTCTCTCTCTCTCTCTCTCTCTCTCTCTCCACTACGATCGTTGCTTCTTGGATGAGAGGATACTTGTAAAATCGATTGGATACCTGTGAAATTGATTGGAAGAGTTATTCATGGGAAGGATACTACAAGCTGAGGTATGAAAGCTACCTATTTTGTTTAATAATCGCTTGCAAATTAGTAGTTTTATTTGCTGGACAATATCGATGAGATCATTCTTACTTATGTTGTGATAATCATGGATACATATAGCTTTTGATCTTTTTTGGAAAGCACACTGAAGCAATCTTGACTGGCCACTACCTCAAGTGCATTCCGAAAATGAATTGGCAGGTATGATACTCATCTTTCACTTTGATATGAGGTTGCTGGACAACAAATAGGTCGTTATTGGATAAGTGCTAGTATATGCATGATTTCCATACTCGTTTCCACTGGCCAGCAAAAATTAAATGACATGATAATCGCACTTCACGCTGGTTGAAGTTAGTAGATGGTAATGCACAGCACCATACTACAAATGCAATGGGCCACCTGCCTAATCGTGATGGATTTGTTACATAGCTGTAATCTCACACTTGTGGAGCCTGTTTCCACTTGCGAAGCAGAGGCATCGATTGGCTTTTACATATTACAAAGAGGCTCTCTCTCTCTCTCGCTCTCTCTCTCTCTCTCTCTCTCTCTCTCACACACACACACACACACACACACACACACTCACACACTCATGGATAGTACCTTACTGTAACCCAATGTATCTTGTTGTTACATGACTCCTTGCAAATTGGGCTCTCATCACCTAAAGGTCTTGTGCTTGACACTCTTTTCTTACAACACCCATTCCATTTTCATAAGGTTTACTTTCAACAATCAAGATTGATTCAAAGCCATCCTATTGACACACGGCGCCCATTCAAATGCTCCTATACAGTGATCTACCACTATTTTGGTGAGTGACTTATGCTATTGTTGTTTCACATATGGTTCTTGAAGGATTTGTGATTGTAAACTTTTTGATTTGAACACCATTCGAATTTGGGCATGCATTTTGCTGTCACTATTTGCAATAAAGTAGTAGATGTGTCCAACGCTGGATTGTAGCCTCCAAATGGCTATCGATTCATGTTTTCTTTCACAAGCAAGAGCTTTGTATTGATGCATTGATGCAATTGTATGCTGAAGTTTTTCTACACCACAATACGTGTTGTTTCATCACTGGATCTAGCGATGGATTTCAGCTTTATATGCTTCCAATTTTTGTTTTTCTCACAGGTCAAGCATAGATAGTGTAACGACTGTTTTCTGAGACATGATTGTTAAGTTATAAAGTACCTACAGTGATGCACATCCCCCATATTAGTGCGCTGGACTTCAACATATATCTGTGAACTTTTTCACACACTGATTGCGAGCACTTTGATGAGGTTGGACAGCAATGAACCAGATGTCATTTTTTTTGGACAGCGATGAACCAGATGTCATTTTTTCACACTATATACTACTCATCCTCTATGAATGCATTACGTCACATAATGATTGAGTGTTATATCTATGTTCTTCTCAGCTAGCTTCTTGCTCTACCTTGGGCACTTGCATCGTGTTCTTCGTTTGATACACAAGTTTTGGACATTGTTGGTTCAGGTACGAATGCAAGAGGCATTGGCTTCTTTAATGCTTTAAATACAACACTAAGGAATGCATTGCTATTAGTCTACCATAATGTGTAGGAATCGTTTTCAATACACATAGGCTCTAAACTACAAAGCAAATCTATGGTGCAAGGCTTAACTCTATTTTGAAGGCATTTGAATCTAGTTTCGAAACACAGATTTGGACTTGTTACACACTTTGTGGAAGAGACAAAACAATAGAGAACACACTATGGAGAAACCACCCAACCAAGTAAAAGCAACCAATCAACCTCTAGAAGCTTCAAGAACCCCCAAGCCAAGGATTAGGAAGGATGAGAGTAGAGAGAGATCTTGGCAATGAATCAACCAAACTATGATGGAGTAGGATGAGTTTGTTCTCTTTATATAGGCCTAAGACCCTCCTGTGCATATAGTAATGCAAGGTCCCAACTCCCCTATAGATAGAAGACCAAACCTTTTAAACCCTTGATTCATAAACCAACAAGGAAAATATATTTGAACAGTGTTCACAGTACACATAAAACACTATAAAGCAAAACCTATTTTAAGACATCCAGTTGGTGCCTGCCACCATCCCACCACACAAAACCATGCAATTTAGCACAACGAGGAAGACAAATATAAGGGCAAATCCATGCCACAAATCCTTGTATCTGTTGTATGTCTTTGACAGGTTGTATATCGATGTCATCACTTCTGAGCATATACATGCTTTCCAAGAGTATACAAGCTAAAACCTACTTAAAATACGTAAAACCTAACCAAGCAATCATGACACATCATAACATACTTGTACCTATATGTATACATCGTAGAGTTAGCCAAAATATTCAAAATAGGATTAGGACAAATCCATGTCACTTCGATGCCTATGTGTTATGTCCATGACCAGATTATATGATTCAATATACTCCTAGTCTTGGATACCCAGTACTCTAGTGAATCAAGTTCATTAGTTATGCCACATCATATTGGATGTGACCCGCAATGTAATTAATGACATTGTGAGGCCCAACGCCACTAATTGGAGTTAGTACAATGTTTGGGACAGTCAAAGCATGTGTAGAGTATATGTCTTTGTTATTTCTCTCTCTCTCTCTCTCTCTCTCTCTCTCTCTCTCTCTCTCTCTCTCTCTCTCTCTCTCTCTCTCTCTCTCTCTCTCTCTCTCTCTCTACATCCTTGAGATGTAAATCCAAATATCTTTTGTTTGAAATAGTACCCAACTTTTTCCTTACTTCAATTCATGAGCTAATGTATGTCTATTGTATCGGTTTAGTCCTCAGAATGGTTTCAGAAAGCTGTTATTTTGGGTTATGGGGATCACCTTCCTCCACCCAACTCTTTATTCAGACCCTTATATGTTGTACGAAAAAGGCTATAAATATGTATAGCTTTATCATTGAAACTGATCGTGCTACATGTATCCCTACTAGATTGAAAGATAAGGTTCTTTGTATCATTGACCTATTGGATACTTTGCATTGGGTTAAAATTTACATGGACTTTGTTAAAAAAAAAATGATCCTTAGGGTATTGTAGAAACTTTCTTTGGTGATTTAGATGGACTTGCTGATAAATACGAAGAAAAAAAAAGATTTTATAACTTGAATATCAGAAAAGTCTTTTCTTGTTTAGAGAAAGAGAATGGCCTTTTACCTGCTGAACCTACTTCTCCTATTCTTGATACACCTCCATCTCCACACCCTCTTGTCTTTTAAAATGAGTTGGATGAGTACAGTGCTTCACAACTCAAGATTTTCTCCCAAGATATATTTGATATAGGTGACCAATCTACTTTTGGATTCTGTCAGGCCAAAAGCCGCCAAGTCCCTAGGTTCCCTAGTTGTACTATTGAGTTCAAATTAGTCCATATTGCTTACAAACTCTGGAGTCTACCTTCCATGTTGAACTCTAGATTATGCTTGTGCATTTGACTGAAAAAGAAGTACAAACGTGTAAACTTGCTGCTCTAAAACAAGAACTCCGCCCTTGAAGCGCCCATTGCCTTTGACAATGTTATACATACAAATAAGTTCAAACCTTCTCGTTGCCCTTCTGAGCAAACCTAGACTAGATTCCAAGGACACTTTGAAGCCAGGTTCAAGAGAATGAACCTCTACCAAGCTCATATATGGAATTGGAAAAAGGCCTTTTTTCACATTTTGCTAAGTTGATTTTTTCATATGAATTGTGATTTTACTTGCAATTTAAAAAAACATATTGATTTTTTATTGTAGTGGCCACTTGAGCCTATATGCTTTGTCTTTATATCTCAATGATGAGGGTGTGTGTAATCCGATTTGTATAAAGATGAACTCTATTACATACACTCACAAAGAAGCAAAGAGCCTTATCTAGAAAGTACTAGAACTCTTTCCAGTGCTAGGTGCAACAACCAATACAAAGCTTAAAATGTTTGATGCAAACATGTATTTTATTTGATAACGATTCGACGCGCGCTTGTTTCTTTTGTAGATTTCAATTTAATCACATGCACGTTGATTCGATATACTACATACTTTTTTTTACACAAAATTTTGTTTCTAACCTTTGTATATATTTGAACATTGCAGTCCTCCCAAGAGACTGACTATGTTAATTGTGGCAATATACAATGCCAAACATTTTTTAAATTGGCTTGCACAACACGATAAGCTTTCGAATCTGCTTGAGGTAATCTATTTATCCACAATCACAATCAGATATTTATAATTCTCAATCACTTATTCTGGATTAATAACATGTGCTTGTGTTTGTATTTTTTGTAATTTCTTCAATTTTGATGAATGTTCTTATGTCTTTGCATTTTATATGCTCTTCCAGCCTTGCTCTTACCTGCACATTAGAAACTATTTAAGTTCAATTATCTTGTAAAATTGAATGACTAGAAACATAAAAATGAAAATTTTCATATGGCATAACGTACCTTAACACCATTCAATCGAAATTGATAGTACTGAAGAAGATCGAATTGCAACATGTCTAGTTCTGATCGAATGTGATTGAGACTCCAATCTTCCTCAACCTCAATCATAGCAAGAATGTTGTCATTTCTTTTCACTGTTATTTGAAGTTGCTCTTGATGATTTTATGCATAATCTTGATCTAGTGGCTTCCACTCATTATTGCATTTGATCTATCTTCTATAATACAACAGCAAAGTGAGCATTACTTTTTCTATGTGATATCTAAATGTCATTGACATACTCTGCACTCAACCTGTTCATTTTGTTTCGTATCCCAATGATCCTCCAACAACTTGGCGAGTATTTCATTACTCAAGTCCTTACAAAAAAATATTGTTTTTGTTTGCCAAACATTGCATTTGGAAAAAAAATCAACAAAATTAGTAAAAGGTAAATACCAGCTTAATCTACTATTCTTAAACCCGTGCTACATTTTAATATACTCTGAATATCCAAATAAAGTCTAGATCAAAAACTTTATAAAATTGCTGAATTTGGAGAAATCCATTTCTCACTTGAAAAATCTGGTAGAGGATTTGGCTCTAATCTAGCCACTAAACCATTAGTTACAAGAGAGTCATGTTACTACAAGAGACAAAGTCTGTATTGTCTAAGGAATTCAAAATGACCGATTCAGGACCATTTCATTACCTTCTCGGAATTAAGATAATTAGAGACATAGCAAACAAAAGGATCGAAATAAGCCAAGAAAGGTATCTAACCAGTGTACTCTATAGGTATGGCATGGAAGACTACAAGTCGCTTGACTCGCCCATGGATCCAGGATTCAAGCTATCAAAGGACATGTGCCCAAAGACTAAAGCAGAGAAGAAGGAAATGTGCAAATACCCCTATCAGTCAATAGTCGGATCGATCATGTATGCCATGGTTTGCACACGACCTGGACGAGAAACCTCGTTCATATCCAGTTGAAATAACCCAAGTGTATTCATTACAAACAAAAAGGAACCATTAAGAACTCAAGACAACTAAAGTATATACCTATAGATATCCAATATCTATATCTGAAATGGTACAAGAAATTCCATTCCTTCAAAAATATCTTTAACTGCACTATCCGATATTCCAAAGACCTTAAAAAATCCATCTGGATTTCCCATACCAGACATGCCTTATATCTATTCCATCAAGTACTGGAGTACCCCCATATTTGCTCCTAATGGATCACAATAATCCATTTACAAAATTGTGATTTAACAAGACTCTGCACATGGTTTTACTTGTGAAAAGTACAGTACTAAGGACCATAAATGGATCTTTGAATGATCCACAAGGTGATTGTATGCTTGTTAAACAATCTATCAGAAACTAGTCATCAGAAAACAAGATCTAGTTTAGCAGCTTGATAGGAAACAAGTAGAGACAATCAAAGCATTGATCAAATAGTCTAATCCAACTCCACACGTGTGGAAATAAGGCTGTAGTACGGCCTGTAGACAGTGTTTACAAAGTGCCAAAGCTGGGTTTCATTGGAAAAATAGAGTAATCACCATACAATGAGAGAAAACTCGAGTTTCTCCTTGAGGCTCCAAAAAGTTTCTATCTTCACACTATGGAAAATGGAAATACATAGTAAAACACACTTCCTTTGCAAAGTTAGGTGAAAATCCAGCATGTAATAAGGAAGTAGATTCCACTTTCTTGCCCTAATGTGAAAACCCTAGCCTAGATCCAAGAGTCATGCTTGGTAGGTGCATGGTAGGTACAAATCTCATCATAAATCATGGTCTAGATCCTACAAAGTAGGAATCACTACCAAATAGACACAACCACTCCTCTTGACTCATGGTAACCTACTTTAGGTGTGTATGTACAAGTGGCACTTTGGCCATTCAAGTAACCAACAAACAATATTGACAAAATGTACAATATTCTACATGGCTAGATTTGCCAATGTAGGCAATTTTTCACACTCCTCCTCAAATCTAGCCTTGGAGATCACTATGCTTTTATCAATAACTCCAATTGAAGATCTAAGCTTGACAAATGAATCTTTAGGTAAAGGTTTAGTAAACAAATCAGCCAAGCAACTTGATGATGGCACGTGTTGGATCTTGATCTCTTTAGCTTGCACTTTTTCCCTCACGAAATGATGAGCAATTTCGATGTGTTTGCTCCTTGCATGGAATGTAGGATTAGTTGCAAGTGATTGGGCTGATTGGTTGTCACAATAGATGATAGGGATCTCCTCCTCCATGACATGAAGCTCCACCAATAGCCTTTTGAGCCACAAGACCTCCTTGCATGTTGATGTCAAGGCCTTGTATTCGGATTCTGTGGAAGATAGGGAGATGGTATCTTGCTTTTTGGAAAGCCATGATACTACTCCATCACATAGAAAGGTGGCAAAGGCACTTGTTGATCTTCTATCCACTTTGTCACCTGCAAAATCCGAGTCACTATAGGCTCTTAAGCCAAGATTAGTTCCTCTATACAAAATACCAAAATTTTTAGTGAATGAAATGTATCTAAGAACTCTTTTGGCCATCTTCCAATGTGAAACTAGAGGACTTTGCATGAATTGGCTTAACTTTCCAACACTATAACTAAGATCAGGTCTAGTTATAGTTAAATAGATCAAGGAGCCAATAAGCCTTCTATATAATGTGATGTCCTCAAAGGATGCTTCATCACAACCAATAGATGCTTTTACATGTTGCTCCATTGCTGTCTCAATGCCTTTACAATTCTTCATTCCAAATCTATCTAGGATGGATGTAGCATATTTAGATTGACAAATGAAGCTAAAATCACATCCTCTAATAACCTCTATTCCAAGAATGAAGCTCAACAGGCCGAGATCTACCATCTTAAACTCTTTTGCTACAACAATTTTTACATCTCTAATTCCATCTAGATCATTACCACTCAAGATAATGTCATCTACATACAAAACAAGAATAATGATCATGCCATCATGAAAACTTATATACAATGATGGATCATAGGCACTCATTACAAAATTGATGGAAATGAGAAAAGAGTTTAGCCTAGAGTACCATGCTCTAGGTGCTTGCTTGAGCCCATAAAGGCTCTTCTTCAAAAAACACACCTTTCCTTCATGCTTTGCCTTGATGAAGCCCTCGGGTTGCCTCATGTAGATCTCTTCCTCCAAATAACCATTGAGGAATGCATTTGTGAAGTCAAGTTGGAATAGCTCCCAATTGAAGGTTGTAGCAAGACTAATGATCAACATGATAGTAACAAGCTTAGCTTTGGCGCGAACCAAAATGTGGTTCGCTCCGAAAATAGAGGTGACTGTCTATTTTTGTGTTGTGTGAGAGAGAGAAAAAGAGAGTATAGATGGGAGTGAGAATGAGACGAGGATGAATGTGAGTGAGAAGATTGATAGTGTTTAGGATTTTTAGTTCATTGATGGATGTTAATAGTATGTGTTTTGTGATCATAAGTTTTAAGTTCTTTTTTGTTTGTGATGTAGATTTGGATATGAAAAATGAGCTTTCATTGCAAAGGATTCAAAGATCAAGTGCATGAAAAAGGAAAAGCAAAGATTGCAAAACAATGGAGATACAATAGTAAAGGTAAATTCACATTTATTTTGATTCATTTGATATTTAGTTGATAACTTAATGTGTTATCTATTTCCATTACTTTCCATTGTGCTTTTCATTACTTTTTATTGTGCATTCTAGCATGCAAATCATGTGCTAAAATAGATACATTGCATTGAATTCATCAATGGATACATTTGCATTGCATAGATGTGTATTAAATAGACTATACATTGCATTGAATACATCAATAGATACATTTGCAATCAATAGATGTGCATTCAATAGACTATACATTTGCATTCATGGATTAAAAATATATGCATTCAAAAATTTTGCAAGAATGATGTGATGCCAAAACATTATATTGATTGATTTAAAAACAAGTACATTGATGAGAGAATAAATTCTCTCTTCCTACATTGCCTTCTACAAGGCCTTACATTTAATTTAAGAACCTCTACTCATCATCACTTCTTCCCTCCTCGCCTCCTTCATCTTGTAGGTGTATGTTGGTGTCCACATCTTCAAACTCCCCTTCGTTTTCATTCACGTACTCTTCCATGTTCTCTTCCACATTTTCTTCCACATCACGAACACTTGAAGTTGTAGAGCCTCTCTACAAAATAGAATCAAAGATTTAATCAAATTGAGATTAAACTTACTTGTAAACCACAAAGTAAACAATCACAAAACAAATTAGGTTAAGAGTTTACGATTGGAAACAATCCATGGTATTCCATAAAAGCCTTAAGGCCGGCATATCCATAATCGTGACCTTGCTTGTACTCCGCGACGGTCATGTGTCTTCCAAAATCACTAAGCTACATTCAACAAAAAAACATAGTTTAGCAATACAATATAGTTTAGCAATAAAAAACATTAACAATCTCACTAAAATAGAATCATTTAAAAAAATATTGCACTTACAAATTGGGCCTCTAGATTGCCCCTTCCTCCCGATCCCAAGTGACTTTGGCCATGTTTTAAAAGCTTCTCGGCGGCGGCCCTACATTGTTGTTCATACTTTTGGGGATTGTTTTGCAACAATTTTCCTTTCACCTTCCTCCAATCCCTTTTGGAGCACCATCCAAGCTTCGTGGGATTCTTGGGATTCCTCACGACTTTTCTCATCAATTGCCTTTTGTTTCGAATCCAAAGGCACATTGTATTCAAGGCCCAAGTCCTACTAAAAGCATTGGATTGAGGGAATTCAGAATACAAAGTCTCTATTATTTTATTTTTGTCTTCAAGCGATTGGGAGGACCAATTGATCATGTAATCTTTACCAAAATATAAAGCAACTAAATCACGCAAACGGGCATGAACTACATTGCCACGCGTATTTTTTATAACTCCACCACGTGGATTAAGATCATAATACACACTACACGATTCTTGGGAAGGGGCATCTTCGGAAGCTCTTTTCTCGGATGATTCACCCGAAGAAGATAACACAAGATTTTTTATTCTATCTCTTTGTTGAGGAGATAGATTCTCAAACCACTCTTGATTATATTCTTCGGGCTCCTCACGAGCTCTTCTCCTAGATGGTCTCCCACTTGACCTTCCACTTGACCTACCACTTGAAGACATTGTATCAAAGAAAAACTTTAAAAGTTAGAAAGTAGTGGAGAATGGGAGTGAAAGAGTATTGAAGACTTTTAGATTAGAAGAGTAAGCAATGAATAGAAAGCAATAGATTGATAGTAAGCAAGAACAAAGAAGATTAATAGAGCAAGCAAAAGCAAGAGCAAGATCACTAGCAATGAAGAGCAACCAAAGGCAAGCAAGCAAGCAAGCAAGATCTATAGAGCTTAGAAGAGCAATAGCAAGCAAGGGCACTAAACAATAGATTAGAAAACCTATAAAACTTGAAAGCAAAAGAAGAGGAGCAAGAATGCTCGAGGAAATGCCATTTTATCGGCATTCAAGTTTCGTGTGGATTATCCACGTAGAAGTTATCCACATGTGGATAATCCACACGATATCCATGCGTGGATGTTCCACGCGTTTTTTTTTTCCTCTCTTGGCATGTGAGAGGGTCCCCCACATGGGCTTGCATGCTTCAAATGTCATTCAATATTCTCATAATCTTTTCTAGATTTTATGAGAATATTTTATTGTAGAATTTTACATAAAATATATTTTTTAATATGATGGAATGTAAGAAAATCAACTCAAAGATCATTATGGTAGTATTTAATTGTTAAAACTAGTTTTATATTGTTATAAATTTTATTTTTTCTGAGATTTGACATACAAGACAAAATCATGAGATAAGAAATAGCACATATTATTATTAAACAAGTAATTTGACAAGTTTTTTAAGATTTCATGACATAATATTATGTCAAATCGTTGATGTCATAAAACATTTAGTTTATTAATAATCTAGGTGTCATAGATTTGATATAATTTGATGACATAATTACATGGTCAAATAATTTTTTTTTGCTTGTCATGTGGCCTCTTAAAAGGTTGCATGGGGACATTTAGATTCATGATCAAAAGCATTTATGTTATATTGAGGACCTTAGTGATATGTGACCTATATGATAAATCTTTTTAATTGTTGGTGTGTGACCTATATAACCTTATATGAAATCATAGTAATTAGTTGAAATATCATTTAGCATTGTAATAAAGATGTTGATCAATGGTGTGATTTCTTGCATACAAAGCAACCATAGATAGAAAGGGCGAATGCATATTTCTCATCATGAGATACCATGGCACACTAGGCCAATCCAAAGAGATTTACCTTGAGATCATCACTCATCTTAGACAAGAGTTTAAACTGAGAGCTTCGGACATTGACTGCTATGTGGTCTTTAAATTAGTTGAGATAGGCCTGCATGCACTATCTACTAATGTCTAACATTTGTCAGTATGAACTTCATTTTGATTGCTCGTCATGTGTTGCCCCACCCAAGCAATTTTCTTGATAGCAATGTTATTAGAATATTAGATTTACATTAAGCATAAGTAGAATATACATGGATTAGATGTTGGCATGTCTTTAACAAATTTTATTATATTTGTTCAGAACATACGGTCTCATAATGATTACTTATGATGTGGTATAGAGCAGCTGGCTACAATGTGTATATGTCATCGACGATGTCATCATCATCAGATAGCGATTCATCTCATTAGTCGCAACAGCAAGTATATATTGTTATTGATATTGACATCAATTGCACTTTATTTGTTATTTGAATATGAGTGTATAATTTTTCTTGCAAATTTATTCTTACAATGACATTTGATTGAAATTATGAATTCTAGGGAAATTATCGTACCTCCACGTGATTTAGAGAAAGAAAAACGAATTGAGCTCTATCACAGAAAAAAGGAGCAATCAAGACTAAAGTACAATGAACAACTATTGACTAGTTCATCTTCAAGCTCTTCCATCAGTCGACGTAGACCGCCTATTGATCCATCACATGTATGCATATTGATTTATGTCATAATTTTTTTATTTGTAATAGTGATGTAATCCGATTTGCTCTTTGGATATAGTATATTGCTCTTTGGAAAGCCAAGACACCACTCCATCACAAATGAAGGTTGAAAATGCACTAAATGTACAAAGACTATTTTGTCAATTTTTGTCACATGTTACAATACGTCACATGTTAGAATTTGTCAATTTTCACTTGAATGACACTGAAAGAATTTGTGCAATTTGCAATTGGATTATTGGACCAGTTTCAACTAGAATATGATGAGAGGAAACATGTACATGCACAACGATCATATTTGGGTCAATGGAGTGCACACAGAGAATGCAAGAGTACGAGAGGTAAACTCTTTAAAGTGTTTTTCGAAAATGCTTTAATCTTTGACCCTTATGACACTTCAAGTATAGTTTGGCCAATAAATATTGAGCGATAGGATGAGTGCCACGATACTTTGAAGTTAATCTCTCACTTGCTTCTAAAAGGAAAAATCCAAATAGAATGTTTGTGCGGGCCAAATCTTGTGGAAAGATACTCTTTTAGTCTCAAAAAAGTGGTTTATGAAAATCATCGTGAATACTTGCATGAAGGCCATCCATTCAGAGACACTCATAGAAGAGGTTTTGGAGGAAGAGTTGAGAGAGAGATGCCTCCAAAGAGGATGTCCGTGAAAGATTGGCGAATACTATGGGAGGAATCTCAAACAAAGCCAATCAATGGTATGAAAAGATTATCTATATTTCATCGTTTGGAATATTGGAATAAACTTTTGATTAATCACCTACTTGATCCCATGCACATATTTAAAAATGTGGGTGAATCTATTTGGAAACACTTGATTGGAGAAAAAGATACCATTGCTGCAAGGCACGATCTGAAAGAATCAAACACCAAAAAAGAATATTGGATAAAAAATGGTGAAGATCATGCTCCAAAAGTACCTTGGACATTCACTAAGGAGGAGCTTAACCAAGTGCGCTCCATTATTCATGACATTAGAACACCAACTGGTTTTGCCCATTCTCTACGGTCATCATTCACAGTGGATGGAAAGTTGCAAGGTCTCAAATCTCATGATTGGCTGAAAATGATTCAATTCATCTATCCATTGTCAATTCGTGGGTGCTTGTCAAAAGATATTTGTGAGACCATATACAAACTATCAATCATTGTCAGGTATTTACATGTACTTGGTGCATTTTTCTATTTAGTATTTATTGATTGGAAATTCAAATAGACATAAAATGTGTGAAAAAAGTGGATCTTGAATGGATCCAAACTCCCAAAATACGTGGCTAAGATCTTTGCACAACAAGCTACAAAAGTTAGAAATGGCAAAGCATTCTAATGCTACCTTTGATACACATGAACTTGACAAAGCATTCAAGAGACAATAAAGTGTACTGATGGCAGCCAGAAACAACAGCATACTAGCCCTACAATAGCAGCCTACCGCTTTTGGAAACCTCTTTAGATCATACACAAAAGCTTGAAGACAATACACAAAGCAATGCTCTCAATGGAGGAAGAAACTGTGACAATGATCTATTGATCTCTCTCAACAATACAATAAGTTTCTCCAACCTGTTCTCCACGAATTTCAGCCTAATATAGGTGAGAGAGATGACTCTCTCTCCTCTCTCTAGAACTTAGGACCCAATTTTAGGACACCAGTAGCCTAAAATAGCCAATTTTGGTCTGTATGTCCAAATAACATGATTTTGGTGTCATTTTGAAGGTCCTGAAATTTGAGACTTCTTCAACATGAAATATATACTAAAATAAAATTATCTAGGCCTCTTTCACATGTGTGAAATGTTAGATCCAAAACTATGTACAAAAACTGCCAATTTAGGCCTCAAACTAGCTAAAAAATGTTGACAATTTTCACACTCCCTCTTCAACTTAACTTGCTAGTTTTACAACACTACTTTGCTCCAACCTAAGAATGATCTTTATCATGGTAATAGATCTCTTCTCAAGTGTTCTAATATGTACAATATGAAGTACAACATAATTGATATAGATAATAGTGTCCATATAGGATGCTTCATTATTTCTTACATCAATTTTACATAGAATGGTGAACATGATACATGTAAAAGAACATATAATTATAATGAAAGGATTCCTCCATGTGTCCACCTTTGAATTCTCTGTAAAAAAACAGCAAACAAGTTGTAGGTGAAAGTAACCAACAAGTGTTTGCATGCCTCCTCCACATTCCACTATGCCCATAGTGAATGCACCATGTATCTCCATGAATGAACCTCCATCACCACCTTGCCTTTGTAGATCTCCAACACATGAAAGCCCTTGAGTGAATAAATGCCAAAATGATTTGTTCTCTGCTCCATTTTAATGAGCAAAACCTGAACTTGAAATACTTGAAGTATCTCCACAAGATTTGCATACAACCCTTGATTCCACATTGTCAACAATTTGCCAATTTGCCAACACTAGGATGCTAGATCTTGAACTTTGCTCAAAAGTAAACATATTGACCACTTCAATATCTTTCAAGATTTGAATGAATGCATGTACTTGATCATAAGAACCAGCAATGATAGCTATTCCATCTCCAAGATCCAAAGGTTGCAAAACTATGGAACTAGTTTCATTGAATTTTGACAATTCCAACACATTTACATGACAATGTTCATACATGAGATTAAACAAATAAGGTAGAGTAAAAGGACACTTCCTTGCTTCTCCAAGAACCTTACTTGAACCCTCAAGAACCTGCAAAAACAGATCCAAAATGCTTTGCCCATGTGGCTCCCCTTTGATGCTTTTGACTAGCTTCCAATTGCAATTTGCCTCTTGGTGTTGATGAAGCAATTCAAGATCATCTTCCAATAAAACATCAAGGACTTTGCATTTATAAACATCTTCAGATCTGACCCTCTAAAGATACTCCCTCTAAAACACGTGATTAATATCCCACAAGATCTCATCATTGCTTATTTCAACCTTTCACTATAGTTAGTGAAAACAATGTCACTATCATAAACCACAAGATAGATTTCTACAGTTCTATCCAACATGAAGTAGAGTAGATGAAGTTGAGTATCAAACCTAATCAAACCAGCCCATTTGAGCTCAAACCAAACCTCAATGAGCTCACCAATGAGATTCTCCTTGCCTTGGAGAAATTGCCACTTGAGTTGCTCCATGTAGTCTTCTTCATCCAACCTTTTGCCATCTTGATCATGCATGAACACTCCACCACAATCATACAACCTTTGAGTTGATGAAGAGATGTAAGATCCATGCCTTGAATCTTCCCAAGAGTCACTCTTCCTTTGCCCTTTCCTGCACAAGACTCGCACCACTAAAGTTAGCAATCTCCCTCTTGATAGTTGCATTATAAGAAATGGAAGAATCTCGAACATTAGAAGCCATGAAAAGAATACATAGTTCCTTCAACATAAGAATGATTGAAGTACTTTTTCTTGTCAAACCTGGACTTCTAATCAATGATATAGGTAATGATAATGAACCCTCACTATCATTCACAAAAGCATCATTCAAAGTACATCCTACTTTGAACACTTCACATTCATCTCTCCCTTTTGACTTGAGATCTTCCTCACCAAGTCTCATGATAGAACCTTTTGATCTACTTTCTTTATGAATACATGTGACACCACTTGTTTCACAAATGACTTTCTGGACTCGTCACATAAAGATACAAAAGAAAATTTTTCCTCAATCATGCTCAAAGCATCATCTCTTTCCAAATGAGTAAATAAGTCATTAGCAACAACCATTTCCAAAGAAGAGTTTTCATCACCTCCATTGATGAAGTTAGCTCTCTTCTTACCTTTTTCATTTTTGCACTTTCCATGTACTTCCATTGAAGAGCCACCAAGACTTGGAAATCTATGAGTATAAGAGTTCAAACATGATACTAATTTAGCACCACATGACTCCATTTGACTAGTAGGTAGCACTAGTCCATCTTCAAGATCCAATGGATCCAAAACATTGATCATACATTCACCAAAAGTTGCCAAGTTAGCACAACAATAACTATCTCCAAGAAGCTCATTAGATCTCAACCTAGATCTAGCATAAGGAAGTTCTTTAGACTTTGCATAAGATCTACCAATCTTATTGATGCTAGGGATTGACTTTTGAACGTTGAAAGAACCACCAACATCCATTTCATTCCTCTTGTTAGACATAACAAATGCATCAAGCTTGTAAAGTCTACCCTGTCTATTGCCCCTAGCAATCAAGACATCTCCCTTAGTAATGAAGCAAACATCCCCAACAAACTTTGTCTTGTACCCTTTTTTTAACATTTGACCAACACTTAGCAAATTCCTTGAAAGTGAAGGAATGTAAAGATCACCATCAAGCCTTACATTCCTATTAGTAGAAAGGCAAATAGGAATTGAGCCAATACCTTTGATCATACACTCACCACCATTTGGCATGTGAACGACTTTCTTGGTTCCAACATAAGAGATCAAAGAAGTAAAGAACTCCTTGTGACTAGTCATGTGTGAACTAGATCCACTATCTATCCACCATGAATCCTTGCCACTTCCACTTGACATTAGACTTGAAGAACACATCATGAGAGAATCACAAGAATCTAGATCCTCATTAGAAGTACAAAAGTTGTTTTGCTTGCTACCTTCATTAGTTTGCTTCTTATGACATTCATTTGCAAAATGACCTTTTATCCCACAATAAAAGCACTTGAACTTTGACTTGTCTTTCTTTCTAAAAGAAGTAGAAGAGGAGGAGGAAGAGTGATCATCATGATCCGAGTTACCACATTTGGACCATTTTCCTTTGCCTTTACCTTTGCCTTTGACTTTTCCTTTTGTGAAGAAAGCCTCTTCACCTCCACCTTGCAAGGATGCACCATCAAGCTTTGATTGCAACCTATGTTCATGAGTTCATTCAACTCAAGTAAGGATTCCATCCTCACTTTCCAGGTAGAGTTGTTTGATGAACTCAACCTATCATTAGTTTCTAACATGATCCCACCATTGGAAGCCATGAATATAATGATTCTTCAACTTTTAGGCTTTGTCCTAATGCACCTAACACTTACTTTTCTCTCAACAAATGATGGATAAGGAGATCTCATAAGATCTAGGACCCTAAAACACTTCTATCTTGAACCTGGCTAGTTTCCAAGCATAGAAAGGAAGATTGAAACATATGCAACACTTTGCACACACTAAGAATGGATTACAAACTCAAACCAAATTGAAAACACTCTTTCTTAAGCTCTCAAACTTTCTATCAAGTGACCAAATCAAGTTATGGTGTGAAGAGTTACTTGCATTCTTAGAAAATACACAAGACTAGGCTGCCAAGAATACCTAGAATTGAACAAACTTGATCAACATATGATCAACACACTAAGATATTGATTCAACCTGTAAAACCACATGTAAACCACACTTCTAAAAGTTTATAAACTCCAGCAAATGATAAATACAAGCTCTAGAGGTGAATGAAAGAGCACACTTAGTAAATCACAAGACTAGCTTCACTAGCTTGTCAAATCTTGGTGTTTAGATGTAGATCTAAGATCACTTTTCATGAGAATGTTCCTCAACCTGTTAAGAACCTGAAAACACATTTGCATAATGGTTAAAACCTTCCAGCAAATGCTCCAATCAAATTACATAAGGAGAGTTACTTACATGCTCAACAAAGTACACCAAAATTTATGCAAAAGATTGTTGACAATATGTTCACCCAAAAGGGTATCTTTCATCCAAGTGCGAGCTTTGCTCAGCCTTTTGGAAAAATACAAGTTCACTCAAAGAGTATTTTTCATCCACTTAAGGAGAAGTTTCATCCATGTAAGGAGAGTGTTCATCCACAAAGGAGCGTGTTCATCCACATAAGTGGAGATTGTGAACAATACATTGAACAGAACATTGTTAGTATTGAATATGCACAAGCCTCACAATCAACACATGATTAGCTGTTATGATCTGATCCAAAATAGCTTCTTCTCAGCCTCTGATCTTCAATAGACCTGAAATATGCTTTTGATCCAAAGTTCAACTCACAAAACAAAGGTTAGTAGGATTTGATCAACAGTGCAATGCATAATCATGCTAGAACTTGATCAAGTTTTTGAACTGTTTCTTCACCTTGAAGAAACTTCACTCTTCACTTGTGAAGGGACCCAACTCAAATTTCTATATGAAAATTTTTAATGAAGTTGAAGGCCAGAATGCACTTCACTTCTTCAGGGCCCTATTCAAAACTCATCCAATAGCTGAACCAAATCTTGTGGTCCAAGTTTCTCTCCCTTCACAAGTTCTGGACCATCGATGCATTTGACACCTCATCCAAAGGTCCAAACTACATCTGGGCGTTGAACCGCACTCCTATAGTTGCTATGGCCTTCGAGACACTACAGTATCCATCACGTTGGGCGCGCGAACAGCCCGCAACCTCCCTGTCTGCGGCCGCGCCTTTCAAATGATTGTTATTTAGCCAAAATAGAGTCTCATTTATGGTCAAGTAAGTGAAAAGAATAGACATAGTTTGACTTCAATCCCATTTTTTTGGAGATAATGTCGGTGAAGATAGATGTACGGCTTCATGTTCCAAGAAAATTCTCATTTTTTAACAAATGCTGCAAAGGCAGTAAATCACTAAAAGCATGTGAGTTAATGAAATCACCACCACAAACTATGACAAAATCAAGTGTTTCATCATAGTCAATCCCCTTGAATTGAGCATATCCCTTGGCAACTAGTCTTGTTTTATAAATGTTCACACTACCATCTTGATTAAGCTTGATCTTAAAGACCCATTTGCAAACAGTAACATTTTGTATCTTTGATGGAGGATCAATAATTTTACAAGTATCTCAAACAATACATCGTGTACTCATCTCACTTTTCATTACATCAAATCACTCTTTTGTTGCTACAGTTTCATTCACACTTGAAGGAACATCATCAAACTTAAGGTAGTAATACGGGCAATAAAAATTAAACAATCATCAACTTGTAATTGCTTCTCTCTTCCTTGTATTTGAGCCTTGATGGTTGCATTTGGGCTCTGATACCATGTTAAAATCAAAGGTTATGAACCTCATTTGGATACTAAAACCTTGAAAAAGCATCAAAGGTTTCCCTTATATCTAATAGATAGAAAACTAGCACACAATTCAACCTATTTTGTATCTAATTGGCAAAGGCTTTTGAACACCACAATAAAACTAGAAATAATTGATCTTCACATCCTGTCACACACGTGGAAAGTATAATACTTTGTTCAGATTCAGATCTATTCATTAGACACAAAAAATATCACATTCATCATTCATCAATTCCTCATTAAAGAGAAAACTTGCCAAAATCACCATCTCTTGATAATCTCTCGAAGTATGTACAAAATGAGCTCTCAATCCATATCAAATGATCTCGGATATGAGATTAGGTAGAGTGCCATTAGGGTAGAACCTAAACCCCTGGCTCTCAAAGCCTTAGATCATGCATAATTACCTTCTTGGTAGCTCAAGTCAACTGTCTTATAAAAGTAGGTGGCCGCCCTCATAAAAAATCCCAATCATCTAGGAACACCATGATATAATTCACTTTAGAAAAATATTTATTAAACTAATTCTATTTCATTATGAACATGCAAAAAAAAAAAAAAAAAAAACCTCATCATAATATAATTCACTTTAGAAAAAAATATATATATAACCTAATCATAATATAATTCACTTTAGAAATATATTTATCTAACTAGTTTCATGTCATTATCAACATGCAAAAAACAAAACAAAAAAAAATGCGTGGATAATCCACGCAAAAGATATCCATGCGTGGATATCTTTAACTTCCAGTCTCGTCCGATGAACAAACTGAAATTTGTGTGGATCATCCACGCGTGGATTATCCACGCCAAAACTGCTTTCCAACGCTGCCAACCTTCCCTCTCAAACAGTTGCCGGAATTTTCAAAATTCAGTTTTGCGTGGATTATCCACGTGCATAAATTTTTCAGCATTGTGTCAGAAAGACACCGGTAGACTGGCCGGAGGTGTGTTCAAAATTTTTTTGACGTGGATAATCCACGCGTGGATGTTCCACGCAAACAAAATTTTGGAAAATCGACTAAGTGTCGGGTCTCGCGTGGATACTCTGCGTGGATAAACACAAAGTATTCTAGTTGTGATATAGAGAGAGTACTCATAGGGTTGCACAAATTGTTGGATTTCAATGCTTATCCTCAAATCTTTTTGTTAATGAGCATCCTGAAAGTTGAAATCAAAAAGCTCGAATTTTGGCAGCAGAGATTTTTTTTACCTTGGGTCGGGTCAGATCGGTTCGGACTCTTCACTAGATTATACGGGCGTGTTCAACCCTAGATCAGATCGGATCGAGTCTAATTTTTCCAACCCCGCAAAATACGACCCTCAGCATATTTTTACGACCCAATGTATATTTTTTGATCCTTTGTATAAAATCCGACCCTATGTAATTTTTCAATACTGTCGGTCAATGTAAGAAAATGATCAAACACCATAGATTTAGAAGCAAGAAGATATATCCAAGTGAATCTTGTGAAATCATCAATAAAGGTAACAAAACAAGTGGCTCCTCCCTTGCTCATAAATGATGAGAAATGAACATCCGAGTGGATCAAATTCAAAGGATGCTTACTCTTGATAGAAGATCTTGTAAATGGCTTTTTGTGAGATTTAGCAATAGCACAAGCCTCACATGGCTTGATCTCCTTGAAAAATGACTTTGGCAAGCCAATAGCTTTGGCTTCTTTGATCATAGAGAGCATGGATTTGTAGTTGGGATGTCCCAACCTCCTATGCCATAACTCCTCCATAGATAGCCTGTTTACAAGAGCAACATTACAAGCATTTATAGATTGAAACATAAATTGTCACTCTGTAGAAATGAACTTAAACCGTTATGCAAAAAATGTGAAGGTCTTCGCCAACGTCTTTTTCCTTAACATTTGAGGCATTTGGCATTTTGTGAAAAAGTCAAAGTGAGAGAAAATCCCAAAAATGCCAACACTGTGAGCCGTTTCTGAGTAGTTATGCAGACTGTGTAAAAACACGAAGAAATTTGCAGGTCTAGATACAAATTGGACGAAGATTAAAATGTCAATTAGTTGATTAGTAGGAGAATAATCCAACAATTTTTTCCAATATGATTATTAGAAGATTCATCATTAAATCTTACAAACATTGTGGCTCCACCATTGCTCCTTGTGCTTGCAAAATGTACATCCAAATGGATCAACTTAAGAGGGTGAATAGTCTTAGTGATAGAGTTAGAGAAAGGCAACCTATGTGCTTTAATTCTGGAGTAACATTTGTGGGCCTTTAAATGTGATCTTGGTAGGAGGCTCAAAATATTACATAACCTTCATTGATGATTATAGTAAATTTGCCAGAGTGTACTTCATTCAAAATAAATCAGAAGCACTTGATAAATTCACAGAATATGTGAATTGGATGGAGAGATGCACATGCAACAAAGTGAAGCATATCAGGACAGATCAAGGTGGCGAATACATCTCGAATTGCTTCATTGACTTCTGCAATGATCGTGGCATCATTCACAGAAGGATTGCAGCCTACACACCGCAGCACAATGGTGTTGCAGAGAAGAAAAATAGGACCTTGATGGAAGCTGCCAGATGCATGATGGCCTACTCAAAAGCTCCAAGGGTATTGTGTGGGCTCAAGCAATAGCTATAGCTATATACATCCAGAACAGGACAGGGAAGTCTAGTGTCCCTCACACGACACCACACAAATTATGGTGGGGTAGAAAGCCCAACCTGTCTCACATCAGAATCTTTGGCTGTGCAGCTTATGCACACATTCCTGATAAGCTTCGAAAGAAGCTTGATGAGAAAGCTGAACATGGATTTCGGGTAGGTTATGACAACAATTTGTCATACTATAGATTCTACATGCCAGACACGAACACTGTAAAAACAGTGAGAGATGTCAAATTTGATGAGAGCAGGACAATAGCCAATGATGATCATGTCAGCTATGAAGTCTTGGAAAGACAGTATCATGATTTGTCACCAATGACAAAGGGAGCAGAAGACGAACATGAAAACGAAGATTTTTGAGTTTCTTCACATTCGAGTGACGAAGGCAAAGGCATTGTTGTCCCAGAAGGATCTCCTAGAAGGTCGACAAGACCACGAAGAGTGCCAGCAAGATACGTGCAAGACAGCTCTGCTTCTACATCAAAAGAGTTCTATGGATTCAGTGGCAAACCACAAACTTTTGAGGAAGCAATTGAATGTCCAGAGAAGGACAAATGGATCCAAGCCATGAACGAAGAGATGGAATCCATGAGGAGGAACCAAGTATGGACGTTGCAGCCATTACCCCACAAGCGCAAGACTGTCAAATGCAAATGGGTTTTCAAGCTCAAGTATGGACCGGATCGAAATGTCTCAAAATACAAGGCAAGACTGGTAGCAAAGGGATTTTCTTAGAGATATGGTATTGACTACTCTGAAACCTTCTCTCCTGTCATCAAACATTCGTCCCTACACTTGTTATTTACATATGCAACTGCTTATGACCTCAAGATCCACATTGTGGATGAGAAGATAGCCTTCTTGCATGGTGAGTTAGACGAAGAGGTCTACATGGACCAACCCCTAGGATATGTCTCGAATTCACTTCTTGAATATGCATGCAGAATGCTTAGAAGTATCTGTGGTCTGAAACAGTCAGCTCAACAATGGTACAAAAAGAAGGATCAAGCCGTGAAATCATTAGGTTTCAAGCCACTAATGGCTGATTCCAATGTGTATGTCAGAGTCATAGATGGGCAGATCACTATTGTGGTTGTATATGTGGACAACACTTTGATACTCTGCAAGAGTGAGAAGCTGATTGCTGAAGTGAAGGAAGACATCTCGAAACATTTCTAGATTGTGGATCTGGGAGAAGCCAGGTGTTACCTCGGCTTACAAATTGAAAGGAACTATGAGGGAGGTAAGTTGTACCTTCACCAGTCTAGATACACCCAAAAAATCCTAGAGAATTTTGGGATGCTGAATTGCAAAGGAGCGAATACTCCAATGCTCGTAGGAATGGTGCTAACGAACGATGATTGTTCGAGGACTGAAGAAGAGAGAGAGAGAGAGAGAGAGAGAGAGAGAGAGAGAGAGAGAGAGAGAGAGAGAGAGAGAGAGAGAGAGAGAGAGAGAGAGAGAGAGAGAGAGAGAGAGAGAGAGAGAGAGAGAGAGAGAGAGAGAGAGAGAGAGAGAGAGAGAGAGAGAGAGAGAGAACAAATGCAGCTCACACCTTACAAGAAGCTAATAGGTTTGCTGATGTACCTTGCAGACAACACACGCCCTGCATTGCTTATGCAGTGTTCAGGATGAGCCACTTCTGCACGAATCCAGGCTCGACGCATTGGAAGATTGCAAAACAAATCAATATCTTCAATTAACGAGAGATTATGGCTTGTGTTATTGTCATGATGCAGGGTTCAAGATGCTTTCTTACAGTGGTGCTAGCTGGACATCCCTCAAGGTTGATTGTAAACGCGTCTCAGGAGGATGCACCATCGCGTTAGTAGTGGCAATTCTTTGGGTCAGCAAAAAGCAGACCATTGTGGCTCAGTCATCATTCAAAGCATAGTACGTTGCATCAGCAAAGATGGCCAATGAAACAGTTTGGCTTAAACAATTTCTGGACGAATTGGGCAAAACAAGAAACGAGCCTCTGGTCTTGCAGATGGATAACACATCTGCAATACATCTAGCGAAAGATCTTGTGTTCCACTTAAGGACGAAACACATTGCAATCAAGTACCGCTTGATCAGGGATCTGATTGAAAAGAAGATGTTGCAGACCACCTTCATCGGAATGAAAGACATGGTTGTTGACACTTTCACAAAAGCCCTAGACAAAGTTCTTTTTGAGAGACAAAGGAGCAGTCTTGGAGTAGCCAAGCTATCATGCTTTGAGAGAGAGCTGAAGAAACAAAACGTTTTTATCACCAAATCGAGATGTTGACCCTTGTTATTGCTCCATGATGGCTTGCTTGGTAAAGTGCCATTGAGTTCATGTGGCATAGTCTCATGTGCCGCAGAGTGTCTAGCGAATCATCATGCCTTCAAGTGATATAGATTACCTTTTCTTCTGCCTTGAGTGATCAGTGTACTGGTACTGGCATCAACCACGTTGCATGCTTCGTCAGAAAATGTCACACACATCCCTACATCAGCTATTCTTGCCACAGAAAGCAAGTCCTGCTGCAGTGTAGGCACGAACAGAACGTCTTCGAGTCGTTTGTCTCTGCCATTGCTGTTGAGCCACAATGAACCAATACCATTCACTTGATGTTTGGATCCATCTCCAAGAACAATGAATCTTGAAGGATCTGTCCTTTTGAAATCAGACATAATTCATCCTAATGTCATGAAGTGTGAAGTGGCTCCTGAATCTAGGATCACCTCGTGTGTGTCAGATGTTGATGCTGCACACACATCTGCACAAATATAGCGGTTGATCAATTTTTGTTCGATTTCTCTTTGCCCATTTTTGAGTTCTCATGCTCCTTGACATAGGATGAACTATTACTGTCCTCCTGTTTGTTCTGAGCTGATTTGTTTCTTGGGTTCAGACGACAATCCATGGCTACATGACCCTTCTTGTGGTAGTGGATACATTCAATTTTTGGATTGAGCCAGCATGTGTCAACTATGTGCCCATCACGTCTGCATCTCACGCAAATCTTCTTTTCTCCACCTTGTTGTTTCGATCTCCCTTTGCTCTTCCAATTGCCTTTGCTGGTCCCCTCTGCTTGCTGATCACGATCCTGCCTTTGATTCGACTCCCTCTTAGGCTTGAGTTGTTTCTTGGATTTTTCCTTGTTGTCGTAGAGGGTTTGGTCAGAACCATCTTTGTGATTGAGGTGCTCTCTTGCCTCGACTTCCTCTCAAATCTCGACAATTGCCTTTTCGAGGGTCATTGTAGGATCTTTCGCAAGCAGGGTTTTGGTTGTCTTGAAAGATTTGGGTAAGGCTCTCAACATGTAAGTGAGTTGTTTCTCAGCTAACACTGCATTCTCTGTTCTAGAGTTATGTAGTGATAGAAACATATCCTTCATCTTCCTCACAAAAGAAGTGAGATCTTTTTCATCCCACTGTAGATTTGTCAGTAGATCTTCCAGCATCATTATTTGACTTCCTGATTTCATTTCAAATCTCGTGAGCATTGTATCCCACATCTCCTTAGCTTTGGAGAGTGTAGCCAGGTCAAGTGTGAGACTATCTTCGATGGAAAATGATAGCAAGGCTACTTCCTTGTCATTTTTCTCCCTCCACTCGCGTAGCCTTTGCTTGATGTCATAGGCATCTCCTCTATGCCATCCACCCAGGGAAATAAACCTTCACCCTTGAGTATCAATGATGTCTTAACTTTCTAGAGTTTGATCCGGAAGAATCTAGAACTGTATAGATCTTGCTCTGTATGCTGCTAATTGAAGCCATTGCTTCTAAAGTGTGTTGTTTGAATGCTTGGCCTCTAGGATCTGATAGCTTTTTGGCTATGTCAAACTATGACAAGGTAGGCTCTGATACCATTGATACGAAAATGATGCGACGCATGCACAGTTGCGGACGCGAAACAATTCAGATGGATTTCAGATATGATTGTTGGTCACTGCCAGTTGTATCATTCCTACAGTCCTCCAGAATGTAGACAAGCACTGCTGATCTACGTTTTTAGATTAACACAGCATTCAACAAAATTCAACCAGTCGCAGAATTGATAAATTGAATGAATGAGATACACAAACGATGGCGAACAACAATTCATTCAAGATCAGACAAAATAAGAGTGATATGTGCATAATGGCTACAATATCATCTATTGATCTTCTCATTTTTTGTGCGCTGTATGACAGACCCACACATCGCATTGGCGTGAGAGAAGCGGCGTTCTCCCACGAGTGATGTCTCGTTTACAAGCGAACTTCTTTGATCTTTGTGGATCCTGCTTACAAAACTTGTCTCGCTCACAGGCAGACTTATATTCTATATTTCGTCTGTCTGTCTTGCTTACAAGCATTAAACTTGTTATACCATACATCAACCAGAAGGTATATAGTCTCGTCGTGTAACTTCTAGATTAGAGTGATTAAACATCTACAACTAATCACGAATTACAAGAGTGGTAGATTAGCCACGACCTAGAGTGCATCTGCTGATGTCATGATATCAGATCAGATATATGTACTTCTTGGTACTTGCATGATTTTGCTGATCCTTTTTGGAGTGTGAGGGTTGAGAAAGGCGTTGCGACGATTTTTGTGTCACTTTGTGTCTTTTGACTTTCACGTTGTCTGACTTTCTCCCCCTGTATTGCTAAAAATTCTCTTTCACGAATTTTTCATTTTTGTGTCTTTTCGTCAGGGTGTTCGCGAACATTTTTGCTTTGTGTCTTTTGACTTTTGCATTCGCAAACATTTTCGTCAGGCAGAGGGCTGAAAGCTAGCAAAGCTTTGGTAATAGAAACATTTTGTTTCTTCACCTAAGCATAAGGGAATGGATCCCACATCTTCAACTTTACATTCATGATCATTTGCTATAAAAATGGACTTTATAGGTCCTACATAAGGTGTGAGTTGAGAGAAATACTCCCTTTTACCTGAAATGTAGGAGCTAGCCCCATTATCTATCCACCAATGAACTTCACCTTTGACACTTGATGATGAAAAAGTTGACGTCATGAGTGAGTCCTCATGAAACTCTTCCTCCTCTTGTCCAATGTTGTCTTGACCTTGATCTTGCTTCCTCTTGAAGCATTCCGAGGCATAGTGCCCCATCTTGCTACAATAGTAGCATTTGAACTTGGAATGTTCCTTCTTGGCCTTGCTTGAAGTTGGAGTTGAAGATCCATCTTGATCTTCAATCTTTGCTAGACTCTCCTTGAGTGTGACTCCCTTGGTCTTAGCTTTGCCTTTTCCTTTGATGAAGAGGCTTTCTATCCATCCTTGCATTGAAGTGTTGCATCCTATTCTCCTTGGCCATGAGGACACCTTGGAGGTCTTCAAGTGATGGCAAATTTCTCATTATAGAGTATCCTTGCACCAAGTTATAGAAATATACACAAAGTCCATTCAAGATTAGTTTTACAAGCCCATTATCCTTTATAGATTCTCCTATAAAGGAAAGTTCTTTGTTTAACTCCATGACCCTTAGAACGTATGAATAAGCACTTCTCCCTTCTTTTGGTAGCTTTGAAAGATTTGATGATTCAAGGCAAGCAACCTTGTAGTGTTCTTTGACTCATAAACCTTTTGAAGGGACTCCCAAGCCTCTTGGGTCGTGGGCTACATTCATTTTGATACAATGGAGGGCTAGTTTGCACCTCTTCTTGTATTTAGTGGATTCTTGAGGGTGGATTGGCTCATCCTCCTCGCCACTCACTATGTCCATCAAATCTTGCATTACAAGGATTGATTCCATTCTTAATTTCCAAATAGAATAGTTTGATTTGTTCAATCTATCACTAGAATCCAAAAGGTAAGCATTCATGGATGCCATCTTCCTCTAAACAAGAGATTGATTATATAAGAATGGATACACAATAGAAAGGATGCAAGAACTAGCTATCCCACTATCTAGGGACCTGAGAATGATCAACAACAAGATACTATTTGATCTTGAGCTCAACCAATTATATTGAAAAAGATTCAAAATGAAACTAGCTTGCTTGATGTAGAAAAAATGACCAAAATTGACTCCTCCTCCATCTAAACTTCACAAGGCTTATAAATATCCAATCAACCTAAGAAAAGAAGATATAATTGCACACAAATGACACTCTAAATCACTCTTATAAGATCAGGTTGAAACTTTATACTAAGAATCAAAACAATCTACTTTTCAAGCACAAGCTACCAAGATCACAATTTTGACAAAAATTGATCTTAATGATGAGTAATGCAAAATGCTATGGAATGAACCTAAATCACTCTTAGGAGGTCTCTCACACACCTGAGAAGAACCTAAATCAACTCCAAAAGCTTCAATCCTTCTATCTCTCCAATGGTTGAATGCTACTCCTCGAGATTGACTCCAAAGCTCGCCTTGAATTAGATATGAGAAAGCAAGCAAAACTTGCTAATTTGATCTTCTAGATAAGAAATGATTAGAACCTGGTTTTAGAAGCCTAAACACATTTGAATTAGATCCTAAAAGAGCTCAATTTGATCAGTAATGGATATACAGATCATAGATAATCATAAAGGATCAATCAATGCCTTGAATTGCTCAAAATCTATGATGCTAGTGAATCAAATTGCAATAATTTAGCTCAGATTCTAGTCAAAAATCAAGTTCACACTTGTGTAGATTGATCTAAACCGAATCTAACTTTATACAAGTACATTTCCTACTTCCTTTCACATGTGGGAACAGGCTCCACACGTGTGAGATCAAATTCGATCTGTCAACCCAAGACAAAATTGAAAATCAAATTGAAACCTTACGCATATTCAGGCAACAAAATACATAATAAGGCATGTTACCAGGTACCCGACTCGAGCATGGTGCTTGGCTGCTTGTTCTTTATACATTCATGAAGGTAGTTCAAGACAAACTGGGCCCAATCATATAGATTTTGGCCATGCAGTCGTGAATCTGCCATCATGTGAAATAGTGACATAGGTACGTGCAAGATCTTTGTTCTAAAACGTTGTGTGTACTTTGTTAAGTATACACATGTAGCAGCCAATGGTTAATAGATGGATCAATGTATTTGAAATATGCTGTCTGCTCAATTTTTTGTAGCGTCCTAGAGACAACATTTGGGCCTCAAGGGAACCCGAATGTATGGAAATCTGCTGCCGAAAGAAATATATTATATACATAGTCCCTGTTGGGAGGAATTATGAATTGGCACGATCCTGCAATGACATTGTAATTTGTGTATGCCATGTGTAGCAAATATGGGCTCTAATAACCAGTCAGGACAGGAACTTGAAATTCAATGTCTATGAAAAATTGTTGTGCTTGTTGGTACCAGATTGTCATTTCTTGAACATCCAATTGCCCCATCTGGATATCAATCTTTTTTGTATCGGGGTCATCTGAACTGGAGGACTGGTTGGAAGACATGTTGGAAATTGGAAAATTTAGACTTTGGAAAAAATGGCTTGGTTGAGATCTGAAACAGAGTTAATAGAGATTCGGCGTGGTCGGATGGACTTGGGTGAGGACTCAGATGAGGTCGTGATGGATGGACTTGGTCGAGATGGTAACGAAGGAGACATGGTCGAGACTGAAGTGGGCGATGTCGGTCGAGATGGAACTGAGGGTGTTGGTTGAGAGTGTAATGGGGAGGACTCGGTCAAGACTGAAGCGGATGACGTCGATCAAAATGGAACTGAGGGTTTGCTGCAAATTTGAGGTGTAGAATGGCGCGGTTGTGAGAAATGAAGTGGATGGAGTCAGTTTGGAATGTGATAAGGGAGTGGGTGAAGTAGGATGGCTCAAAGACACAAAGGTGTTTGTAGGCTGTCGACAAAAAATGGAAGTTTTGTAGAGATGGAAACGATAGGTTATGGTGAAGTAGAGTGGGTGAGATGGTGATAAATTTGGAAAACAAGGAGTTTGTAATGGTGATGATTTTGAAGATGGTGTTTCACAATAGTGAAACTAGAGCGTGATGCATGCTCCAGCTACACTACCCCTCAACGCTTCGATGTGCAAAAGATTTAAATGGGAGAGTTGCAACTTCTTGCGATATTAGGTTTTGTCAGATTTTTGGTGATGGCGGTCACCCACACTGGTTTCAGGATGATAACATGTGATGGTTGATGGAAGGAGTGTGTGAATAATGACTGATCGATGTGAGATCTTTGGTGATGGCGGTCACCCGGACTGGTTTCAGGATGATAACGTGTGATGGTCGATGGACGGAGTGTGTGAATAATGACTGATCGATGGAGTGTAAGAGCGCCATAATCGAGTATGTTTACAAGGAGATCGCCAGAAAGCAGTCGCAGGAAGACTCCAATATTTGCATGTTGTTGAGGTAAAAAATATTTTCGTTTTGGAAGTATTTATGGCGTTTGTCGTTTGTCCTCGATCAAGATTTTTCAAGTGCATGAGTCGGTCGAGATCATGACGGGAAGACTCGATCGAGTTCTTAAAAAATCTTGATGAACTACATTGGCTCATGGATTTGTTATTTCATTCGAGAGGACCTATTGTATCTTGTTTGTTCCGCGGAAGGAGATACCATCTCCGGTGGATAATCTTCCGTGGAATTAGAATCATAAGGATGATCCATATTGAAAGTCTAGTATACCTCAGGACAAGGTATTGAGGATTTTTGGACTCTGTTTCTGTTTTTTTTTTTTCTTAACACTTTGGATTTAAAATATATCAAAGGATATTAAACAGAGTATAATGATTTGTATGGGTCCAAATGGCACAGTTTTTGATGTAGGGGTATTGCAAAAAAATGGATTGATAACTGTGGTATTTGCAAGTATGTAGGTCTAGTCAAATATAGAGTTGACTTGTCTTTTTGACTTGGCTCGGTCGAGATTGCAACGCAAGCACTCGATTGAGATTTGAAAAGTGGGTTCGGTTGAAGTGGCACTACAAAGAGTTGGTTGAGATTTGAGATAGAGCGTCGGTCGAGATCTGATAGAAAACATTGGGTTGAGAATGGACTGAAAATTTTGGTCGAGATCGGATTGAAAATTTTGGTCAAGATTGAACTAATGATTCGATCGAAAATGGGATGTCGAGATCTAAAGGTTTTATTCGGTTGAGATCTGAATAGCTTCAGTTGAGATCTGAAAGAAAACACTCGGTTGAGAATGGACTGATAATTTCGGTCAAGATCAGACTGAAAACACTCAGAACTGAAAGATTTGATCAAGACTGAATGAGTGATTGTTGGTCAAGATCTGAATGAGAGATTTGATTGAGATCTCAACTAGGAGGCTCGGTCGAGACCGTAATGGAGAGACTAGGTCGAGATCCTAATCGGAGTACTCGGTTCAGATCTGAGTTATGGCTTCGGTCGAGATCTCAACAAATTACTTCAATTGAGAATTCAACAATCGAGATTATAAGTCAAGACTCGGTCAAGAGTTTACGTGTGGCTTCAAGTCGAAATGAAATGGGGCTCGGCCCGGTCCATACGTGAGTTGTGGGACTCGACCAGGTGAGGAACATGAAGTCTCGGTCAAAAACAGGTCTAGACACTCGATTGAGACCAGAGTGACAGACTCGATCGAGATGGGGGACATGAGACTTCAAGAACTTGTTTGCCAACCTAGATTAGATGGTTTTGTGAATATGTGTGTCTATGTAGCGGTGGAAATGGCGCCAAATGTTCACATATTCCTGCTGCGAATCTGTGAACACAAATTTTTGATGCTATTCTTGGTTTCTTTAACTCTGAAACTCGGGTGTTTCTGTCTGTTCTAGGAAGCTGGTTCATTACGATTGATCTTCTTAGTTTGAACCGATTCAAGCAACAAGATTTAGCAATTTACTTAGACATTTTTCCAGCCTATCAGTGGGATGATTAGGATTCGTTCACTCCAGCTACATGCATACACACTCGCATGCAACCAAGACTCATTCACAAATAGATCAGTGTTTCAAACAAGTGAACAATCAGCGATTCTTTCTACTAATTAACTCTAGAGATTTAGAAACAGTAATGCACCTAGATTAATCTACAAATTAAGAACAAGAAACAAGAACTAACTACCTATCAGCATACTAGCAATCCAAGAATCAAGAAACACCCATCTCTTGATTCCTGGATAATCCACGAACAATCAAGAGCTGGATTGTTAGAAGATATGCACGATTGGTATCACAATTCCAGCCTATTTAGTTTACTTGGATGCTGAAAAATTACTTAAGCAAGAACAAGACATCTAATCCACAACTACAATCCACATTGCATAAAGAAAGAAAGAAGGAAATTTACTCTATTCCACATCCACAAACAAGAGAAAGCAAAGCATGTTCATAGGAGATTCACTCAAGAAAATAGACATGAACAAGGAGCTCAAAGATTGTCAAAAACTTGTGGAGGATCTTCTTTATTCACACAAGAGAAAATGACAATACAGTAAAAAGCTCCCTCACAAGAGAGTGGGTCTCTTAAATAGATCAAGAGGCTGCCCATGTGGAGCCTAAGTGGCAATTCCACTAATCTACAAATTCTAAGTGGAATTAGCTCTTCCACTAGAGGTCACCATCAAAAGGTGGCTCACTCTAGTTTATTTAAGAGGGGTCCACATTTATTACATTGCCTAGAAATACTACTAGCTCCTACATGGTCATTCCTTCTTTGGGATTCACCATGAGGGTCACATAACGTAGAACTGTATACCTAGCTAGTATTCCTCGGCTCTCATCTTCTACCTCTTCTCCTTCTTATGAGACCTCCTCGGTCTAGGGTGAGAGGTGCTCTTCATACAGCTCAGCTAGGCATCTTGGGGATTCCTTGGAATCTGCCAACACAGTCTCAGCCCATACTGTTTCTCAGGGCCTGTATGAAAGCTTCACGGAAGTCTAATAGACTTTTTAAGACTGTTGGTAATGTCACTTTTGTTGTTGGAGATGTGTTTGCATGATTTCATCTAGTGAAAGTGCACCCTAAAATCATTTCAAGATATTGTTAACAATTCCATTCATGAGAAAAAAATTACACTCTTATTAGGTTTGGTCCTGGATGTATCAATAGTGCTATTGATGTGTATGTCTTATAAAACATGTTTGATTTTTGCAGCTTGCTAATTCAATACTTGAATAATCAATATATAAGGTGTTTTGGAAGAAAGAAAGCAATCCCATACTTTTCTAGTACAAGAAGATATTGTAAAAATTTGTGAAGTTTGCCTCTTCTCACATGTCTTTCCAAAGAAAGTGTCATTTCCATATGCTCATGTTGTTAACCTTGAGGCTTGTACTGATCTTCAGAAATTATCATGTGTCGTAGTGTTTCTCATTGTATCAAAGGAGAATGCATAATTAAATAGAGTTAGCAGTTGTAGTGATGTTTTTTCTAGTAATTTTATTCCTTGCTATTTATACCACATAATATCGCATCTTGTTGCATGCTAGTTTTTGTAAGTCTATTTGTAGCACAACCATTGTTACTTATCTAGTGTATGTTCGCAATGCAAACGACAAATATTGAGGATTTTGGAGACTACATTACTTATTAACTATAAGGGAAAAACCTATGATATTGATCATTATTGTCTCAAAATCAGTGTCATGCCATATTGTAAAGACATCTTAGAATTCAAGTTGTGGTAGTAGACATATGTAAGTATTGAAGAGCTTGTTGTAAATGGCCTTATATTTTGTATCACAATATGCAAATACATATATACATACATGTGTGTGTGTGTGTGTGTGTGTGTGTGTGTGTGTGTGTGTGTGTGTGTGTGTGTGTGTGTGTGTGTGTGTGATGCTATTTGGAGATATAAAAAAATCGCTTGCAGAGCACATTTGTTCAGATTGTAAAGAGCAAAAAGATTTCATAATTTCTCTTCGGATGTGACACATATTTTGTAAGGAAAATCCCCTCAAAATCTTGATTGGAAGTTGAAACACAAGAGAACACACTATGGAGTAAACCACACAACCACGTAGAAGCAAGCGATCAATCCCCATAAGCTCCACTCTTGAGTAGAATGAGAGGACCTGGCAATGAACCTGTGAGCTTGAACACTCATGGGCATTCTAGGTCACTTCTTAGAGTTGTTTTAGAGATTGCTATTGCGCTATTGCTTATCAGCATTGCGCATTAATTCAGACTTTCATTTTAGCCGCTCAGAGATAGCATAGAGTACACAGCTTTGATCCGCAACTTATTGTACTCATTTACTTCTGTTACGTTTTCATACTGAATTAATAATCTATTGCGTTCAGCTTCGTCTCAGAATGTATGCATTTTCTGGAAATCTTCACGACTAATTGTTTGTCTAGCGTTTCACAACAAATTATTTGTCTAATAATTTTTTATCCTTTATTGTTTGGCTATGTAATCACTACAGTACTAATGATTCCAAAGTTAGTCACTATAAGATCAAACGTGATTTCTATCACTATTGTTTTGTTTGAAATTGATAGGTGTAGTCGTGCATTGTGAAAGAGGAAGATAGTTTATTCTGCCATATACAAAAAGTTTTCTTTCTAGACACTCGAATTATTTTTATTCGTTTCTTTTCGAGTTTCGACCTATCTTCTGCACACCACTTTCCGACACTTCAAGGTTTTCCAAGCTTCACTAGATGTAGTGCACTTACCAACTTCCTTCAGAAGTTCATTAGTCACATTCATCTCTGGCAAAGACTCCATCCTCACCTTCCAAGTTGAATAGTTGCTTAAAGTAAGCCTATCATTGCTTTCCAACATGAAGCCACTTGATGTTTTGCAATGATTGATCTTCTTCTTTGAACCTATTCCAACGCACTTAGCACTCTCTTTAAAATCAAAAAATGATGACAATAAGAAATCACAAAGATTTGGAAACAATCTAGTCTCTCTTTTTCTCTCTTCTAGCAAATCCTAGCACATAGAATCAATGATTTCTTGATCACACTTGATCTACCTACAATATAATGAACTTTTTGCACTCTCCTAAGATTGAAACACACTATTGAAAAGTCTAGAAAATTCAACATAAAGAGATCCTATCAAATTTAGGGTTTTTCACAAAATGCAAAATATTGAATCAAGCAAAAGCTACATGCAAAAGCTACAATCTTGATACATCTATAAATAGAATGAAACATCCATAATCATAAGAAAATTTTGTCTCCACATTCCAATAAGTGGATTCAAAAATTGGCCTACTCCAAGTGATTTGATCTAAAATGGAGCTAGGATCACAAAGATCCACTTTCTATACTTGAAAATGCTTGATTTGAGATAGAAACCATTTCAACTCCTCATAGATTTGATGGCGCCCTCAAATCCACCCCTAGATTTGGAAAATCCACCAACTTTAGCCTTCAACTTGCTCTAATACCATGTGAGAAATTCAGATCCAAAACATGCCTAATGGATCATTAGATCTTTGGCTAAATTGGAGTGCACATCTAGATTCATCTACAAGCTAGAAATCATGCATCTATCATGCTAGAACTTAGAAATACAATATCTGATCAAAATCACTAAGAACTGATATAGTATTACCTTGTCCGTACAAAAATAGTAGTACATTGTCCTTCACACGTGTGGATCCAAGTACAACATGAAAATTCACATTCTAAGAACTCAAGATATCATGAAAAATATGAAAGAGATGGACATATAATCAAAAGAAAAAGTTATTCATAATAAATGAGAACATGAAGATGATTTCTCCATGTCGGTACATCTATTTTAGCATCCAGAATGTCACTTGGCCACTTGCCCTAAAATAGCAACTTCTAGGTACTTCATCAAAAACCTAGTTTTAAGTGACTACATGCAATGTATCTATATTAGCCAATTAGAGTAGGTCTAAATCTGACCTTATCCACTTATGTACTTGTTAAAAATGGTAAGGAAACTAGTTGACATTTTTCACATTCCATTGTTATTGATACTCTACACATGCATTGAATGTCCTAAACCATGTACTGATTTCAATTAGTGTGTCTGGGCCTCAGAAGGTTATTAATTACCTTATTGGCCTCTAGAGTACCGTGTATCCAAGTCTCTTGACCAGCTAGACCTGACATGCTGACCGCTTGGGAAGCAAAGGATGGCAAAGCATTAGCCACAGTATCTCTGAATCTAAAAGATTCACAAATAGCTCCTATAGCAAATTTTTCCAATTCCAAAAAAGCATAGGACATTCTTACTGGTTTATATGAAATGACAGATGTATGGACTCGTCTCTTTGTAAGAAAGAAGTTCTTGTCGCTCAAGATGAGTGAAGGGACCTCAGTCAATGATCATCTGACTGAATTCAAATAGCTGCTTAACAAGCTAGCTGTAGTAGGTTCGCCAGTATCAGATGCTAACATGTCTCTTCTATTCAATCTTCCTCTCTCTTACAATAATTTAGTATTGCTTATTGATGTCGAATGTGAAGACATTTGCCCTCTATTCGAATAAGCAACAATCCCAGAAGAGAACTTCAAAGGACAAGAAGAGTATAGCTGAGCAAACTGATTCAAACCAGCAGCAACAACAACAACACGATCAACAACATCAAAAGCCTAAAACCAAGATCTTCTGCAAGTACTGCAAGAAAACCAACGCCCAACATTGCTAATGGTACAAAATCAACAAAGTAGAGATGCCATGCTATGGTATTGCGATTCTGGTGCCTCACAGCACATGACTCCATATATATTCCTATTTGAAGAACTCACATTAGTAGAGATTCACTAACATTCAACATGTTTGTGAAATGTTCTTACTAGGAAAACAACCTAGATCAAGATTCCCAAAGGGACAAGCCACTAGAGCTAAGTCCACTTTAGAATTGATACGTAGTGATTTGTGTCGAAAATCAGTGGGTTGTGTGGAAGTTGGGAGCGAGCTAGATGAATGGATAAAAAATGCAACGGTTAGCAGCAAAATAGTTCAAACGATGGATTCAAACAAATGCGCAATGTTTAATAACATCATTAGGACAAATTTTACTCTGATTATTATCAACAAATGAGTACAATTGCATGAAGTTATTGTTAAAATTGGCAAAAGCTAACTTGATCAAATCTTGTAAATACCATTATGACTAGTACATATCATCATTAGACATGTGTGGAACCTTTTCCCACATGTGAAATAAATGCATTTATCATTTAGATGAGTCATATAGGTTGTACATACCATTTCATTTAAGATCTAGTGGCTAAAATGGCCAAAATCTAGTTTTCTAGTTATATGCCACTTGGCATCATTTTATTGGTAGGAAAAGCTATTTCACATGGATAGGGGTGATCTCACACGTGTGTAGGATTGATCACACATGTGAAAACATCAGTAGTAGGTGAGATCCTACTTGTAGTAGATATTTGTGCAAGTCCCTATATATTAGGAAAATTGCCTCAAATCAAGGGAGGTGGCTATAAGTTTAGGAATCATGAACCATGTGCCATATTGATGATTATTGGTGGATCCTTTGACGAGTAGGCACTCTCATACGTGCCAAATTAGTTGAGTAAGCATCAGCTTTTGTGTATATATGGTGGCTCATTTGGCCATAATTGACATGGAAGTTAAATCTTGGTTTTGGAGCAATTCTAGTGTTTTCTCTTTATTTGTCTTGTGTTTTTATGCATTGATTGGGTTATAAGCTTAGTATACTTCATTATTAGCTTTTTGTCCATACTCTGACAGGTCTTCACACGTGTGAAACCATCAAGCATTAATTTTGATCAATAATGATTGTTCTTGTTAGATTTCTTGATGAAGATGTGATCTAAAAGCTATCTAATCTTGTGTAGATTGATAAATTGATCTAATCTAATACCCAATCACGCTTGTGGATCTGATTTGGATCCATTCTTGGTCCTTTTTTGTTGCACTTTCACATGGTATCAGAGCCAAGTACAACTGCATTTAAGGCATTGATCTAAACTATACCCAAATTGGCAGGTTTTTGGAAACTAGCTAATATTGAGGTAGCGAGTTTGAATAGATAGCTAGAACCATTATATTTGTACCAAATCTTGCTGTTCGCTGCAGGTGTACTTTACACACGTGGGGGGCCATATAGAACCTATTATGAATAGTAAATTTCAGTTTGGTGCATTTTGAGCTTCGTACATCCAATTTTGAGTCAATTTAATGCATTTTTCAAGCTTTCCTTGCATTGTTTCTATTCCATTGATTTGTTCTTGGTTTAGATCAATCATATAGATGGAATAAAGCTTGTTTACAGTATATTGAAGTTGATTCTCTATTTTTTTTTTAGCGTACATTGAAGTTGAGAGTGAAAGATTGCCAAAAACCATAGATTAAGGAGTGATTTGCAAGGAAAGAGATTGAAATCCATTGTACCTTTATTCTAGATGTGTTCAAGAGTGAAAGAGTTGAGACTAGAAGACTCTAAGTTGAAGTCACCCTTGGATAAGTCCCCCAAGTGAAATCTTAAGTGAATCTCATATAGGCAAAATCTACCAATACAAGTTTATACGAATTGTTGGCAAGTACTAGGAGAAAAATTTCAGATCCAAGTCACATTGTTCACCCCTACTCAAGTGTGTGAGTGTGTTTTTGACTTTAATAAAAGTCATAAATGTGAGTGAGGCATATGTGTTGTGATTGATCCAAAATTTTCAAGAGATCATTCCTTTGTAGAGGGCAAGAACTAGTAACTCAATCCTTGACTTTGGTGGAAAAATTGTCTTCTTCATTGTGATCAAATCTTGCTAAGTGGCATTAGCTCTTTGTAAGCACATATCTTAGTGAGAGAGAAGCATCACGTTTTTGAAATTTGAGTTTCATTCCAACTCTAAAGAGGTAGAGTCATTGGTACTTAGTGGAGTCCAATAGAGGTGAATGAATTCAATTTTTTGAGAAAAATTTGAAATTGTATGTATGAAACTCAAATAAGTTCTAATTCAACTTTCTTTGTGAAAGGGTGAGGGTCAAGTTGTGATCCCATTTGGAGTCTAGAAAAGGGAGGAGTCCATATTTGAGTGTTCATACATGGTTGGGATCTTTGTGAATCTCTAGATGTCTAATTTTTTAAGCTTGGTAAAAAATTATTGACATAGATTGTTATCAAACCATTTCATGTCCATTCTAAATCTCAAGAGTGAGATTCTTTGGGTCAAGAGGGATTCCAAAAGGGGTGATTGGATCTGATCTTTGTGTGTTTGAATCAAGTATGCATGTCAAGTTTATGTGATCTAGTGTAGATCCTCTCTTTTTTTTTTGTGAAAATTAGTAGTTTAATTTGTTTTCAAATCAAATCCACTTCAATCCAAATCTGAAGAGTAAGATTATTTGGTATAAGAGTGAGTTTAAAAGTGGTTAGGTTCTATTTTCAAGTATTTGAAACTGAACCCATTATTTGTTCAAGAATATCAAAAGTTGAGTGAACTAGTCAAGAGGAAAGGAAAATCTAGGTGTCAAATCTTTTCAAATCCATTCCAACTCTCAAAAGAAACAGTCGTTGGTATTTGTTGAGTCCAATAGGGGTGTTTTGGTCTAATTTTTTGTGATTTGATAGAGTGCTTTTGTCTTAGTGATCAAAGCAAAGCTTAGTTTCCAATTGACTAGGGTGAAAAGAGATATGATTCAAAATTTGTGGTCTAGATCTTGTGTTGATTTTCTAGATTGTTGAATGTGTTCAAATCTAGTTTCTTGAGAGTCACAAATTACATTTTGGAAAGTCATATTACAAGGTTTTACTTCCTCATCATGGCATCAATAGGTGACAACCTATTGGAGGCAAGTAAGGATCCTAAATGCAACCTTTGTGGCAAGAGAGATCACTTTGTCTCAAGATGCTAAAAAATCAAGACCAATCCATCCAAGGAGAACCAAAGCAAGGGGGCCGAGGTGAAGGATGGAGCTTCAAGTTCAAAGTGCAAAGCCAAGAAGGAGAAATCAAAGGAAAGGTGTTTCCTTTGTGGAAAGATGCATGAGGCTTGGAGTCTCACAAGGACTTACAAGATTTGTCTTCAAAAGTCCACCATCACCACAAATTTCAAACCTCTGGAAGGTTTTCATTTGAAAGCGCATTGTTTGGTGCAAGATGCAAAGATAAATGTCACTTTCATTAATGTCACTTGGATTTTTTTCATGTCCTTGGAAAGCATTTTGCTTGGAACTTTAGAAAAGTTCAAATTTGCTCTCATGACATCTTATGAAGAACTATTTTGCTTTGAAGAGGTTTTTGTATCTCAAATGGTGATTAAGGCAATACTAGTTGAGTGTGATGTTTTTGCCTTGTAAACTCACATTGAATATGAAGTCAAGGAAATGGAAATGTCTTCATAATGTATTTTCTTTTGGTTTCAATAAGATCATGAATGATGTGTTCATTCATAATGTTGAAAATTATAAATTTTCATTCTTAAAGGAAAGTTGTAAACTTCTTATGAGAATAAGTAAAACATCCAGGACACTTATATCCATAAGCAAGTAGTTAGCCTTATTGAGATGGAAATACTTTTTGATTTTAGTATTAGAAAAATCATGCCAGCTATGGTGATTTTTGGACTTATGATTCTAGCATAAGTAATGTTGATGATCATATGAAGTGCACATTATTATATGATCATGTTTGTTGTGATCATTTTGAGACATGGAGGTCTTGGATTTCCATCAAGGAGGAGCACCAAGAAGTTGAACTTGAGGAGTCATCTCGAGGTTCAAGTGTGCCAAGGATTGAGGAGGAGAGTTGTTCTCAAGTTATGATTCCAAGAAGAATATCAAGAGACATGGTTGAGCTCATATGGCTCACATTTCAAGGAAAAGAGGAGCACATTTCAAGTGGTATACATCTCATGCTTGTTTCTCTTATGTCATTTGGTGAATCAATTTATTTTAGTAAGACATTTGCATCTCAAAGTTGGAGTAAAGCAATACTAGTTGAGTATGGTGTCTCTCTTGAGAACATAGTTGATGTTCCTAGTGATTTGAGATTGATTTTAGATCAATTAGAAAGCAAATGGGTATTTCATCAAATGTATGCTCTTGAGTCTTGCAAGAGCAAGAGCGTTGTCTTTTTTCATGTATTGAGGCAAATTGTAAACTCTTTATGAGAGTAAGTGAATCATCCTCTAAGGAAACTTATCTCCATAATGAAGTATTTAGCCTCATTAGATCTGAGATTAGCATGGTAAGCAAGCATGAAGATATGATACAAACTCTATGTTATTGTAGCATGCATAGTGTTGCCAATTTTGATAAGCCTAAGTCTCGAGATCTTGGTAACATGATGTTGGATCTTTGTGATCCTTATGAGTCAAGAAGGACTCTTTATTTTCTCATGGAGTTGTAGTTATTTTCAAGGATTCAGATTAAGGGGGAGTGTCGGATTAATCTCCTTCTTACTAATCGACTAATCAGTTTTAATCCTCATCCATTGTTTATCCAGTTCTGCGGATTTTTCCATGTCTTTACACAGTCTACAGATTTACAAGTGTTTTTACACAGTTTGCAGAAATACACAGAGTTTGACAACAATGTCGTGTTTTTTGCAATTTTTTGCCTGTCAGGAATCTCGTGTAAATACTGGAGTCGCATTTTTGCTTTTTCCAAAGTGCCTCAAATGTTAAGGAAATGACTCTGGCAAAGTCTGGGGCTCTAAATGAGATTTAAGAACACTGTCGGGTTTTTCGCAAAATGTCGACACTGTCGCTTGTGGCAATTTTAGTTCATTTCTACAGAGAGTGACAGTTTTGGTTCATTTATGCAGACAAACTGTTTACGGCCAATTTCCATCACTTATCAGCAATCAATTTCTGAGAAGGAACTGGATGAATGCCAGCGGACACCAGCATGACTAGCGATCGCATTTGACGACCTAATTGCTTAATATATATAGTTGTTCATATTCATACAATTTTAATGAAGTTCAAGAAGCATTTGAATAGTTAGCTCTCTCTCTCTCAAGTCTACGAGCTTGAATGCTCCTGAGCATTCTAGCTCACTTCTTAGAGTTGTTTTAGAGATTGCTATTGCATTATTGCTTATCAGCATCACACTTAATTCAGACTTTTATTTTAGTCGCTCAGAGATATCATAGAGTATGCGGCTTCGATCCGCAACTTATTGTACTCATTTACTTTTGTTTTGTTTTTCATACTGAATTAATGCTATCTTTTATTGCGTTCAGCTTCGTCTCAGAATGTGTGTTTCTGTAGTTATTCGCGACTAATTATTTGTCTTGTGATTCGTGACTAATTATGTCTAATGATTCGCGACAAATGATTTGTCTACTAATTCAATGCTTTATTGTTTGGCTATGTAATCAATGTAGTACTAATGGTTTCAAAGTTAGTTACTATAAGATTGAATGTGATTTCTATCACTATTGTTTTGTTCAAAATTGATAGGCGTTGTCAAAGAGGAAGATAGTTTTTCCGCTGCGCACAAAAAGTTTTCTTTCTTGACGTTCAAATTATTTTTATTTGAGTTCATTTCTTTTCGAGTTCGACCTATCTTTCACACACCTCTTTCCAACAAGTTGTAGGGGTCTTACACTTTTCTATGTCAAGCATCTTGGTGTAGAATGTTGATAGGGTCAAAACTGGCATAGATGGCAAATTGATCAATTCCACATTTAATGCCACTATTGAGCCAAAGTAGTGTAGGAGGTGAAACTTGAGCTAATTAGATTGTTGACAAATGTTTTGATTTAGTTTGATGAAGTTCAAAGTGGTCCAATAGAATTTAGAGGTGCAACCATCAATGGTCCAATAGGATTTTAGATATGCTTGAGAATGGTCCAATAGAATCATGAGGTGGATGGATCAATGGTCCAATAGGATTAAGAGGTTGTAAATATGAGGTCCAATCATGTTTGAGTTTGGATGAGCTCGTGGATCTACTAGTGTCATTGTCCTTCTCATTTTGGTGCTAAGTAATTTGGAGATTAAGAGTGATTTAAGACTAAGTGTTTTCTAGAATTCTCTCTCTACCCAAGAGCAAACTATTTTTGTACTTATTTTTTTTATTTTTGAAACACTTTCCACACGTGTGTATGTACTTTCGAAGTGAGTTAATGCATGTAGTAGTGTGTTTTTGCCATTGAGTTGAACGTAGATCTTGAATCTCAATCTAGTCTTGATCATTGTGCATCCACACACCTTAGAAGATCATAATCACATGTGGTGAGCACTCCACACGTGTGAAATTCACATGGTATCAAAGCCTACCTAAGGTTACCATGCATTTTCATTCATTAGTATGAAATTTTTTTGTTTTCGTTGGTGGAGAAAGACTGTTTTCACATCAATCGTGTGGCGTATGCAAGGAGTGGTCGTATGCTTGTCATCTTGGCCATCGACGAATATGTGTCAAAATAATCAATACCATATCTCTGCGTGTAGCCCTTCGCGACAAGCCTTGCCTTGTAGTGGCCAATGGTGCCATCTGATTTCATCTTTTTCAAGAAAGAAACTCTCAAAACTCGCAAAAAATTTACTCGCAAAATGCCAAGGCCCCAAAGAAGACTTAAATACATTTTCACTTAATATTTCCAACAATGTATTTCGAGAATGAGGTGTCCTAGGAATGAGCTTATTATTTAGCTTTCTTACCTTTAAATTATGAATGATTTGCAAGTAGATGTCCTTTTGAGGAACATTGCATCAATTGCAAGGCCACTTCCATAATCTTAAACTATAGAAGAAGGGCAATACACACTTTCAGATCGGGTTTAGTATGCTTGTTTATGCTCTTGTTCTTGATGAATTGTTACACCCTTTTTGGTCAACTTAACAATGGTGCTACAACTTGTAACTTTTCTAAGGTACATTGGCCTATGATTCACTTTGGAATATGTGTTACTAGGTTCTAAAATTCCCATGTTGTGTTGTATGATCAAAACTAGCAAGAAGGGACACCAGGATTAGATTTCACAACTTTTTTGAAACAATGTGTACTAATTTAGATCATGGTGTAAAAGATCCCACAAAAGTACATGATTGAGATTTGACTGCACTAAGTAAACAAAATATCCAGTCGTGTTATTTTGTCTAATTGGTATAGAAGTTCCCCCGTCAATTTCCAAAGCCTGCCAAAGAACCGTGATAATATTCTGACCTGTAAACACCTTGAACCTGATTTTTGCAATAGTTTGAAACTTGATAAATGGTGAACCAACAAACTTAGCTCACTAACATACCATGGCCCATAACCCACATTTCCAAAACCACCATCAGTATCAGCCACCATTATCGACAAAAATCAAAAATCAATTAGGATGGGACTAGTAGTTAGATTTTGTCTTCCTTGCTGGATAACACCGGCTTCATACTGCAATTGCACTTGATTGACCAGAGTAATGTCAACAAGAAGGAAGTTATCAACATAATGAAGGTGCCCATAGTGATAAGTCATAGCATCACCAAAAACTTCTGACATCATGTACTCAAGGAAAAATATTATACAGGAGTCCTGCGACTTCTGCCACCAAGACTCTGCAAAACTCTAGATCCCCTGTTATGCAGGCAATCTTTCTTTTTGATTGATAAAACTCTCAGAAACTTTCAAATGATTTCAAATCAGGCCTTGTCAAATCACAAGAGTATGACCAACCTGATACATCAACCATTATAAACGCTTCTAGCATCAATTCATACAATCGCTCCCATTAGTAGTATGACTAGCCTCTTCACAAGGGATTATAACCTGGTGACTTTAACAACCCAACTTGAGCTTCACTCACTGCATCCAACATCCCAGATCATCTGGTACGTCTGATCTGAAAATGGCTGTTTTAGTCCACCCTCTCAAATCTCTTCCACAGCATCTCAAGTTCCAAATCAAAAACTCATTATTTCCAGGCACCTTGAAGAAGATTATAAAGAGAAAAAAAAAACCATTGCTTTGGAATCTGTTCAGATATGCTTGCACTACTTTCATCAACATATAGTTGCCAGATGATGACTCTAGAAACAATATAGTCTACTGATCCTGTTGCAAAAGCCTTATTGTCCAGATGTGTGTTCAACCCAGAAGAAAGAAATGCTTACTGTAGGTTACCCTGGTTACAGACATGTTGCAGTAGATCATCAGAGAGTCTGCCATGTGCCTGAAAACATGAAAAGCCCAATAATCTTCATCTCCTCAACGAAAGAGATTACCCATAACTCAAGTAGTGAATATGTGTTGGAAAAGCTGAAACCTTGCAAGAGAAAAAGCACCTGAAAGTAACGCATGTGAAGAATTGGCTCGCATCCTAACTCTGAAACAGCATAACCTGCTACATGGTCATTGAAGGTACGAGCTTGTTGAGGCTGCAGCGTTCCATCGTAAGGGGTCCCAACAAGCTGGCACACTCTTAGAAGTGCATCCAATGTGTTCATCTGCAGTTATGAAGTAGCATATCAATCATGTAATCAATTTAAAAGAACAAGTAAGTGGCTTGAAATAGAACACAACATTTCATTTCAGGAAAAAAAAAAAAACCCAGAAGCACATGTATCCAAGTGATCCTTGGAGCCATGTCACAACTATCACGGCTGGAAAAGTTAAGGGGTTCAAAATGGTGGTCAACTTTCTCTGAAGCTGAACCAACAACATCCAAATTTAGAAAGACTACTGCTTGCAGCGTGATAATATAAGCTCACTGGCATGTGCAGCCAATCAACGGGTTATTTTTTTGTAACATCTTCAACTTTAAGCAGATACACGTTGCTGACTAGCTTTCTGCTTCGTTGAACTGATATACCTATCACATGAGCTGTTTGTTCTACATGCTGAATACATACCTATAATTTTGGACTCATTTCACTTCTCGTTTCTTGCAAACAATTATAATGAACAAAGTGACCTTGACACAACTGTTATCTTATAGAGAAATGGGTACCTTCATGTAAGGGCATGAAGCACAGCCGCCACTTAAGGAGCATCCTTCACCAGAAGATACCCCTGGCACAATGGGCATTGTAGCTATTTGATAACTTTCTTCAGTTGAGGATGATGAAGATGATGTAGTGGTAATGGCATCTGAAGAGACAGGGAAAATTATTTGTACTTCCACTTTTGCTTTTGCACCCTGCACTCTTCCAGCAGTCAGTTCTCTACGAACCGACTCTACAATTGCCGTTATCATTCCTGCTTCTGTTCCCAAAATAAACTGAAGATGATCATCGAATCCTCGACCTAAGGCTTCCTGAACACGGACCCTAATAAAATCCAGAATATTCTGGGTGGATCCAACCACACCCATTCCGCGTCGTTTTGCCTCCATGGCAAGTGCAAACATTTCACCAGGAACCTCAAAATGGGCAGTTTGAAAAGCATCAGGATAGAGGTGTCTAACTCGTGCCACTACTTCTTCTCCAAAAAGATTATGAACAATGCATGATCCATCCTGAACATACATGAGACAAAGTGATCAGCATTGGTAAGCTGTTGGGTGATAAAAAGGTTTCCGTCCATTTCGAAATCAAATTGGCTCTATTTTCTCTATAAACACGGACCAAACGTTGTGAAAAAACTTGAATCCCGCAATTACATACATGGAAATAATGAAGGCGGGGCAAAAGTGCAGCAATCGTGCCTTTGTCATGCAAAGGATGCACTGCTTTGATTTCATCATCTGTCATGGCTGCCATTTGCAAGAACAGTTCTGCCAGATTTGCTCCCATGTAAGAGTCTGGGCCGTACCACACAGTAAGATCCGAAACCTGCGCAAATGCCTGAGACGCCAATCCAATCTAAGCAATAAGTTTCTCGCAACTAATCACATAAGCTTCATATTGAATTTGAAGCTCAACAGCAGAGAATGTCGAACTCAAAAAGAATCAATAACATTAATAATTACTGGAAACCAAAAAAGACAATGAACATTTGTGAGAACTGTGAGAAGAAGCATACTTGCAAGATGGTCTGAACAACGTTCGACGAAGTACAAGTGATCGTTGGCACAAGAGAATGAGTATGAGCTTTGGTTTCAAGAGACGTGTTGATATAGATAACATGCAGAGATGGAGGGGAACTTGCCGCTGCTTTTACAAATTCAATATAAGCTGAGCTTTGCGCGGCATCAGCAAGAGAGCATCCTATTCGTTCGCTTGACATGCGGTAAACGCTCACCTGTAATAGCATAAATTCATCTTCCAGAAATTTGTCAAAGAGGTAGCATAAACTCATCTTCTAAGTGCAACATTTGAATCTCAGCAACTCCACATAACATAGCATGACAAATTGCAGGTGCAGAACAACCTTCTCGTGTCCAGCTCGATCCAAAATTGCACGAACGTTTTCCGACATGAAATCTACGCCCAAAACTGCAATATGCTTGCAGCCAGCATCAGCCATTTTCACGGCACGATCTGCCATCACCAGTGAATCAGATATGTGAATATGTGGCCAGAGTTCTCGAGCCGCGACCAATACACCCTGTACCTCTGGATCCATGTAAAAGTGTGCAACCACACCAACTTGCTTCTGCTTCAAAAGTTCTGCAAGAAGCTGTACTTTTGCAGTATCTGGCAACAAATATTTTGCCTGCAACACTGTTTTGATTCAGTGTACCACACAATGATCAAAAAGCAAAGATTCTGGTCTCTACAAGAAACAGCACAAGTGCCATATAAAGTTTTTTCTTTATTCACGATACATTTTGGCTGACACTTGTATGCAACAGGTGATATTTTCACAGGGAAGAATTCTGTAGACAGTAGGAATAATAGACACGATAGATAATAAGCTCGTACCTGTGCCTTTGCGAAATCCCCTTCAGGTATCATATCATCCGCTGTGATGAGAAGCGAAGGAAAAGGTTCATAAACAGATTTTCCTTCTAGCGCTCCCAGTAACCAACGCGTCTTCTTTTGCATAGTAATCAACAAATTATACCAAGTATTAGCTCGTGACGCCACCCCTTCAATCCCCATCCCTAATCCTCCCAATGCATCCGTAGGGACAGCGAGCACCTCCAGAGGCCAAGCTCCATTCATTGCTTTCAACAAAATTGCACAAAATCCTCTTGTAACCTCTGAATCGCTATCAGCAGCGAAATTCATTCTTCCCTTGTCATCAATCTTTGCTGTAAGCCAGACTCGCGTGGTACATCCCATCACTCTATTCGATGGGATACAATCCGAGTCAGGAAGGCGGGGCAAACTGCCTGCATACTTCAGAAGAATTTGGATACGAGCACGACTATCAGCTGCTGCTACTACCTCACCTATTATCTGCCCCAACCTGTCAGCCAGATTCTCTCCTCTAGAATCAGCAGAAAACAAAACCTCTAAATCACGCGCAACAGCGCAACGAGCTCCTGAGGCTTTCGAATTGACTAATCCAAATCCCGGCTGCCAGGATCTTTCATCGACAGCCATTTTTCCAGAAAATTTCCTCAATTCATGCTGTTTCTCAGCCAGGCGGTTCTTATGAAGCCCATAATGCCTAACAGCAAATTGCGACAGAGAAGGCTTCACCATAGCCGCTGGTGCAGCAGCCATAGCAATTCCTGCAGATCCTAAACCAGTTGCAGCAGCAGCTTCAGACACTGCATAAGGATTTACAGAAATATAGGCGCTGCTGCCTCCAATATGCCTCCTCACAGCAGCCACCGCCATAGCAACAAGATCAACAACAAACACACTAATATTTGAGCTGAAAAGAGCATATAAATCATTCAGAAATGAAGAGAGAGAGAGAGAGAGAGAGAGAGAGAGAGAGAGAGAGAGAGAATGTCGATTATCGGCACTCGAGGGGAAGTCGCTTATTGGCACTCGAGGGAAGCCCTGTATTATTTACAGCCTTGGCCCCGGCTCCACCACAGCCACACATTTTTTTTTTTTTAAAAAACCTTTGGCTGCCCGGGTGCCACGTGTTTGGGCAACCAAAATATATCTCCCATAAACGTATACATGGCATTACACAGAGGAAATATATATGCAACCCCCTCCATTGGCCCTAGTACTTGGCGTGGAGGTGCACCTGCGTTGCTCGGACATGGGGTTGCCTAATGCCATTTTGCCCACAACGTCGTCCTCTCCTCTAGTTGCCCACGGCCACTTGGCGCTCAGGCACCAACACGCATAGGGGCACACACATGTGAGGTATTGGGAGAGATTGGCTATATATTACCTCTGGGAAATCTCAGGAGAACGCTTATGCGATAAATGAGAGTTATGGGCAGCACAACGGGCAGAAGCGGATTGACACTGGGACACATGGCGGTAAGGTATTGGGACGGGCGTCATCGTACCCTTCCCAATAGCGGATTGACACTGGGACACGTGGCGGTAAGGTATTGGGGCGGGCGTCATCGTACCCTTCCCAATAAGAGACGAGGTTCCTCTTCCTCTTCTTTTCTCTCCTCTACCCACATCTCTACTCCATGCCATGCCATGCCTTCTTTTATATCCACGTCTTTTTGTCTAAGTAACTAATTGTCATATATTTGCAAGGGCGAGGCACTTCGGCATAGCCACTTATCAAGTGCAAGGGTCACTAAACAGATCATTCTCTAGTGCCTCGTCACAATATTAACTATGTTTTATCGGGTGCAAAAGGTCACTTAAAAGATCATTCTCTAATACAGTTATCTGTTTTTTGTATTTTTCATGTTGCAAAATTGGCGGAGCATTATCGAACATGATGTTCTAATGTTTCTCAAGAGCCTTGACAATCTAGGTTACCCTTATTTAGGTCTCTTGAGGTACTTGGTCTGAGGTGTTGGATTATACTCCTACTAATCGACTAATCGACATTTTAATCTTCGTCCAATTTTTATCCAGACTTGTAGATTTCTTCGTGTCTTTACACAGTCTGCATAATTACTCAAAAACGGCTCATAGAGTCGCGATTTTCGGGATTTTCGTCTTTCGACATTTTCTCTCACTTCGGCTTTGTCGCAAAATGCCAGATGCCTCAAATGTCAAGGAAATGACGTTGGTGAAGACCTTTGCATTTTTCGCATGACAGTTTACGTTCATTTTTGCAGAGTTGCAGTTTACGTTAAAATCTGCAGACGGACTGTTTACGACCAAAGCCACCGACTTGCATTAATTCATCACCAAGTAATTTCTGAGAAGTCCTAACTGGATGGATGCCAGCACATCACTGCCAACTGGATGACGCATTTGGCGACCTAATTGCTTAGTATAAATAGTTGTTCATATTCCTACATCTTAACCATGAAGATCAATCATCAAGTATTGAATAGTTAGCGTTCTCTCTCTCAAGCCTGCGAGCTTGAACACTCTTGAGCATTCTAGCTTTATTGCGTTCAAGTTCGTCTTAGAATGTATGCATTTCTGTAGTTCTTTGCGATTGATTATTTGTTTGATAATTCAATGTTTAATGCTCGGCTACGTAATCATTGTAGCACTGATAATTTCAAAGTTAGTTACTATAAGATCGAACGTGATTTCTATCACTATTGTTTTGTTCGAAATTGATAGGAGTAGTCATGCATAGAGAAAGAGGAAGATAGTTTATTCCGCTATGCATGATAAGTTTTCTTTATTGTCGTTCGAATTCTTTTTATTCAATTCTATTCGACCTATGTTTTTACACACCTCTTTCCAACATGGTATCAGAGCGTTGATTCTTTAAGGCCTGATACTATATCAGAGTGCAAGCTCTTATACTTGATATCTTTTGCGATATCAAATTATTCTTCAGTTCAAATCAATTTGTTTCGGTACCAGATAATTGATTTCCAATTATAGCGCAACATGGTATCTCTCTTAAACGTCGTCAATCTAAAGTTCTAGATGGATTTTCAAAGTTAAACCGGTCTTATTGTAGACAAGCTGAATGAATCCAATTATCATTTATGGAAATTTCAGATGAAGACCTTGCTAATCGCCAATGAGTTGTGAGATGTTGTTACAGGTATTGAAGTGAAGCCTGAAGATGACATAGAAGACTCGAAATGAAAATCGAAGGATGGTAAAGCTTTCACGCTTATTATCCTCAATATATCAAATACTCAGATTGGCCACGTAGCTGAAGCTAAAACTTTGAAAGAACTTTGGGACATCTTGAGCTCACTATATGATGTGAGAGACGTAACTACCAAGTTACATCTTCAAAGAAAATTCTTTACACTCAAGATGTCGAACAATGATTCTCTTCAGAATCATATTAACTAGTTTAAAAATTTCTTGCAACAGATGGCCATTGTCGGATCAGTCATAGACGATCAAGACGCAATTATGACATTGCTTTCAAGCCTACCCTCTACATATGAGAACTGGATGATGATCATCATGACACACTCAGATTTAACTCTTACCAGAGTTATCACTATGTTGCTGCAAGAAGATAATCAAAGAAGTCAAGACACTCCGTCTACCCCTTTGTCTCATGCTCTATATGTCAACAAGGGCTCGAAACGACAGAAGCAGAAAGGCTCCAAGTAGTCTGCATCGACTCAGAAACAGACTCAAAGTCAAGAACAATCATTGAATCCACATTCGTCGAAGAAGAAGATGTTTTGCAGGTATTGCAAGCGCAACCGAGTGTTCACGAGGAATATCTCTCTCTCTCTCTCTCTCTCTCTCTCTCTCTCTCTCTCTCTCTCTCTCTCTCTCTCTCTCTCTCTCTCTCAAGTTTGCAATTTAAAGTTTTGCAACTTGGAGAGAAACTTTAATGGAGTCATAGTATTCAAGTTGTATGTTCATTGTTAGGTACACTCTCAAAGTAAAATTAACTTCACTAGTGGAACCCAAACTTCGAAGGACACTACATTTCAAAATTCAATTATCAACCCAAAGGCCGACTTTCAACTTACAACACGAAAGCCTAAGGGGTTGCCAATGATCATCAGGCAACAAACGTTGAGGGCCAAGGCCCCAAAGACATGGCTTTGGCACCCTCAACTGGCTACCGGAAGGAAGGAATCCAACTTGGATGGACAAGGCCGTATCTAACATATGAGCTTCCACGAATCTCTCAACAAACACACTACTTGGAACCCCCCTCCCAAGAATCATAATTCTCCTAAATTGATGTGTCGTAAGGAGCACTCCACAATTAGAATTTTAGTTATATTGTTGTGTTTTGACTTGTACATGGAGCAATTCATAATTGAGCATTTCAAGGTTCACCCCATGGCCTAAATAGGTTCACCTCATGTATATATGCTTCTTGGTTTTCGAGAGCTCAAAAACCAAGAAGCATATATACATGATGAATCTATTTATGTCTACATGAGTGAGCCTTGAAAGACTCATGTATATATTTATAGGTTATCATGGGAATGCATCTACATGCTTTAAGACTCCAATGAATGGCAGACATCTCATCACCTTGACAATAACAAAATGTAGTCTTATATTGATTCAAAATGCTGTCAACAAGTCATTTTTTGTTATGATCAAAGAGATGTAGCCTTACATTGGATCCTTTGTTATGCCATCACCAAGAGATGTCATCAACGACATTTTTATTATGATTAAAGAGATGTAATCTGCCATTGGATCCTTTGTAATGTCATCACCTAGACCAATTTGTGAGTGACCATTCAAAGCTAGAATGAGCTTATTACTTTTCATATGACACTTACCGCCTCTTAATACCACTAAAATGGTCCTTCCCTTGTAAAAATCGTAAAAAAAGGCATGACTCCATGATTTTATCTCATCCTTTACATGGATTTTGTGAGGACTTTGCCATAAAACTCTTCACATAAAAAGCTCATGAGCTTTTTCCTATACTACATTAACCAATTAAAATATGGCAAAGAAAGTCGTTGAGATACACTATAACTTTTGACCAAGCTTTTATATATCAGCTACTTTTCTGGTGGAAAAGTCTAGGAAAATACACATAGAATCCGTTCTCATACTAAAAGTAAATGATAGTTATGTTGGCCCCACCTTTCTTGTGATGAATTTTTAGATGCACTATGATTGTGACCTCAAATGAGCTCTAAATTAAAATATGGCAAAGAAAGTAGTTGAGATACACTATAACTTTTGACCAAGCTTTTATATATTAGCTACTTTTCGTGGAAAAGTCTAGGAAAATACACATAGAATCCGTTCTCATACTAAAAGTAAATGATAGTTATGTTGGACCCACCTTTCTTGTGATGAATTTTTAGATGCACTATGATTGTGACCTCAAATGAGCTCTAAATTGCATTTGAAAAAGCTTTTGGCTTCATGCTAGAATGACGTCATGTGACTTTTACTTTTTATAAAGAGCCCTTAATTCCTTTAGAGTTGAGTTAGGTTTTGACATTCTACGAGCAAATTTCTTGTGAGTTTTACGAGTTTTATTTTGCCCATCCTTTAACAAAAAGGTAGCACACCCTTTTCATGCCATTGTATGATTATATAAAAATAATAATGGTATGGGTTTAATTTAACTATGAAAAAACGTTGATGGAGATGTAAGTGCTAAAAAAAAAACTAATATTTTTAAAGTAGAAACAAATTGAAAGAGTCATTTTTTGGAGCCAACTAGGCTAGCAAGCTGGCATGCTATCTGAGTTGGCTCCATTTTTTTTAATAGATTGATTTAATTGTGTGTGTGTGCGTATTGGGGGGGTTGGGAGGGGGGGGGCAGGAGGGGGGCGGGGGAGGGGGTCGGAGGAGTTTTTAGCAAGTTGGCAGGTTAGTCTTTACACCATAAACATTTTTTCATAATCACAATGAACCTATATCTAGAAGGTACCAAGGTGTCTTTTGATGGAATTTTTAAGTGTCTTGGCTACTCTTTAAACAAAGGTTTATTTCAAATATGGAAAAATGTGCATGAAGTTGCAAATGTTCTAGTCTACAAAAAATTTCAAATCTTACAAATAAAATAAAAGGATAATTAATTTTTTTGGAGAGTCGACTCTCATGTGGATAGCCAATAGAAAAATTGACACATAGCACATGAAAATTATGACAAAATGTGCACAAGGATAATCAGATGTCACATGGCACACACACAATCCCCTACCATGTGCACATTTCAACATTGTGCACGTGCTAGGAAAATTCAAAAAATAATGGTGCACACTAAGGTCAAACAACTTGGTGGTTGAGACAAAAAAAACCTTGTCTATCATCACAAGGACACAATGCATTTCTACAATGTACTCCCTTGGCTAATTAACCAATAAAACTGTACCATAGCTACAATAATACTAATGTGAGCATTTGGACGAGGGTTTTTCCTCTTCCACCTTGGATCTCGATTGAGGCCTGAAAAAGTCTATCTTCTAGTCTGTACAATTTCAAAGGAAATTTTGTATTATTGATGCAATACACCAATGGTTTCTCAACTAAGAACATTACCATGTTGGGAATTTTATCCTATCCTTTATAACTCCTAGGCTTAATGGAGCTCCATGGCCTTATGTCAAAATTGGGACCAATTTGGATATTCAATAGTATAGGAAAATACAACTCTCACCCCACTTAAATGCCTGTGTAGTCCGAGCTAAACACTTCTTAGAGATTGTAGAGCTTGGCATTTTTTGAGTTTTATGAGTTTCTCTCTGCTAATGGACCTATCTAAAATTTGATGGTTAATGGGATTTTTAACTGTGTACCAAAACAAAATTCTTGTCAAAAAAAATCACGTAGTCACATGAAAAGGGTAGCACACCATGTGCCACAAACCTGCAAAATTCACAAAAAACTTACTCATAGCATGTCAAAATCTGATTGAAGGATTGAACAAACATAGATATAGAATAAATATTCCTAGCCTTTCATAACTTTGTTAAAATTGCAAAAATATTGTTCACACCTGTAGAGACTGGCAAAGAGCTAGGGATTGCCCATAACATATTAGGAAAAATGGGGTTAAAAAAGTGGTTTCGAATGGGAATCACAAAGAGAAAATAACAAAACCTCAACATATGGTGAAATTCGCTAGAGCACTCACCTTGAGAAATCTTGTTATTAGGAGATTGGAAACAAAAAATATATTTGCCAACATCTCAAAATCACATCTTAAACATAATTGCCAAAATATGCAATATGTCGAGCAAGGAAAGATGGTTTGACATAGAAGATCGCTAAAAACCACAATCAGACTAATATCATTGACAAGAATGTAGAGAAGATAAGAAGAAGTGTGTTGGGATGGATTGGGAGTTAAATTTTGATGAGAACCTATTTAAATTGAGAGGCAAGCATAACAATAATGAGAGTCCTATGGAAGAAACATTAAGAAACTATGGGCTAAAAACATTGCCTACTGTTCTTCCATCAAAAGACTCTAGAAGAAACAATTGGCCCCTGTCATTTCATCAACATCTAGCTATAACATTCTAGATTCACAAGAACAAGGCAAAGCTATTATGGAAATTACAACCACTTGGATAGAAACTTTCAATGAGCAATTTCACTAGCCATATCAGGATCACATGAGTAGAGCCACAACAAGCCTAGAAGCATAGAGAGTTGGTAACCCTTGACAACCATGATAAAAGATGGTGTAAAGCGCATTTTTATTGATTAAAAAAGAAACAAAGAAGGAATAGTGGGCAAAAATGTGTGTTCACTTCATAAACTGTTAACTGCAATTATTCTAGATCATTAGAAGAATAGACTTTGCACCTCACACATTCAACAAACCCATCACAATATAATATTGAAATAACAAAAAGTACACAAAGGCAGAGACCATGATTTAAGATATCTTCCCAACATAGAAGAGGGAAGCACCTTTCAAGAGAGACAATAACTCATAATTTTGAGATGGAATGTCATGGGACTAAACTCACCATTAAGAAAAAAATCTTTTTCTTAGTGAAAATTGACAAATATTAGCTTGATAATTATATAGTTTATTGTACATTTTGTAATCCACATGTGTGAGAGCATGTTCCCACGTGTGAGGAATAGGTGTAGGGTAGTTAGATCCTAATCATAGGAGTTAGATAGGAAGTTTGGCCAAGTTTTCTAAATTTTAGGAACTAACTCCAAAAATCAAAGAAGTTGGTGTTGATCTAACTACCATAGATGGTATACCCAATGGTTAGGTCAAATTGACTAGAGTAGGCAAACCTATCGACAATTTGGTACTTGATCAGATGTTGAACCTACTTAGCCAGCCGAGTATGAGATCCTCTTTGCACTTACAAATCATCCATTTAGAGATCATGATTTTGGAGCAATTGTCAATCTCAAGTTTTTACACCATTTGTGTTGTGATTTTCTGATGTCTAAACTTAGAAAAGTTGATTCTCTAATATTAGTCCATACTACAAACTATACTTCACACGTGTAAAGTTGTTTTCAAGAATTTTGTTCACAATTTGATTGTTCTTGCTTGATTAGATCAAAATTGCCAATCTAGATCAAGATTTGGATGCTAGTTTTGTAATAGATTGATTAAACAAGTATCCAATCACTTTTGAGGATATTTTGTAGATCCATTTAGGGTCCTAGATATTGGCTTTTTAATATGGTATTAGAGCCAAGTACAAGAGTTTAATTGATGATCAAACTCAATCCAAATTTAGCAAGTTTGATGTTAAAAATCTAGTTCTGAGAGGGCGAGCCTATACTAAGTGATTGTTTCAATATTTGAAATCTATATTAGATTGTTGGAGGGTTTGCGGATCCCAAGGCAACCCTAACCCTAGTTAATGCATGACTACACCTATCAATTTCGAACAAAAACAATAGTGATAGAAATCATGTTCGATCTGATAGTAACTAACTTTGAAAGCATGAGTACTACAATGATTGCGTAGCCAAACAATAATGCATTGAATTATCAGACAAGTAATTAGTCGCGAAGAACCACAGAGACACATACATTATGAGACAAATCTGAACGCAATAAAAGATAGTATTGTTTCAGTATGAAAACAAAGTAAATGAGTACAATAAGTTGCGAATCAAAGCTGCATACTCTATGCTATCTCTGAGCGGCGGCTAAAATGAAAGTCTGAATTAAGCGCAATGCTGATAAGCAGTAGCGCAATAGTAATCTCTAAAACAACTCTAAGAAGTGAGCTAGAATGCTCATGAGTGTTCAAGCTCGCAGGCTTGAGAGAGAGAGAGAGAGAGAGAGAGAGAGAGAGAGAGAGAGAGAGAGAGAGAGAGAGAGAGAGAGAGAGCTAACTGAAGCTGTTTCAACATCAACCTATATTTAGAACAGATGTCCTACTAAAGGTCTCTCAAACAAAACACCATTCAAAGTTTGGACAGGTACCAAACCTTCCTTTTCAAAATTACGAGTTTTTGGAGTATTGCTTTTGCGTAGATACCTCGTGATCTCAAGAAGAAGCTCGACTTCCAGAGTATCAAATGTGTTTTCATCAGGTACACTACTTCAGATCAAGCCTACAAGTTGTTCGATCCCATCAAGTTGAAGATATTCACTAGTCGGGATGTCATCTTCATCGAAGATCAGTTTCAAGACCTCAAGGGAAAGGGCAGTTCCCATGTAGCCAACCTATCAGATTCTCCTAATGCATTGAACTTTCCAATTCCTTGGTCAACTATTCTCATTGAAGGTCCAAGCTCTTCTACTTCCGACGAACAACAAATCAACAACGAATCAGAAGATGATGATGTTGTAGTTCAACAACTACAGTATGATGGAAATGATCAACTTCCTCTATTATCCAGAAGATCTTCAAGAAGTAGCAGACCACCTAACAGGTATATCGACAAGTCTGTAACTTACCTTGTTCAGGAATCGACGTCTGTCCAAGAGGCACTCAGTCAGCCTCATTCAGATCTCTGGAAAAAAACTATGGATAAAGAGTATTCATCTCTTATCAAGAACCAGATATGGACAATTGTCGAATTACTTGCTAGCAAAAACGTAGTTGATTGCAAATGGATTTTCAAAGTCAAGTACAATGCAGATGGAAGCATCAATAGGAAAAAGACATGACTTGTCGCCAGAGGATTTTCTCAGGTATACAACGTCGATTACACTGAGACCATCAGTCCAGTAGTCAACCATTCTTCTATTCGACTTTTGCTATCATTTGTCGTTGCAGGAGATTTGGAAATACATCAAATGTTTGTACAAACAGCATTGCTATCTTCCGAATTCGACATGACCGATCTGGGCAAAGCTCATTACTGCCTTGGTATACAAATCCACATAGACAGAAAACAAAAGTTTGTTTACATTACACAACAGAGGTACATCTACAACATGTTAGTCAGATATAATCTGATTAATTGCAAGTTAGCTCTCTCACCAATAGAACCAGGTCTCAAATTGTCAAAGGACCAGTGTCCCCAAATAGTTCATGAGAAGCAACAGATGTATGAGCATCCCTATCATTCTATTATAGGATCTCTTATGTATGTCATAATTTGTACCAGGCCAGATATAGCTTTTGCAGTCAGCTCTCTCAATCAGTTTATGACTAATCCTGGTGTAACACGTTGGAATGTGTCTGTGTAGAACTAAGTTTGAAGGTCAAGGCATTCAAGGATTCAGATTAAGAGGGAGTGTTGGATTATTCTCCTTCTTACTAATCGATTAACTGTTTTTTAATCCTCATCCATTGTTTATCCAGTTCTACGGATTTTTCCGTGTCTTTTCACAGTCTGCAAAATTACAAGTGTTTTTACACAGTCTGTAGAAATACATGGAGTTCGACAACAATGTCGCTTTTGCAGTTTCTCTCATTTCGCATTTTTTGCCTGTTAGGAATCTCGTGGAAAAATGGAGTGTCGCCTTTTTCGCATTTTTTGCCTATCAGGATTTGCGAGCAAATATGCAGAGTCGCATTTTTCGCTTTTTCTAAAGTGTCTCAAATGTTAAGAAAATGACTCTGGCAAAGTGTAGGGCAACCCTAAAGGAGATTTTAAGGCAGTATCGGATTTTTTGCAAAATCCCGACATTGTCGTCTTTTTGCAACAGTGTCGCTTGTGGCTGTTTTAGTTCATTTCTGCAGAGTGACAGTGCTGGTTCATTTATGTAGACAGACTGTTTACGTCCAATTTCCACTGCTTATCAGCAATCAATGACAAGGAACCGGATGGATGCCAGCATACACCAGCCAATTGGCAATCACAATTGACGACCTAATTGCTTGCATTCAGCTTCGTCTCAGAATGTATGTGTTTCTATAATACTTCATGACTAATTATTTGTTTGATAATTCAATGCTTTAAATGTTTGGCTATGTAATCACTGTAGCACTAATGATTTCAAAGTTAGTTTTTATAAGATCGAACGTGATTTTTATTACTATTGTTTTGTTCGAAATTGATAGGTGTAGTCATGCATGAAGAAAGAAGAAGATAGTTTATTCCGCTACGCACGATAAGTTTTCTTTCTTGTCGTTTGAATTATTTTTATTTGAATCTTTTTTTACCTATCTTTTATACACCTCTTTCCAACATGGTATCAGAGTGTTGATTCTTCTTCAAGGCCTAATACTATATCAAAACGCAAGCTCTTATACTTGATATCTTTCGCAATATCAAATTATTCTTCAGTTTGAATCAATTTGTTTCAATATCAGAGAATTGATTTCCAATTGTAGCACAACATGGTATCTCTCTTAACATCGTCAGACTAAAGTTCCAGATGGATTCTCAAAGTAAAGCTGGTCTTATCGCAAACAAGCTGAATGGATTCAATTATCATTTATGGAAATTTGAGATGAAGACCTTGCTAATCGCCAACGAGTTGTGGGATGTTGTTACAGGTATCGAAGTGAAACCTGAAGACAACACAAAAGACTCAAAGAGGAAATCGAAGGATGGTAAAGCTTTTGTGCTTATTATCCTCAATATATCAGATACTCAAATTGGCCACATAGTTGAAGCTAAAACTTCAAAAAAAGTTTGGAACATCCTGAGCTCACTATATGATGTGAGAGACGTAACCACCAAGTTACATCTTCGAAGGAAATTCTTCACACTCAAGATGTCGAATAATGATTCTCGTAAGAATCATATTAACAAATTTAAGAATCTCTTGCAACAGATGGCCGTTGTCGGATCAGTCGTAGACGATCATAACACAATTATGACATTGCTTTCAAGCCTGCCCTCTACATATGAGAACCGGGGAATGATCATCATGACACTCACATATTTAACTAGAAGCAGAAAAGCTCCAAGCAGTCTACGTCGAATCAGAAATAGACTCAAAGTCAAGAACAATCATCGAATCAAATTCATCGAAGAAGAAGATGTTTTGCAGGTATTGCAATTGCAATAACCATGTGATCTAGGATTGCTGAATTCTCAAAGCGAAGAATGCAGCCAAGCAACCTAATCAACAAGCAAATACAGTTACAGCATCTCCTGAAGTCAAAATGGACGAAGGCGCTTTTATGGTCAAAGACAAATACACGAATTCGGATGGTTCGTGGTTTCGGGAGTACGGATTTAGATCATAAGGTGAAGTTTAAGTCTGATCAATGCAAAATTATTGATAGGAGTAATAAGATCCTTGCAGTCGACAAGAGGCATGATACTTATATAGATTGGCACATTGTTATTCTGATTCTAGTCAAGCCTTGAAAACCTTTGTTCTTGTCAATAAAGCATTACTATGGCATCATCGCTTAGGACGCTTGAATGATGCATCTATTTCGAACATGTCCAGACAATCCTTGGCTCTTGATCTCGACTATCCTTCAAGCAAAGTTGATCTCCCTGTCTGCCATAGTTGCATTCTTGGACAACAGACTAGGATTTCTTTTAGATCAAGTTATAGGCATGCAACAAAAGGTTTATTAGATGTTGTTCATATAAATATATGTGGACCTATGCAAACTCCTTCATTGCTAGATGCAAAGTATTTCATTACCTTTATTGACGAATTCTCTAGAAGAATAGTTGTTTATTTCATTAAACAAAAATCAAAAGCTTTCATCAAGTTCAGACAATTCAAAGAGCATGATAAAAATCAAGCTGACAAACGAATCAAAGAACTGAGGTCCGACAACGGGGCATAATATATCTCCATTGAATTCAAGGAGTACTGCCTTAACAATGACATTGAGCAACAATACATTACCTCCTATTTGCCTCAATCAAATGGTCTTGCTGAGAGAAAGAACAGAACCTTAGTCGAATCGGCAAAGTGCATGTTATCACATGTGACACTTCTAAAGTCCTTCTAGGCTGGAGCTATTTCAACAACAACCTATATTCAGAACATATGTCCTACTAAAGGTCTCTCAGACAAAACACCATTCGAAGTTTGGACAGGTACCAAACCTTCTTTATCAAACTTACAAATTTTTGGATGAACTGCTTATGCGCAGATTCCTCATGATCTCAAAAAGAAGCTCGACTTCTAGAGCATCAAATGTATTTTCATCAGCTACACTACTTCAGATCAAGCCTACAAGTTGCTCGATCCCATCAAGTTGAAGATATTCACTAGCCGGGATGGCATTTTCATCGAAGATCAGTTTATCAACCTCAAAGGAAAAGGCAATGCCCACGTAGCCAACCTGTCAGATTCTCCTGACATATTGAACTTCCCAGTTCCTCAGTCGACTATTCCCTTTGAAGGTCCAAGCTCATCTACTTTCGACGACCAACATATCAACGACGAATCAGAAGATGATGATGCTGTAGTTCAGCAACTACAGTATGATGAAAATGATCAACTTCCTCTACTCCCCCAGAAGATCATCAAGAAATAGTAGATCACCTATCAGGTATATCGATGAGTCTGCAGCCTACCTTGTTCAGGACCCGACGACTGTTGAAGAGGCACTCATTCAGCCCGATTCCAATTTTTGGAAAGAAGCTATGGATAAAGAGTATTCATCTCTTATCAAGAACTAGACATGGACGATTGTCGAACTACCAGCTAGCAAAAATGAAGTTGATTGCAAATGGATTTTCAAAGTCAAGTACAAAGTAGATGGAAGCATCGATAGAAGAAAAGCTTGACTTGTCGCCAGAGGATTTTCTCAGATATACAACGTCGATTATACTGAGACTTTAAGTCCAATAGTCAAGCATTCTTCTATTCGACTTTTATTATCGTTTACTATTGCAGCAGATTAGAAATACATCAAATGGATGTACAGGCGACATATCTCAATGGAGTGGAGTTATCGAAGAAGACATTTACATGGTGCAACCTGAAGGTTATATTATCAAGGGTAAACACAATCATGTATAAACTCCATAAAACACTTTGTGGCTTGAAGCAATCTGCTCGAGCATGGTTTCCAAGGATCAATACTTTTCTTATTGATTACGCCTTTACACCAAGATCTTCAAATTAAAATGTTTACTTCAAGACAGTGCAACAGTCTTTTATCATTATCACTATATACGTGGATGATACATTGCTTTTCAGTAGTACACCTCTTTCCAACAGCTTGGGATTCACTAAAGGCTATTTATGAATCCAACAACACTTCCAGAGTGCTCATGCTAAGAAACCAAGTTTTTCAAAGCATGAGGAGAAGTGAAAAAAGTTCACGAGTATGTGCTTAGAATCAAATCTCTAAACAAAAAACTTGCTTCAATAAGAGATAAGATTCGTGATAAAAAACTTGTTCAAGTGATTATCAACGGACTTGGAGATGAGTATTCCAACTTGGTCCAAAGTTTCGCCATTCAAAAAAGCCTACCTTCCATAGACAAGCTCCAAAGTGTGCTTGTGGCCGAGGAATGTAGAATCCAACATGTCAAGAATAGGATGAGTTCTTTGTCCTTGCATGATGGAGATGAGAAAATCAATTTCTCAAGCAAAGGCGAAAAGAAGACGAAAGGATTCAAGAAGAATCAAATCAAGGATGCTAATGACGAGGATCAAGCAAAAAGCTCAAAGAAAAAATGCAAGAAATACAAGTCCAAGCTAAAATGCTTCTTTTGTGAAAATAAGGGGCATTTTGCATCCAAATGCTACAAGAGGCAATATACCTTGCACAAGAAGAGAAGGAAGATGAGGGAAACATCTTTGATGGCATCCACATCCTCACCAACAAGCAAATGCAAGCCAAATGACACATGGTGGATTGATAGTGGGGCAAGTTCCCACATGACTTATTCTTTCTCCACTCTACTCTCTTTCAATGGTGCTAAAAAGTTCATCTTTACTACAAGTGATCAAGAGTGTAGAATAGATGGTGTTGGAAACATTCCTTTCTGTCTAGGTGTTAGGGCCTATTTTGACAGGGGGTTGGTCAAGCCAAAGGAGATGGTGGCTGATATTTTCACAAAGGCCTTAGACAAAGGTCTGTTTGAGAAACAGAAGAGCGGTCTTGGAGTCATCAAGCTACCACGCTTTGAGAGGGAGCTGAAGAAACAAAACGTTTCTATTACCAAAGCTTTGCTATCTTTCAGCTCTTAGTTTGACGAAAAGACACGAAGCAAAAATGTTCGCAAACATCTTGACGCAAAGACACGAACGTGAATATTCGTGAAAGAAAAATGTTCGTGATACAACAGGAGAAAGTCAGACGACACGAAAGTCAAACGACTCAAAGCGACATGAAAATCTTCGCGACACTTTTTGACCTTCACGTTCCAAAAGATCAGGAAGATCATACAAGTACCATGAAGTACAAAAACTCTGATCTGATATGATGACGTCAGTGGAAGAGCGTTAGGACGTGCCTAACCCACCACACTTGTAATCCATGAGTAGTTATAGATTGTTTACTCTATCTAATCAGATATGCTACTCTGAATGTATGCAATTACTAGATGTATAAAATACATACAGTAGCAGATAGAAAATATATAGAATAGAAGTTCGTCAGTGAGCGAGACAATTTTGTAAGCAAGATCCCCAGAAATCCAAGAAGTCCGCTAGTAAGCGAGACATTATTCGTGAGAGAACGGCCGCAGACAGGGCAAGTTGATTCGCCGCAGGTCACGCATAACAAGCAGGTGCGAAAAATCAGCAGATCGTTGTAGGGCAGGGCTGTGTTGAGCAGCAAGGTGGCCACATCCACTATAGGCCGATTGTAGGTTGGGAAGAATCTGGCCGTAGATTAATAGTGGAGTAGCATTTGTGATGAGGCAGCGACTAAACGGTTTGTGCGGCTATGTTGCGCTCCCTTGCTTCGCGGTGTGGATGGTGCAAACTCCCCTCGAGATGTATATGACATTTCCCACATGCTTCTCTCAATCAAGTTATTCAAGCAACACGCACCCACCTTTGCATATCAAGCACACTCAAGGCTTACCCATAACTTGTGCTAATCGCTCATCAGCACACAACAAGCAATCAGCTATGAGCTCATTCAAGGAATCCACAATGAACTCATAATAGCAAGGGAATGCAAGCATTACCAACAAGCCACCATCATCCAACTACAAGAAGTAAACACCCATCAAACTACTTCCAACATTCAACTATGAACCTACAATAGCAAAGGATAAGCACATAACAATGCCACTAACCAACATTCACGCAACATTGAACTCACCCACTAACAATCAATCTCCAACCCACAATACTTGGCAACATCCAAGTAAGCACCAAACAAAGCAAGAAATGACAATCCACACCTAATTTCAAGCACTCCCCAAACTTCCATCTTCAAGCATCAATGCAAATGCAAACACAATCCATCCCTCTTACTAGACTTGCAAGTAATCAACCCTACTCGTTTTTGAAACTCTCAATCCATCCTCAACAATAGTACTAACATTTGGTACTAACAAACAACATGCAAAACAACTCACATTATTTTCAATGTTCTTACTTCATAACACCTAACCACAAAGTGGAACTAACCTCAAACATCCCACACCAAACAACAAATATTGAGCAAATAACAGAGTGGAACTAACCAACAAGCTCTCTCAAACAAGCAAGCTCTCAACATTATCAACTCCCAAACAAGTAACCCACATGACTTCCAAAAAATTACCAACTCTTGAACTACAAGGAGTGGGCTCCTTCTTATAGTAAAATCCAATGGATCCCCTTAACAATGCCATCTTGCCATTCTTCATGCCCTCTTTGCCATTTGTCTCCACCCCATTGGATAGCAATGTTACAACTTCACAAATGCATGTTTGAATGCATGATTGCAAGACGTCAGATTAGGTGGAATGTAGTGCATTTTCATGATTATTATCTGAGCATAGATGTTATTAGATCCATCTTCAAGTAAAAACATAGCAAACTTAGCATCAACTGTCTAGGCAATTATATTGGGCATCTCAATATTGCTTTAGCAATTTTTATACTAATTTGAGAAGTCTGTACAACACATTTATGCTTTGTATCATTGTATACATAAGTTTGTTATTGAATGGTAAACCTTTGATGGTTCATTCTAAAATATTGTAATGTATGAACATTGCTTGCCAATCTCTCTCTCTCTCTCTCTCTCTCTCTATATATATATATATATATATATATATATATATATATATATACACATTATTTTCTTTATTCTAGTTTGTACTAGTAGGTTAAAGTTCAGCTTTTAGTTATTTTGATCCTTTGTTTTAAAGTTTTGTTTTATTTTCTAAATCATCTTGCTAACTTACATATTGATTGAACCAGCTACCAATCAAAACTATCATGGCACTCTATGATGCCTCAACTAGTTTTGACCAGTAGGATAAATCTAAAGTAGCTTCATGTATCTTATGATAGGTAACCACACCTTTAAATAAGCATCTTCAAACGACAACATCTCGTGAAGTCTTCTCTTTAGATCACAAATTTGCCCTAAGGTCGTTAGTAGCATAAACTCGTTTTGCTCATCTAATTGGTCTAGATTAGTGCACATATAAATAATATAGGCCCTTTTTTTTTGAGACTATGCTTTGGTTTAGTGCTTCAAAAAATCGGCAAAGTATTAGTTCTCAAAAAGTTGAAAGCTTAAAAATGCAGGTTTTTTGAGAATAACTCAAAAAGATTTACCATGCACCACTTTGGTTGCAACTCTTTGGCACATGAGGTGGCATTTTTCCCTTGTGTGCATGGGGAACTTTAGTTTCTCTACTCAACCCTATGCCTGGCAAATTGATATGCCCAAAGCCAATCACATGCTTGGAAAACCTTAAATTGGTCATTTTAGTGGAGCCTAAGGGTGTAGGGTTTAGGGTGTTTACCAGGTTAAGGATGTAAGGGTTTAGGGTTTAAGGTATGAAGTGAATGCTTAGGATGTAAGGGTTTAGGGTTTAAGATGTGCCACACTAGTGTGAAACTGTTCCTGCGACTATCTGCTTATGACTATGGTTTGCTTATATGTGAATGGATGATCTTTTCTTGAAGATCCTTTTTGAGATCATATGCAAATCTGGTTTGCTTACTAGCTGTTGAAATATTTTTGCAAATCTGCCCGTTTTTGCGTTTCGATCCTCATCTTTTTACTTGTAGTGTAGCAATGAGCCGGCGGCATCGCGCTGGCAAGGATATGCCAGATGTGCCGAAGGGCCAGCTTCCTCCTCATCTGGAGCTTCAGCGCACCCGTGTTTTGTGTGCCTCAGACGCTCCCACACATGTGCAACTTTTTCCTTTTTTTCAATCTTGTTTCTGTGTAGCATCCTGTATGCTCTAACATCAATTGCACGTTTTTTTCAAACTTTGCGATCGGACAGAGCTTCATTAATTTCAGGGATATTAATTTTATCTGATTTGAGCCTCCTTGCTATTATGATGTTGCAAGATCCATGTTTTAAATAAGTTGTTGGATGTTTACGGTTAGGTTTATGGTTAGCATGTAGAAGCTCGAGTGTAGAATGCGTCTTCACCGGTCGTTGCTATTTTGTTCCTGCTTTAAGTTGCTTAATTTGTAGAAACTCATAAAATGGTATGGAGTTACTTCTTTCTAAAGTGTTACTTTGGTTTACGGCAGACAGAAACTTTTCAGTATTCTGGAGCTTATGCAGCTTCCGGAGTGGACAACAGTTTGAGACTAGATGAGTTTCGAAAAAACCTGCGAATAGAAATAAAGTCATTGACAGAGGATGACATTGAATTCGACATTATTGGGATTGATGCAGCTCTGGCAAATGCTTTCCGCAGGATTTTGATTGCTGAGGTATTCATTGACGGTCGGTTGCAACCCAGAGTTATATAAAGCATATAATATAGTTTACACAGATTTCCAGCTATCATGAAATTTTTTGAAATGTAGAGGCTTCTGTAAGCATGAGACCGTACTTGAAACATTTTCAACTTCAGAGCATTTAAGTTCAAAGACGAGTGGTGTCATTTGTATTTTGTTGTTATATGTCAATGGGTTTATAGAAGTTCCTTGCTACAGGTCCCAACAATGGCTATTGAGAAAGTTCTTATAGCAAATAATACTTCAGTTATCCAAGATGAGGTGTTGGCACATCGATTAGGTCTTGTGCCAATAAAGGCCGATCCACGTCAATTCACTGAAAAAACAGGTTTGCCATCAGTGCATTTTATCTCTTGAGGTGCAAGCACTTTTCCCTTTCAAGCCATAACCAGCGTAAAGGTTTTTAATCTAAAGAATATGAATTTTGATTAGTGGAATGTGGTTGCAGGTTAACAAACTGTTGCAATGTTAAAACTGTGATTCTGCTGTTCTATATTATTCCGTGTGTGTTTCCTTTTCGGTTATCTGCACGCAGTTTACCCAAACACATGACATTGGAATTGTGTTGTGGAAGCCAAAGGAAGAGGACTTTTGAAATTCGTTTTTCATGCTAAAGCTGATTTTGTTTTCTTGCCAATTTTAGTATATGCAAATAACGTCAACGGGTCATGTGCAGAGGAAGACGTGGCAAACGAGAAGAACACTATTGTTTTCAATCTACATGTGACCTGCACAAGGCAGGGGGATCGACTCAAAAATGCCTCTGGTGAGTGTTGAGAACTCAATAATCACAGATCTAGCTAGCAGCACATTAAGCACAAATAGACTATAAAAGATGAAGCAAATAACATTTTTAACTAAGAAGAAATATCAACAAATATAGTCTATAGATGAATACCTACAAGAAAGTGCAACAAGTCTCCTACAAAGAACCCAAGAGTTATCCAAATTTTAAGCTACTAAAGAGATGTCTCCGGTTCCTATTAGGGTTGAATCCCTAATTTGAAAAGAAAGTGCAATTGAAAAATAGTGTGCCCCTCCTCTAGACGCCCAACGTCTTGCGGGTGAGTAATAATTGCCCTATGAATAGATATATTAAGTATTCTCCAATTAAGAACATCAAAACAACATCAAATGTAGGTACAAATGCACCCCTACAAGGAAGAGCAAAATGTCTTCTACAAAGAACTTGAGTTATCCAAATCATAGTTGAATATTTCTGCTTCCTACTAGGGTTGAATCCCTACTTTGAAAAGGAAGTGCAAAATAAGGGCAACAGTTTCCCTAAAAAATAGCGTGCCTCTCCTCTTGACAATAGATTTAGTTGGAACTTGGAATAAATTGCACCAATCTGGTTAGCTTGTCAACCACTACCCACCCAAGTGGCATCATGACCCTTCCCGGTTCTAGGGAGTCCAGTCACAAAATCCACTGAAATACTTTCCCATTTTTTCTTGAGAATTTTCAAGGGATGTAAAAGATCTAAAACTTTGAGCCCTTTTGCTATGTTAAAGGAGCATTGTTCACAACCTTGAACATATGCCTTGACACGTCCTTTCATCTTTGGCCAATAAAAGCTTTGTTTAACAAGGTTTAATGTCCTCTGTATGCCAAGGTGACCAGCACAAGGGTTGTCATGTCACAACTGTAGGATTTGGGCCTTAAGGTCTTTCTTGTCCGACATACCTTTTCCTTTCGGAAAAGCAAGCCATTTCTTATGGAATATTCATCCAGTATCTTATTTCTTGGGATCCTACATCCCAAGGTCTTCACTAGATCTAGAATTTCCTGTCGGACATCAAAGTTGCACGAATCGCGGTTTGAACCGGATTTAAAAAAAAAAAAGAACCCCAAAAAGCCAAAAAAAAAAACGTTTTTGAATTTTTTTTTTTTTCCGTTTGAACCAGCCTGGCTTGTTCGAATCGGTTCGAATCGGTCGAATCGGCTCGATTCGAATTGGCTTGTAACCTTGCAGGACATCTAGCCAAATGCGACTAAAAAAACCATCGGTTCGACAAAGATTTCGAAGTGAAAGATACAAATCAAATTGGATCTCAGAAAAGCATAACTGATTCCAATCCGACTCAAGGCATCGCCCACGATGTTCGATGTACCTATATGATAATGTCGAATTGAAACTCTTGAATGAGTTGTGACCACTTGGCCTAATGGCCTCTTAGATCCACGATATCACATATATACTCAAGGGATTGGTGATCAATCATCACCGTGAATCTGGCACCATAGAAATAATGCCTCCAGATTTTTAATGCGTGAATGACTGTAACAAGTCCCTTCTCATAGGTAGAATACCTACACTGAGCAGGATCTAGCTTTTTGCTTTCAAACGCAACTAATCTACCATCTTGATAAAGGACCTCTTTTATAGCAAAGTCGCTAGCATCCGTATCTACCAAAAATGTTCTATTAGGATCAGCTATGTGTAAAATTGGAGCCATAGAAACAGTGCTTGAGAGTTTCAAAACTCATTCATTTCATCAGTCCAAATTATAGTTGGACTTTTTCTGCGGCTACACTTTTTCTTCACCCCCTTAAGAACATTCCTTAAGGGCAATGCTATAATAGCATAGTCCATAATGAATTTGTGGAAAAAGCCTGTGAAACCAAGGAATGATTTCACATCACGGATTATTTGTGGAATTAACTATTTACGCACTCTTTACGAACCTTATCATAATCGATCTTGATGCCACGATCATAAATGATATGGCCTAAATACTTGAGTCTGGTATAGAAGAACTCACATTTTGACTCCTTAGCATAGAGCTTTTCTTGCCTTAGTGTTAAGGCAATACGAAGATGCTCGATGATCAAGACAGGATCGGAACAGCTGTTTGTGGCTCTTCAAAAAGGCAGTTTACTGGAAAATCACCGGAGAAGATCACTGATAATTTCTGAGATTGTTTTCAGGTTTCTACAGTTTATTGTTTGCTGGTTTCTAAGAGGATACACGCTGATTTTCTCCAGGATTCTGATTGCTACAATCTCTAGACACTTCGCTGAATTTTTGTGATAGTTGATCTCTGAAAGATCTATAGATTATTGGTGTAAGCTGTTTATTGGTTGACTGTAGTTTGTTGGATTTTTAGAAGACAAGTTGTTGTTTCTCAGGTAGCTGTTTGCTGGAAATTCGCAGGATTTTGTTTACTGAATTTGCAAGGCAGATCGCTGATTTCCAGGAAAGTTGTTTGTTGGTTTGTGAAGAGGACAAGTTCGCTGCCAGATTGCCACTTGTGAAGCTAGAACTGTTTGCTGGCTGTTCACTGGAGAATTGCATCTGATCGCTAAGTTCTATTGATAACAAGGTCCTAGGATTGAAAGTTTTGGTATCTATCATGCTTAGTGGTTTATCTTTGGCCTATCAAAACCTTGTTATAAAGTTGTCTTTACGGGAATGAGACGACAAAATCTTGTTAACAAGGATGATTTCAAGGAGTTGACATTCTTAGCAAAGAAAAAAGGGCAAAGTTCCAAGAAAGGTAGCAAAAGGAAAAAGAACAAAGGGAAGAAGAAGCATCAGGATCAACAAGAAATCAATCAAATCAACAAGAAGATGGAAAGAAAGCAATTCGAAAAGGAAATTGCTTATTTTGTGGAAAGCCAGGGCATTAGCAAAGGAGTGCTAGAAAAACAAGTTCAAGAAGAAGTGGGATGGAAATTTTGCTGAAGGACTTAGTATGAAGATAAGTGCTTTGGATCTTGACGATTGTGAGTTGTTTTTGGCATCAACATCTTCAGGTGACTTCTCAATGGAAGAGGAGTGTTGGTTTATTGTTTCAGGTGCATTGAAACATATGACACTTAGGCAAGATCAGTTATCTAGTTTTCAAGATGTGAAGTTAGGAGTTAACTACACATACAATATAAAGGGAGTTGGAAAAGTACATGTTTAATTGCCTCTAGGAAAGACTGGAGACATAAAGGATGTGAATATACGTACCAAGAATCAAGAGGAACTTACTCTCAGTGTTGGCTATTGCGAAGCAACATATGATTGTACAATTTGATGAAAAACAGTGTCCCATTAAGAGGAAGGACAATGAAGTAGTAGCTGAGGGCATTCTTGCAGAAAGGTGGTACAAATTTCAGGCTCAAGTGGTGGGTCATCAGGCAGATATTGCGGATATTAGTTCAATGAGTAAGCTATGGCACGAAAGGTTTGGACATATGAATTCCAATAGTCTACAAGTCTTGAGGAAATGCAATATGGTTTATGGTTTACCTCAAGTTGGTTTTGATCAGAAGTTTTGTGAGGGTTGTGTTATAAGGGAACATCATGTGAAGACATTTCCATCTAGTACTTTTAGGGCCAAAAATGTTGTAGAACTTGTTCATACAAATTTGTGTGGTTCTATGAAAACTCATTCTTATGGGAGAGCAAGTTACTTAATGGTGTTTGTTGATGATTATAGACAGATTAAGATACTTCGTTCGGATAAAGGGGGAGAGTATATTTCTATAGAGTCTTAGGTGTTTTGCAAGGATCATGGAGAGACAATTTGCAAGTACGCAAACACCTTAACAAAAAGAAGTTGCGGAACGGAAGAATCGGTCTATTGTGGAAACTACAAGGAGCATGCTTAAAAGTAAAAAACTTCAAAATATGTTTTGAGGTGAAGCAGTCAGACAACAATTTATCTTTTGAATCGAAGTCCTACAAAAGTTGTAGAGAATCGGACTCCAGAGGAAGCTTACAGGGGTCGGAAACTTGACATAAGTCATTTGAGGGTTTTTGGAAGTATTGCATATGCTCACATACCTAAGGATTTAAGGAGCAAATTGAATTCAAAGGCTACTAAGTGTTTATTTCTTGGATATGATAGTTATTTGTCAAGAGAAGGGATACAGGTTGTATGACTTGGAGGGTAAGAAAATTATTATAAGCAGGGGTGTTGTCACATGTACTTTGGTAAATTGTAATTATTAAATTGTAAATGGCTAAGTCACCGGCCTGTGGAGACAATTGTAAATTGCAATGTAAATATTTGCTATAATGACTAAATGCGAGATGGCCAAGGGGGTACTGGGTCTCATGAGAGTCTGTTGGACTGACCTCCTAAAAAGTAGGAAGGTTTGACCGGTCAATGTGACACGTGTCATATGCTCACTGGGACACTTGGTCCAGTGCATGAGTGACACTTGTTGGACGGTCAATGGACGGGTCAATAGGACGTGTCATATGCTCATTGGGACACTTGGTCCAATGCATGAGTGACACGTGTCAGACTGTCCACCTACTTGCCTATGTGTCAGGGTACTGCCAAGTGGCAAGTGTCGACTATGCATGGAGTTTGCTATGTGTCGACGTTAGGAAGTGTTAGGGTTAAGGGGTGCTTGAGGGGATATAGTGTGAGCCTTGTCAAGCATTCCTCATTATGGTATTCCTATGCAGCTATGGTTGGGAGCAGACTTGCAGCAGAGCTCTCATGTTTGCTTGTTGATCTATGTACATTTGCTTGAGATAAATAAAGTGACGGATTTGCTGGGTAATTCTGTGTATTTACTTAGGGTTTGTTGTGTGCAACATTTGGTATCAGAGCAGTTGCTTTCAAGACTTGTGTGGGATTTGGCATCTTCAGTTAGGGTTTGGAGCATTCTTGGAGAGCCAACGCCCTCCTGCAGGTGATCTGTTGGCAGATTGGGATCCCATAAGATAGCAGATTGACTGTCGCCTCAGGACCAAGAATGTGCAGAGAGGGAGAACCTCGGTTTTGGATGTTTGGGGCAACATAGCTGGAAGGAATGTCCACGGAACTTGATGCGGACCACATATAATCTTCAGGTGGACCAGACGAACTAGGGTGATGACCCTATGGCAGTGGAAGAGATCGAGCAGGAAGCCAATCCAGATGTTCCACGCCTCACGAATGTTTCGGTGGTCGGGAGAGTGGACACGGCTCCACCAGCGCTTTTGTCAAAATCGGCTCGCCAAGGGTATCAATTTCCTAACACTTCTCTTATTGTTATGCGAGGACAACTATGTGGTAGAGATGTTCAGGTTCTATTTGACACTGGGTCCTCTCATAAAGTGTTGAATTTAACTTTGGTGCGGAAGTTAGGGTGTGAATACTCAACTATCCCAGTACACAGTGGAAATGGCTAATGGAAAGGGTACAGAGATTTGGGATAAGAGGGTTGTGGGCATTCCACTAACTGTACAAAGTTACACAGAAGAGTTGGATTTTGAGATAACACAACTTGGGTGGTTTGATGTGGTGTTGGGCATTTGTTGGCACACGATGCGGAAGCCACACATGGCCTGGAATACTCATGTGTATGAGTTTCAGTTTGATGGTGTGAGGCATTCCCTTCGTGGTGAGTGGGATGTGCCTCCTGGACCGCTTGTTTCAGCTACGCAATTGCGTAGGATCCATTGTGAGTACATGTGTGTTTGTTTTCTACTTGATATGTCAACTAATACTAGTCTGAGTAGCATGCAGTGTTTGCAAACCAGTACTATTACCAATTTGGATCAAGAGATTAGGAGAGAGTTTTCAGATGTGTTCATAGATGATCTTCCATCAGTTTTCCTTCCTAAGAGGAAAACTGATTCTTCTCCTGCAAAAATCAGCAACTTGATGATTTTCTGCAACCAAAAGGGGAAGAAGATAGCTTCCTATTGGGCGCCCTCCTGCAAGCAATATGATCACCTAAAGGCTTTGATACCATGTAGGAAATAGAAGCCTAAGGATCCAGAATCTTAACTATTCAATCACACAAAGCATTCTCAAAAGAAAGAGAGAGATGGCTAGGAACCCTCTTGTAGAAACTCGTGGACAGCCAAGGAGAATAGTCAGTATTGCTTACAAAAGTGTCTTATACAAATGGGATGCACACATATATATAGTCCAAGATGACTATCTAACTTCATGACTATTGGCTATCCAACTACTTGACTATTGGCTGTCCAACTACTTGACTATTGACTATCCAACTTTCTATAAGTTACATAGAAAGAATAAGGTACCTCCAATATGTCAAGTTGGGGTACCTAATGTCACAATTAGGCCTAGTGGACCCATGAGTCCCTACCAAGTTAATTTCATACTAACTTAGCTAACTCTAAGTTTAGTAGGCCTAATATAATAAATGACCATGGTTACACAACTCTCGACCTTTTGGGTCAAAGTAACCTATGGTAATGTAAGCAATTCCATTTACATTCCAACAAGGGATACTCCTATATTGCAACACCTTTGACTGATTTGACTCAAAAGAATAGATTTGGTGAGTGGATCGAACTGCAACAAGCAAGCTTTGATCAGTTGAAGCAAGCTATTGCTGAGTGCGTCACTCTAAAGATTGTAGACCCTCAAAAGCCCTATGTTATAGATACGGGTGCGAGTGACATTGCTGTGGGAGCTGTTCTCATGTGATCCTTGAGAGCAAGAAGCTCAACCCTGCTCAGAAAAATTATCCAACTCATGAAAAGGAGTTGTATGCCATAGTTCATGCATTAAAGGCATGGAGGCATTATCTGTATGGATCAGAATTTGAGGTATTCGCTGATCATGATACCTTGAGATACTTTTGTAAGCAGCCAGACCTTAGAGACCGGCAAGCCAGATGGTCTGAGCTCATGCAAGAATTACTAATGGAGATTTGGTACAAGAAAGGTGCCGAGAATCGTGTGGCAGATGCACTATCTCGTATATGGTATCAGATGTCATTTGTCGTCATTGAAAATGACTTACTGTCTGAGATAAGAAAGGCTCAGCAGGAAGATCCTCACTGTAAGAAAGTGGAACATGAGGTGAGTCATGGCTATGCAGAGTCTCAAGAGGAAAACTCTTCTACCTTGGTTCGCACTTATCTTAAGTATTCCATAGAAGATGGAATAGTGATGAGAAATGGCAAGGCTCTTATTCCAGCTTGTGAGAGGATCTTGCATCTCTGTCAAGATAGCCCTAGTGCTGGTCATCCTGGTGTGGATAGGACCTATGAGTTGACACGACGTAACTTTTAGTGGTCTAGACTTAAGAAAGAAGTAAACCATTATGTGACACATTGTTTTAAGTGTCAAATTAATAAGGCTGAAAGGATTAAGCTTGGATTATTACGCCCGTTACCCATACCAGAAGGGAGATGGGAGAGTATTTCCATGGACTTTATTACATGTTTACCGCATACGCAGCAACAACATAATGCTATCCTAGTTGTGGTTGACAGAGTCACGAAAATGGCTCATTTTATCCCAACTAGTAATAAGATTGATGCACTTGGTATGGCTGATTTGTTTATACAGCATGTATTCAGACTTCATGGATTACCTAGATCCATTGTGTTTGACAGGGATTCTCGTTTGACTGGCAAATTTTAGAGGTGCAGGTGGGAATGAGTAGTTCTGATCATCCTGAAATAGATGGGCAAACTGAGAGAGTTAACCAAACCTTGGAAGACATGCTTAGGGCATATGTGAGTGAAAGGCAAACGCAATGGGAACGTTACCTACCATTGTTGGAGTTTGCCTATAATGATAAAAAGAATGCATCTACGAAGATGAGTCCTTTCGAGCTAAATTATGGTTTGAGACCAGCCAGTCCAGTTACTATAGGTATGCCTCATAAGACACCTAGTGCTATGGAATTTCTAACTCACATGCAACAGATATTGGAGTTAGCAAAGGAAAATGTAGAAGCGGCGATGGATCGGGCAAAGACATATGTTGTCCTGGATCGTACGCCAAGAGAGTTCGAGGAAGGAGATATGGTATTTCTCAAGATTCCAAAGGACTCGAAAACCCTAAAGACAGGGAAGTGTTATAAGTTGTCACCTAGATACTGTGGACCTTGGAAAATTGTTACAAAGATTAACAGCGTTGCTTATGAATTGGATTTGCCTGTTGGTTGTAAGGTTCATCCTATTTTTCATGTTTCACGCCTAAAGAAAGTTTTACATGACGGTGATAACTTGTTGGCTAATGGCCTTGTATTGTTTCAGGAGCATGGGGAGGTGATGCATGGACCAGCGAGAGTATTGGACTGGAGTCATAGACGGTTGCAGAGTCGTTTGCTCCGTGAGTACTTGGTTGCATGGCATGGACGACCTCTCAGTGATGCTACCTAGGAGACCGTGCATGGGTTGCACGCACAATATCCAGACTTTGCCATCGAGGACGATGTCATCTGAGGAGGGAAGGGATGTCACATGTACTTTGAATCCCTTGCCCAATGTAAATGGTAAATTGTAATTATTAAATCGTAAATGGCTAAATCACCAGCCTGTGGAGACAATTGTAAATTGCAATGTAAATATTTGTTATAGTGATTAAATCCGAGATGGACAAGGGGGTACTGGGTCTCATGAGAGTCTGCTGGACTGACCTCCTAAAAGTAGGAAGGGTTGACCGGTCAATGTGACACGTGTCATATGCTCACTGAGGAGTGACACTTGTCGGACGGTCAATGGACGAGTCAATAGGACATGTGTCATATGCTCATTGGGACACTTGGTCCAATGCATGAGTGACACGTGTCAGACTGTCCACCTACTAGCTTGCCTATGTGTCAGGTTACTGCCAAGTGGCAAGTGTCGACTGTGCATGGAGTTTGCCATGTGTTGACGTTAGGATGTGTCAGGGTTAAGGGGTGCTTGACAGAATATAGTGTGAGCCTTGTCAGGCATTCCTCATTATGGTATTCCTATGCAGCTATGGTTGGGAGGAGACTTGCAGCAGAGCTCTCATGTTTGCTTGTTGATCTATGTACATTTGCTTGAGATTAATAAAGTGACGGATTTGCTGGGTAATTCTGTGTATTTACTTAGGGTTTGTGAGCTTGTGTGCAACAGGTGTAATCTTTGATGAGGATGGATCTCATAAAGATGTAGAAATATCTTATGATATGAAGCAAGATGGAGGAATTCCTATCTTTTGTGATGAGTTGTTACAGGAGCTTGAGTCGACACATGTACCTCCTACACCAATTCAAGTACCTATAGAGTGACCATGGTTGAGAAAGGAAAAAGAAAGGACAGATCAAGTACATGGGATACTTGTTCACCTCCGGCTTCCCCAGGCAGGAATCATCCTACATCAGATACTAGAAGATTACTTAGATGGTACTATGAAACTTTCAAGGATAGTGTTATTTTGGAACAGGGAGAGTCTAGTACATAGGGAACTAGGAATCTTCTAGGCTTGAAAAGCATCATGAGGATCAAGATCTACAGGAGGATCAACATGAGGATCATCATGAGGATGAGGATGTACACTTTGCATATATGGCTATAGTATTGGAAACTAAGGATCCATCTACTTTAAGAAAAGCTGAAAAAGAGAATATTTGGAGGAAAGCTATGGATGAGGAGTATAACTTAATCCTAAAGAACAAGACTCGGAGGCTTGTTTAGTATATGATGGGCAAAAAACTATTGTACTAACCATTTGGGACTTACTAGGCCAGTGGCCAAGTTGTATGAGACAAAATTTTCTGGGACCCAATTACCCTAATTGGCAGTTTCTTGGAAGTTTTCCTAGCCTCTTGACTATAGCTTTTGATTATGATGTTTCTAGGCATCTTTACCTATACTAACAAAAAAATTTCCAACAAAATAATGGTTTTTCCTTGGATATGTTTTTTTTCTTGGGTTCTAGCTAGCATTTTACATTCCAGAATGCTTGCGTTTCGCAACGTAGATGCAGTAATATAGCATAGATGCAGTAGAATGCTTCCCACAACATCTGATTTTGGATAGCAAAATCTTCTTGGGAACGCGCTTAACATATAAATTTTTGTTCTAGAGATCAAAAACCAATCAAAACTGAAAATCCTCAAAAAAGTTCTTTGAAAACAATAAAAATCTTTTTACAAAGTCGGAGAATTAGTAAATCCGGAACAAGAAATTACTTTTTTTAAAAACTCTTTAAATTTTTTTCTTCTCCATGAAATTTTTTTGAGGAAATTGTCAAAACATGACTTTGCAATTGTACACAGTTTTTCTTGATGCACTTTTCAGTTTGATGAAAATTGTGTATTGAGTCTGGTTATAGATTTTATTCATGCTGAAGGTAATTGTATTATACCTTCAAGCTTTAAAAGTTTGAAGTATTGAATTTGTTGGTTTATAGGGTTTCTAAATTGAGATTCTAACATTCAGTTCATTATGTGGCCATTTACACAAACATAGATGGTACACTCTTGAGTTGCACATAGAAATGCGACTCTCGAGCAAAGACACACCTAGTTCAGGAGACACTACATTTTGTATTTAGTTTGCCTAGTCAGTCTTGTTGTAGGTGTCTTTGCATAGATTAATGAAACTTTTTTGAGAATTTTATGTACAGATTTGTGAGTTCTTTGACCATTGATGTTGTGCAGTTAAGTCCGACCAATTGAAATGGTTACCAAAAGGAAGTGAGTATGAGATGACGTCTGCTGATTCCAAGTTAAAAACTTACACGTCGTTTAGTTGTAGTCAAGATTCTATTCCACCATTTGACAAAGACATCATTTGTCCTCGTCATCCTGATATCCTTCTTGCCAAACTTAGGCCAGGTCAGGTAAGCTACTACTTACAAGTAGCAAAGTATATTTTATCTATTAGTTTGCATTTTATATGTTACTTGCCTGTTGGGGTGTAAATAGTTGTTCTCTTTATTTGAATCTATCAAATTTTGTGTCCTATTTGTTTGAGAAGTGAGTATCTTGATAAGATTTAGAATGTGGGTCATTTTCACGTGATGTGATACGATTTATTTGTTTCCTAGTAGACAATAGAGCTTGAAGCCCATGCAGTTAAAGGTTTGGGGAAAGTTCATGCCAAATGGTCACCAGTGGCAACTGCAAGATATCGGATGCTTCCAGAGGTACTATTTCGACTCAAGTCTAATATGCACGGTTAAATTTCTATGTATGAACACAATACTCAAGTGTCACAAAGCTATCATAGAAGAAGCATATACACATTTCAAACTATAGAGAGTAGAGAGAGGAAAGTTCAAGTATATGCAAGTTATTGAAATCCATCATGGAAATTATGGAGAACAATAACCTCTCGTAAGTATTTCTATATCATTTAATGCTATGCTAAGCTGCCTCTTACCTACGGTAGCAAATACAAGCTATTTCTAGAGAGAGTAAAAAATTCACCATCTCTCAATGTGGCATCAATGATCACAATGATCAATGCCTTTATTTATTATATACTAGTTCAAGGAGCCAGAAGTTAGGGCTAGGTCCGTGCCTAATCTGTAGGACAATATTGCCAAGGGATCGAGTTAGTGTCCAAATGCATGATCATGCCAAGCAAGGGCCCAAGTCCTTGGAGCATAAAGTATAGCCAGGGTTGGGGACCCAAACCTCAAGGTAGATGAACTATAGCTCTCCCTCCTCAAAGAGACACTGCTCAATGTTGATAAAAAGAAATGGTGATGCTGGAAAGTAGATTACATATATTATCAAATGCATATATTCAAGATGGAACCTAAAATCTGTGGTTCCATATATCCTAGGCGATGCCAAAGTAATATGTTGTTGAAGAAGGTGCAAAAATAGTAAGTATGTCTAAAGTACCCCTTCATCAATAATGTTTTGATTGGAATGGGAAGGTTGAAGTGAAGTAGCAACATGGAGAACTCTATTCCATATTGTGATATACTATGCTCATTGCCGTGCATATAGCCCATCAATGGTACACAAAAATAGAATATTCTCTTTGTAAACATCCCCTATCTTTCCCTACTCGACCTACTATGCCCTCTCTCTTCCTATCCACTCACTCACCCACTTTTTGCAACAAGAAAAAAGGCATAACTTTTTTTTAAATGGATTCATATATACGTCATGTGACAATTGCAAATATTTGTGACTCACCTCATTCTCCAATATCTCTCTGACCTCCAACTTGTTTCTATAGTCAACTTTATAAATCTATCACACCGTTAAAATTGGCCATCTTATTGGCAAGTTGTATGGGACTATTCTTGAGACAACATTGAGTGGGGGGAGCAAAGACATGTCAATTGCATGCTATAGGTCAGGCTGGTTTCCAGGCACACTACTCTGCTGCAAATCATATCTTGCACAGAGGACACACATAGAGAAAATCAGGTACATACGTGAGAGGGTTATGTACTGTTTTGTAGACTTTTGTTGTTATAAATAGATTGAGTGATCTTAAATTTTCACCGGACTTGATACTTGTATTTATGGCACTATACGAGGGTATTGAGAAAGTTTGCCATGCAAGAAGTACGGACTCTACATAGAAATGTAATGGGAAGACAGACAGAGACAAAGAGAATTTCAGATATTGAGGGCTTATGTATAGCAACCTTTCGTATTAATATTGACCACGTACTCTACAAGTTTTTTTGTTCATGGGTGTAGATTCCGTGACGATGTTCCACAAAAGCCTATGCTCGAGGAAGGTTGAGTTTGACCTCAGTGTAGGGGTGGACTTTGTCTTCCCAACCAAGAGTTCTAGAATGTTTTGCCCCCCCGAGTGGTGTATTGGTGAAATCCTCCTCTCCTTGAGGTTAGGAGTGAGATTCCAGAGTCCAATCAGCTTCATAAGGGACACATCACTGAAGAAAGCACACATTCTCTAGTTTGCAAATTCAGCGTAAGTCAGATGCCATTTTAACGTATTTGAAGCACATATATAGTCATATATCATGTTAAGAATTCACACTTGACTTGTTTTGCAGTTTTTTAGTTTGCATTATCCCTGAAGTTGGGGGTTATTACTCCTGTGCCTGTGAAACCAAAATGACATTGTTGTATTCTCAATGTTTGGCCTAAAGAGCATTTTGAAATTCAATAAGCTTCTATTGACAAGTTTATGCTGAACTTATGTGGTTGTGAATGGAAGTTATTCATTATTAACACAGTTCTGGCTTTCTCACAGCTGTAAATTACATCTCACACAGGTTATTTTGATGGAGGATGTGGAGGACAATTTCGCTGAAGAGTTGGTACAAAAATGTCCAGTGAATGTTTTTGAACTAGAAGATTTGGGAAAAGGTACTTCTTTAAGAATCAATCCACATGAGACTGTTATGAGTTCTTTGTTTGCTTTTGATTGGAGGGGATGGAAAGCTGAGCTGTCTGTGATCATTAAAAGTAGCTCTTTTGGAGTTACTTGATACGATTCTAAGATTCTTTTTCCCTATCAAGCATGCGCAATGAGAATGTCAGAATAGTTTGTCAAAATCTTAAAATGGTTTGTTGTCTTGAAAATTGTCAACAATATAGGGGAATGGCCATGCTTGATATTTTGCTTTCCACTTATAAAATTATATGACAAATATACTTAGGACATCTTCTGTCCTCTAGGCTATTTTGCCGTGGAAATTTTATGCACTTGTGGCATCCCTATTGTGAAGGAAGCATGTATTCAAATATTGAAGTAAAACCTTCTGAAGCTGAATTTTAAGGACTACCACATGCTTGCCGTTTTCGCTTCCCAGCTCTTCTATTGTGGATGATTGGCCCCTTAGAATCCATGCCATGCCATTGGTCCATTTTGCTTCAGTTCCTCTCACCTGGCAAGGGACCCCCCTTCCACCTCATGTGCCAGTGGCAACTCAAAGGCAATATGCAAGAGGGAGAAGCTGTTTTTTACCCATTGGACAATGGAAGGCCTCCAAAATAAATAAAAGACTTGTTGGGCAGTCAAGTGTAAAAAAAACCTTATTAAGTCATGACTTTGCTACCACAATATCTGCTCAAGTGGCCAGCAAGACTGTTAGGGCCTATTTTGACAGGGGGTTGGTCCAGCCAAAACGTCCTAAAAGGGTCAAAGAAGGTAGTTTGTGAAGAGGTCAAAATTTTAAGAAGTGTTTAGAAATTTAGAGACTGGGTCCTCCAAATAAGTGTGTTGGTGAAGGTCTCATTTCCTCTATTTGAGATCACGAGTTCTACTCTTGACACAAATGAGGACTTGCACTTAAATTTTACTTTTTTTCATCTTGATCGCACTTAAGCATTAGAACTTTCTGCTTCTCACTATATGTACCTTGCATTGCATTTTGTCCGAACTACATAGGTACCTGCATCCCAATCTCCATTTGCACATGTATAGGGATTAGGATAATAAGGCCACACCCACCCAAGGGTCACACATCAAGCATCTTGCACCCTTTGTTGCTTTCCGTCCACTCCATTTGGAAGATGTTTATCAGTACCTGCTCAAATGTCAATCCAAACCACATATCTTTCCTCTCCATCTTTTAGCAGTACTAGAAGATGTTTATCAGTACTATGTTCTTATAGCATAGTCCTAGAAGATTTTGGCCAACCATGATGTTCGTCACCCCTGTACGCTTGAGGAGTTACCTTAAGATCACACCCAAGCACTTGACTTGGCTAGCAAGGTAGCCACCTTGAAGATGCACAATATGTCAGTTAATAAAATAGTTGCCCCTTACAAGTTCACTAAAGTAGCCAACATCGTATGGATATCGGCTGACTTCCTATTTGGAATTCTGGTCATTTAGAGGCATTATCATTCTTCTGCAGAACATGAGACTACCTCTTCAACACAAAAAATTTGAGTGCTTTGGCTCAATTAGACACAGAAAGCTGTTGCTATGAATGCAACTCATTTAGGTATCTTTCAAGTGACAACCTAGAAGTTCAGATGTAAATATGGACCAGCCTTGTTATGCTTGTTACTTCATCTTCTGTGCCATGTGAATGCATCTCCATTTTAACCTGAATTTGTCAAGTTGGTAAAAAGTACAATCTTGTGCTTCCCATCACATTGGATTTACATCTATTGTCCAGTAGATTCCAGTACCTCATAGGTTTGTAGAATAGTTGCTTCAAGCTACTGAGAATATCCAAACTTATCAAAATCAAGTTAAATTATGCTCACCTTCAATTTTTTCAAACATTAGACTAAGCCTTTGACACGGACAAGCTAGAAAAATTCAAAGTTATCCACTTTGCCATGCCACGTTTTTTGCTTGTTGTATTCTGAGCAGTCACGATTTGACTTGCCCAAGCAATCTGTATCAGGGAGCTGTTAATAGGACATTAAAGGGTGGTGTACCAGTTGCCAGATGCCTGTACTTAGTTCATTTGTGGTAGTTGGTTTCCCAGTTCGCTTGAGTTTCATAAGCTGCCAGGTTAGACCTGATTTTTGTGTAGTCCACCTACCGTTCAAATGGTATGTCTTTTTTTAACAGTTGCTGACTGTTTTTTTCATAGGGAAAAGGGCAAAAGTTGCACGACCAAGGGCTTGCACTCTGTGTCGGGAATGCGTTAGAGGTGACGATTGGGAGAAGCGGGTGCAATTGCGTCGTGTGAAAGAACACTTCATGTGTATGTTTATGCTTCTTAGGAGCAATTTTGGAAGCTTAACTCAAGTCTAGAATCTGCCTGTATTTTTCTATGTAGTCTTTGATGCTTTTATCTGAATCTGTTTGTTTCTTTGAATTTTTTTCAGTTTCAATTGAATCGACAGGAGCCTTACCTCCGGAAGAGCTTTTTGTTGAAGCTATTAAGATTCTTGTTGAGAAGTGCCAAAGAGTCTTGACTGAACTTTCATAACAAACATTATCATATATAGAACTTTTTAGCTTTGTACATGTTAACTATCATCTCACTGTCAGATAATATAGGACTGTGAAGTTTTGGCCAGTGAAGATTTTTGTCATTCTTTCAAGTTCAATTCTCAAAGAAAAAAATTCAAGGTCAGCTCTTGTGAAATTTGTATCAGTTGGTTTACTTTGACACAAGAAAGAAAGAAAAGGCTTTGATATTCTTCCCAGGGATCAGATTCAGATCAAGCATCTTCCTAGCTGTGGCCAATTTTGGAGCTTATCTGCATGTTTTCGATTCTCTTTTCGTAGTTTGGGTTCAGCTATATGATGCTATTTCAATATCTTTTTGATGCCATCGTGTATTTTAGTGAAGCAGTGGGATCAGGCTCAAAGCATGAGAGCATTGCTTTTCCTGGTTTTTCTGGAGTGTCAGTGTTGATTGCATATATTATTCCATGAATAAATGATATCATAAAATCATGGAATTGAAGTTTTCTTACATATACTCATAGTTGGCAGGGAATGGAAACAAGGGAATGTCTGTAACCCTGGCAACTCGAGTGTTCTCTGGGGAGTCATCACATAGTCATTTTCTAATTGTCTATGTTTTCTTCAGAATAAAGTTCAAGCACTCAGATAGTATGTAAGCTGAGAGGGAAAAATTAGGCTTGGCAATTGAAAAATTTGGTTCAAAATGAATAAAGATTGGGCCAAATGGGACAAAAAATGGTCCGAAAACCTAAGCTACAAGGGGAACGGCTATGAATGTGTTCCCCTTGCTATGGGAACATTCCCCCATGTTCCCATCTTGGGGAGCTGGTGGGAACGGTGTTCCCTGATTCCCAAAAAGTGGGAACATGTTCCCTGACAACTATGTTCCGCTTTTCTCTAGTTGTATCTAATTGGATGTGTTTGAGGAAGTCGCTATAATGTGTGCCGTTTGTGAGGTGCGACCTACCCAAATATGCTTTGCAATGACAGTTCGATCTTTCCCGCTTACCACAGCCATGATACATGACTCACTAGTATCCCTGGAAAGCCTTCAAACAGGTTGCCTTACGCTTTATTTAGAATGTATTTACATCAGGTATAAGCAATCTTTCACACATTAAACTACTTTTCTGGTTTTAGATTCCAATGCTATTGGAAGGATAAGGTTGCATTGTGTTTACAGAGTTCTTTGAAGAGGCATTAGCAGCACTTCCTTGAGTGGGGTTATACTGTAGACCTCAAGGTGAGGAAACAAGTAGTTAGCCAACTTTTTGTCCAAAATCGCAGAAAATATTTAGGAGGAAATAGGTTTATATACTTTTTTGCTTCTTCTTGGCTGCTTATTCATTGCGTTGTTGGTGCATATGGGGAAATCAAGTAGACATCATCTTACGTATTTTGGCATCAAAAGTTGCAGCAAGAAAGTAATCTCTATTAAAAAAGAAACTGACTACTATTAAAAAGCATCAAAGGGGTGAACAAAACGTTACCCTTAAAGGCTGGGGCAATGAGACCCTCATAGACAGGTCACAGAAGAAGCTATGTATATTGTAGAAACTGTAGTGATTCAAGTTTCATTCTATCTGGTCAAGGACTGTTAATGCTGAAGGCTGTTTACCATTTCATACTACGCTTTCCTGCATTTAAAGCCTGTCAGAAAACCATATATGTACGACAAGCAAGGAAAATGCTGCATATTAGCTTTGGGGTAGTTGTGGTTTCAGGTAGATATATTTCACATATTCAGGTTGTTGCATCATGTTTATCTTAGCCTATTGATGACACGAGTTAATGGCTATATACTTTGTATGTTGATCCCATAATATAAAAATTTCCATCACTCATGTTCTATCCAGGACAGTTGCAGCAGCGATTCTCGAATCACGGTTCAAATCGTGATTCGCGAATCGCTGTAAAAAAAACAGCGATTCGCTGTGAATTTTTGTTTTTTAAATATAAACCAGGCAATATGGGAATCAGTAGAGAGAGAAATTAGAGGATTGCATATACACAAGTCTCCAGTAGGTTTATGTTCACCACAAGTAGGTAGGTGAAATCTTGATTAATTTCATAAACCTGAGTGACAAAAATTTTACATATACTGTTGAACGGACATTTGGCACTTTCACTTTACTGAAATGCACACTGAACCATGCCAAACCCTACTAAACTGTACTGAACAACCCTAAACTGTGACAATGCTACTGAATTGGAGTACATCCTATTGAACCACAACAAACCGTATTGAACTGTAAAAAGCCCCACTGAATTGTAAAAAACCATATTGATTATAGATTACAGATTACAGCATAGCAAATTGCGTAAGCCTATTTATTGGAAAAAGACGAAGATGTAGATATGAATATGTGATTCAACAATCACGACACATTCATATGAACATTGAACCACCAACTTGATGCATTGACTCTCTCTCTCTCTCTCTCTCTCTCTCTCTCTCTCTCTCTCTCTCTCTCTCTCTCCAATCCTTGTGGCACATGTGCAAAAGAAACACCCTATAAAATCGGGTCATATGACACCATAATGGAGTATAGTAATGTTTGATGAATATAATGAAAAAGTAAAATAAAACTAAGATTGAAGGAGTCTAGATGAATTTGAAGGAACCATGTGTCGTGGTGAGCCTCTACCTCTGTTGTTGTTGTTGCTGCCTGTTGTTAGTGCTCTCTTTGGCCCCTCCCCATACGTCTGGCTATCTCTCCTCCACCCGTATCCCTTGCCCTATTCACTGGGATGATGCTTGGCCAGTGGTTGCCTGCAATGTTCCGCTTCTCTCGACATAAAGTCTACTCAGCCCCCCTTTGGAACATCTGGGTCGCCCCCCTATGCCTATGGGAAGGAATGGTCGGCTCCGCTTATGTCTCTGTGTTTGGGTCCACCAAGAGATCAACCAAGTCATCCCCATGTGCCCCTGCTCCCCTCTTGTCCTCCTAATCTCCCTTGATGTCTTCGTCCTCTACCCACGCTTTCAGATAATCAGCCTCGAGCTCCTCTCCTCCCTTTCAGCCCTCATCGTCCCCTCTCCCACCCCCTAGTTGGTCTCCTCTGCCACCGTAAAGCACATGCCGCTGCCTCACCCTGCTAGATTGCAGATCCAGACTTACCTTACATCGTGAGAACTGACGTGAGTGATACTACAATTGGAGCAGTTCTATTATAAAATGATAGGCCACTAGCGTTTGAAAGCAAAACATTCACCGGTCCTCACTTGCGTTATACTATGTAGGAAAATGAATTATTTGTAGTTATCCATGCACTTTAGACCTGGAGACACTTAAAAACTTATATGGTGGTAAGTTTATATTACGGATCACTAGCTTCTTAAGAACTTTTGCAAGTAGCATGATCTTCGAGGTAGGAAAATTTGATGGGTTGAATTGATGTAAGATTTCAATCATGAAATCTGTTATATAAGAGGCAGCTTAAATCAAGTTGCGGATGTTCTTAGTCAAATTGGTGAATTGAATTAGTTGTCATTCACCCAAATTTCTACGGATCTATATCTTTTGATGAGAGAAAAATATAAAAATGATTCCCATTTTGTTCGTATTTGGAACAATGTTCGGACCGAAAGAAATGATAACAATGCTGAGTCAAATTCGCAGAGCTCTCAACTAACAAAGAAATATAAGAAGATTGTAAAACAGTTTAGCATTCCAGATAGATTGTTATTTTGGAATGGAAAAGTTTGTGTACTTGGGGAAGATCAGCACAAATGCATGATTTTGTTTGAATGTCATGACATACCCTGTGCCGGACATCCCGTTATACACAAGACTCTTGACTTGGTCAGAAGAGAATTTTATTGGCCAAAACTCAAGCCATATGTTGAGTCATATGTGATTAAGTGCAAGCCTTGTCAACTAGCTAAGGTTGAATGCCTTAAAGCTTGTGGTTTGTTGCATCCATTGAATATCTTTGATAAAAGATGAGAAAGTATATCGATGGACTTTGTAGTTGGACCTCCAAAGACCCAATGACAAATTTCATATGTTGATTAGCACAAGAATCCAGAAACCAAAAATTATCGACTTGCGCCTTTTGATCTTTGACCATAAACGCTCCTTTGTCCATGTCGATTGTAGGAGATTGAGATGATACGGTGACTGCATTCGTCTGTTGATCTGGTTGCTTATTGCCGTTCTTTGCTTTTAGAATCCTACAATCCTGGATCTCATGATTAGTGTGTTTGCAATACTTACAGAACATATTCTTGTTCGACTGTGGACTTGAGTATTGCTCTTGACTTTGATGTGAATCTTGAAGCTTTGGCATCTTTGAGAGGGCATTTGAAGAAAAGGTGTCCCTTTTTCCCACACCTGAAGCATCTTCCTTCTTCGATTATCTTCCTGTAGCAACATAGTGATAACTTTAGTGAGAGTTAAATCTGAGTGTGTTGATATGATCATCACCCAATTTTCATACATAGAGGGCAAGCTCGATAGCAATGTCATAATTGTGTCTTGATCTCGATGGATGATCCTAACAGCTGTCGTCTGTTGCAAGAGATGCTTAAACTGGTTAACATGATTCTGAAGTGAATCACCCTTCGACATCTTGAGTGTGAATAAATGGATGTAGATTAAAAATCAATTGTTCGGATGAATTACTCCCGATAGTAAAATAATCCAACAGAGAGAGTAGTGTCTTGATAAGCTATGCAAAAATTTCTAGTGGCCAAGGTGTACCTAAGAACTCTTTTGGCCATTTTCCAATGAAAAACAATGGACTTTGCATAAATTGGCTTAATCTTCCTACACTATAATTAAAATCAGGTCTAGTTATAGTCAAATAGATCAAGGAGCCTATAAGTTTTCTATAAAGTGTGATGTCCTCATAGCATGCTTCATCATCACTTATAGATTACATCTCACTCCATAGTGTCTCTGTGCCTTTACAATTCTTCATTCCAAATCTTTCTAGAATGGATGATGCATATTTAGATTGACAAATGAAGCTAAAATCCATGCCTCTTTTCTATGCCAAGAATGAAATGAATTAGGCCAAGATCTTCCATTCTAAACTCGTTTGAGAATACAATTTTTACATCTCTTATGCCATCAAAATAATTTCAACTTAGAATGATGTCATCTACATATAAAACAGGTACAATGATCTTGCTATCTCTAAATCTTATATACAAAGAAGGATCATAAGAGCTTAACACAGAATTAATAAAGTTTAGAAAGATGTTGGCCGTAGAGTACCAGGCTCTAGTGGTGCTCGTTTGAGTCCATAAAGACTCTTTTGCAAAAACCACACTTTGTCTTTAAATCCCTTCTTGATGAAGCCCTCGGGTTGCCTCACGTAGATCTCTTCCTCCAAGTATCCATTGAGGAAAGCATTAGTTACATCAAGTAGATAGACTTCTAATCGAAAGTAGTAGTGTGAGAGATGATCAATCTAATAGTTACAAGGCTTAGCAACTAGAGCAAATGTTTCATCATAGTGTACTCCCGTGGTTTGCGAAAACCCTTTTGCCACAATCCTTGACTTATATTTGCTTATTGATCCATCTTGGTTATACTTCAATCTATGCAAAAGTGGTCATCCACGAGTCATTTTTTGTACGAGCCCCCAATAATTTTCTTGCTCTGTGGTCCATTTGAGTTGACTAGGTCCGAAATAACTCGCACAACTATACGAGTCATTCCCTGATTTTCGCAACGACTTTTGTCAGCTACAAGAATCCTAGAGGAGGTGAGTGATTTCAAAAAAGAAAAAAAAGAAAAAAAGAAGAAGTCCCAAATAAGGTAAGAAAACCCAGAACAAACTTGTAGAAATACTTTCAAGTGCAAAATCTCTGATCTCTCCTAAAATAGAATATCTAGTACTCGCATAGCCTATTTTTTGACAAGATCTGGACTTGTGCGAGTCCCAGACATGCATGCGAATTCTATCCAGAGAGGTTCATTTGTGATCACAACGAAGACCCATAATTTCAAGCACTTGAAACTTAGTAAAATCCTCTAAGATCAACATCATATGGTTCCACTCAAGAAACTCCAAGCTCTTACAGATACACGTTGCACCTAGAATTGTACATATCCATCTTCCATCATCGACAATCCTATAATGATGAATCTGTTTTGATAGCCTTAGCCACCTCTAGTAGGGAATGCCTTAGAAGTGTCCTAGTAGGAAACCATAGATCCGTCACGATAAGTTTGCCAAATCTGTCGATATCAACATCCATCACCCATCACCTAAGTGCATAGAATCTCGACATAGAGAGCGCTTGTTTTGAAACAAGTTTGCGTGAGACAGCTGTTTTTCTTGTAAGGAGTTCAATGGTATGTTAAGAGCGTTCATGGCAAGGAGCAAATGGCAAGGAGCAAATGGCCTGTCATAATCTCAAGCTAACAAACGTTGAGTTTTCTGAGTGACAGTTTTGTATGCTGAGTTACTACTGACCGGTGGGGATCAATCCATTGCCTTCAAATCTCGAGACCGCCAATGAAGAGGCCTGTCCAGGTACTGCCACCCTCAAGTGGTAATTTGAGAACATGAGACTCTAGTGAGGCAAATGACAGTGGCGTGTCAACAATGCCAAACATGTCAAACCAGGATCAGATTTCATTGGAATAGCTCGAAAATATTATGAGACTCTATGTTAGCACCAATGGTAAGATACAGAGCAAAAATGGCTATTTTTGCATATAAATGACTCGTGGACGGAAACGGACGACTCGTACAGGACTCGCACAGATGATGACTCGCACAAAAAAATGACTCTTGGATGGAAACAGACGACTCGCACAGGACTCGCACAGAAGATGACTCGCGCAAAAAAAGACTCGTGGACATAAACGGACGACTCGTACAGGACTCGCACAGAAGATGACTCGCGCAAAAAAATGACTCGTGGACGGAAACAGACGACTCGCACAGGACTCGCGCAAAAAAATGACTCGTGGACGAAAACAGACGACTCGCACAGAACTCGCACAAAAGATGACGCGCAAAAAAAGCAACTCGTGGACGGAAACGAACGACTCGCACAGAAGATGATTCGCACAACCGTGGACTCGTGGAGCTAGAAACCGTGGGGTACTTGCACAAAAGATGACTCGCACAAAAAAAAATGACTCGTGGAAGGGTAACTTACTACTCGCATATGATTCGTACAGAAAATGGCTCGCGCAAAAAAATGACTCGTACACGACTTGTACACGGGAACTTACTTACTTGCATAGACAAGGTGCTGAAAACGTGCTAGGACTGAAGAAAACGTATGGGCTATAGGCAAAACACACCAGCTGAAACTAGCACACTCTAGTCTGGCCGCATATCAGCAAAGTTTACATCATAGTTTGTGCCAAAAACTCAGGAATGGATTTAAACTCTCTATATTAGTGTGGCAAACACTATAGATTCTGAGATTTCTATTCTCTCTCTTACTTTGGTGAAGTTGCAAACAAGTAGGAAGACAACAAAACAACAAAACACTAGAGATGAGCAAAATTTGAGCAAGATTTACACTAAAAACAAGTAAGAAACAAACAAATGTTAGCAAACAGTAGAACAATAGCAAAAAACGGCTGATGGCAGCTTGAAACCGTAGTTCAAGGACAAAAGCTGTGGGAAGAAGGGCGTGAAAGTCTAGCGCTGGACGTGCTTTGCAAGAAGGCCCGTGGATAGCAAGAAAGTGACCTGTGCGAGTGGCAGCACTTGATGTACTGAGGTCTTTGTGCATAACCTTGAAGATTGTGGAAGATCAAATCAGAAGCAGATCATGGCTGCTCCCACAACCTCCGAAAAACGTGGAGACACATCTCTTTGCCAAACGGTTGATAGCAGCTGAAAAAAATGGCTGAGAAAGAGCTCTAACGGACCTTGAACACCTAAACAAACAGAATCTGAGCACAAGAAAGATATTCAGGGAAAGGATGTTGTTGCAAAACAAGGATATTTAGGGAAAGGATGAGCTACAAAAGTGATGGCCCCATAAATCAGCTGCTCCTCCTCCCAAATTAATCAAATGCTACAAACGAGTAGCTGGAGTATAGAGATAGAACTCCTGGTAGATTAGTTGGACAAATGAATTATGATGCTGACGAAAAGCAGCGACTGATGCCCTGATCAAGCTAGGACCGCTGTTGCTACTTAGCTGAACAAGCAAAAAACAGCAAGCAAAAAAAATATCAGAAAGAAGGCCGTTGAAAGCTCTCCCTCTGTTGATGGCCGTTGGTGCTCCCCTGCTGAAAACGAAGTTTTTTTTTTTTTGTGATGGTTGTTGGTGCTCCCCAGCTCTAGGGTCTGGAAAGAGGCAAAACTGATGAGAGTGGCTAACAACGTGGCTGGGGGCACATTAACAAATGGTGTTAGAACGCGGCTGGGTGCAAACATTCAAGAAATGGCCTGCTCCCAAATCAACTAGATGGGCTTAGAATATCTTTTAGGGCATGGAAAAGAGTGGAAAGAACAATATTCAAAACTCTAAAAACCTAGCAAGATGTTAAAAGAAGCAAAGAACCTAGCAAGCAACAAGCAAAAAATAGCAAGTAAGAAAGAACTTAAAAAAACAAAGGGTGTTTAGCTAGAAACATAGAGAAAGCAAAAAACTTAGCTAGAAACGTAAATAAATCGAGAAAAGGAGCAGCAACGACGCCAATGTTGTATCTTCAGCATCCACATCGGCTATGGCTCCAACTAACATGACTATGGCAGTCTCCCAACTAGTCTATGCTATGGTTTCTCCAACTAGCTTGGATATGGATGCAAGAAAGACAGTACTGAGCATGGTGGTGAGTATTTTGATGGGTAAGATCCACTCTTCTCTCTTTCTCTCCTTAACAACTACAAATGACGGCTTAACCTAAATGGTAAAACCCTAATCTAAATCTCCTCCTCTAAGGCTTACCCCTAGAGAATGGAGGGCCTAGATTAACTTAACTTGTTGCCAGATAAATAATGTACAATACAATGTGAAGTAACACAATATATGAAACTACACAAGGAAGAACACTCAGAGAGAAAGATAGGCATGTATTGCAAATGAGGTTCTTCTTGAAAATGGACTCGTCCACTCCTATATATACTTGGAGTGGTGGTCACTTACAAAAAGGCATTATGGGACTAAATTAACTTTGAATCACATTGGTGCCATGGGACAAACCCCCAATAGGCCTTTGTGACTAACTTTTACATATCTTGAAATCACATATCTATGTGCAGTGCCCATGACAATTTAAACTTAGAACTGAATAACTTAAGCCATTACGGATAAAGTAAAAGCCTAAACTTGATGGGCAAGTTCTGCGTTTAAATTTTATCCTGCTTGTATTTTTAAAGATGTTCCGCAGGATGGCTAGAATATTCCTTGGAATATCAGCCTACAATACCATTATGAGCGGTGTCTCGGAAGGGCTACAGATGTTTGTGAACGACATCGTTTCAAGGGAGAGATTGCCTACTTTTGAAGACTTCCACAGAATCATGTTGCAGAAAGAGCATCGCCGTGAAGTGGTGAAGTCAAGGCAAACCCCACAGAAGGATCAAGTCTTGCTTGCTAAAGGCAAGCAGAAAGGATGGAAAAGAATTCCCAACGAGGGAGAGTCGTCATCGAAGGCGAAAAAGAAAAAGAAAGACAAATGTTACTATTGCCACAAATCGGGTCATTGGGCACGCGAGTGTTACAAGAAGAAAGTGGACATAAAGGCAGGAAAAGTGAAACAACAAGGCAACATTGCCAAAGATGATGGGGAAGATGATGAAACAAGTGTCTTCTCATCAGCATTGGCATCCCAGGTTGATGATGGTGCCAGATGGTTCATAGATTCAGGCGCCACAAGGCATATGACTGGAAAACGCGATTGGTTTGAGAAATTCTCACCAATCCATGATGGGGACAAGGTCACTCAAGCCAATGGGGAAGAATGCCAAATACAGGGTGTTGGCAATGTACCTGTGCAATTTTCTGATGGTAAAATCAAGAATATCCCTAATGTGTTTTATGTTCCTGGACACAAAAAGAGTTTACTTTCTGTTGGAGTAATGGCAAATCAATATCTTAAGGTTGAATTTGTCAAGGATGGATGCCTTATGAGGGATATGAACTACAACCATAAAGTGGTGACGAAAGGTTATAGAGATAGTAACTGTGGCCTTTATAAATTGGATGCTGCAAAACCAGGAGAATATGGTTTGGCTATCTTAACAACATCTCAATCTGAGTTGTGGCACAAAAGACTTGGTCACTTGAACTATGGGAGCTTAAGATTGATGGCAAATCTGAAGGTGATAATAGGATTACCAGCATTGCAGGATGATCATCACACAATATGTGAATGATGCGTCATGGGAAAGCATCACAGGGAGACATTCAAGAAAGGTGGAGCTGCAAGAGCTAAGAAACCACTTGAACTTATTCACAGCGACCTGTGCGGCCCAATGAAGACCATGTCATTGGGAAAAACATATTATTTTATGACTTTCATAGATAATTACTCTAGGAGGACATGGATTTATTTCTTGAAGAAGAAATTTGACGCTTTTGCTCGCTTTAAGGAGTTTAAGACTGTAGTAGAGAACCAACTGGATGCATGCATCAAAGTGCTAAGATTTGATAGAGGGGGCGAATACAAATATGATGATTTTGAGGACTTTTGCAAGGAACACGGCATCAAAAGACAATTCACACAATCACACACGCCGCATAGTAATGGTGTAGCTAAAAGGAAAAACAGGACTATTATGGAGAGTGCACGCTCCATGATAAAGCAAATGGGCTTGACCGATTCACTTTGGTTGGAAGCGTGCAGTGCAGCAACGTTCTTGCAAAACAGGAGCCCTACAATTGCGGTTCCAAATGTGACTCCCGAAAAAACATTTACAGGAATAAAGCCAAAAATCGACAAGTTTCGTGTCATTGGATGTAGGGCCTATGTACATGTGCCAAAGGAGGAGCAAAAGAAACTTGATGCCAAAGCAATCAAGTGTATCTTTGTCGCTTATGATGAGAGGACGAAGGCATACAGGTGTTTTGATCCTGTAATGAACAAGATTCACATAAGCAAAGATGTGATCTTTGATGAGATGCATAGGTATGATATGAAGACCATGCAAGTGGTGAAAGCATCAAAAGACTTCCCACAATTTTGAAAGAAGAAGATGAAGAAGACGCTCCACAAGATGATGCACATGAAAATGAGAGTCGAGAGGGTGAGTATGAGAAGACACCACCTATTCAAGAGCCTAGGGGAAGGTGCTTGCCAATAGGAGCAATAAAGGAGAAACCGGTTGGAAGTAAGAGACATTACTTGGACACTCCTTGAGACACATACTCTCCACGTAGTGTACCACCTGAATCTAACATACCAAAATGGTATGAAAAGATCATGAAGGACACAAAGCTAAATCAACAGGGATCTAGCACACAAGGAGAAGTGAGAAGATCAACGCGGGAGTGGGGGCCCCCCGATCGTTATCATGTAAACTATGCCCTAATGAGTGACATATTGAAGTGTCGAGATCCATCAACCTTTGATGAAGCAAAGGATCACAAAGAGTGGCAAAGGGCAATAGAAGAGGAGATGGAATCCATCCACAATCATGATACATGGGAGTTGGTTGATCTACCACTTGGAAGGAAACCCATTGACAACAAATGGGTGTTTAGATCAAAGTTTCATGCGGATGGCACGATAACAAAGCATAAGGCACGCCTAGTAGTGAAGGGCTATGAGCAAAATAAAGGAATTGACTATGAAGAGACATTTGCTCCAGTGGCTAAGTGGATTACGCTATGCCTTATCATTGCCCTAGCATCTCATTTTGGGTGGAAGATCCATCAAATGGATGTGAAGTCCGTATTTTTGAATAGTGACTTAGAGGAAGAAGTTTACATGGTCCAACCGCAGGGCTTCATGGCAAAAGGACAAGAACAAAAGGTAGCACTTTATGGCCTTAAGCAAGTGCCATGTGCATGGTATGGACGCATTGACAATTACTTTCTTTCTCATGGGTTTGTAAGAACAAATTCAGATCCAAATCTTTATGTTCTTATAAACGAAGATAACAATGCCTTGATTGTACTTTATGTTGATGATATCATTATCATGGGCAATGATGAGAACCTCACTCATTCTATCAAAGCCAACTTATGCAAGCAATTTGAGATGACAGATTTAGATCTTATGCACTATTGCTTGGGTGTCGAAGTATGGCAAACTGGCAATGATATCAGGTTATGTCAAAACAAGTATGTGCGCGAGGTATTGGAGAGATTTCGCATGACAGAGTGCAAACCTTCCATCACCCCTTGCGAAGCTGGTAAGAAATTATCTCGTATTGATGATAGTACACATGTTGACGCTACTTTAAACTCTAAAATAAAGAGAGACATTGATCATTGAGGGAGAGAGTTAGGATAGCAATGATCGACTTATACAATGCTTTCTTATTTCGACGGCACCACGTGTGCTCAGTTCTAGATTCATCGGGCCGTCTTTCTTTTACGAGCCCTTTGAGTGCTTTTAAGCAACTTTATCTTTGTACTTGCTTATCAGTTGAATATACAGTTTGTGGAGAGCAATTTTGTTGTCTTGTCTTATTTCACTTGACGTTGTGCTGTGGTGATTGATCTAGTTAGGTTTTTAAACTGTTTTCTTAACTGTGTGTACTATCATCGCCAAGATGAATGAATTTTTTTGTACTATAAGACATATAGGAGTGAACTAAGTTAGCTATGCTCATACCAATTAAGTCAACTATCAAGACTTCTGAATTAGCCTAGATCTTTGTTGAAAGATTATTTCAGTTGTATGGACTGCCGAGTGACATTATTAGTGATAGAGATCCTAAGTTCACAGGTTATTTCTGGTCAGCAGTCTTTCATAAACTAGAAACTTCTCTTAGTTTTAGTTCTTCTGATCATCCTGAATTAGATGGCCAGATGGAAATAATGACTAATCAGACTATGGAGTATATGTTGAGGCAATCTCATTGGAAAGTTTACATTATTTTGATTGAGTTTGCATACAATAGTAGAAAACATTTTGCTAGAGGTTACAGTCCTTTTAAGCTTATGTACGGTTTTCAAACTAGATCTTTTGTTCATGTGGAGACGAAATCTGTTAAGATCCAGAAGGTTGCAGATTTCCTGCATGATATGCAAGATTGTTGCAAGTGGCTGCAAATAGTTGCTCAGGATAGAGCCAAACACTATGCCAATCTTAAGAGATCTCCCAAATATTTTAAAATTGATGACTGAGTATATCTCGCCCACTCAAGTAAAGTTCAAAAACAACACATTATCAATGATTTTCACAAGATTTATTAATCATAATCACTAAGAGTTATTGATTGCTAAACCCAAAGATCGATCAAGTTCTATGTGTGATTTTAGCAAGAGCAATGGATCAAATGATTGAAAACTATTAAGAGTGGCCTCACACGTGTGGAGGACAATACCAGTATGTACTGTTAACTGAGAGTGAAGTACTTTTACATACAAATGCATTCCAATCATAAAAACTCAAGACAAATGTGAGAATTACAAGCAAAGCTAGAAATTGCCAATGTCTCATCAACTTCTCATTGATTTGGTTGATCCCCTTGTAGATCAAGTACATCCATGAGCTGAGTACTGTCCAACAAGCCTTCACACGTGTGAAGAGTGCCTAGTCATTCAAATCCACCAATGGGAGCCATATATTCTCATTTTCCAAAGTTGACTATTCTCATTGGCTAGAAACAAAAAAGCTAGTCTTCCACAATTATAAGAATATTTCCTAAAATAGAATCTAATGGAATCTCTCTATCTTATCATCTACAATCTTATTTACACATGTGAATAACATCTTGACATGTGGGAGCATTTACTCATTCACAGGGAAGTGCAATCTATTTACAAAAAGTTTTACCAAAATGACTTTTTTCTAGATTCTACTCAAAGGTCAATTTCACACTTGTGTAGATCCATCTAAAATCAATCTAAACTTTATAAAAGTAGGTTATGTACATCCCTTCACACGTGGGACCAGGCTCCACACGTGTGAGATCCTATCATGATCAAAATCTACGATGTCGAAGAATTCAAAAATTGTGCCGGATAATAAACAAAGCACCTCATCCTCATGATAGTCAAAAAAACGTACACAAATCAGTTGTAGTAATATATACATCGTCATTTATATGATACACATGCAAATTAAGAAAACATTTAGATTTATCTCCAGACATTGATTCATCAGCACTAATATTAGAGCCAATGAAAGTTTCTCGAAACACTTCAGTATCAACATCAAAAAAATTACTATCCGTTTACACGTGTGAGCCGTGTGATAAAAGTCCTCGCCCCCGATGCATTTTTTTTGCTTTGTCTCCGATATACCCCGTACCTCCGCATGTCGCTTTTGTGCGACCCTCTTCCATCTACTTTCATACTTTGTTATACTAGGTGCGCACAAAAGCGATATAACATGCCATCCGTACATATCTCTTCTCTACGACCCACGTTACACCCTTTTCCTTCATATCTCACTATCACACACAGGTTCGATATCCCTCAGACTACCTTTATAGAGATGAGAAAGCATTAACTTCTACAAGGATTGATCCTTGTGCAAGACGAAGAGGAAAAAAAAGGGTGCTTGTCGTCAATGTGGTAAAGTGGATCCAGCTTAGAAATCAAAGTGATAAAGGGAAGGCATTTTTGCATTTACGGTACGATGTCAAGCAATTTTTTGTTGAAACCTTACTTTATTTTTTTTTTGGCTCTATTGATGAATCCTATGATGACATTGTCTTTGCTTGGACTTATCTGCCTCACATTAAATCACTTTGGTATAAAACTTATGATGTTTTTTGCAACTTTTCCTTTATAGATGTGATTATTTGCTGATGTCTTACAAGTAAACATTTAATAGAGTTTGTTTCGAAAGAATGCATGCATGTTATCACAATGGATTGCAATATCATTTACAATAAACCATTAAGAAAAGACTTATGTATAGGTTTGAATCATATTGCTTTGCGACGTTCCAACATTAATGAAGTAGCTATAGAGTTATATTATGGTTGTCTAAGATTAGCAACACTATTACCTTTTTACAAAAACATTGATATGGATACTGAAAAGGAACAAGCACAACTATGCAAAGAAATGGCTTTAAATTACTTGAAAAATACTAAATGGCTACACTGCAACTCCTTAGTTGGAAATCGTCTTAAAAGTGTTGTGAGATTGATTGGATTACCTACCATTTATATATCAATGGTATAGATAAAGTGCAACATAATCCTTGTTTTATGTGCATTCAGTTTGTCAGAAGTCTTGCCTTACAAAGATTATCTAGCCTGGACTTTGTCCCGTTCCCTGATAATATTGATAACTCAATTGAAATATCCGTGAATGCATTAAAGGCTTCTTTTGACAAGACTATACCAGATGACTTACACGGCAAAGAAATTCTCCCATATATATTATGTACATTCAAAGCCCACAAAAACAAGTTCAGATGGATTACAAACGCACATGACTACTATTTCTCTAAATTAGCCACGTTCTTGACTGGAGCTCTTGGTATGTTGACTCCTCTCCTCATGGAGGGAGCATGCCTTACGACAAATACTTACCAAAGTATCCTTCATGTGGACAGTAATATTTTCTGGCAGTGCGATTCATCTTTTGAGTTCTACCTCAATGTTCCAACAAAAATCAATTCTATGTGGACTACTAACATAGCTAAATGCTATGAGAACATTCCATGGAATGGATCCGATGGACTAAAAATAGTTATAAGTGAACTTGTAGGATTTGCCTTAAAGCATACTAAACTTAAGGCTATTACCTATAAATGGAAATCTAGAGATGGGTTGTTCAAATGGACATGGAAATTAAAGAAGTCCAATGAATGGAAAACTATTGATAAGGATAATTCGTGTGAATGAAATGACTTGATGATAGAGTATTGTCAGACTAGGCGACAAAAATGGAGACAAATTTGTAGTATGCCTATGGGTTTCTCATCCTCTCTGGTATGGTGTAACTGGTATCTAACTTATTATGAGATGCATTTACCAAAAGACTCGCCAAGCTTGGAGCTCTCGAATATATGAGAAATTTTAAGTACACCTTCTGATACATTGATGATGTATGTTTAATTACTAATCATGTGGTCCTACAATTTTTGGATCTAAAAAAATCCCGATTAGAGAGTAATTTTGGATTTACCCTCTGGAATACCTAGAGATTAAATTTGAGGATGTTGAAAATTATACTGTCAACTTCTTAAACATCACTACCAGATTTGATCCGATTACCGGTGCTTTCCATGTGTCTAAATATGATAAGAGGATGGCTCTACCCTCCTCTGTCTGTCAATTCATCCACCTAGCATCAAACAAGCCTATCTTTAACTCATACAAAGTGATTGTTTTACAAGTTATAGCTGCTTATGTACTGTTGTAATGACCAAAATACCTTGATTAATGAGGTGGAAAAACTGATGAATGCTTTTCAAAGGAATGGGGTTTCATGAAAGACAAATTATACAAAATTGTCACCAATATCGTTAAGAGCAAACAATTTTTTGGACTTAAATATATATTACCTGATGGTGATAGGTTATTCTTGACAAGCAATTAACATCCCCCCTGGGGTCTTATGCTAACTACGGGTCAGGAGGGTACGAAGGTACCCCGATACCTACGAGAACTTACACACACTTTACTTGTTGCATCAAAACACAATAATGGACTATAGCGGTTAGTTAACTTATAGTTGTTTGGCATCTTAATTTGATGAATCGATGCAATGTTTGGTTAACCTAAATGGCATGGATTTGCCCAGGGCAGCTTGAATGGCATGAATTTGCCCAAGAGTTTGTACATAGGGTCCATCAAGTACCAAAAAACTTCACTACGGTACTGATGGGTGCAGGATGACATGGATATGCCTTGTTACCGACCTCTATGACCAAACTACACCTTTTCCACTTGTTGTGATTGATTAGGGCTTCATCAATGTAAAGCTATGTTAATGTTATGTAACTATAGGACTACTTGTCTTATACTGATCAGTATGGAGGATGCCTTGATACGGTGGTATTAGGGCAAGACCTACGATATGGTAGAATGCGTGGTAGGGAAGATTGGACTAATGATTGTTAGTTTTATTTAAGCTGATAGTGAATCTTGTTTTGGACGTGGATGGTAACTGATGCTAAGCTATGACACATGTCTTCCTCACTAAACTTACTCATGTGGTTGTGTTTTGTGGGATGGTGGCAGATAGCAACCAAGTATCCAAAAATTTGCTTCACTTTATGATGCTTGTCATGTGCCAACCTTAGCATTAAAACATCCAAACAATTCATGAACTTCAAATTATAATGGAAATACAAGAAATCAAAAAAACTATTCAAAAATCAAGAACATAGACAAAAATAGCAAACCTTTACCAAAATAGGAAAGTAATGATTGAGAGTTGATAGTTAGAAATCAAGAGAGTTGAAACCAGAGTTAGCTTTTAGGAGTTAGGGACTAGACTCTAGACATAATCATGGTGAGATCCAGAGATTCCATATGAGGCCATGTCACAGTTTCGTTGGCATACGGTAGCTCTTCACAAAAATATAGACATGCAATATTGTCATGTGAGCTACAAAGGTGGTCCAGTGCATATTCAAGTACACCTCCTTTGTTTGTGTGGCTACGAGGTCAGACCATACCCACATGCACCACAATTGCAAGACCGGGAGCTATTCAAAGAGAGTAAATCATTCTTCCAGCTGTAGGTGAGCATCATACACTTGTGACCTAAGGACTGATTCTTTTGCTTTTGAAATTTGAATTTTAAATGATGAATTTGTGTTGTCACTTGTAGTGATTAAATGTTTTTTTTTAATTTGTTTGTTGCAATAGGACTAGTTGCTGCAGCTAGCATGCATCCACCTTGGCTAAGATTTGGAATGAAAATTGCTTTAGCAAATTCTTATTTACAACCATGGGTCGGTCTTCAAGTGGCTAAATTTTCTTAATGAAAGCGATGTTTTAGGATAGGCTTCCTCTCCAGCTGAAAAATGATGTTGGAGAATCAATTATTGTCACAATATCATTTGAAGCGGATCTTTTGCCTTTTGTTTACTGAGCAGCAAGTTACAATCCCACTATCAATGCCCTTCATAACAAAATCCATTAAAGTTTCAATGCATCAAAGTTTTGTTATGCTCCTGAGAAGCTATTCAACGAACTTCAAATACCTGCAGTTCATTACCCACTACTTAAATACTAAGATATCCTGAAATTTTAAGCTTCGAGATCAATTACCAACTTGATTGATCTGCAATCACATGATTTTGATTAAACAGAAAATTAAGTGAAATGATATGCAAGCTAATGCATCTTCCTAAAGAAATCATAAGTACTTTGCCTTTTCCATGTAATCTCTGCCAAGGTTTTTAACAAATAGAGTCTTAAATTGCTAGGAGCTATTGAATTGCAATACCTTCGTTTCAATGTGATGCTTTTCCTTCAAATGAGGTTTTTCTCGTGTCAGAAAAGATTCAAACCCTACACATGTAAGCTGTATAACAATATGCTTGATTCTCAGAGATCCACAACGTTATTCTTCCAGTTCTAAATGAAATAATCAGCCGAAGCATAAGTTAGTACCATTGTGACTTGTGACCTTATAATATATTACCATTCAGGTAATTCGGTCTTGCTAATAGAACGCAATAACACTTCTACGAGACATAGGAACACTGGACATGTTTCACGAGATTCGGACAAACCAAGCATACAACTCACAAATGGCTCATAAAAATTTGCAAGTGTCATGATATGAAATTGCTTGTGATATGGAAGCATCGGCTCCTTTGATGCGAGGTTTGGTTTCTTCTGAAATCTCGTGAAAACGGGAACGGCAAGTAGCAGCCTGCCCATGATTTGAGGACAAGAATTCTTCACGAACAATCCTGACGGTACGATTTATATTACTGTAGTTTGCGACAGAGGAGGCCCCTCCTGCTTCGCATTGTAGGCTGAGAAACCTGCCAGAGCATTGGATGCCATCATTTTCCTGAAATCAAGTCAAAACATAACATGAAAATCCAACTAGCCACAACTGCATGAAAAAGAGAATAATCTGTCAGAGAGGAGATTTTCGACTGAAGTGAAGGCCACGCAACCATCTTAGTTACTGAAGATGAAATGTGGTGTCTAGGCTCATCAGAGCTCTTTCTTGAAGAAGTCTGCAGCATAGATTTGTTGAGACTAAACAAACAAGCCTCCAAACTTCCAAATATACGAAAGCTTTCAAGAATCAAACATGAAACATCATAAATCTGAATCTAGGCTCATCACAGACTCTCTATTGAAAGAAGTCTGCAGCAGATGTGTTGAGAAACGCCATGAATTATACCCAAACAAACCTCCTAGCTTCCACATACAAGAGCTTTCAAGAATCAAACATCAAACATCACAAGGTCTTAAATCTGAACCACAGCTAAAATCGCGACAATGATCATAACGCAACAAAACAGATTATAAGATCGGCTATCAGTCGTGCTGCTGTTGTTGCTTTTCCAAAATGCATCTTGGTTTGGAAGAAAAAAATCTTAACGTAGGACGAAAAAACCTTTGGATGCCAGCCCTTGGATCGTGTTTCTTCCACAATGGAAACGACGATATACTTTGGATGCCAAGCTTAACCATCTGCTTCTGCACAATGCAAAAACGACGATCAGGACAAGCATTGACGAATGTGCTCGTACAAAATAGACGATAAACTCTCCAACCTCGCAACTCCTCCTGCCATCGTTGGATCTTCCCATGCCATCGTTGGATGTTCCCATCCTCCGTTGAATTATCTTCGAGGTATATCTCCTGTCATTTTGGGAAGTAGCCCAAAGGGGTTGGCCTAGTTGGTTAACTTGGCATCCAAAGTTTCTTTGGTCCCAAGTTCGAGCCTCCCTTGAAAACCAAGAAGCATTTTGGGAAGTCACCCAACGGGGTTGGCTCAACTGGTTAGCTTGGCATCCAAAGTTTCTTTGGTCCCAGGTTCGAACCTCCCCTTGGAAACCAAGAAGCATTTTGGGAAGTCACCCAACGGGGTTTGGGAAGTCACCCAACGGGGTTGGCTCAACTGGTTAGCTTGGCATCCAAAGTTTCTTTGGTCCCAGGTTCGAGCCTCCCCTTGGAAACCAAGAAGCATTTTGGGAAGTCATTCACCCAACGGGGTTGGCTCAGTTGGTTGGCTTGGCATCCAAAGTTTCTTTGGTCCCAAGTTCGAGCCTCCCCTTGGAAACCAAGAAGCATTTTGAGAAGTCAATCAAGGGTGCTGGCTCAATTGGTTATTTTGACATCCAAAGTTTCTTTGGTCTCAAGTTCGAACCTCCCCTTGGAAACCAAGAAGCATTTTGGGAAGTCAGCCAAAGGGGTTGGCCTAAGTTGGTTAACTTGGCATCCAAAGTTTCTTTGGTCCCAAGTTCAAGCCTCCCTTGGAAACCAAGAAGCATTTTGTCGCCAGGGTCGATCATTTCGAAATGGCCCTACATTCATCCAACGGTGTAGGAAGATCACAAACTGACATGATAAAGGGCCTCTTCACATGAGCCCTCATCCGGCCCAATCTCGATGTCAAGAGCTGGTTCCTGGTGGGGCTGGCATATTCTCATGGCTAAAACTTGTTGCCTCACTCGGTGCCAAGTCGGGCTTCCCAGCCAACCCGTTTGGCTTCCATGGGTTAGCTGCCAACTGCAAGACACCTGATGATCACCTACAAATCAATCGGATGATCAGCTGCAAACAAAACTAATGATCTCAACTTGAAGAGATTCAAGAAAAACATCATTCATCAATGGCATAAATGGATTATTATCACGAGTCAACAAGATTTCAACATGTAAAGAGGAATTATAAAATGGGTGGGCTAGACAGAGAAGAGAATTGTCTTGAATTCCATGTCAATCTTGGGGACGAGATATGTGTGTGAAGAGGTCCTAAGAGATTCACTTTCATGATATTTCCTACACCCTACACCGCTTGGACAATGGTTAGGCCCTTCCTGCACCTTAGGTCATGATGAGAAATAAGTCGATCCCAAGCTAAGTTTGCTATTGATAATTCACCTCCGATGGACAGAAAGAGTTATTATAATTTATCAATTATCAACAAGAGAGGTGAAATTCAAAGACTTCAATGGAGGAGGCGTTTGAAAGTGTAAAATGCTTCTTGATTTCCAAGGGGAGGCTCAAACTTTAGACCAAAGAAACTTTGGATGTCAAGATGACCAATTGAGCCAACACCCTTGACTGAAAGTGTAAAATGCTTTTTGGTTTCCAAGGGGAGGCTCGAACCTGAGACCAAAGAAACTTTGGATGTCAAGCTAACCAACTGAGCCAACCCCGTTGGTTGAAAGTGTAAAATGCTTTTTGGTTTCCAAGGGGAGGCTCGAACTTGAGACCAAAGAAACTTTGGATGTCAAGCTAACCAATTGAGCCAACCCCGTTGGATGAAAGTGTACAATGGGGGATCTCGCAATAGAATCTCTTAATTCCAATATTGTAAACATATCTATTTGGCAAGTGTTGTTGATGCTAATGCTTGCCACGAAGATGCCTATGAAACTACTTTCAATGTTGAAGAGCGATTCTAGTATTCCATTGTTGGATATTTTTTTGACATTGCTCAGATACTTTTCATGTATTGCACAACAATGATCATACAAGAACCGATTGGAACCTGTGGTAGACATCCACATGTGTGGGCTAAAATGGTAACCCTGAGAGCCCTCTCAAGAAAAGGGATGATGATCATAAAAACCAAGAGCCTATGATGGAGTGAGGGTTGTTAGTTGCTTAGAGTTAACGGGTCTAGCATGGAGAGAGATCCTTTCCTAAGAATAAGGTGGGTCAAATAGTTAAGTTCAAGAAAAAAAAATGAGATATACATGAAAAGCAAAGTTAAATCATAGAGTTAGAATATGAATCACTTTGAGACATGTGAGTTTGACTTTTCAATTTTGTGCATTTTACATGTGATTATTTTCTGTAGAATCCAAAGAGGACCATAAATATATATGACAAAATGTCAAGTTGCTTCAAACTATTTGTGACGTGATGCTAGATTTTTTGTTTACTTGCAAATATTCCTTGTTTGACTTGATTGGAACTACTTGATTAGCTTGCGTTGTTAACAAATTCTTAACCTTAGAAAGAATAGAAATAGGGATAAACCCAAAATAATACATTTTAGAAATACAAGAGAAACAATATACTTTAGAGAGTTGTAGGTGGGAGAGGGCCCAAATCATCTTCTTTGATTGGTTGATGAAGCCATTTCAAGAGGCCCCCATGTGTGGGGGACATTTGGGAGCAAGAAAAGATTCATGGAGGTTATAGGATGTCCAATATTAGGTCACTTACCGGTAGGTTCCCACACACATGGATACCATTATGAAGTAAGTACAAATATGACTTAACAACAAACCACAACTACACTTATTTACTTTTAGATTGTTTGGGCAACTACATCTATCACAACTTCTATATGTTAAACTAGAATGAGACGTCTTGAATAAACTTGAGTAGATTTGAAACAACTTGACCACAAGCCAAATAAAATGGTTTGAAAACTCTTTTTCCCTTCTAAATACATTATGGAAGTGATTCACAAAGGAATCTCTTGACTCAAACCAGAGAACAATAAGATTTAGAAGAAGTTGTATGCATAACCCTTCGCACTTTTCAAGACCATTACGTAAAGCTTTGAATAAATCCATGACAAACTTGATCAACCTTGATTGATACAACCTGCACTCTTTTTGTGCCTATTAGACTTATCTAAACTCACAAAAAATATCGAAAACAAAATGATCTATTTTTTTGGTGCATCGAACTACACCTATTAGATTCAAGCTCAGAATAAATTTATGAGCTCTACTTGATTTAGACTTTGAAATCGTTAGAATCTATGAAATTGATTACATTGCCAAAAATAAATTCATTGATGTGCGAAAACCGAAATAACAGGAGGCATTCAACATTCACCATCAAACAATTATGTTCAATTCATGAATCATCTATCTTCGAATGTAAATAAGACGTAACAAAAAATTCTGCAATGACACAAAACAATCTCCCTTTGAAATAGCTTGATTAGAACGCAAGAGAGTACATGACATTCAATCTGTCAATGTATGTACATTTTGAATCTGTGTCTTATTATCTATTATTCTCAAGATAAGAGCCGAGATGAATAGACGCTTGAGCTTTTGAAAACTCTCATCTAAATTTTTATTCCATTTTATTAGAGAGCTAGGCTACCTTTTCGACTTATTATCTCCTTTGAATATTATTAAGAAGAGCTACAATTTTTAAACATTCTTCAATAAACGTTCAAAAGAACACTATGAATTCGTGTAACATTTTAGAAATTGGTCGTTCTACTATCATCCTTACTTTCTCTTTGTCAACTTTGATCCCTTGAGTGGTGATCTTATGACCAAGGTAAAGAAGTTCTTTTTTAAAGAATTTATGCTTAGATTCTTTAGCAAAAAGCTTCTCTTTTTTTTACGATCCTTAAGATAGTACACATATGCTCTACATGCTCTTACTTGAGTTCAATGTGCTTACTCCTAGAATGAAATCTAGGGTTGGCTGACAAGGCAATGACACTTTCATTATTACAAAATAGAAATGTCAGAGCATATTGATTCAAACTGATATTTAAAAGTAAGTTTCTCAACCAGATTGCTTCTTTTGTAGCTTGTGAGGTTGTGATATACTCTGATTTTGTAGAAGATAGAGCTTTGAAGAATGCTTGCGACTGTTCTAGGAAATGAGACCATTGTTGAGGAAAAATGTAAAACTAGAAGTAGATTTACGAGTGTCTACATCTCCTGCCCAACTTGCATTTGTGTAACCACTGAGTAAATTGAGTTTGTCGTTGTTGATTGCTCCATAACAAATGCAAAAGTTCATAGTAGCTCGAAGATATCTCATGACTCTGATAAGAGTCTTTTAATGTGTTATACCAAGGTTAGTCATAAACAGACTTAAGGAGCTGACTGCAAATGCTATGTCTGGCCTGGTACTGATCATTGCATATATAAGAGATCCTATTATCGAATGATAAGGATACCGACACATTTACTCCTTCTCTTCGATTGTTTAGGGACACTGGTCCTTTGACAATTTGAGACCTGGTTCCATGGGTGAGAGGGCTAACTTGCAATTAACCAGATTATATCTGACTAACATATTGTAGATGTACCTCTGCTGAGTAATTAGATCAACCTTCGATTTTTGTCTTTGTGGATTTGAATACCAAGGCAGAAATGAGATTCGTCCAGATCGGTCCTGTTGAATTCAGAAGATAGCATAGTCTTGTCTTCTTTTATTAGATCAATATTGTTGTCAAAGAGCAACGTGTCGTCTACGTATAAAGTGATAATGATAAAAGCCTATTGCACTGTCTTGAAGTAAACATTTGAATCTAAAGAGCTTGTATGTAGTCGTGATCAATAAGGAAAGTATTGATTCTCTGAAACCATGCTCGAGCAAATTGCTTCAAGCCATAAAGTGCTTTATGGAATTTACACATGTGATTGTGTTTACCCTCGATAATATAACCTTCGGGTTGCACCATGTAAATGTCTTCTTCGATAACTCCATTGAGATATGTTGTATGTACATCCATTTGATGTATTTCCAAATCTGCTGCAACAGTAAATGATAATGAAAGTCAAATAGAAGAAAGTTTGACTACTGGACTGAAGGTCTCAATATAATCGACGTTGTATACAGAAAATCCTCTGGCGACAAGTCGGACTTTTCTTCTATCAATGCTTCCGTCTGCTTTGTACTTGACTTTGAAAATCCATTTGCAATCAACTACGTTTCTATTAGTAGGTAATACAACAATCGTCCATGTCTGGTTCTTGATAAGAGATGAATACTCTTTATCCATAGCTTCTTTCCAGAGATCGGAATCGGGTTGACTAAGTGCCTCTTCGACAGTTGGTGGCTCCTGAATAAGGTAGGCTGCAAACTCATTGATATACCTGATAGGTGGTCTGCTAGTTCTTGATGATCTTCTGGGGAATAGAGAAAATTGATGAAATTCATCATACTGTAGTTGCTGCATTGCAACATCATCATCTTCGGATTTGTCGTTGATATGTTGTTCGTCGAAAGTCGATGAGCTTGGACCTTCAATGGGAATAGTCAACTGCGAAACCTCGAAGTTCAATATGTCGGACGAGTCAGACAAGTCAGCTACATGGGCTTTGCCTTTTCCTTTCATTAGGAGAAATATGGGCTCAAAATGGGCCCTTTAAGAAATTTCACTTTAGAGAGAGGTTACGTAGAGAGAGAATGCAAACCGGTAACTTCTGGTCGCCGTTTTTTGAGTTTTTGACCTTGCCCGACGTTTAACTAGTATGGTTAACTTCAGACAATAGTTAGTTTAGCATGAGATGTAATAACTTCTCTTCATGCTCGTTCCCAAATTCGGGACTAGAGCTTTAAGACTAAATATCTTGGTGTGCTCAATGCAAAAACTGAAGCAGGAGAGACAAAACTTTTGAAATCACTATATGCTTATAGTGAAATATGAGGCGGGACGATTTTTCAATGCGACATAAAACTACAAAAGTAAGGAATGCTAGATCTATTCATATTGATTTACTGTAGGTATATTCATTTACATGATTGTAGCTTTAACAATGGCAATGTTCCATTTGCATGTTGATCTTCCGATGGAATGCACTCCAATTCTTAAGAAAAATGCGAAAGTTGTAGAGAATGCTGCAACAATAGTTAGAGAATTGATGAATAATCATATGAATATAGATTTGTGGGTGGATGGATCAATTTATCCTAATGATCCAGCTACCAATTTGTGTCCAGATTTTAAGTCCGTAACTCATCTTCTCAGATATGTATGTGAAGGAAATAGCGGATTACTTGGATATTGTCAAAGGTTGCGAGATATTGGAATGCATAGCATATCTTGTCTGAATCAACAATTACAGTTTGCTAATCAACAATTGCAACTTGCAAATCAACAATTGCTTCATTATGTGCAACACACTAGTGCTGAAAACAATGCACTCAAGAATGCTATGTCAGAGTTGAATGCTACTGTCACTACTCTTCGAGGATCAAACCAAGAAATGTTAGAATCCATGGAAAAGTTGCGATCCAAGAGTTTAAAATCTACTGTTGATCTAAAAGTTATCAATAAGGCAATGATGAAGAGAAAAAGAAAGAGAGTACCGATGAGGAATATTGATGACCTATCTACACATAGCGGCAATCAGAAAAAAAAAATCCGAGCATTCAAGTATGTTGTCATCTAATCTGTTTATTTGATTTGTATATGTCATTTAAGTTTGATTTGCACTTGATAACATGGATTTTTTATTTATTAAACATAATTTGAGTTTCATATGTTTGTTGCAGATCATGTTTGGTGGCAAAGAACTATTTAACAGATCGTTCATGCATTGGATCAACAAAGCAAATGATAAAAAATGCTCAGTTTGAAAAAATGAAAAATGAAATTGTAGAGACTATTTGATTCAGGTTCAATCATACTTGGATACGAATGTGATACAAGGTGCATGTGATGTATCTGAAATTAGCAGAAATGCTTATTCTACTTTTTTTAGAATAGTTAAAGAAGTTTTTTTCCAAGTGATGGTGAAGAAAATTAATCTTTCGCATCCATATCGGGTAAAATTAGCTAGAAATTTTTATAATGACGGAATGTTCAAAGTAGTTGGCCAACCACTTTATATAACTGAATTATACAAATAAGAATATGGTGAGCTCAATTACAACGATTGCAATAATATTTTTCTTGATATTGAAAATGTTCTAAAATACATTATTCGATTCTATAAACTAGATGAACATCAAGTAAATGGAAAGATTATTATTGTAATAAGATTGGATGAATCTGAAATCATCAAGTGTTAGAAGTTGGAATGTGTGAGTGTCACTTTGATGAACAAAATTTTAGATACAGATGATCTGACGTTTAGTGTTCAATCGGAAAATCACATATGGTGTTGGCGACATTCCAGATATACATTTCAATCTTCATTTAGAATATCTATAGTAACAATTCATACATTGCCAGGGGATCTGAAAACATTAAAATGTATGTATAATGTCTCTCATGGGGCAACATCAAAGCATCCATGTTTTCAGATCCCCTGCAAGGTGCCATAGAAGTTTTCAAATTCAATGGCACCTTGCAGGGGATCTGAAAACATTAAAATGTATGTATAATGTCTCTCATGGGGCAACATCAAAGCATCCATGTCTTTATTGCATGAAGGATTGTTACAATATGAATTTGGGACGATCAACAAACACTGGCCCAACACGAGAAGCTGAAGATCCAAATATGAAAAGTGTTCTGCCAATTCCATTAAAATATGTTCACATATGCACATTGCATGCTGAGGTTCGTATTATTGAAAAACTAATTTACCTGCATATTCTACTAGCATGGAATCATAAACTAGAGTCAGTGGCTAAAGCAGCAATTAGGAGGTTGAAAATAGTTCTGTCAAATGCAGGACTACATAAAGGGAATGTCACAATTGAAGAAAGTGACAGACTCTCAGGGAAAAAAAGAAACGTTCCTAATAAGCCATCAATTGGAGGTGCTAAAGCAAGAAGATTTTTATCCAATCACACATGCAAAGAATCAAGTGTCAGATACGAAATTTGGAGAGAAATTGTTCAAGCCACACGAACATTGGAAGGAAGTAATCGAGTGGAAAAGGGACAAGTGTGGACCAACTTAGACAAACTCATAGGTATTATCAGGAAAGAAAACCTATCATTAGAAGATATGAGGACTTTGCAAAATCATTGCACCACATTTGTAAAATCTGTACATGATTATTGGGGAAAAGACAACGTTACTCATTACATGGTGCTAATCTATATCATTATGTGGTACTTTTCTCATTCAGGCTTATATTTTTTTCTACTGATGTAACTAATCAAAACTATTGTTTGCAGCACATCCTTCTTCATCATGCAACTTATTTTGCAAAAGAATATGGGAGCTTAAGTATCTGGTCATCACAAGGCATGGAAAAATCTCATTGGCAAGCAAGGGGAGCATTTCATAGAGCAACAAATCATGGAGGACACAATTCAAGAAATAAATATTTAGTTCAACTTTTTCAGTGGTTTTACAGAAGAGCACAATTTAGATATCAAGCTAAAACCTCGCCAAGTATTACGATATTTTGAAAGGCATTCAAATTCATTACAAAAGAGAGATCCTTGTAATATATCAAAAATCTATTACAGAAAGTTATTTAAGTATCATCATCATCCTCTTCAAGATTTAGACGGATGGTATTGTCATGAAGGAATAATCTCCTTTCATATGGATCCAAAAATTCTAAATTTTTTCTCTTGCTCATTGGGAGTATAACCCAATATCTTAATAACCAAATCTCTCTTCACAAAAATTATTTTATATGTTTCTCTTGCGTAGTTATGGCCTCCTAAACAAACTAATAATGATTTGATGGCCATAATGACAGTGGTTGCATATGGATTATAAGATGAATGATATATACAAATCTCATGATTTTGAAAGTTTTTCAAATAATGAGATAGAGAAACATCTTTTCTCTCAGCTAATACACCTCGGACGCCTCTATGTCTCATACCAAAGGCATCTATTTCAATAGCATCCTGTAAACGAGAAAAGAAAATAAATTTAGAACGATACATAACACTGCAAACTCAATAAGAAAACTAAACAATATCAATTCGAATAAGAAATAAGAAAACTGGACAATATCAATACCAATATAATATCTACTTACTAGATCATAATCATCGTAATCAATGACATTTGTTCTGCTGATGTCATGTTCTCCAATGGCCTCTACATTTCCGGAGGGGATATATCTAGCCCTAGGGGGATATTTTTTTTGAAATTCCAAAAATTCCTCCTCTATAAGCAAAGTCTTTTCATAGGCTTTAGTTTTTTCAATCATGGCCTCCAAGGCCAGATTTCCAATTGCCATTTTTATCATAATCTATCTCACTTTCAAGGTCATCATATGAGTAATCAACAATGTCAGAAAATTCTGATAAATTTTGAGCAAAAATTGAGAGGATTTCGTCCTCTCTCAGATTCAATACATCTTCTATATCATTAAATGAAATATAATGTTCATTATTTATAAAATATAAGGGAACATCAAGTAGAGTTGATAGATTAATAGAAGATGCAGATGGAAGAGAATCAGAGAGGATTATAGAACGAGGGAGAGTTTTTTGATAATCTGAAGCCATAGAAACTTCAACTTCAACCCCTATATCAGTATCTGCATCATTTACATCAACTGGAGCAGGTGTAGATGCTTCGATCAATGAAATAGTTGAAGATTCAACAGACTCATCATCTGAAAATTTTAGTAGATATGTAGAACACAAAAGCCATTCCTTTGATTAGAAGGCGACATATTCTTTTGTGGATATCACAGTATATATTTCTTTTGAAACGGTCATGTAGGTTAGAGTACTTTCGATTGTGTTTATGCTTAGAGGATGGTTGGGAATGTACAAGGTCCTGATAATGAACAAAACAAAAATTATCTATATCCATAACAGGAGTACTAATAATCTGAGAAAAATTATCAAGATAAGAAATTAAATTATAACGATTCTCATAAACTAGCTATCGATATCGAAGGGAGCAGAAAAAATACTAGAGACCATGGAAGAACTAGCCATATTGAATCCGATATCGGTTAAACGCGTCAGATAAATATCGGTAGAGGAATAAAGCAAAGTGCGCACACTGATCCGATATGGTAAGGCCGAGAATGAAATTTTTCGAAAAGCACTGGTCGGAAGTGGCTGATATCGATTCAGCACGCCTGAACGAATACGAGCATGCACAACAAGGGATGGCGCGTGTCGATTCGATATCGGGAGAATGAAGAAAAACAAGAAGACTAGAGAGTTCAGAATAAAAGATTACGGAATCGAAATATGGAAAGTGGTGCACATATTTATAGCCAATTCTTGTTGATCACAACCATACATTTGTCAAATAATGAATAGTGATTTACAACCTGTATCTATCCACCAATCAGAATGAGACTAATTTGTATCTACGTCGAAATACATTAACTAGTCTAGTATTAGATTCAACGAATCATCATTAGCCCTGCATCGGAATACATTAAATAGACAATTACTAGCCTCCTAGAATAATCATTAAAAAAATTATAAACAATTGATTAATGGATATCATTGAAAAATGTGAACGAGGAGAATTATTACAATCTCTCGCCCTATTTAAACACCGTAAAGATGAAAATTTTTCTTTTGAGATAATGTTCATTCAGAACATTTTCATAAGTCTTTCATTATGCGTTCCAGTATGATTTTTCTAAATATGGGATATCAGATCAACACGCCTGATAGACGATGTATTTGCTGCATTTGGACTGCGCGCGTCGAATCGCTATTCCAGGACCAAAATATTTTTGAAATTTTTGAAACTATTGGACCCTATATGCATGATCAAAGCTTGATTCAGAAGACTCTTCATACTGGCCAAAGTTATGCAGAATCTATCGAATCAAGTTCTGATCATTCATATTGCGTCCAATATTAGATGAGCGCGCGAAAATACATACTATGATTGTCAAATGCTTTATATGCGCGTTGACTAGCTATCAGGTGAAAATCTGGCCTTTGGAATTTTTCAAAATTATAATTATCAGATATAAAAAAAGTCTTATATTTAAAGCTTAACGTTGTCAGTTTCAGCATTAATGGTAGAAGTGTGATTAATTGTAGATGTGACCATACTTTATTTAAAATTAGTTCTAGTTAATTCGATATGGACTAATCATTTTGATGACTGATGGATATTTAGATTGATTTGATTGACAACCCTCTAAATAATCATCATCGTAATACGAACCACCACGTTTGCAAATCACCACGTTTGCAATCATTTCTGATTTTCTCTATATATACTGATCGACGACGCTGAAATTTTTTTGCTTATAGTTATTTGTATCCATGCGATATCGATTCAGCGCGTTCGAAAACAACTTCCTTCAATTCGTTCCTACTCGCTCGCGCCCATTCGCTACCAATTAACATAATTATTTAGCTCAGGTATCACTTCGACGCGTCCGACTTGAGGTTTGATCCTGAAATCAACATTATCGTGCGCTGATCCGCTACTACACAGTAATGGCGCGGACCAAGCAGATAACACGAGGGCATTCAGGTGGAATACCAATTTCAGGTGCGGGTCAGGGAAATCCACAACCACCACCTCATCCACCACCACCTCCTCCTAGGCCAAGGGGCAGAAGAAGAGACCCACCCTAGCTCAAGGATATTCGGAAGCTTCATAAGACAAACAATCTTCTGATTCTGAAATCTCACATACAGAGGTCCATCAAGCAAGTGACAAGAAGTCTATCTGCAGATGTGAGATGGACGGTAATGGCAATTGAGGCACTACACATAGCATATGAGGATTTCCAGATGAAATTTTTTTCTGATACTATTGTTGCAGCTGTCCATGCCAAGAGGGTGACCATCACGCCCAAGGATTTCAACATTGTGTTCAGGCTTTGGGACACATATGACAAGTTTGCTGAATACTTTAGACCTGCTCCCTCCTCTCCTCCAAAACAAGATTCAGAGAGGAGAAAACGAAAGCAATCTCAACCAACACGACTTGTTATTCGTATACAGAGTGGGAGTGTTTCAAAGAAGAACAGGTCTCTCGACCCTCCATCTAAAACGAGGGATTTTTCCAAGCCATCTCCTCTGAATATTATTCTTTCTTCTAGGCATTCTCCTCCTAAGTCTCCTTCTTCTCCTTCCACTCCATTTTTAACTTCTCCTGCTAAATCTTCCTCTCCTAACCAATTTCCACCTCCTAAATCTCCTCCTCCTCCTAAACCCGTAAATATTAGTTCACCTCCTCCTGTTGTTGGAAGCGATTTAGATGATTTTATCAGTGTAAAGGTAGAATCAATCTTGAATGACAATTCTTTAGGTGGTTTATCAGTGCTACTTCCGTCACCCCCTGCATTTGCCTTTGTAAATAGTTCTCAATATGTACAGTATGATCAATTGTTAAACACATATCTTAAAGATTTAGGTCCTCGATACAGTTTTAGGATGCCGAAGACCAATGTTGGTCTCCCCCTTTCTAGTTTAGATACTGGTGAATTAGAAAGTAGGGATAAAATGCTTGGGGACAATGTAGGAGGTGGGGCAATTCAGTACTAGATGGAGTTCTTCCAGACCCCATTGTTTGTAGATGTTGCATTGTTTCCCTTTCAATTCATGGCAGCATTTGATTTTCCTGATTTCAAAATTTTGCACGACGATATGCTCCAATACGTTAGATTGAGGAATTCAATTCTCATGCTACCATACAGAACAAAGTAAGTATCTATTTTTCAGATTTTATTTTATTGAATTTTTCATATGAATTTTGATTTCACATTGATTCTCATAAATTTCTTGTTTTTTGATTTCAGTGATCATTGGAGCTTATATGTGTTGTCTCTGTACGTCAATGATGAGGGTGTGTGTAATCCAGTTTGTTTGAGGATGAACTCTATTACACACACACACAAAATTGCCAGGACCCATATATATAAAATACTGAAACTCTTTCTAGTACTAAATGCAAAAGCATACTCGAAGTTTTAAATGGTTGATGCAGAGGTATAAAATTTTCGATATCAGTTCGACGCGTCCTTGTAGTTATTGATTGGTTTATTTTTCCAATGTGCGCGCTGATCCGATATTCAATCGAATTCTTTTGATATCGGTTTGACGCGCGCTTGTTTCCGGTTGTAGATTTTATTCTTACATCCTGCGCGTTGATCCGATATCTCATAATGTTCAAATTTGGATTCTGCAGTCCTCCCAGCAAGTTGATTTTGTCAACTGTGGTTATTGGCTTGCGTTACAAGATGGACTTCCAAATCTGGAAGAGGTAATATTTGATTAATTACTTTTCATATACAAACTCCTATTAACTGATTTTTGATTAATTACATTCAACTGTGTATGTTTTTTTTTAGTTTAAATGTCCGAAGGTCTCCTCAATGGAGATAATGCACTTCAGACAGGAGACCATAAAGCTTGTGATTGAAAATTCATATCTAGTTGTAGTGGCCGAGTGTTCTCCACCCAAGCTACTTCCAACTGGAGAAATGGATTTAGAGATTATAGATAGTTGATTTAGAGATTATATTCGTCTCACTTGATGTGGATGAGACACATGTACAAATTTTTTTAATAGAAATATACTTACAGTTTTTCTATGGTTGTTCTTACTTGTTATTTTTCCTCTTATCAATTCAGGTTATGATTCATTCATCTTTAATTTCTACTGTTTTTTGACATGTTTTTTTTTTTTTTTGTTGCCTTGGTTTGCCTTGCCTTTACCATGGTTTTTTTTGGATAAGTTCAGAATGATGATATGATCGAACCTTTGCCACAACCAATCCAAACATGCGACATTAGTTCACTTAGATTTGTTGAAGCAAAGCTTTAATCAGATCATCATCTGAACATATGCAAATATGCCAAGACAAGAACAATACAGACCAAGGCAATGAAGACCAAAAATACATCGATATATACGAGACTTCAACAAGGGCAAGCATCAATTGTAGTGATCACTGGAGTTCAAGCGACTGAAGATCTCCCCAATGGAGATAGTGCATTTCCTGCAGGAGACAATGAATCTTGCTATAGAAAACTCATATTATCCAGTTGCAATTACATTGTGTTTTGCACCATGGAAATGGAGATCATAGAAATGAAAGGGCCTCATAGAAAAAATGGTTTATATATTTTCAAAAATGATGTATACAAAAAAATGTATTACATAATACAAAATTCCATAGTTCATAATCTATGGATCTTCAATTCCGATGGATATTCTAATGTCTTTGTATTTTATATGCTCTTTCTGCCTTACTCTTACCTGCACAAGAGAAATTGTTTTAGTTATATATTTTATGAAACTGATTCACTTAGAAATAGAAAAAAAAGAATTGTTTTTATATGGCATAACGTACCTTTACACCATTCAATCAAAATTGATAGTACTGAGGTAAATCGAATTGCAACATGTCTAGTTCTGATCAAATGTGATTGAGACACCAATCTTCCTCGACCTCAACCATTGCAAGAATGTTGTCATTTCTTTTCAATGTTATCTGAAGTTGCTCTTGAGGGTTTATACCAAAATCTTGATCAAGTGGCTTTCAAACATTTTTGCATTTAATCCATCTTCTATAATACAGCAGCAAAGTGAGCATTGTTTTTCGATGTGATATCCAAATGTCATGGATGAGTAACATACTCTGCACTCAACTTACTAATTTTGTTTTGTATCCCAACCATCATCTAACAACTCGGCGGTTATATTAGCACTCAAGTCCTTACAAATAAACATTGTTTTCATTCTTCGAACATTGCATTTGAAAAAAAATCAACAAAATAGTAAAAGGTAGATACCAACTTAATCTATTATTCTTTGATCCAGTGCTACATTTTAATATACTCTGAATATCAATATATAGCCTAGATTGAAAACTTTTTGAAATTGCTGCATCAAGAAAAATCCATTCCTCACTCGAAAAATCTGGTAGAGGATATGGCTCTAATTTACCAACTAAACCATTTTTATCAGGAAAATAGGTGTGATCATAAAAAAAACTCCTGACTCTAAAAGTGATTTTGGAGAATGACCTTTATATTGTAAAATACCGATATCTGAATGTATGATACGATTATTCCTACAATCGATTGAACTGATTGCCATTCAAAAAAATTTGATGGATACAAGTATGCAAAACCAACAAAAACATCTCAAGAAAAATATAATTTAAAGAAAATGCTAAATCTAAAAAAATTGAATATGAAAACTTACAATTGTATTTCCTTCTATCATTTGGATTCAGATCATGAATGTTGAGCTCATTGTGAAGATAAACATGCTGAACTAAAACTTCCGTGATAGATTGACCGGCATGTGATACTTTAAAATCCATTATCCTGCCTTTCCAAGAGCTTCTATATATGTTATCCGATCTTTTTCTTTTTCGGAATGAGCCTTTTGCAGAGGGATGCATCAAGATCCATTGATATTTTCGATATATTAATGGTATCCATTGATCTTTTGCATTTTTTTCATTGCAAATATTGATTGCATCAATGGTTCCTCTTGGTCTCCGATTATGTGTAGCCATTAGTTGAAAATACGAGTACACAAGCTGAGATCAGAGAGAATGTAGAGATTGTGAGGTAAACCTAAGAATGACAAGAAAATGAGAGATAGAATGAAGAAAATGAGAGGTATACCTATGAATGACAAGAAGTTCCTTAACTACAAGGATTAGTTAACCACAGTTTATGACTACTGAAGTCAAATCAACCTCGAGTGAACAATGACGGGCAACATAAGAGTATTCGAACAGTAACTGTGGTCCAATCACAATTGTTTGTTCTGCCCGGCAGGATATTTGAAAATCATGAAAATTTGGCCAGGAAAGTTAAATACAATTTTCGTCCGTCAACCATTGTTATAGTTCGTCACAAATGGACACCATTCATTGGGACACATAAGTGTTGAAAGCGTGCAAAGTCAAAAACAATATCTTGACAAAGGGCCCATTTTGAGTTCTAATATCCCCTAATGGAGGATCTTTGATGAAGATGACATCCCGACTAGTGAATATCTTCGACTTGATGGGATCGAACGACTTGTAAGCTTAATCTAAAGTAGTGTAGCTGATGAAAATACATTTGATACTCTAAAAGTCGAGTTTCTTTCTGAGATCGTGAGGAATCTGCGCATAAGTAGTACATCCAAAAAGCTTTTAAATTTAATAAAGAAGGTTTGGTACCTGTCCAAACTTTGAATGGTGTTTTGTCTGAGAGACCTTTAGTAGGACATATGTTCTGAATATAGTTTGCTGTTGAAACAGCTTCAGCCTAGAAGGACTTCAGAAGTCATTAGAGGAGTTTTGAGTTCCAAAAATACCCTTTAAGAATTCGTGCAAGATGTAGTTTATATTATTAAAATATTATAACACTAATACTTTTGACTTGCCATAACTTTTTAATTGTAGCTCAGAATTATATCATGTAACATATCATTGAAAAGGTCTTGTTGAGCGCTTTCCAATGCACTAGACTTCACTAAATTTGGAGTTACCAGTAAAAAGTTATACCATTTTTTAGTGTGAAATCAAAATGTGGACTCAAAAAGTTACGTTACGTAGATTTCAAATTTGAGTGTTTTGATTGGTCCATGTGTAAGAAAAAATTGAAAAAAAATTTAAAATGAATCTTTACAAAGGTTTTTTTTTTGGATTTAGAACTCCTCTAATGGATGCATGTGATGACATGCACTTTGCCAATTCAACTAAGGTTCTGTTCTTTCTCTCAGCAAGACCATTTGACTGAGGCAAATAGGAGGTAATGTATTGTTTCTCAATGCCGTTGTTAAGGCGGTACTCCTTGAATTCGGTGGAAATATATTCCCTCCCATTGTTGGACCTCAGTGCTTTGATTCGTTTGCCAGTTTGATTTTCTGCATGCTCTTTGAATTGTCTGAACTTGATGAAAGCCTCTGATTTCTGCTTGATGAAGTAAATAGTTGTTCTTCTAAAGAATTCGTCAATAAAGGTAATAAAATACTTTCCATCTAGCAATGATGGAGTTTGCATAGGTCCACATATATCTGAATGAACAACATCTAACAGACCTTTTTCAGGAATCCTAGTATGCTTTCCAAGGATGCAGCTATGACAGATAGGGAGATCGACTTTTCTAGAAGGATAGTCGAGATCAAGTGCTAGAGATTGTCTGGACATGTTTGAAATAGATGCATAATTGAAGGCGATGATGCCATAGTAATGCTTTATTGAGAAGAAAAGAGATTTTCAAGGCTTGATCAGAATAACAATGTGCCAATTTATATAAGTATCCATGCCTCTTGCCGAGTGCAAGGATCTTATTACTCCTATCAATAATTCTGCATTGATTAGACTCAAACTCCACCTTATGACCTAAATCTGTAATTCTACTTACCAATAACATATTTGTAGAGAGTTTAGGAACATACAAGACTTTTGACAATAGTTGGAATTGATCATGCTGAAATCTTAATCTTACAATACCTTCGCCTTCGATAGTGTGAGCTCTATCATCACCAAGATGAACATACTTCTTTGCGCTATAAGGCATATAAAAATGAAAAATCTCACGATGATTGGTCATCTGTTGAGTAGCTCCAAAATCCAGAAACTACGAATCATCCAAATTCGCATTTTTATCTTTGACCATAAAAGTGCCTTCGTCCATTTCGACTTCAGGAGATGTTGTAACTATATTTGCTTGTTGACTAGGTTGCTTGGCTGCATTCTTCGCTTTGAGAATTTGGCAATCCTTGATTTCATGGTTATTGCGTTTGCAATACTTGCAAAACATCTTCTTCTTCAACGAATGTAGATTCGATGATTGTTCTTGAATTTGAGTCTGTTTCTGATTCAATGTAGACCGCTTGGAGCTTTTCTACTTCTGTCGTTTTGAGCCCTCGTTGACATATAGAGTATGAGATGAAGAGGTAGACGAAGTGTCTTGACTTCTTCGATTATCTTCTTGCAGCAACATACTGATGACTCTGGTAAGAGTTAAATCTGAGTGTGTTGTGATGATCATCACCCAGTTCTCATATGTAGAGGGCATGCTTGAAAACAATGTCATAATTGTGTCTTGATCGTCTATGACTGATCCGACAATGGCCATCTATTGTAAGAGATTCTTAAACTGGTTAATATGATTTTGAAGAGAATCATTACTCGACATCTTGAGTGTGAAGAATTTCTTTCAAAGATACAACTTGGTAGTTACGTCTCTCACATCATATAGTGAGCTCAAGATGTCCCAAACTTCTTTCAAAGTTTTGGCTTCAGCTACGTGGCCACTCTGAGTATCTGATATGTGCGAAAGCTTTACCATCCTTTGATTTTCATTTTGAGTCTTCTATGTCATCTTTAGGCTTCACTTCGATACCTGTAACAACATCCCACAACTCATTGGCGATTAGCAAGGTCTTCATCTTGAATTTCCATAAATGATAATTGGATCCATTCAGCTTGTCTGCGACAAGACCGACTTTACTTTGAGAATCCATTTGGAACTATTGGAGAGAGAAAGGGAGAGTAGCGAGAGTTGAGAAAGGTGTCATATAAAAAATAAATTAAATTTTTTTTTTAGCTCAGAGGGGTAAGACGAACATGAACGAGACACGAAACACGAATGGGCAATGAACTCGAACGAGAAACGAACTAGAACAGAAATTGTTTGTGCATAGCGGAACGAGCTATGCGACTCTCTCCGAAAGCATCTACGCCTATCAGAACGAACAGAACGTTAGTGATGGAAATCACGGTCGTTCTTGATTATGTAGCCAAACATAAATGAACGAAGCGTTAGAAGAATAATTTGTCGCGAATTGCTAGACAAATTATGTGTTGCAAATGATTCACAAAGGACTAGACAATGATCGACAGATAATTAGTCACGAATTATTCGTGAAAGACACGACTAAACGTTAGTCGTCTATTACCAGAAAGCGCAACTAGAAAGATCAAACAGAATGAATAACAAGCATAGCAATATTAACACAAATTTGAACACAGAACAAAGAACTGTATCAGATTAAGTTTATCAAATATACGTGTCAATAATGTGGTAGAGCACAAGACAGTAGTGGGCAAAACTGCGTGCCCTACAAAGCCTATTCAAATAGTAAAAAGAGATGAAACCTTATTGCTAACAAATTAAAGAATCAATGTGCAGTACATCTACTTTTGTCTATCTTTGATAAGCTTATCTTCTTCATTCTCTCGCTTACTAACTTCTTCATGTTTTGATCTTTGTTTTTCTCTCTATTACTGAATACGCAAATGGTATTCAATATATACATAATGTTATAGGTGTGCAGATGAAATAAGTACAGGGTGGATGTGCTGTCTGTAGGAGATCGTGGATAGCTGCAGTCGTCGTCCAGGTTGTTGGCGCAACTGCATGAGCATGAAGAGAGTGTGACGTCAGCCTTTGCTTTTCGTCTCTTTATCGCCTGTGAGAATTTATATGTGAGTATGCAGATTGCCCGACAACGCGAGTAAATATGCAGCATGAATGGAGGCAGATTAAAAAATGAGATTTAGGTTACTGGAGGAAATAAATCCAACACCCACTCTTAATCTGGATCCGTGAATGCCTTGATCTTCTCGGCAACAGTTGGAGCCCTATTATTTTCTTGTGCCTAAAATTTGGCACTCAACAATAGACAAAAATAAATGACATCATGAAAAAAGAGGTTTCACATATCGGAGTATACAAATGCAAGTTTTGTTGTATACACACATACCAGTCTCATATTGATGCCCGCATATCCAGCTCGACCAACATTTGGCATCTTTTGTTGTTTTGATCTGCTGATTTTATTTTGTTGACTCAATTTTTAAGCAAATTATTGTACACACATCAAGCAAATGAATAATAAGTCAGTAGTAAGATAAATAAATCATGCACTAACTAGAGATGACCAAGCATTTAAGTGAAATTTTGGTTTCAAAATACATAGATAAAACAAAAAAGTGGAATACAATTCTGCCTCTACTTTATCAATGTCGTTCTTGAGTCTTTGTCTCAATGAACGAAAACTGGACGACAATTTATCCTTGAAGTACTGTGATGAAAACTAGCAATCATATTCTGCTTGTGATATGAAATAAATCTCATCAAACTCTCTCTCTCTCTCTCTCTCTCTCTCTCTCTCTCTCTCTCTCTCTCACACACACACACACACACACACACACACACACACACACACACACACACACACACACACACACACACACTCACACACACACACACATGATCTATATAAGATTCAAATAAAAGTAGAGTAGTACTAGCAATGCTTGACGAATTGCCTCGATTTGCACCTTTGGTACATCTCTAATTGTTGGATAATGTAAATTCAACTTGGCCTTCATTAACATGAGCATGCACATCTTGTCTATCATTACTTTATCGTTGAAGGTGTGCTCAAGGGAATTAGGGAATCGTCTCTTTAAATCATCTATGACCCGATGCTTCTCAATGATAGGGACAGCCCTCCAGTCTCTAAACATATTCCTATCAAACGCCCCATGACAGAGCTCTCTCATATAAGCCAGGACCTCCTTCCCCTTAACATCCTCAACTATAGCCTCTGATGTATCAATGTCATAGTATAATATCGGATCGGCTCGAGCAGGTGGGGCGTTGTAACTAGGTGGTGGTGCGTCAAGCACGGGTGAATCATTTCTATATCTAGGCTCCTCGAAATCATCGTCACCTCCACAAGCAAAAAAACAACCACCTAAATGACTCTTACATGGTGCTGACCTAGCAACGCGAGGTGGGGAGGTCTGAGGAGTGGACCTATGTGGTGAGGGCCTCTATGATGGTACATGTGAATGTGCACTAGTGGGGAGCCTCCGAGGACTACCCTGCTGTGAATGTGCACTAGTGGGGAGCCTTTGAGGACTACCCTGTTGTGAGGCCGTTGGAGAGTTTAACATGGACCTATACTGCTGGAGAATAGCATCCATTTGTTCTCTCTGCCTAGCAGATGCACTATTTAACCAGTTCATACACTCTTCATGAGACAGAGATGGAGGGTCAGACATCTGCATATTAAAAATGAACTACGATTAAGATAATAATGATGAACATAAAACATAAAATTAACTATAACCACAAACCTTAACATAAATTTTATCCTCTTTTTATTCAATTTCTCTATGATAATCCTTACCTTTGATCCATAGTTTCTAAATCTTTAATTTAAATCTTTTACCCTAAATCTCTTATATTATGTCCTCATGTATACCCTTTCTATAAATCATCTAATCTAAACTCTAAACGCTAAAGTCCTTTTCAACTATCTTACTTGTTTTCATGATTTTAAAACGTTTATTTTTATCAAGTTGTAGCATATGATCTTCACATTATTTTAGAAAGTTTCAATTGAAAGAAAATACCCACAAACAAAGCAACAAGATTTTAACAAAACAAAACAACAATATTTCAACAAAACAAATAAACAAGATTCACAATAAACAATGCTCACCTTGTCTCCAAAAACTTTGTTTCAAAAGCTTTACCCCAAGAAACTTTACTCCAAACTGAGGATACTGTGATAAAAGTGAGAAAAAAGAGTGTCAATGAGAGAGAGAGAGAGAGAGAGAGAGAGAGAGAGAGAGAGAGAGAGAGAGAGAGAGAGAGAGAGAGAGAGAGAGAGAGAGAGAGAGAGAGAGAGAGAGAGAGAGAGAGAGAGAGAGAGAGAGAGAGAGAGGGAGAACAAGCTTTACTCCAAGCTTCACTCAAACTACTTTAACTCTAATGAAAGGGAAACAAAAGAGTGTCAATGAGAGAGATAAAAGGATAGAGAGTCATCTAGGTTTTCAAAAAACTTACTTTACTCCAAGCCCTACTCCAAGATTTACACCCTTTTAAATAGCTTTACTCCTTTTGAGAAGCTTTCTTATGCTCTCTTTGAAAAGGTTTACAAGCTTTTAAATAGCTTGACCTCAAGCTTTTGAAAAGCTTTAACTCTGATGAAAAAAAAAAACAAAAGAGTGTCAATGAGAGAGAGAAAAGAACATAAACAACAATAAACAAAAATGTAACAAAGCAAAACAAGTAAACTTTTGAATGTTGGCTTTGGTGCTTACCTTTGTGTCCAATGCTCAACTTTTTGCTTAAGCCTTGGCTATGGTGAGAAGGTAAAGAGCTTTGGCTGTGACAAAAGAACATAAACAACAATAAACACAAATGTATCAAAGAAAAACAAGTAGACTTTTGAATGTTGGCTATGGTGCTCACCTTTTTGTCCAATACTCCACTTTTTCTCCAAGCCCTGGCTAAGGAGAAAAGGTAGAGAGCTTGGCTGTGACAAAAAAACATAAGAAGGATCAAACATCATTAGAAGAGCCATAGAGAGCAGCACCACCGCTAGGCGCAAAAATATCCTCCTCTTCGCGATCAAAAATCGAAAATCGAAATGAAAAGAAACTGCGACGCACCAACAATTCGGCTTCCAATAATCGATGCTATGGTCGATGCTAGCAACATTCACCATAGCGTCGATTACCAGAACTTAGTAGTCGACCATAGCAGCGTTGACCATAGCATCTATTAAGTACTGGTATTCGACGCTAGACAAAAAATTACAGAAATTTTTTTTCTGCAATTCTTGCCGTGATGACAAAAATTGCAAAATTTTTTCGCAATTTTGTTTGCAATTTTTCGCAATTTTCTCTGCAATTTTTCATAATTTTGTCAACAATTTTTCGCAATTTTCTCCGCAATTTGCGACAATTTCTGCAATTTCTGCCATGTCTAAAAATTGTGAATTTTTTTTTTTTGCAATTTTGTCTACGCCTACCTTGACGGGAGAAATTGCGAAAAACTTTTTACAATTTTTTCTGCAATTTCAGCCGCAGAAAGATTGCCACAATTTCTACCATGGCCTAAAAATTGCAATTTTTTTTTTCGCAATTTTGTTTGCAATTGCTACCACAATGGAAAAAATTGCGGAAAACTTTCTACAATTTTTTTTTGCAATTTTTGTCGCAGAAACATTTTCCACAATTTCTGCCATGGCCCAAAAATTGCAAAAATATGTTTTCACAGTTTTGTCTGTAATTTTTTCCATGACGGGAGAAATTGCGAAAAATTTTATTCAATGTTTTTTGCAATTTTTGCAGCGAAAACATATTTTGCAATTTTGGCCATGACCAAAAAATTGCAAAAAATGTTTTTCATATTTTTTTTTCTCAAATTCTGTGATGACGACAAAAATTGCAGAAGTTTTTTTTGCAATTTTTGCCATGACGGTAGAAATTGCGGACGATTTTCTACAATTTCTGTCATAACGGTATAAATTGCGCAATTTTTTTTCGCAATTTTTGGCTTTCCGCAATTTCGACCAAAAAAAATTGTAGAAATTTTTTTTTAGCAATTTTTGCTACTTTTTCTTGTAGTGGTACGATGCAGGTCTGGATCGATTGGTGAGTGAGCTAATTTACAATTCATCAAATTATATATGTTGAGAACATTGTGAAGATACCTTTGTTGAGTGATGTAAATCAGTCAATTTGCTCTGTCTCTGTGGATTTGAATTCCCAAACAGAAGTGAGCTTTGCCCAGATCACTCATGTCGAACTCTGAAAACAACAATTCTTGATCATATTGGTATTGTTGCTAAAGAGCAACGTATCATCCACGTACAAGGTAATGTTAATGAAGGATTGTTGTATAGATTTGGAATAGACGTTGCAATCCACAGTGCTTGGTTTGAATCCTTGTTCAATGAGGAATGTGTTGATCCTCTGAAACCAAGCTCTGGTAGACTGTTTCAAGCCGTACAGTGCTTTGTGCAGTTTACAGACATGATTTTTCATACCTTCCAGAACGTATCCTTCGGGCTGGATCATGTAGATATCTTCTTGTATCACTCCATTCAGATAGGCTGTTTGTACATCGAGTTGATGCACTTCGAGGTCAGCAGCTGCAACATAAAAAAGGAGCATTCGGATCGATGAATATTTGACGACTGGACTAAAAGTCTCACTATAGTCGACATTCGAAATCTGGATGAATCTTCGTGCTACCAGTCTTGCCTTCCTTCGATCAATTGCTTTGTTGGCATTGTATTTGATCTTGAAGATCCATTTGCAATAAATGATATTGCAGTCAATAGGAGCTTCAACTAATGACCATGTCTGGATCTTGATCAGAGAGGAATACTCTCTATCCATAGCTTCTCTCTAGAGATCAAAGTCTAGTTGGCTGAGTGCCTCTACGACTATCGTCGGTTCTTGTATCAAGAGATAGACAGACGTAGGAGTATACCTTGTGGGCTGTGTGCGCACTCGGCTTGATCTTCTGGAAGGATTCGACTGAAGAACCGCTCCTGAGATTTGTTGCTGGATAGTAGCAACATCTTCGTCTGATTCGTTGTCTCAAAGTGGGTCGACAATAGACACACATGAGCTAGAAGCTCGGACTGTCGTGTCAATGGTAGGTGACGAGGGTTCTTCTTGAGCAACATCCTTGCCTATGAGGTCGATGAACTAATCCTCGATGAAGACTGTATCCCGACTATACAAGATTTGCTGGGTATCAGGATCATACAACTTATAAGTATTATCAGATGAAGTATATCCGATCAGGATGGTCTTGAGACCTTGGAAGTCCAATTTCTTCCTCGTGTCTTTTGGGATCTGTGCATAGGCAATGCACCCAAACACTCTTAGGTTTTTCAAAGAAGGCTTAGAGCCTGTCCACATCTCATGGGGTGTCTTGTCTGAGAGGGCCTTGGTCAAACATATGTCTTGAATGTAGGCTGCAGTAGAGACAGCTTCAGCCCAGAATCGATAGCATACATTTGGCAGATTCGACCAGAGTACGGTTCTTCCTCTCGGCTAAGCCATTAGACTGAAGACTGTAAGGAGTGATGAATTGCTGCTCAATGTCTTGACTTTGGCAGTACTCCTTAAACTCGATAAATATGTACTCTCCACCGTTGTCTGACCCGAGGGCCTTGATCGTCCTTCCAGTCTCCTTCTCTGCATGCTCCTTGAAGATTCTAAAGTAGTTTAAGGCTTCTGACTTCTTCTTTATAAAATACACCATGGTCACTCTGGAAAATTCATCAATAAAGGCTATAAAATACTTGGCATCCTTTAGCAAAGGATTTTTCATCGGGCCACAAATATCTGAATGTACAACATCTAACAATCCTCTAGCAATGTGCTGATGGCTTGCTTTAAAAGATTTTTCTAGTCTGTTTACCAACTAGACAGTCTTGATAGACAGGTAATTCGACTCTTTTGTGTGAAAAAAGTACAAAAAGGACCAAGAGTGGATCCTATTCTGATCCTCAAGAGGGATTGGTTATCAGATTACTTGATCTATCAATCTACTTGAGATTAAGATCAATCTAGATCGATTCTAGACACAAAATCCTAACAAGAACAATCATTAATTGAAGGTAGGTGTACTTTCTGGTTTCACACGTATGAAACATTGTCTGAGTACGGACTCCAACCTGAAAATCAAGTACACATTGATAGAACCTCAAAACAATCAAAACAAATGTAGACAAATGGAGAGAATCACTCAAAATTGCTTCCAAAACCAAGATTGGTGTCTCACAATGATTATGGCCAAATGTGGCTCTATATATACAATAAGTGAGAGCTCGTGGTACTGATCATCCCTTTGATCCCACATGTGTGAAGGTGCTTTGTCATATGATGATTCATCATGCAAAACTGACACTTGGACAAAAACTTCTATTTTGGCACTTTTGGTCCATTTTCCTTCTATATGGAGATCTACTTGGAAATCTTCTAGAAGTCAAAATTTGCCTAATTCAGCCTATTCCACACATGTGAGCTGTCCTCTACACATGTGATATGATGTAAAAATATGAACAACTATTTATGCTAAGCAATTAGGTCATCAAATGCATCGTCCAATTGGCTATGATGTGCTGGCATCCATCCAGTTAGGACTTCTCAGAAATTACTTGCTAATGAATTAATGCAAGTCGGTGGTTTTCGTCATAAACAATCTGCCTGTGGACAAGGTTATCAAATTCATTTCTCAAGCCATTGAAAATGACTTGGACTAGCTCACTTTGATTGATTGAATCACCAATGCATGCAAGCTCCCTATGAATATCCTTGACTCTCAAAACATAATTAGATGCACTCTCATCACTCTGTTGACTACTTTGAAAGATTTTATTTCTAAGAGTGAGAAGCCTAGAGGTGTTCTTAGCCTCATAGATAGTCTTGAGACAATCCCAAGCTTCTTTGGCTGTAATGCAAGTACCTATCTCCCTCAATATCTTATTAGAGACATTCATCTTGATGTAGTGGAGAGCCATCCTAGATCTCTTCTTGTATTTTCGAACCTCTTGAAGAACTTGTGGCTCGTCTTTGTCAGAAATGGTGAACTCTTGCAACTTTGCCGCAACACGAACATGAAGCGAAGGTCGAACAATTTGCGAAAGTCAACGTGCCTTGACTCGAAGGATGAACAATTTACAAATCATTCGCGAATCGTAAACACCCTCTAGGACCGCAAAACAAAATACAAAGATACGAAAGAAACAAAAAATACAAAAGCAAACGAAGGAAACGAAACAAACGCAGGAAAATCTTTTGCGCTGCCAGCTGGCAGCTCAACGAGCTTGGAGTCGTAGACTTCACGCTTAGCTGAAACGAGTGGCAACGATGGAGAGTAACTGATTAGTTGATTAGTGTTAACTAGTCTTGTGATTCTGCGTTTAGCTATCTTGTAAACTTCACACAGTGGAGACATAAACTATTCTTTCTGGATCATAAAAGAAATAAGAAAATAGACAGAATTTCTATAAGAGACAGAGAGAGACATAGCGAATAGAGCAGAAAAGAATAATACTAGAAATGAAAGAGTTGTGCATGAAAGTCTGCCAACAAGCAGAACACAACAAAAGAGCAGAGTGTCATTTTGCCAACGAGCGAGACACTGACGATCTCGCTCTAAAAATTAAACTTATAATACAATTGCTCTATTTTTGTGCATCTCCTTGTCTTGCGTCGTTTGTCTTGATTGCTAGAATAGAATGTGTTCTGTGATGTGCAATCACGTGTCTAGGTTCCTGTGAAGCTTCTACGCAAAAGAAAATTCAAAGCAACAAAAAGATAGCACATGGTGTGCCACCCTTTTTATGCTACTACTTCAATGTTTATTATAAAAAATGTGGTTTGATACATAGTTAAAGATCCCACTAAGTAAAAAAAATTTCAAATTAAATTTTTTTTTTTGCAGCCAACCCAAATAGCACGTCGGAAATTTGTGCAGCCAACTCAGATAGCACGCCGGCGTGCTATCTGGGTTGGCTGCAAAAAAAATTTCTCATTTCATACAGCACGCCGGCGTTCTATCTTGGTTGATTGCAAAAAAAATTTCTCATTTCTTCATATAGCACGTCGGCGTGCTATCTTTAAAGGCTGTAAATTTTTTCTTTAATTGTTTTACTTAGCACGTCGGCTTACTATGTTTGGAGGTTTAAATTAATATTCCGAAATAATGGTTTTACTCAAATTTTGGTTCTCAAATGTGTCAAAATAGCTTTTCTATCTTGTAATTTACTTGGCTAGCTCACCGGCATGCTAACTGAATAAGCTCCAAAAATAAATTTATTTTTTCAAAAAGTTCTTCAAAAAAACTTTATGTTTCTGAAATAAAAAATTTGCATGATAGCACTTCGGCATGCTAACTTTTACAACTTCAAGGACAGTTTAAAAAAAAAAAAGTGAGCCTGTATTTATAGAGTAACAAAGTATTTTGTGATGGACCTATTTAGAATATGATGGATAGTCAAATTTTTAAGTATGCATCAAACCATCATTCTTGTTCTTAAGAAATCATGTAGTGGCATAGAAAGAGTAGCACACCATGTGCTACCATTTTGTTGGTGCAGCTCATGGAAGAAACTCACAAAACTCTCAAAAATTTACTCGCAGAATGTCAAAACCCGTTTTTTTTTTTTTGCAAATCTTTAAGATACTGGTATATTTGCATAAATGTACAAGTACAAACGGTAAGCAGCGACCCAAGGCCGAAACAGTGTAAAACCCATAGGGATGTACCATACAACAAAATCACAAGCAGACCACTACTGAAAGCAAGGAAGAAGAACCATCAAAAACCTACCTCTCTCTCTTCTCTTCTCCCTCTTGGTGCTATGCAGGTGAAGGCGAGGTTGTTGCTCCTAGCGACGATCTCGTACTACACACAACACACTACAAATCTTCACTTTTGGACTTGATTACAACTCCCTTACAAGACTAGCTTTCAAGCAAAATCTTGCTAAAAATGGATTTTCCAATGATCACTAACTATCCTCTTGTACTTGGATCTGATACCATGTTGAAAGTATAGAAGGACCATAATCGTGTCAACCATATCTGCCAAAGTACGGAAAGCCTGCACAAATGCCAGAAAGCAAGTGAAGAACAAGTCCAAATCTGCGAGTTGCCCAACAAGATGGTATCAAGTGTAAAGGCAATGGGAAGTTGCCAACGACGAAGAAGATGTATCACCTCTAGCCATAGATCCCAATGGCATTGATAAAGTAGGTGCTCAATAGTCTCCTCCTCCATACGGCAGAGAGGGCAAAGGCAATCAGTAAGGACATGCCATTTGGCCAAAAGGGGAAGAGACTTAGTAATGAGGTGGTAAGCAAGGTAACGGAGTTTGCCAATCAAGAGAGAGCGGATAAATAGAGAATATCTTATGCCAAGCAGGGGAGTCCTTAGAGCGAGACCAACATGTATTAAAAAAAGTCGGGAATAGAGAACGGTAATGACGAAGATGGGTTGCCCGATAATCAAGGAGGGAGGAGTTAAGAGGTGTCTCCCAACAGTCGATGGAAGAAGAGTCATGAGCAACATGGAGCCCGAGAGCAGAGAAGGAGACGAGGTTTTGAAGAGAGCGGTCATTGGTTATTAAGGTAGAGGAGGGCATAATCTATTGGGGGGGAGCCAAGACAACTTGCACGGTTAGGGCCTTGTGAGCCAAGGCAAGAGATAGGTGTGGGTGGGAGGTGAAGAGCGGGGAGGAGAGAGGAGGGAAGAGAGAAGAGGTCCAAATCGACTCGTCCGAAGAGACAACTCGGCGATCAAACTAGGAAAGGAAGTGGCAAAAATCTAGGAAATCGAAGGCAAGGTTATGGAGGACAAAAGGACCCTTAAAGAGGAAGGAGCAGCCAAAGGTAAGCAACTTGGAAAATGAAGGGCGAAGCCTAAGCAGTGGAGGGACAACAACAACAGAAGCCATGTAGGCTAGGAGAAGGAAGTGCTAGTGCTGGGAAGGGAGGACGAGAGAGGAAAGACGACAAAGAACAAGAGACTTATTTTTCAGGGCAGGGTTTGGAATGCCAAGGCCGCCAACAACTAAAGTGACCGTGCAAATCGACCAAGAAACGAGGGGATGCTTGTCGGCCCAAAGGAAGTAGCGAAGAAGGGCATCAATGGAGTTGTGGTGGGCTTGGGTGATAGTGAAAAGGAAAGAAAGAAGACCGGATAGGCAGCCAGAATGTGACGAATGACCAAGACCCTAGATGCAAAGGACATAAAGTGGGGGTTCCATAAAGCTAGCTTATGAGCAAAAGACTGAAGGAACCAGCCCGAGTCTTGTCAAAAGGAAAGATATAGATGAAAGAGGTTCCCAAGCAGCTGAGTAACCGAACCATGGGGCACAACCCAGATTCCCAAAGAGAGAACCCAAGAAGGGAGCCAAACGTGAGGTTCAGAGAGAGGAGAAAAAAAGATGACGTCATTGGCAAATAGTTGATGGGAAAGGATAAGACGAAGAGGAAAACGCATGGTGAAGGGCGCAAGAAAGTGGTTCAATGGCAATGGCAAAGAGCAAGGGGGAAAGTGGGTAGGACTGATGAATGTCGTACTTTGGAACAAAAGAAGGAAAAGGGAGCAGAGTGACAACCATTAAAGAAGAGTGTAATAAAAGAGGACAAGTAAAGGGCCTGGACAAAAGTGCCAAAGGATGTACCAAGGCAAGGCAGCTACGAAGGATAAAATCCCATCCAATGTGATCAAAGGCCTTATTAAGGTCGAGACGGAGAATCAAGGAAGGAGTAGAAGAAGTTGAAAGAGAGTCAGCCATCACCCAAATGTTGAGGATGGAGTCCATAATATTTTGTCCTTTCATGAAGCCAAATCGCTCAGTGGAGAGGACGGGAGAGAGGCGCGCAGCCATGGCCTTGGCCAAAATTTTATAGGAAGTGTTGAGTATAGTAAGAGGACAAAAATCAGCCAACAGTAGCGGAAGGGGCTTTTGGGGATAAGTTTTATCAACCCTTTGAAAACATAGAGTGAGAGGGAGCTAGAGGAGGAAGCGCAATGGACCAATTGAAGGAGGATGGGTCCTAGATGTGGCCAAAACTTGATGTAGAACTCAAAAATAATACCATCATGGCTAGGAGTTTTCCTGAGCGAGAGAGAAAAGAGGGCACGATTCAACTCGTCCAGGGCAAAAGGAGCAGCTAGCAAGGCAGCAACATTAGTAGAGAACGAACAACCTGAGACACAGAAAGAAAGCAGCTTGTCAGGTTGAGCAGAGGAAGAAAGGCCTTCAAACTAGGAGACGAATGCTTGAACCATGGAGGGAAAATCATGTGCAACTACCATCAGAAAAAGAATGGAGAAAAGAGGCAGAGCATCGAGAACGAAGAGTACAAAAAAAGAAAGAGGTAGGGAGGTCGCCATGTGTAAGCCAGATGAGCTTAGAATGGAGCATGAGATCGGCAACAACATGAGAGTCCAAACGACAAATGATAACTTGGCAATGAAGTTTGAGGTCAGCAAATAACCAAGTACTCACAGATCAGACGGTTTCTAAGCCGTCTCTCTCTCTCCGATCCAATACTCTGTCAGGTCATCCCCCAAATAGCAAGACTCGGCAATGCGCACAAGAAGAACAGTGGCCAAGAGCTTGGCTCTAGCCAAAGAGCATCGCTTGGACCGATCAAGCATGCGGAGAAGAGCGACACTGTCTGGAGGGGATAAGAGGAATTGACAAGACGAGTAAGGGAGGGAAGGGCAAAAGGCAAAGCGAGAATCAAGGAGTCTAAGTGTGACTTTTTTGCTAAGGAATTGTCCTACTTGGGGCATAAGATTTCAATTCATGACATAAGGAGACACAAAGGACGAGGGGGGCAACTGAAGAAAGTGACACCTAGCATGACAGGGTTGTGGTAAAAAAGAACAATTAAATTATGAGTTTCAATAGAAAGGAGATAGAGCTAAGAACTAGCAGTAGATACAGAGAGACAGTCGAGCCTTGTTGAATGAAGGAAGGTCCATGGTGACAATTGGTCCAAGTATGATGGGGGAAGTCTTGGAAAATGTGTTGAGCATCAAGCAAGGAGTGAGAGGATTGGAATAGAGACCAGAGAACAAGCTCGACTGGGTACCATAAGTCAGTCTTGTTAGAAATCCCAGGCATTATTATGGTGATGATTAACCATCATGGATTTAACTTTGAGTTTGGACTTATTTAGTATATGATACTTGAGTTAAGGTAGGTCAAAGTCATATAGATTCAAGCATATTGACATAGTTATATTATTCTCAAGCAATCGCATGTACATGCAAAGGCCAATTTTTTTTTTTTTAACTATAATTGAATCACTATTATTAGCTAATTGCAAATTTTGATGCATGGCACTTGCAAGTATTTGGAGGCTCCCTATCCAAGTATAAGTAGGATTGATTAAACCCTCACTTGTCAATAGGACTAAGTAGAGCACAGGCCATATTTTTCACGTGAAAGCTCATTTCTAAGTAGGAAAGCATATGTGTCAATCTAATGCTTGATTACTCACTTCTCGTTTAGTATTTTAACAAACATGTATGGAGTGTTTATTTTGGTTAGAGCAATCAGGCTATACATTCATTTTATAGAAAGATAAACTACAAAGAGAGCAATGGCTTGTGCGTGCATTAACAATTTCGTTGTGAAAGTTAATAATATGCCAAAGCTATGTCATAAATCTCTCTTTTGGTAACCTTTAAATTGGTGCTCTTAAATATATAAGAGTTACACAAGAAGGTCATATACCATTTATCCATGCACAATCCTATAGATTCTACGCAAGACCATTTGAAGGCCCGAAAGTCCTCTAGTTGATAATAGTGTGGCTCTTCCTCCACGTATAATTTTGCTCGGAAGAATCACGAACCTAGTTTTTTGATATTTTTTCTTGTGTTAGTCGCCTCTCCAGGTGTGGTGGGATTTGGGGTCACCTACATGGAAATTTCATGTTGACTTTTCTTCAATAAATCTTTTTCCCTCATCAAAGACACCATGGAAATCTTAAAAATTGACTTCACATGGAAGATCCATGCATGGAACTTCCAAGCGTGTTTCCTAGTGGATTGCTACGGCCTTGCAAAGAGTTTTGGTCCTGATAAGATTTGCTACGAGATAGCCATGCATGGAATTTTCGCGAAAATTCTTCTATTATACCCCTCCTTGATTTTTGGCACACTTGTGTTGGAAGGAGGAACCTCCTTATTGTGCTTCTATTATTTGATTGTGTGTGTGTGTGCGTGCACGTGCACCTGCGTGCGTGCGTGCGTGAGAGAGAGAGAGAGAGAGAGAGAGAGAGAGAGAGAGAGAGAGAGAGAGAGAGAGAGAGAGAGAGAGAGAGAGAGAGAGAGAGAGAGAGAGAGAGAGAGAGAGAGAGAGAGAGAGAGAGAGAGAGAGAGAGAGAGAGAGAGAGAGAGAGAGAGAGAGAGAGAGAGAGAGAGAGAGAGAGAGAGAGAGAGAGAGAGAGAGAGAGAGAGAATTTGATCAATGAGTGGGTGGATTCCATTCAATATGTACTTTACAATGTATGTTATAGATATATTAGCTATAATTAAAGTGATTGTGATTCTTTTGATTGATGGATAGATGATTAAGAGATTGTTAAAAGCATTGATTAGTGATTATATATCTTTTGATAAATGGATTAGATATATGTTCTTTGTGATTAGATTGCTTATTTGATTGATTCATAGATATATTGCAATTAGATTGATTCATAGATATATTGCAATTAGATTGATTAATTAATGGACCAAATAGCTTCATTAGAAAGAAGATTGATTGAAAAGGAGCAATTGGGAAGAGAGACAACCATCAAAGAACAAGTGCAAAAGAGGTGTTAGCCGATATTTTCGCACGGAAAATCGGGCTAATATTGAAGCTTAAATTCGCAAAAGTAGAAAAAACCAGCATGTAAAATCCGGTTATTAAAAAAAATTGGCATAAGTTTGCATCTATTTCGGGTCCCAGCCCACCCCTAAAGTGGCTAGACATTGTAACAATTAGACTTTTGTAACGGTCTTAAGAACCGTCAAAAAAAAATTCTATTTTCAAGTTTTGTAAGACCGAGCAAAAAGTGCCGGTCCATCTAGAATTGGGTCCCAGCTCGCCCTAAAAACAGCTAGAGAAGATTTTGCGGCCTTAGAAATGGCTGGTACATATTTTACGGCTTAAAAAAAAAATGGCCAGTTGTAAAAAAAATAGCCGGTATGACCGTTCAAAAGTCTCACCATGTACTAAGACCATTTTTTTTACTAATACATGATCACTCAGTGTATTTTTCAGGGAAACCGTTTTGTCGTTGGAGCCCTAGTCATGAATGCTGGGAAAAATAAGTTCGAAGTGAAAAACGAGCAAATGGGCACTCTATTTGCTTTGTGTTTGTCTCCTCTTGTTAGGGCAATTTTTGGCAAGGGATTGGTCCAGCCAAAAAGTCCTAAAAAAATCAAGGGGCACCACTACAGATGGTGGTTATGCCCTACGTGAGTAATGGAGGACCTGCCACATCCAATCCTGGGGGCTTCCTCTACTACCCTGTGCTCCCGAGCCACTAGTAAATCAGGTTTGCGGCTAGTAAAAACTGCTACATGAGCTTGAAACCGATTTGTTGCCTATGATGTGCTCATGGGGTGCAAGTTATACGCACAGCCTTGTTTGATGAGCAGTGGTATTTTCACCGACCGTCAGGTCTAGGTATTTCGCTAGATAGTTCCGATGGCGGGTGTGACTAAAACGACTCTTAACCAAGGCGGCATATTTTAACCACAGATGGTGGACAGCCCGCTCTGGTGTTTCACAAAGGTCGGGTCCAGTTCACATGCTTCATAAATGACGAAAATGAAAAAAAAAAAAAACGCTTCCAAACTTTGACGGTTTTGTATGGTAGTTTAACTAACATGTCTAACCCAACAAACCGTAAAATAACCAACCTATGGTTTTTTTTTTTTTCTCCATAAAACGCATTTTAATTCAATATGATTCCTGGCTACAATCTTTTTGCTTTCACTAAACAAGTCGGAAAACAATAAACAATCATTGTTCTAATTACCCATACCACATTTGTTCATGAATACTACAATTCCGGATGCTTAACACGGTTCAATAAAAATAACACTCCCAGTTATTCACTTGGACTAAAAATGAGTTTAATTAATGTATATTGGAACTTAAATCAATATAACTCGGTAGAACTTCATGAACTAAACGACTACACAACCAGCAATGCATATTCACTACAATCTTTCAAAATGACTACTTGTTCCAACAGGATATAAGGAGGAACCATTCTATAAAAAACCAATTTCGAAATGGAACTTTTTGGTTCACTAAACATGGAATAAGGTACTACATACGAAACATCATTTGCAAACTATCTTTTAGAAAAAACGGTATTGGATGTGAATTACCTCAGATATGCGCAAGGTTACCAGAAATCGGAGAGATAATAGTCATGAATGCCTTGTAGTATCAATCGCTTTCCCTTTGTAGCTTGCCACTTGCTTTGCCATTGTCGTTTGGCTTTGAGTAGTGGAAACAACTTTTGCATAGCATGAATGCATTAGTGTGTAGGCTAGCTGCGAAGCGTAGCATAGGTATGCAGCAAGGCCTCAAAGTGCAGAGCACTCAAAGTGCATGATGGAAAATAAAAATGTATAATGAAAATCCCGCAAGTACTCAATATGGCAACGTAGTAGATAAGTGTAATGTAGTTGGGTGCAACAGGAAGAGAGGTGGAAAAAGAAAACTTAGTTGGCCCACAAATTGTGCAACCATAATTCAAGGCAGTTGCAAGCAGCCTACCGCAGGCTATAGAGTGGGGTGGAAAATCAGCAACACAATACTGCATTAGAGGGCCGCAAGCAGGTACAAATCAGGGCCTGCAAACTGGCCGCAACATGGATTAGACAGGCCGTAGAATCAGTTTTCAATTTTTTACAAAGAAAACTGACCGCCTCACAGAACGTAATTTGTGGGACAAATTTTTTTTACACGCACCTTCCAGACTTCGGAAGGTGCTTGTAAAAATTTACTTTTTTTTACACACACATTCCGCTCGGAAGGTGCGTGTAAAAAAAAATTACCTAAAAAAAAACAAAGAAAATAAATAGCGAAAATAGATTTCATGCAAGAGAAGGGCCGACTCCTCGGCCCTTCCGCCCTCGGGCCTCCACCCTCGGGTGCACAGCCTTCCGGGGCGGAAGGGCCTCAGAGCCTGACCTCCTCCCCCCCCATAGGGCAGGGATTAGGTTGGCTGCAGACAGGGCTTCGCCGCTAAAGAAACAAAACGTTTCTATTACCAAAGCTTTGCTAGCTTTCAGCTCTCAGTTTGACGAAAAGACACGAAACGAAAATGTTCACGAACATCTTGACGCAAAGACATGAATGCAAAATATTCGCGAAAGAAAAATGTTCATGATATAACAGGAGAAAGTCAAATGACGCGAAAGTCAAATGACTCGAAGCGACACAAAAATCTTCCCGACAGTTTTTGACCTTCATGTTCCAAAGGATCAGGAAGATCATACAAGTACCATGAAGTACAAAAATCCTGATCTGATATGATGACGTCAGTGGAAGAGCGTTAGGACGTGCCTAATCCATCACTCTTGTAATCCATGATTAGTTATAGATTGTTTGATCTATCTAATCAGATATGCTACTCTGAATGTATGCAATTACTAGATGTATAAATGACATACAGTAGCAGATAGAAAATATACTAAAAAAGAAGTCCGCATGTGAGAGAGACAATTTTGTAAGCAGGATCCCCAGAGATCCAAGAAGTCCGCTAGTAAGCGAGATATTATTCGTGAGAGAACGCTGCTTCTCTCACGCCAATGCGTTGTGTGGGTCTATCATACAGCGCTCAAAATCAAGAACATCAATAGATGATATTGTAGCTATTATGCACATATTGTGAAAATTGTCAACATTTCCTAGCTAGTTTGAGGCCTAAATTGGCTAAAATTGTAAATAGTTTTGGTTCTGGAGTTTCACACGTGTGAACCAGGCCACAATGTTTTTATTTACTGTATTTTTTCAGTATGATGAAGTGTCAAACTTCATACCCTTCAAAATGAGACCATTTTGATGTATTTTGGTCATATAAGCCATTTTTAGCTATTTTTCCTATATAGGAAATATCTAGGGTCAAGTACCTTCTAGAGAGAGGAGAGAGAGTCATCTTCCTCATCCATAAATAGTAGGGAAGTCGTGGAGAACAGGTTGGAGAAACCTTTTGTATGCTTCATTGAGATCAATAGATCATTGTCATTGTTTCTTCCTCCATTGAGAGCATTGTTGTGTGTATTGTCTTCAAGCTATTGTGTATGATCTTAGGTGCTTTCCAAAAGTGGTAGGCTGATGTATTATGGACTGTATAATGCTATTTTGGGCCGCACTTGATGTTTATGGAAGTTTCCATTTGTGATAAATGCTTTTTGATCAAGTTCTTTGCATTCTAGGTAGCATAGAATGTGTTGCCAATTCCTAGCTTATGTAGTTTGGAGTGCAAGCATTCAAGCCAATGATCTTGGAGTTTAGATCCACTTAGGATCTGTATTTTTCACATGGTATCAGAGCTGGTTGGCTTCTATTTACAGTAAGTATTCCATTTTTGGTGATATTTGGATGTTTGATCAAGTTCTAGCATGATTTTGCATTGCTTTGTTGATCAAATCTTACTAACCTTTGTTTTGTGAGTTGAACTTGTGGATCAAAAGCATATTTCAGGTCTATTGAAGATCAGAGGCTGAAAAGAAACTATTTTGGATCAGATCATAACACCTAATCATTTGTGATTGTGAGGCTTGTGCATATTCAATACTAACAATGTTCTTTTCAATCCTATTGTTGACAATCTCCATTCTTGGATGAACACTCTCCTTAAGTGGATGAAACTTCTCCTTAAGTGGATGACAAATGCTCTTTTGAGTGAGTTGTAATTCTCCTAAAGGCTGAGCAAAGCTCCCATTTGGATGAAAGATCCCCTTTTTTGGGTGAACATATTGTAAGCTCCATTGTGAAGAGCATATTGTAAAGATTGTCATCAATTTTGGCATAAATTTTGGTGTACTTTGTTGAGCATGTAAGTAACTCTCCTTATGTAATTTGATTGGAGCATTTGCTGGAAGGTGTTAACCATTATGCAAGTGTGTTTTCAGGTTCTTAACAGGTTGAGGAACATTCTCATGTGAAGTGATCTTAGATCTACATCTAAACACCAAGATTTGACAAGATAGTGAAGCTAGTCTTGTGATTCACTAAGTGTGCTCATTCATTCACCTCTAAATCTTGTATTTATCACTTGCTGGAGTTTATAAACTTTTAGAAGTGTGGTTTACATGTGGTTTTACAGGTTGAATCAATATCTTAGTGTGTTGATCATATGTTGATCAAGTTTGTTCATTACTAGGTAATCTTGGCATCCTAGTTTTGGGTATTTTCTAAGAATGCAAGTAACTCTTCACACCATAACTTGATTTGGTCACTTGCTGGAAAGTTTGAGAGCTTAAGCAAGAGTGTGTTCAGGTTGGTTTGATTTTGTAATCCATTCTTAGTGTGTGCAAAGTGTTGCATGTGTTTCAATCTTCCTTTCTATGCTTGGAAACCATCTAGGTTCAAGATAGAAGTGTTTTAGGGTCCTAAATCTTCATAGATCTCTTTATCTATCATTTGTTGAGAGAAAAGTGAGTGCTAAGTGCTTTAGGACAGAACCTAAAAGTTGAAGAAACATTAGAATCATGGCTTCCAATGGTGGGATCATGCTAGAGTCTAGTGAAAGGTTGAGTTCATCAAACTACTCTACTTGGAAAGTGAGGATGGAGTCCTTACTTGAGTTGAATTAACTCATGGACATAGTTGCAGAAATTGAAGAGAGACTTCTCACACTTCAAGAGCAACAAAGGTTTGATAAGAAGGCCAAAAGGGCTCTTCATATCATTAAAATGAATGTTACAAATGAACTTCTCAAGGAAGTTGGAAAGTGTCAAAGTGCAAGTGAGGCATGGAATGCCTTAAAGAAGCTCTTTGAATCAAAGTCCACATCTAGGGTATTGACCCTAAGGAGACAAATATTTTCTAGTAGGCAAAGAGAGGGTGAAAGTGCTCATGCATTTATCTTGAGAGTTAAGTCCCTAAGTGATGATTTAGCATGCATTGATGAGAACATAAAAGATGGTGAAATAGTCCAAGTTATGTTGAATGGTTTGCTAAATGAACATGCTAACCTTGTGCAAAGTTTTGCCATTCAAAGAGTCTTGCCAAGTGTGGTTGACTTGCAAGAAATCTTATTGGCTGAAGAACATAGGTTGCAATCAAAGCTTGATGGTGCATCCTTGCAAGGTGGAGGTGAAGAGGCTTTCTTCACAAAAGGCAAATTCAAGGGCAAAGGTAAAGGCAAAGGGAAATGGTCCAAAGGTGGTAACTTTGATCATGATGATCACTCTTCCTCTTCCTCTTCTACTAAGAACAATAAGTCAAAGTTCAAGTGCTTTTATTGTGGGATAAAAGGTCAATTTGCAAATGAATGTTATAAGAAGAAAAGAGAGCAAGGAGAGAGGCAAGGAAATCTTACAATAGATGAGGAAGAACATAACACATGTGAATCACTTGTTATGACTTCAAGTTTGTTAGCCAACATAGATGATAATGATCCTTGGTGGATTGATAGTGGAGCCTCATCTCACATGACAAGACATAAGGAATACTTTACATCCTTATTGTCTTATGAGGGAGAAGGTAACATCATCTACACTGCAAATGATGGTCAATGTGACATCAAAGGCATAGGCACTATTCCTATTTCCCTTTCAACAAATAGGAAAGCAAATCTTGAAAATGTTTTGTACATTCCTTCAATCACTAAGAATTTGCTTAGTGTAAGTCAAATGATTGACAAAGGACTTGATGTGGAGTTCATTGGAGATGCATGTTTGATAAGTAAATGTGGATCCTTGATTGCTCAAGGTAGGAGGCATGGTAAACTTTTCAAGCTTGATGCATGTGTGATCTCTAATCATGAAGGATGTATGGCTAGGGAGCAATTGACAAACCAAGAAGTTTGGCACAAGAGGTTGGGCCATCCCAACTTCAAATCTTTGGAGGTAATGGCAAAGAAAGAGCTTGTTCTTGGTCTCCCTAAAAGTCTTGTTGCAAACAATAGTGTTTGTGAACATTGTGCCTTGTCCAAATCTCATAGACTTGCTTATTCTAGATCTACTTCTAGATCTAAAGAAGCTTTTCAACTTGTGCATTCTGATATTCATTCTTCTAGTACAACTAGCAATGGTGGGGCAAAGATGTATGCAACTTTCATTGATGACTTTAGTAGGTATACTTGGATCTATCTTCTTAAAAGTAAGGATGAAGTGTTTGCTGCATTTGTCAAGTTCAAGAATGAAATGGAAAACCAATTCAATACAAAGATCAAATGCTTAAGATCTGATAATGGAGGGGAATACACCTCAAATAGGTTCAAAGACTTTTGTATAGCACATGGGATTAAGAGGGAGATGTCTAGTCCTAGGACTCCACAACAGAATGGAGTGGCCGAGAGGAAGAATAGAACCCTTTGTGAATGTGCCAAGGCAATGAGACTACATGCTAATCTTGCTAAGTCTTTTTGGGGGGAAGCTTTAGCATGTGCTAACTATCTATGTAATAGATGGACAAGTTCTTCCTTGGATGGTAAAACTCCTCATGAGGTTCTTTATGGTAGAAGGCCGAGTGTCAAGCATTGTAGGATCTTTGGATGTACATGTTTTGTCAATATCACACTTGATGATAGAACTAAAGAAGATCCTTCATCAAAGAAGGGTGTGTTTGTTGGCTATAGTGAAGTAAGCAAGGCTTACAAAGTGTACATTCCTTCTACAAAGAAAGTTGTCATAAGTAGGGATGTCATCTTTCATGAAGAGAATGTTTCCAATGTTGTTGATGTTGATGTTGATGTGCCTACTAATCATCATGATGTGCAAGATGTCTTGGATGAAGATGGAGATGCCACTCCAAAGCAAACTTCAAGGAAGACTCAAAGGCAAAGGGCTAAGCCATCAAGGCTAACCTATGATGAAAAAGGAAAGCAAGTGGTGGACAACTCTAACTTTGCTTTTCTTACCTCTTTTGATGAACCAACTTGTGTAGGTGAAGCAATTCAAAAGAAGGAATGGATCCAAGCCATGGATCATGAGCATCAAGCACTCATCAAAAGCAACACATGGAGGTTGGTAAAGCTTCCAAAGGACAAGAAGGCAATTGGTTGTAAGTGGATCTTCAAGATCAAGACAAATCAAGATGGATCAATCAACAAGTACAAGGCAAGGTTGGTGGCAAAGGGGTATGCTCAAGAATATGGTATTGACTATGATGAGACCTTTGCACCCGTGGCAAAGATGGTAACTATTCGAATCCTAATCTCTCTTGCAACTCTTTATGATTGGGATATGTGGCAAATGGATGTTACTAATGCCTTCTTGAATGGTGATCTTGAAGAAGATATTTACATGGAGCAACCCGAGGGCTATGTTTCACATGATGAGCCTAATCATGTGTGCTATCTCCAAAAGAGTTTGTATGGGCTAAAGCAAGCACCAAGGAGTTGGTATGCTAAGCTCAATTCCTTCTTACTTTCTCAAAACTTTGTTATGAGTGAGTATGATCATTCTCTCTACTTTAGATTGAATGAAAATGATATCACTTTACTTTTGATCTATGTTGATGACATTATCTTAAGTGGTGGTAACAATCTAGATATAGATGAAATCAAGATGGCACTCAAAAGAGAGTTTGAAATTCAAGATCTTGGTAAACTTCATTATATCTTAGGAATAGAGATTATTAGAACTTCTAAATCTACATTCATATGTCAAGAAAAGTATGTTAACTCTATTCTAAAAAGGTTTCATATGGAAGATTGTAAAGTTGTTTCTACTCCTATGGAATCAAATGTAAAGCTAACTACAAGAAGTAATGAAAGATCCTTCAAGGACATTACTCTCTATAGAAAGCTAATAGGATCTCTTATATGGTTAACCATCACAAGATCTGATCTAAGCTTTGTGGTTGGTAAACTAAGTCAATTTATGCAAGATCCTAGTGAGGCTCATTGGAAGCTAGGAAAGAGAGTACTTAGATACATCTCGGGATCTAGAGATTTTGGCATCTTGTATGGAGGTACTACACCTAACCTTTGTGGATTTTCAGATTCAGATTTTGCAGGTGATCAAATGGATAGGAAGTCAACAAGTGCCTTTGCAATCTATCTTGGAGATGGAGTGGTCTCATGGCTATCAAAGAAGCAACCAACTATCTCTCTATCTTCCACCGAAGCCGAGTACAAGGCATTAACAACATGCACCAAGGAGATTCTCTGGATCAAGAGGATGTTATTGGATCTTCACTTGCTGGAACTAGAGAAGACTCCAATCATACTTTGTGATAACCTTTCAGCCCAAAGCTTGGCAAGCAATCCTGTTTTTCATGCAAGGAGCAAGCACATTGAGATTGCTCACCATTTTGTGAGAGATCAAGTCATTGCCAAAGAGGTGGAGCTTCAACATGTCTCTTCAAAGGAGTGTGTGGCTGATATCTTCACCAAACCATTGGAAAAGGACCTATATTTAATGCATAGATCTAATCTTGGAATGTGCTCAAAGACTATGTTGAAACTAGCATCCAATGTTGAAGAGGGAGTGTGAAAATTGTCAACATTTCCTAGCTAGTTTGAGGCCTAAATTGGCTAAAATTGTAAATAGTTTTGGTTCTGGAGTTTCACACGTGTGAACCAGGCCACAATGTTTTTATTTACTGTATTTTTTCAGTATGATGAAGTGTCAAACTTCATACCCTTCAAAATGAGACCATTTTGATGTATTTTGGTCATATAAGCCATTTTTAGCTATTTTTCCTATATAGGAAATATCTAGGGTCAAGTACCTTCTAGAGAGAGGAGAGAGAGTCATCTTCCTCATCCATAAATAGTAGGGAAGTCGTGGAGAACAGGTTGGAGAAACCTTTTGTATGCTTCATTGAGATCAATAGATCATTGTCATTGTTTCTTCCTCCATTGAGAGCATTGTTGTGTGTATTGTCTTCAAGCTATTGTGTATGATCTTAGGTGCTTTCCAAAAGTGGTAGGCTGATGTATTATGGACTGTATAATGCTATTTTGGGCCGCACTTGATGTTTATGGAAGTTTCCATTTGTGATAAATGCTTTTTGATCAAGTTCTTTGCATTCTAGGTAGCATAGAATGTGTTGCCAATTCCTAGCTTATGTAGTTTGGAGTGCAAGCATTCAAGCCAATGATCTTGGAGTTTAGATCCACTTAGGATCTGTATTTTTCACACATATCACTCTTAATGTTTGCATGATCTTGAATGAATTACTGTCTGGTATTGCTTGTGTATCTCATTCACTTGTTTTTTATCAATTCCACACATTGGTTCAATTTTGTTGAATGTTGTATTAATCTATAACGTAGATCAGCAATGTCTGTCTACTTTCTGGAGGATTGTAAGAATGATATAGTAGGCAGTGACCAGCAATCATATTTGAAATCCATCCAAATTTATTTCGTTCGCGATTAATTTGCTTTGTTGTTCGCATAAGTGGTATCAGAGCGTCCTTGACGTTTTTGCAGTATACAATCAAAGATCTATACAATCCTTGACTCATCGGGATCTAACTTCCTAGCATGGAAAGTTAAGACCTCGCTTATACTAAAGGGAGAAGGATTATTTCCCTGGATAGATGGCACTGAGGAGATGCCTACAACTACAGACAAGGAGCTACGTGAATGGAGGGAGAAGAATGACAAGGCAGTAGTCGTATTATCTTCATCCATCGAGGATAGCCTAACTCTTAACCTCGCTACAATCTCTAAAGCAAAAGAGACGTGAGACACTCTGCTCACAATATTTCAGACGAAATCATGCAATCAGATCATGCTACTCAGAGATCAGCTGACAAATTTGCAGTGGGATGGCAAAGATCTCACTTCTTTTATTATAAAGATGAAGGATCTATTCTTATCACTACACAATTCTGGAGCAGAAAATGCAGTATCAACAGAGAAACAACTTACTTATCTGTTGAAAGCCTTACCAAGATCCTTCTAGACAACCAGAACACTGCTACCAAAAGATCCTACTATGACACTCGAAAAGGTAGTTGTCGAGATTCGAGAAGAAGTCGAAGCTCGAGAGCACCTTGATCACAAGGATGCTTCTGACCAAGCCCTCTACAACAACAAAGAAAGGCAAGGAAGCAATTCAAGCCTAAGAGGGAGTCAGATCGCAAGCATGATCGAGATCATCAAGCAGAAGAAGCCAGCAAAGGCAAATGGAAGAACAAAGAAAAAATCGAAACAATAGAGTGGAGACAAGAAGACATGCATGAGATGCAAACACGAAGGACATACTGTCGATTCATGTTGGCTTAATCCAAAAATTGAGTGTATCCACTATCATAAGAAGGGTCATGCAGCCATGGACTGCTGCCGAAACAAGAAACAAACAAGTTCAAAGCAGACAGGAGAACATTAATAGTTTGTCCTATGTCGAGGAGCCAGAAAGCTCAAAGATGGGCGAAGAAAGATCGAATCACAAAAATTCGACCGCCTACATCTGTGCAAACATGTGTGTAGTATCAACACTTGACACACAAGAGGTAATCCTTGATTCAAGAGCTACCTCACACTTCGTTACATCGAGATGAATCATGTCTGATTTCCGAAGTGCAGATCCATCAAGATTTATCATTCTTGGAGATGGATCAAAGCATCAAGTGAATGATATTGGTTCACTATGGCTCAACACTAACGGCAGAGACAGATGACTCAAAAATGTTCTGTTCATGCCTACACTATAGCATGACTTGCTATCAGTGGCAAGAATAGCTGATGCAGGGATGCATTTAACGTTCTCAGACGAAGCATGCAATGTTGTTGATGCAAGCACCAGTACACTTATCACTCAAGGTAGAAAAAAAGACAACATGTATCACTTGAAGGTATGCCTACCTACAGATCAAGTGCATCATACTCATGATGATTCACCATCAGGAGAATATGCCATATGAATTCAATGGCACTATATCAAGCAAGCCATCATGGAGCAATCACAGGGGTGAGCATCTCGAATGCAACCAGTTCGATGACCTGTGATGCATGTATGAAGGTAAGATGTCACGTACTCCTTTCGTCAAAGACTCCTACAGATCTACAAAGATTATGGAGCTAGTACATTCTGACATATGTGGACCTTTCAACGTGATCTCAGTAGGAGGCTCAAAATATTATATTACCTTTATTGATAATTATAGTAAGTTTGCCAAAGTCTATTTCATTCATAATAAATCAGAAGCATTTGATAAATTCACAGAGTATCTGAATTGGGCAAAAAGATACATTGGAAATAAAGTAAAGCAGATCAAAATAGATCAAGGTGGAGAATACATCTCTAACCGATTTACCGATTTCTGCAATGATCGTGGAATCATTCACAAAAGAACTGCATCTTACACACCGTAGCACAACGATGTTGCAGAAAAAAAGAACAGGACTCTAATGGAAGCTACCATGTGCATGACGGCTTATTCGAAGGCTCCAAGAGTGTTGTGGGCTGAAGCAGTAGCTTCAGCTGCTTACATTCAGAGCATGACAAAAAATCTGGTGTTCCTCACATGACACCACACGAATTATGGTGGGGTAGAAAACCCAATCTGACTCACATTCGAATCTTTGGCTCTGCAGCATATGCACATGTTCCTGACAAGATTCAAAAGAAGCTTGATGAGAAAGCAGAACAAGGATATCTTGTAGGATATGACAATCATTCGTCATACTACAGAGTCTATATGCCAGAGACAAACACAGTGAAGACAATCAAAGATGTCAAATTTCATGAGAGCTGCACAATGGCCAACGACAATCCTGTCAGTTATGAATTCCTTGGAAGACAATACTATGATCTACCAACTGTGACAAAGGGAGCAGAGGACGAACACTCAGACGAAGATCTCCGAGTAGCACCTCATTCGAGTGACGAATCAGACGAAAAAAAGATTTGCAAGCCAGCCTACTGCTACAATACTTGTAAACCGAAATGGTTCCAGACCTAGTAGATCTGATAAAGACAAGAGCATTACAATATCAGAAGGATCTCCTAGAAGATCGACAAGAGAACGAAGAGCGCCAGCAAGATTTGTGCCAGGCAGCTCAACTTCTACATCAAACGAGTTTTGTGGATTCAGTGGGGAACCAGAGACATTCAAGGAAGCAATTGAATGTCCAGAGAAGGACAAATGGATCCAAGCCATGAATGAGGAGATGGAATCCATGAGGAAGAATCGGGTATGGACATTGCAGCCATTACTAGATAAGCGAAAGATTGTAAAATGCAAGTGGGTATACAAGCTGAAGTATGGATCGAATGGAGATATTTCTAAGTATAAAGGAAGACTTGTAGCGAAGGGGTTTTCTCAGAGATATGGTATTGACTATGCTGAGACCTTATCTCCTGTCATAAAACATTCGTCCCTACGTTTATTGTTTGCATATGCAGTTGCTTATGATCTCAGGATTCACATCATGGACGAAAAGACAGTGTTCTTGCATGGCGAGCTAGATGAAGAAGTCTATATGGATCAACCTCCAGGCTACATTTTGAACTCACTTCCTACTTATGCATGCAGAATGCACATGAGTATCTACAGTTTAAAGCAATCAGTGCGACAATGGTATAAGAAGAAAGATCAAGCCCTGAAATCCTTAGGATTTAAGCTACTAATGGTTGATTCCAATGTTTATGTAAGAATTACAGATGGGAAGATCATCATTGTAGTTGTATATGTGGACGACACTCTAAAACTCTGCAAAAGTGAAGAAGTTATTGATGAGGTGAAGTATGACATCTCGAAACATTTCGAGATTGCAGACTTGGGAGAAGCCATATATTATCTTGGCTTACAAATTGATAGGGACTATGAGGGAGGTAAATTGTACCTTCATCAGTCCAGATATACCCAGAAAATCCTAGAGGACTTCGAGATGTTGAATTGCAAAGGAGTGAATACTCCAATGCTTGCAAGAACAGTATTGATGAATGAAGATTGTTCAAAGACTGAAGAAGAAAGAGAATTGATGCAGCATACACCATACAAGAAGTTGATCGGATCACTGATGTATCTTGCAAATAACACACGTCCTGACCTCAAAGGGTCAAGGGGCCCCACCTCTAATGGCGGTTCGGCCCTATGTGAGCAATAGAGGATTTGCCACTTCCAACCCTGATGACCTTCTCTATTTCCCCGTGCTCCCCAACCGATGAGGGTTTTCTAGGCTCTCAGAGATACGGTGCAAGGAGGGCTGCTGTCAATTTTGGTGCAATGATTCACTAGTTTTCTAGGGTTACGATTCCATAAAACTTCTGATCACTAATTCGCATTAGGATCTTGCTAATGTCTCTTTCCCCATTGAATTCGGCTTACAGTTAGTAAAAATCTTACATGGGCTTAAAACCGATTTATTGCCTATGATGTGCTCGTGGGGTGCAAGTTATACACACCACTTTGTTTGATAAGCAGTGGTATTTTTGTTGAGTGTCGGGTCTAGGTATTTCACTAGACAGTACCGATGGCGGCTGTGACTAGTGGTGTGACGCTTAACCAAGGCGGTGTATTTCAACCGCAGATGGTGGACTGCCCGCTCTGGTGTTTCACAGAGGTCGGGTTCAATTGATACGTTTCAGAATTGACGAAATCCGAAAAAATGTTTTACAACTTGACGATTCTGTATAGTCATTTTACCAACCGGAAAATATGCCAGACGACTTAGTAAAACATCAAATTGTGAAAAAATCCTTTTCTTACTCTTCCCTAACACATGTACTCCAATGCGACGTTAACAACACGTGGCCCAAATTTTTTCCCGTTTCATACATTGAAAACAACAACAAATAGGTAAATCACTCATATTTTTCACAGCCTAGCTATAATCTCAATCCAATTTTCGTACTCGTGATAGTGCCAAATGCTTCAGTATTGATATCAAAACTAATTACTCGGTTAAAGGAATGCGAATGTACGATTCAATCACCCTAGGAACGATGGACTCAAACATAATACACACCCAACAATGATGGTTTTATTGTTTTAAGAAAGTATGATCAATTCTTAAAACTCAAAATCAACAAAAATACTTCATAAACCCTTCTTCAAACCAAAACTGTTTATGGCTACATACCACACTCTATTCCAACTGAAAGAAGACAACGTACAAAAAAATGGCATCATGAAGATAAACTGATTGTGAAAAGTGTGAGTCTTATCTCAATGTGCCATTAGGTAGCCGTTGCGTGGAAACTATAGTCATGAACCTTGTAGCAAAAATCAGAGCCAAGCATGTTGACGCAGTTTTCTCTACGTTACGCGTGTCCGATCTAAATGGTGTAAAAAAAGAAAATGAAGAAAATTAAAGTTTCTAGAATGTGAATGGTGTGATTGAATGTTAATGGTTCAGTTGAGAGAAAATTGAACCGAAAGTCTGTAAAAACATGCCAGAAAGATACAATGGCTAAAAAAATCAGCAACCCATCACTCACACCAAGCCCTCAAGTAATCCATCCCACTCATTGGTAAGTATTCACATAGATTCCCAGCGAAAACTTTAACACATGTGCGAATACTCTACTTACATATCTTGACCAAGAAATCGAAAAAGGCCCCCTTAAAATGATCAAAATTGGCCTGTGCGAAGAGGTTGGAGGTACTTTTGCCCTAAGGACTAGATGCTCTAGAAATATCAGGAAAGTCCAAAGAAGGTGAGAGAAACATAGCAACCTCCTCCAAATTATCTAACGATACAAATTCTTGATCTTTTCTCAAATAGTACTCGCACGGTACTCGTTTTGGCAAGCTTCACCTTTGTGTGACCCTCTTCACTTGTGTGCGAATTCTCCAGAGCTAAAACTAGCAGAGTCATACCCCAATACCTCTCGAAAGATCAAAACTTGAAAATTTAGCATCATCAATCCAAGTGTGAAAATGAGATCTGTCACCGCCAAAAGTGAAACAGTGAGATATCTTTATACTTAGGCCTGTACATATTCACAATTACCATCAACATCTTGGTCACATATTCCTACCTCGTCTAGTTGGGAGAAGCCTTAGGTATATTCAGTAGGGATTGCCTTGGATATAACCTGGTAGGGAGCCATAGATAAGCAAGAGTAGGATATCACACTCATCATCCACCATCCATCGCCTAAGTATTGAATTTCTGCTAGAGCACCATGAGTGAGAAGTCAGATTAGCCTCCTCCCAAAGTGGATAGGTTCCACGGATTGATGCACCAAATATGATGGGAGCTCCACCCAAACCGTCACTTCCATCTTAGAGGTGTCGTTAATGAAATTTTTTTTTATAGATGACCTCTGTGGGGCACCCACCATCACAGAACATCTCACCATGCTAGAGAAGTGTTTTCAGAAGTGCGCAGTAACTTGTATAGCCTTGAACACTAACAAGTGCCTATTCGGAATTTCTTACGGGGTACTGTTAGGACATGTCATAAGTAAGTACGACATGGCAACTGACCCGGAAAAATTAGCTATGCTCCTAGCCATGATGGCACCAACTACGGTGTCCCAACTTTAGACCTTCTTAGGCTCGAGCAGTTATTACAAAAGATATGTCATGGCCTATGCCACGTGTACTTATTAGATGATTGGCTTATTGAAAACCAACGTGGAGTGGACCTGAGGCATCTGGAAAGACTTTTCAAGAATTGAAAGTAGCTTTGGCTAACGCTCCAATATTGAAACCACCTATGTATGACAGGGAGTTCTTCCTTTTCACAAGTACCACGGACACGTGCAGAAACTGTTGTCTAGCCCAGATTTGGGATAAAAAATATCACCCTATTATTTTTATAGGGAGAAAACTAACTAAACAAAACTAAATTTAATTATAATAAGGCTAAGAAAATTTGTTTGGGGATAGCCGCCAAACTAAGGCATTACCTATTGCATCGGAAAGTGACTTTCTTTACCAAGAGTACTGCAGTCACCTTGATGATAAATAAACTAGAACCTCCTGAGCGCTTAATGAAGTGGATAATCTCCCTTCAGGAGTTCTACTACACCCTCCAAAGCAAGCCACCTAAACTGCAAGCGTTAAACAATTGTATTTGCGAGCTGGATGGGGTTATTGAAACAGATGATGAGTGGGAGACTGGTCACTTAAGAGAACTTTTGAGGGTAGACGTTGACACAATTCCTGAGTGGTATACGACTTTAGCAACCTACCTATCTATTCTACAAAAACTTCGATGCTTACAATTTATATCTACCGCCCATGGAGTTTCCTCTAGATGTCTAGGTTTTTGAGCTACGACCATCCACAAGTTCAGCCCTCATATTCACATGGCCACTCATCCCAGGTAGTTTTGAAAACTACAAAGATTCCTACGAGAGCTTATGTAGGTTCTCAGTTGTTGCCGCACACCAAAAAGATGATATCATTAGATTGGCCGGCCACTATGCCTACTGCCTACAGATTTGGTTACTACAACCTTGGGCAAGGCTTTTTGGCCAGGGAAAGGCCATAGGCCCTCGAGCCTTTCCTTGCATATTATGCAAGTGCCAAAAAAAATTGTGACTTTTTCAACTAAAGGATTTGATGAGGATTTCTAGGATAAGCCATTTAATTTTGTTTCTTGGAAAATAAAAGACCCTTTTCTAGGAGAAAATAAAATCTTACATAATAGGAAATGTTAAAAAGCTAGTAATTAGGACCCTAAATGGATCTACAAATCAATCTATTACAAAACAACATTCAAATATTGATCTAGATTGGCGATTTCGATTTAATCAAGCAAGAACAAACGGTCAAATTTGGAACGTGGAGAACGTTAGACAGCAAGTTGACTTCACCTTTCTAAAATTCGATTCTAATTGTTCCTTCACCTTGAATCGAATGTGATGAGTTGTCTCCAAGTTGCACAACTCGAGAATGGGTGAAAGATTCATAATCTTTGAACCAATCTTGATGGTGAGTCATGTGTTGAGTTGCTCCAGAATCGAGATACTAGGAATCAATATCTTGTTGTTCTTCGACCTTGGTCATAAAAGATGCTTCATCTTCTTCTTCTTTTTCTTATATCGAAAAACTGGTTGAGGCAGAATTTTCTTGTTGGAATTGCTTCTTCTTCTCATTATTGAATTTTAAAGTTCTGCAGTTCTTGATCTCATGTCTAGTGCTCTTCTTTTTTGATCTGAACTTCTAATTTCTGGAATATAGAGCTTGAGGATCTGACCCTGTGCTTGAGGGGGTTGCAAATCTTCTGGCCTCCTCTTGTTGGAGTAATGAGATCACCCTTGAAAGGGTAATCTTCTCCTGGATCTTGTGAGGACTGTTAGCCGATATTCTCGCACGAAAAATCGGGCTAATATTGAAGCTTAAGTTCGCAATAACTGAAAAACCGGCATGTAATATGATCACTCAACGAAACCGTGTTGTCGTGGGAGCCCTAGTCATGAATGCCGAAAAAGTCAACCACAAAAGAAAAAACCAAGAAAGAAAGGTTTCAGGTAAAAATGGGACCGAAAAATATGAATTCAGTGTCAAGGAGTCATAGAAACCCTAACGACAAAGTTTGGACAATTTATGGGCAATTAACAAAACGTGTGGGCCAAGTGGTTACCCAACTGGCCAAAAATCCAGATAAATGAGCAGTAGGTGCATGGCCCTTGAAAAATCGAAGAAAGGCCAAAAACAAAGGTACCCAGAGAAAAATGAAGGCTGCCTACTAGAAATAGGGGTTGAAAAAGAGCCTCACCCAAAATTTGGATAATAAATGCCAAACTAACTTGGCGGCTAAAAAATTTGGGAGGTAGGCCCACTAGCCATTGACATTTTGGGCTTCTAGGGTGTACAAAAGGGATGTTTGGTTTGCTTGTCATGTGGGTGTGATCAAGGTTAACCACTGCGACAGCAATAGTTGCTTCATCTACAAGCTTCCAAAGAGTTAAGCCAAGACATATTCACCAGCGACTGAAATTCAGATTATTCCACTACAACTACCTCTACACATGTGGATCTAAAACTCGTTTGGAGCTCAACCCCGCCTGCCCAACAGCGAGCTCTCTGAGAACCTATTGTCATTTGTTGTCCGTGTATCTATCTACCTGCCATAGGCCCTACGATCTCCTAGCTACTTTTTTTTAGCCTGCTCACATACTTGCGGCCTGCTCATTTTTTCCGGCCTGCCTGCTGTCTTTGGGCCTGCCACTTACTGTACATGTGGCCAGTTTGCAGGCCTTGTTCTACCTGTGACCTGCCTTCTCTACCTACCTAGCCTACTGTCTGCGGCCACCTATGGGCTGTCTACCTGTGGCCACCCTGCCTGCTGCCCGTGGCCTGTGAACTATGATCTATCCTACCTATTTGTGGCATTTCATCGTTGTCTACAGAAGAAAAGACAGCTCACAGACCTGCGACCTGCCTGCTACTTGTGACCTGCCTATCCTTCGCTAACAAAGAGATCACTTTTAGAAAATTTCAGTGCCAAAGAGAAGTGTTTCCACCCTGTCTGGCCATCACTGCAGCTGTTGTCCATTGATTTGCAAACGAGATTTTTCACAGTGACCTGTGACAACATTATGCAATTGTCGTTCCTCTGATATCATCATCTATCCAACCACCTATGGCTAAGCCAGTGGAAAACGGCAAAGGAAGTGCGATTGGGAAGAAAGCGACATTCATGACTAGTTGGACTCTCCGACACTCTGGTTACCTTACGAATACTTGAGGTAATGTGATTCGCACCCAATACCATTGTCTAAAATACAGTTTGTAAATGATGTTTCATATGTACTACTGTATTCCATGCTTAGTGAATCAACATATCCATTTGTTGGAGGGTTTGCGGATCCCAAGGCAACCCGAACCCTAGTTAATAAGTGAGAGGGATTTGGCACCCTGCGTGTGTAAGTCCAACCCGATGATCACATAGGTATTTGATTTATTAGTTAAAAGTTAATAAAGGACTTTAGGCCTTCTTGCGGGACTTTTAATGTCGCAGGGCCTAAATGTCAAGTTAGTGAATAAATTTGGGTTTCCCTCCAATTTTGATGGTTCCCACACTTTTTTAAATTTGAATAGAAAGAGAGGCAAGACTAGACCAATAGGATTCAAAGGCCAGGGTCCTCCTCTCTACTATAAAAAGAGACCAACTTGAGTTGCTCCTGATGTTCATTTCCTCATTTCAATAAAGCAGATTGGTTCTCTTTAGAAATGGATTGATGAATGTCCTTGCTCTTCCTCTCTTTTCCTCCATTTCTCATGCTTTCTTTGGATTTTGCTAATTGTTGGATCTGATCATTATTGGGATTGGTATTTCTTATGCTTTTTGTGAGAGAGAAAGGGAAAGAGAGAAGAGTAAGTTTCTATCATTGTTGTGGATTTAGGGTTAATGGAAGTAGGGTTAATGGATGTAGTGTTAATGCTTAGTGTTAATGGATGTAGTGGTAGATCCTCCATTTATGTTGAAATCTGAACTATACTATCGCTCTCATGGGAACAAACCTACGCGTGACAACTAACTCCGTCTCTTTGATGCTAGATTGACTAGATCTCGGATTCAGGTTAGGCAAGGAAAGAAACCCACTACAATTTTGGCACCGATGCCAGGGAGCTACGCCAATTTTTCAGTTTGCAGCATATTTGGTTGATGGTTAGCTTGCAACAGACATCTTGTCGTGGCATGAATAGTGTTAAATCTGCATTTTAGGGTTAGTTTGGGATTGATTTTGCTTGATTTGAGTGGATTTTCTTGTTTGAAATATAATCTGATTATTAAACAGGGAAAGCTATTCAGATCACCAATCGTAAGATCCATTTGGATCTGAGATATTAGAGAAAATAACAAAAATCGGTCAAATCTGTCAAATTTGGTCAAAAATAGACAAAAGGCGCCATCAGAGCTCAGAACTTTTTACCCTCTTTTAGGAAACCTTCGCCGTGTTGCAGACACTTTTGGTTTTGTTTACAAAACCTTCAGTTTGAAGGGCGAAGATTAAATCTCAGCAGATTTCCAAAAACATCAGAAAAACCAACAAAAAACATAAAAAATTATCAAAACCCTAAAATATACAGAAAAAGAACCTTCGCACAATTCATTGTGCTTAGATGTGATTCAGATCTATCTACTGCCAGATCGACGAAGAATAATATCAAAAATAGAAAAGGTTTCAAAGGATCAGTTGTCATATTGTCATATTTTTGTCAAAAAAGTCACTTTTTTGCAAAATTACCACTATTACTCTTGATCCTTTGCCTTCGCTGAGTTTTCAGAACATTCTATTTATAGAAAAATACTATTTTTGAGTTTAACGAAGATTCTTCTTGATCAGATTACAAAAAATCTTGATTTTTACCCTCGCCAGATTACAGAAACTGTATTTCCTTGTGTCAGAAACTTTCGTTCGGTTTTCCATAGTTTTATCTGTGCTAGATCTTCCATCTGAGAAGTCGACGAAGGTTGTTTTCCAAGAAATTGCCAGAAAAGTGTTTAGAGAGTTTTTTTCTCAAAAAATAACACTGTTGAACCTTCGCCTAGAGAACCTTCGCCAGTCCTATTTTTAGTTTCAAGTCTCTGTCAGAATTTGGATCAAATCTGATATATCCTGAATTGGATTCTGAGAGATTTATCATTTTTGAGAAGTATCGATTGATCAAATTTCAGAAAGTTTTTTCATCATATAGAATCAGATTCTTGAAAAGTGGAATAGAGCTAGCAGATCTAATCTGAGATAGTTTTTTGGAAAAATCTATATCCAATCTCATTATCAATTTGATCTAAATTTGTAAAGATGGCTGCTCCTGGAGGTGCTCCACAGGAGGTCAATCCAATTATTGTAAGAAGACCACCTTGATTGGATCTACCCAAATATAATGGATTAACAGATCCAATTAGATTTCTTCAAATCTATGCTGAATCCTGTGAGGTCTATGGTGAGATTTATCCTCAAGATAAACTTAAGCTATTTCCTATAGCCTTAATAGGCGCAGCACAAGATTGGTATTATAACCAAGATGAAACTAAGCGTACAGATTGGGAGGTTGTTAAACAAGCCCTTATCACACGGTTCAAACCGAGGAAGTTTATGGAAGACCATTTCCTACTTTTAAGCAAAATTAAAATGGAAAAGCGGGAAATGGTTTGAGATTATATCGAAAGGGTGAAACATCTTAGATCCGAATGTGAACCTGAGCTGATTAGTAAAAATGCCATGATTATGTGGTTTTTGTCAGGTCTACCTAAACGTATCAGACGTGAGCTGAAACGCCATAATGAGTATGCACCTTTGCAAAATGCTATGGACGATGCAATTCGGGAGGAGGATGAAGATTCAGATGATGAGACGAATGTCAATATGTTGTCTTATATGGCAGGGCAGACTACTACGACATCCACCACTATTGCATCAACGAATGTCAATGCTACTACAGAAATGATGCTCAATGAGTTCGAGAAACTTGGGAAGACCCAGCAGAAACAGATGGAAAAGTTGTAGTTGCAATTTGATGAGAAGATCAAAGCATTGGAAAATTTCCACAAAGAAGCAAACAAGGAACCTGAGAAGTTTGCAAAGACTTTTCCTACCAGCGAAAATATATGGTGTTCTATTTGTACAGGAAATCACACAGTGAACGAGTGTCCTCAATTGAAAAAATGAATGGAAATCAGTGTTTGCCATCTGTGTAGTTCACCTAACCATGAGACTGCTTTTTGCAACTTCAACCCTCAGATAATTCAGCAACGGTATGCCCAGATGGGATATCGAGATCCAGAGTATGGAGGAAATCCGACAGCAAGACTGCAACAATCTACTCTTGGATACCCGGAACGTCTAGCTTTGCCTGCCCCACCAAAACACTCCACTCCTCCTGCCAATTTGATGGAACCAGAACCTTACGGAAGTGTAGAGCAATGGAGCTATGGTAATGATCAGGAAGGTGGATCTTCAGAACAATATGCCATTTATGCTGCCACTCAACAACAAGCCTCGAGAAATTGGGCTAGAGCACCACTTGGATGCTTTACATGTGGAGAAAATCACAGAGTTGTAAAATGCCGAAATAAAGAGAAAATTGTACCATTTGGTCGTGATTGTGGATATGGGCATTGCTATAAAGACTGTCCAGCAAGACCGAAGCCACCACTAGCTACAACACCTGTAAACTTGATAACAATCAAGCAAGCATCAGTAGCTCAGAATAAACCAAGTGCACCCTTGATTGTGGTCTCCAAAGCACAAAAGTTAGCTAAAAAAGAACCATTAGTGGATCCAGTACCTGCTGATTCTATACCATTGAACGAAACACCAACAACATCGGGAGTCTATCCAAATCTTAATGCAAAAAAACGAAGATATCAGGATATGAGACAGTGGATTAAACATCTGCAAGAAGAAGAGGAACTTGAAGCTGCTAAAGTAACAACTGAAGTTCGGTCTTTACCATTACAGCCTCCAAGAAATTTACGTACGGATATGAATGATCAATTACATCATCACAAAGAACTTGTCAACATGACTGAACCAGAAGCACCGCATACAAAATTACTCATGAACATTTTGTCTAGCAAGATCAATATTTTATTGAGAGAGTTCCTAAAGTTGGTGCCAAAAGCAAAAGAACTCTTAGCGCAAAAGTTAGCTCAAGAAGAACCAGAAGTCCATCAGGAGCCGCTTTTTTGTGCTGGATTTGAAGAATCTAACGATGTACTCCATGTTGGAATAGCTTGGGAAAGTGAACAGAAGAATATCACTCTGCCGATACAACATAGACAATTTTTTGAAGAAGCAGCCGTGATAGATGGCGGTTCAGGAGTTAACCTGATTTCTACAAAGCTATGTACAAAATGGGGCCTTAGAAAGATAAAGCCTGTTACTTTTGCTATTAAGCTAGCTGTTCAAATGATAGTTTGTCCATGAGGAATGTTGGAAGATATACTTGTCAAGATTGCAGGAGTACAGTTCGTCATTACTTTCGTCATGATGGACTTACCAGAAGCACCAAATGTCTACTGAGTTCTATTAGGACATCCATGGTTACGAGTTGCGCAAGTGATTCATAACTGGGGTACCGGAAAAATCACTTTTGAAAATTGTAAACGTGTAGTTAAAGTTGATCCTACGACTTGGACTATCAAACCAGTGGCTCAAAAAGCGGATGATTTGGATTCATCAACAATGGATCACACTTGTGATCGACCAGAAAAAAAATTGGGAGTTTGCTACGATTCTCCAACGGATACTGTCAATTGGAACGAAGCTCTTGCAACAATTGATTGTACAGCAGGATATGTGTGTCAACAAGATATTCAATCAGAGATGAGCGAGATTTTCTTATTAGATCAAACTTTGGATACGCCAATCACGTTTCCACTAAATGTGCTGAATGTAGCTTTGATATCAACAGAACCTATACTAGATCCAATTGAGGATGATCTCATACCAGTGAGCCATGCCTTAACTTATGATGGCAATGCAGAACTTACGGATGAACAGATTCTACATCATATGGATCCAATCAGATTTGGAGTGCGTAATGTTCCTGATGCACCAACAATCAAATCGCCCAAAGCAGTTATATTGAAGGGAGACAGGATCACACGATCGATGATGAAGAAACAAGCTAAGCAAGATTATAATACGGTCCTGAAATGGAAAAATCTCCCTCAAAAGATTGATTCCAAGGAAGTGCCACCCTTATTGGATAAAGGCAAAGGAAAAGTCAAGAATGATTCTTCAAGTCAGATTTCCAGCATGACATCATCGTCTAGGAAGTCTTCACATGTGAAGAAAGATTTATCATCTCAAAAGTCATCACCTCCACGATCAATTCCTGCTAAGAAGGCTAAATAAAGATCCAAGACAAGTCCTTTCGAAAAAGAACAAGCAAATGTAGTCCAGCATGATATGCCAGAGCATTTTAAATGTTATACACTGGATGATGTAGTTATCATATTACCTAAAGCACATCGTGAACTTGAAGAACACATGCCGAAATCTAAAGAGGTTTACGATGGCCCAGCTAGGACGCAGCCAATGAATCTTGCAGTACCAGGAGAACCGGAAAAGATTGTACAAGTGGGATCACAACTTACTCCTGAACAGTATCAAGCACTCTGTTTGTTACTTATTTAGTGTTATGTCATAAATGTTATACACTGGATGATGTAGTTATGATGACTCCATCGCCCAATGGGTAAAGCACAGAAGAAAAAAATATATAAAAGAAGAAAAAAAAATCGAAAAAAAAGAGAGAAAGAAAGACTGAGAGAAAAGTCAAAAAAAAAAAAAAAGACTTCAACCATCTCTATCAAATCTCGAACCAATTTGTGAGGAAGAGTGACGCCTCGCACATCCATAAGAGGTGAGGACAATTTTCCTAATTGATCATAGACTAGAGGAAAAATAGTACTTCCTACCATCTTGTGTATTGGATCTTAGGACAATAAGTTGTCCTACATGGACTACTGTTAGAATTTAGGGTTTGAGAGAAGAGTCAGTACAGAGAGGAGAAATGGTTATTCCCTATCAAATCAGTTCTTAGAGAGTATAAGTTGAATGTCTAAACAAAAACAAACAAAAAACAAAAAAAAAGTTGGTAATCACCAGTCAGGACCGGTTTCAGACTTGGGGCACTAAAGCCTCATTGCGTATGCATTCACACACACATCAATGACCCGTTGTTAGACACAATACTGATGACTTGCATCCATATCATCCCATCTCCAATCTTGAGATTTGCATTTGCATATCCCTCCATGTATGGGTCCGAAGGTGGGCATTGTCTTACACTGATGGGAATGGGAGCATTTGTCATTTAGGCAACATGTGAGTTTTTGTAGATATGAAGACACCAAATTGTTCAAAGATGCTGTGATTAAATCCAATCCGGTTGCAGATGGATCCTAAGGGCTCAATCGATGACCTTTGGATAGGAAGTTGTTGAAGACATCCTACCAACTCATTGTGGTTAGCATCACCTAGCAAGGGTGCTGAGCCAACTAAACTTGATCCACCACCAGGAGTTGGTCTGCAAAACCAGCCTACTCTGGGTCCGCCGTATGGGGACCATACTCCCTAGTGGTAGTTGCCAATGTTAGCCGATATTTTTGCATGGAAAATCGGGCTAATATTGAAGCTTAAGCTCGCAATAATTGAAAAATCGGCATGTAAAACCCGGTTATTAGAGAAAAATCGGCACAAATTTGTTGTAGATTTGGGTCTCAGCCCGCCCGTAAAGTGACTAGGCACAATTTAAAAGTAAGAAACTGATTTTCAGAAAAAATTCGTCAAAAATATTTTGTGGCCAATTTTTGTAAAGACCGAGCCAAAAGTGTCGGTCCACCTAGAATTGGGTCCCAGTCTGTCCTAATTGAGGCTATAGCAAATTTTGCGGTCTTCAAAATGGCCAGTAAATATTTTACGGCTTTTCAAAAAAATGGCCAGTTGTAAAAAAATAGCTGATATGACCGTGCTAAACTCTCACCATGTACTGAGTCCATTTTTTACTAATATATGATCACTCATTGTATTGTCGTGGGAAACCGTGTTGTCGTGGGAGCCCTAGTCATGAATGCCAAAAAAGTCAACCACAGAAGAAAAAATTCAAGAAAGAAAGATTTCGGGTAAAAACGGGATCGGAAAATATGGATTCAGTGTCAAGGAGTCACAGAAACCCTAACGGTAAAGTTTGGGCAATTTACGGGCAATTAACGAAATATGTGGGCCAAGAGACCTATTTTTAGAGGATTATGTCGTTTGGGCTATGCAATGTGCCAAGTACTTTTCAGTGTGTGATGGATGATGTGGCAAATTAAGTGGTTACCCAACCGGCCAAAAACCCAGATAAATGAGCAGTAGACACAGGACCCTTGAAAAATCGAAGAAAGGCCAAAAACAAAGGTACCTAGAGAAAAATGAAGGCCGCCTACTGAAAATAGGGGTTGAAAAAGGGCCTCACCCAAAATTGGGAATTTAAATGCCAAACCACCTTGGAGGCTAAAAGATTTGGGAGGTACACCAACTAGTGGGTTCCACTTGGCGTGACAACTCTGTCAAACGACACCAATATTGTTGGATGGTTTCGTTACTTCCTTGCTGTAGGGAAGTCAGTGTGAACAGTAGGCCATCAGCCATTTGGTGAGGAGCATACTCAATTAAAAATAGTCTATGGAACTCCTCGATGGTGTGAATTGAGCCTCTTTGCAGACTATGATACCAGTGCCTAGCCGTTATGTTGGAGGGTTTGCGGATCCCAAGGCAACCCTAACCCTAGTTAATAAGTGAGAGAGATTTGGCATCCTGTGTGTGTAAGTCCAACCCAATGATCACATAGTTATTTGATTGATTAGAATGTTAATAAAAGGACTTTAGGCCTTTTTGCGGGACTTTTAATGTCGCAGGGCCTAAATGTCAAGCTAGTAAATAAAGTTGGGTTTCCCTCCAATTTTGATGGTTCCCACATTTTTTTAAATTTGAATAAAAAGAGAGGCAAGACTGGACCAATAGGATTCAGAGGCCAGGGTCCTACTCTCTACTATAAAAAGGGACCAACTCGAGTTGCTCCTGATGTTCATTTCCTCATTTCAATAAAGCAGATTGGTTTTCTTTAGAAATGGATTGATGAATGTCCTTGCTCTTCCTTTCTTTTCCTCCATTTCTCATGCTTCCTTTGTATTTGCTAATTGTTGGATTTGATCATTATTGGGATTGCTATTTCTTATGCTTTTTGTGAGAGAGAAAAGGAGAGAGAGAAGAGTAAGTTTCTATCATTACTGTGAATTTAGGGTTAATGGAAGTAGGGTTAATGGATATAGTGTTAATGCTTAGTGTTAATGGATGTTAGTGTTAGATCCTCCATTCATGTTGAAATCTGAACTATACTATCGCTCTCATGGGAACGAACCTACGCATGACAACTAACTCCGTCTCTTTGATGCTAGATTGACTAGATCTTGGATTCAGGTTAGGCAAGGAAAGAAACCCATTACAATCTTGGCGCCGTTGCCGGGGAGCTACGCCAATTTTTCAATTTGCAGCATGTTTGGTTGATGGTTAGCTTGCATTAGGCATCTTGTTGTGGCATGAATAGTGTTAAATCTGCATTTTAGGATTAGTTTGGGATTGATTTTGCTTGATTTGAGTGGATTTGCTTGTTTGAAATCTAATCTGATTATTAAACAGGGAAAGCTATTCAGATTACCAATCTTAAGATCCATTTGGATATGAGATATCAGAGAAAATAACAAAAATCGGTCAAATCTACTAAATTTGGTCAAAAAGAGACAAAAAGCGTCATCAGAGCTCAAAACTTTTTACCCTCTTTCTAAAAACCTTCGCCGAGTTGCAAACACTTTCACTTTTGTTTACGAAACCTTCAGTTTGAAGGGCGGAGATTAATTCCCAGCAGATTTCCAAAAACATCAAAAAAGCCACCAAAAAATACCAAAAATTATCAAAACCCTAAAACAATATAGAAGAAGAACCTTCGCCCGATTCACTGTGCTTAGATGTGATTCAGATCTATCTACTGCCAGGTCGACAAAGAATAATACCAAATATAGAAAGGTTTCAGAGGATCAGTTGTCATATTGTCATATTTTTGCCAAAAAAAAAGTCACTTTTTTGCAAAATTACCCGTATTACTCTTGGTCCTTCGCCAGAACCTTTGCCGAGTTTCCAAAACATTCTATTTATAGAAAAATACTATTTTTGAGTTCGACGAAGATTCTTCTTGATCAAATCACAAAAAATCTTGATTTTTACCCTCGTTAGATTATAGAAACTATATTTCCTTGTGTTAGAAACCTTCGTTCGATTTTCCATAGTTTTGTCTGTGTCAGATCTTCCATTTGAGAAGACGGCGAAGGTTATTTTCCAAGAAATTGCCAAAAAAGTGTTCAGAGAGTTTTTTTTTTTTTTTTTTCAAAATAGCACTATTGAACCTTCGCCGAGCCAACCTTCGCCTAGAGAATCTTCGCCAGTCCTATTTTTAGTTTCTGATTTTCCAGATCAAGTCTTTGTCAAAATTTGGATCAAATCTGATATATTCTGAATTGGATTCTGAGAGATTTATCATTTTTGAGAAGTATCGATTGATTGAATTTCAGAAAGTTTTTTCATCATATAGAATCAGATTCTTGAAAAGTGAAATAGAGCTAGCAGATCTAATCTGAAATAGTTTTTTTTTGAAAAAACCAATATCCAATCTCATTATCGATTTGATCTAAATTTGTAAAAATGGCTGCCCCTGGAGCTGCTCCACAGGAGGTCAATCCAATTATTATTAGAAGAGCACCCCGATTGGATCTATCCAAATATAATGGATTAACAGATCCAGTTAGATTTCTTCAAATCTATGTTGAATCCTGTGAGGTCTATGGTGAGATTTATCCTCAAGATAAACTTAAGCTGTTTCCTATGGCTTTAATAGGCGCAACACAAGATTGGTATTATAACCAATTTGAAATTGAGCATTGTTGGAGGGGGGGTTTGCGGATCCCAAGGCAACCCTAACCCTAGTTAATAAGTGAGAGAGGTTTGGCACCCTGTGTGTGTAAGTCCAACCCAATGATCACATAGTTATTTGATTAATTAGAATGTTAATAAAAGGACTTTAGGCCTTTTTGCGAGACTTTTAATGTCGCAGGGCCTAAATGTCAAGTTAGTGAATAAAGTTGGGCTTCCCTCCAATTTTGATGGTTCTCACACTTTTTTAAATTTGAATAAAAAGAGAGGCAAGACTGGACCAATAGGATTCAGAGGCCAGGGTCCTCCTCTCTACTATAAAAAGAGACCAACTCGAGTTGCTCTTTATGTTCATTTTCTCATTTCAATAAAGCAGATTGGTTCTCTTTAGAAATGGATTGATGAATGTCCTTGCTCTTCCTTTCTTTTCCTCCATTTCTCATGCTTCCTTTGTATTTGCTAATTGTTGGATTTGAACATTATTGGGATTGCTATTTCTTATGCTTTTTGTGAGAGAGAAAAGGAGAGAGAGAAGAGTAAGTTTCTATCATTGTTATCAATTTAGGGTTAATGGAAGTAGGGTTAATGGATGTAGTGTTAATGCTTAGTGTTAATAGATGTTAGTGTTAGATCCTCCATTCATGTTGAAATCTGAACTATACTATCGCTCTCATGGGAACGAACCTACGTGTGACAACTAACTCCGTCTCTTTGATGCTAGATTGACTAGATCTTGGATTCAGGTTAGGCAAGGAAAGAAACCCACTACAAACGTATAGATTGGGAGGTTGTTAAACGAGCCCTTATCACACGGTTCAAACCGTGGAAGTTTATGGAAGACCATTTTCTACTTTTAAGTAAAATTAAAATGGAAAAGTGGGAAATGGTTTGAGATTATATCGAAAGGGTGAAACGTCATAGATCTGAATGTGAACTTGATCTGATTAATGAAAATGCCATGATTATGTGGATTTTGTCTGGTCTACCTAAACGGATCAGACGTGAGCTGAAACGCCATAATGAGTACGCACTTTTGCAAAATGCTATGGACGATGCAATTCGGGAGGAGGATGAAGATTCAGATGATGAGTCGAATGTTAGTATGTTGTCTTATACAGCAGGGCAGACTACTACGACATCCACCACTATTGCATCAACGAACCCAGCAGAAACAAATGGAAAAGTTGTAGTTGCAATTTGATGAGAAGATCAAAGCATTGGAAAATTTCGACAGAGAAGCAAGCAAGGAACCTGAGAAGTTTGCAAAGACTTTTCCTACTAGGAAAAATATCTGGTGTTCTATTTGTACAGGAAATCACACAGTGAACGAGTGTCCTCAATTGAAAAAACGAATGGAAATTAGTGTTTGCCATATGTGTAATTCACCTGACTATGAGACTGCTTTTTACAACTTCAACCCTTGGATAATTCAGCAACAGTATGCCCAGATGGGATATCGAGAACCACAGTATGGAAGAAATCCAATAGCAAGACTACGACAATCTACACTTGGATACCCAAAACGTCTAGCTTTGCCTGCCCCACCAAAACACTCTGCTCCTCCTGCCAATTTGATGGAACCAAAACCTTACGGAAGTGCTGAGAAATGGAGCTATGGTTATGATCAGGAAGGTGGATCTTCAGAACAGTATGCCATTTATGCTGCCGCTCAACAACAAGCCTCGAAAATTTTGTCCAGAGCACCACTTGGATGCTTTGCATGTGAAGAAAATCACAAAGTTGTAGAATGCCCAAATAAAGAAAAATTTGTACCATTCTGTTGTGATTGTGGATATGGGCATTGCTATAAAGACTGTCCAGCAAGACCGAAGCCACCACCAGCTACAACACCTATAAATTTGATAACCATCAAGCAAGGACCAATAGCTCAAAATAAACCAAGTTCACCTGGTGGTCACCAGAGCACAAAAGCAAAAAGAATCAGTAGTGGATCCAGTACCTGCTGATTCTATACCATTGAGTGATACACCAACAGCATCGGGAGTCTATCCAAATCTTGATGCAGAAAAACAAAGATATCAGGATATGAGACAATGGATTAAACATCTGCAAGAAGAAGAGGAATTTGAAGCTGCTAAAGTAACAACTGAAGTTCGGTCTTCACCATTGCAGCCTCCAAGAAATTTACGTACGGATATGAATGATCAATTACATTATCACAAAGAACCCTTCAAGATGACTGAACCGGAAGCACCGCATACAGAATTACTCATGAACATTTTGTCTAGTAAGATCAATATTTCATTGGGAGACTTCCTAAAGTTGGTGCCAAAAGCAAAATAAGTCTTAGCGGAAAAGTTAGCTCAAGAAGAACCAGAGGTCCATCAGAAGCCGCTTTTTTGTGCTGGATTTGAAGAATCTAACGATGTACTCCATGTTGGAGCCGCTTGGGAAAGTGAACAGAAGAATATCACTCTGTCGGAAGAAGCAGCCGTGATAGATGGCGGTTCAGGAGTTAACCTGATTTCTACAAAGCTATGTACAAAATGGGGCCTTACAAAGATTAAGTCTGTTACTTTTGCTATTAAGCTAGCTGTTCAGACGACAGTTCGTCCATGAGGAATGGTGGAAGATATACTTGTCGGGATTGCAGGAGTACAGTTTGTCATTACTTTCGTTGTGATGGACTTATCAGAAGCACCAAATGTCTACTGAGTTCTATTAGGATGTCCATGGTTACGAGTTGTGCAAGTAATTCATAACTGGGGTACCGGAAAAATCACTTTTGAAAATTGTGAACGTGTAGTTAAAGTTGATCCTACGACTTGGACTATCAAACCAGTGGCTTAAAAAGTGGATGATTTTGATTCATCAACAACGGATCACACTTGTGATCGACCAAAAAAAAAATTGGGAGTTCACTACGATTCTCCAATGGATACTGTCAATTGGAACAAAGCTCTTGCAACAATTGATTGTACAGCAGGATATGTGTGTCAACAAGATATTCAATCGGAGATGAGTGAGATTTTTTTATTAGATCAAACTTTGGATACGCCAATCACGTTTCCACTAAATGTGCTGAATGTAGCTTGGATATCAACAGAACCTATACTAGATCCAATTGAGGATGTTCTCATACCAGTGAGTCATGCCTTAACTTATGATGGCAATGCAAAACTTATGGATGAACAGATTTTACATCATATGGATCCGACCAGATTTGGAGTGCGTAATGTTCCTGATGAACCAACAATCAAACCGCCCAAAGCAGTTATATTGAAGGGAGGCAGGATCACATGTTCGATAATGAAGAAACAAGCTAAGCAACATTATAATACGGTCTTGAAATGGGAAAATCCCTCTCAAAAGATCGATTCAAAGGAAGTGCCACCTCTATTGGATAAAGACAAAGGAAAAGTCAAGAATGATCCTCCAAGTCATATATCAATTAATTGCAGGACAATTGTACCATCGTGGATCAGATAACATTTTACGAAGATGTGTTTTACCGCATGAAGTACCAGATTTAATCATGTTTTCACATGATGGCATGGGTGGAGGACACTTCTCTACAAATATTATTGTTCGCAAACTTTTGCAATCCGGTTGTTGGTGGCCTACGCTTCATAAGGACACATAATATTTTATTCAGACATATGATGTCTGCCAACGAGCACGACGGCCTACTCGACATAATTATGAACCCTTACATCCAGTTTTATCGCAAGCACCGTTGAAAAATGGGGACTGGATTATGTTGGTCCTATTCATCCTGATGCGCAAGGATCTCAGGCCTGATACATTATTGTCGCAACTGATTATATGACCAAGTGGGTTGAAGCCAAAGCTATCAAAGTGGCTGATGCAAAATCTATGGCCAAGTTTCTATATGAAAATATTATAATCAGATTTGGATGTTCGATCGAAATTGTTAGTGATCGGGGTACACACTTTGTTAAACAAACAATAAAGTGTTTACTGAAAGATTTTTTTGTTATACACAGATTTAGTACTCCCTATTATCCCAGAGGGAATGGCCAATCTGAATCTTCCAATAAGACTATTTGCACCATTATCACAAAGACAGTTGAAGCAAGTTGGTCCAATTGGGAACATAAACTGCATGCAGCATTATGGGCATTCAGAACCGCTTACAAAAATAGTACAAATCAAACACCTTTTCAACTGGTTTATGGTCAAGATGTTGTTATGCCAGTTGAATTTTTAATCCCATCTTTACACATAGTAGCAATGGAATGATCAAATGATGATATGTCTTTACAACTCCGTCATGAAGCGTTGCACAAATGATGTGAAACCCGATTGATGGCAGTTCATGCCTTAGCAGCAGAGAAAGCCGCTGCAAGGCATGGCACGATTGTCGATTGCACAAGAAAGATATGAACGCAGGAGATCTTGCATTGACGTACAAAACCAAGCTGATCAAGGGTAAGTTGAAGTTTACCAGGGAAGGCGCGTATAAAGTGAAAAAAATCCTGAACTATGGCGCAGTAATTCTTGAGCACTTGGACGGAAAACGATTTGATACTCCTGTAAATGGCAGCCGATTACGCAAGTTTTGGCAGCCTGCTCCGCCAGTTCAGCAAGCCTGATCTCAATATATTTTAATTTTAATTGTTTTTCAATTTTTTGTTTTCAGTATTTAATTTGCTGACTTTTTTGGAAAAAGACATTTAAAAAAAATAAAGAAAAAAATAAGGAAAGACTGATGAGCACAGTATTGTTTATGGAAAATGACTTAGAAAATTATTGATTGGGACAGATTTTGCCAATATAGTATCAGAAACCTTCGTTGAGCTTTCAAATTGTACATGCACCCTTGATTTATCTAAATTGAGGTGGGCGAAGGTTCCTGACAAGAGAAAATTCAATTTTTGAGCTAGGCGAATGTTCAGTGATATGCCATTTTGAAAACCTTCGCCGAGCATCATAACCTCATTATGAACCTTTGCCGACCTGCTACATGATCTTAAAATGTCAAAATTAGGTTGTCCATAGGTCCAAATTGTGAAAAAATGCATTTATGACAGTACTTGGGCGAAGGTTCATCCTTCACCAGCCCTGAAAAACGTTCGCCTGATAGGTTCAGATCCCTAAAAACCTTCGTCGAGATTTTTATAGCCTATTTTTACAAGACTGGACATGCCTGCAAATTTTTGTTCAAAATTGATCAGTCAAACTACTATTCAGTGTAATGGACCCACCAAATTCACCTATAAGTTGGCTGAATTCGATTCATTCCTCACTTGTGCTAGCGAAGCTCTTGCGAATTTTTCTTGCAACCAAAGCCTTCCAAATTTCATGCATTGCCTTCTGATACACTTTCACGCATCTATAATTCCTTTCTGATCAGCATGTCTTCTATCGATACTTCCCAGTCTCCGCGCTATACTATCCATCATGATGTTCCATCTGCAACGGACATCATGATTCTTCATAGCACAAGCATGGTCACTCAGTGGATGACCCTTGCGGAGCCTCTACTCAGTGCAATGGGTATTCATGAGAGAACCTTTTCGGGACGTATCAATATGGATTTCATCACTCTTGCCTTCAGTACGTGGAAGGAAGACAAATCCAAATTTTATGTCACCTTCTAGGGAGCCACACACAAAGTGCGCGTCACTGAGGCCGCACTTGCAGCTATAGGAATATTATGTGGTATGCAGGCCTCACCGAATCACAAGCACGCCAAACATGCCATCGAGCCATTTATTGACCTCACCAACAATCTGCACTGGACCAATGATGGCTACCTTTTGAAAGCCATCACTGAGCCTTCCATCCACGCAGCTGCCCAGCTATTGAATAATTTCCTGATGGTTGGCAACATCAAGAAAGACCGCATCACATCTCAAATCCTTTACGGAAAGTGGAGTCCCACACTAAGTTGGCCAAAGCCCTCTTGAACCATATAATTGGTTCAAGAATGTTTTTGGTGAGCTCAAGCGAGCTATTAAGGCCAATACAAAGCAGCAGTTCACTGTTGGCTCTTTATTGTCCCTCTTTGTCACTTCTCACTTAAAAAATAGAATCCATGGCTTCCACCTGGATTCCGTGCTTTCGATCTACGAAGAAGCACCGACAGAATCATCCCATCAGGTCTCAAGATCTCATATTCGTCGTTGTCCACGCAGCAGGATCGTAATTCTTGACTCGCCTTCCGTGTCACGACGTCGCACTAGGCATACCTCGTTAGCTGTGTTTCCACCCCCTGCTGCTATTCGCATTGAACTTCTCATTCCCCTCGCCTCTACTCCTGTTCAAGCACAGTCTGTGACCATTGGGCCTACCATTCCCATCACAGCTGCCCAGGCCGCCTCACCCCCGCACACCGAAGCAACCTCACCCAACACACAGTTCTTCATGGATATGTTCGATGATTCCGACCCCCTTGGGACCACCAAAATCTTTGGCCCAGCGCCCTTTGAACCCCAATCCCCTGGAAGAGGATTCGGGCATATCCATGAATCTATTGTTGGTGTCGAAGATGTCAGTCAGCAACCACACACACAGGGTAGCCCAGCCACACTTCGGGTCGACACAGCTATAAAGTCACCAAAGTAGTTCGACGCCACGGTGCCTGAAGGGTTTGAAGAGGAGGATACTTTTGAAGAAGAAGAGACGGTGGCACCTATTCCACGCCTACCAACGACAGTACCATCAGGTTCTCCTGCTGCTGCCACCTCCACGATCGTAGATTCTGGTGATGCTCTAGGGTTGGTTTCAAGCCTTGGCCAAGTGATCCAGTCTATGCTGGATAAGAAGAAGAAAATGGAGCAGAGGATCTCTGTTCTAGGATCCGAAAACACTCTAATCAACCAGAAAATTGTCCAGCTGGATCGAGAGGTAAAGATAGCCAAACAACATGAAGATAAGACAGAAAGCGAAAAGAAGTTGGCCCAACAACAAGCTGATCGCTTGGAAACCTACATCAGCTCCTTGCAAAATGCCCTGACAACCGCACATGATCAGGTAGATAAGGCAGTGCAAGATGCCAAGCAACAGGTGCAGCTGCTGAAGGCGCAATTATAGATGGCCAAACAAGATCGCACACGGCTTCAAGGTGAATTGGATGTGACCGCCCTTGAGCGTGATGCCTATTTGCAAACGCAAATACCCCATCATCCGGTCACATCGACGGTGATTGCGTATTTATCCAAAAAAGTGAAAACATACAAGGTGGCCCTTCAAGAATTCCAAGGCCGCTTTGATAGGTTCAAAGGAGCAGCTTCAACCGAGTTGGCAAAGGCAAAAGAGACTATCCCTGCCTATGAAAAACCAGTCGCTCAAGTGTTGGAAGCCGGACCACAAATCTGAGTCCCGGTCATGCCGCCATTCTCCCCTCTGCACCAAGAAGCTGTACCAATGGATACAGGGATTGATTCGAGCATGGACGAGGGGGTGAGCTCCAGATCTAGCAAATCAACCGCCAACCATACCGGCAGTACAAGCAAGTCCATCCTCATCATCGTGGGACCGCCACCAGTTTTGGTGGGGGATACTGTTGGAGGGTTTGCGGATCCCAAGACAATCCTAACCCTAGTTAATAAGTGAGAGGGATTTGGCACCCTGCGTGTGTAAGTCCAACCTGATGATCACATAGTTATTTGATTGATTAGTTAAAAGTTAATAAAGGACTTTAGGCCTTTTTGCGAGACTTTTAATGTCACAGGGCCTAAATGTCAAGTTAGTGAATAAAGTTGGGTTCCCCTCCAATTTTGATGGTTCCCACACTTTTTTAAATTTGAATAAAAGAGAGGCAAGACTGGACCAATAGGATTCAGAGGCCAGAATCCTCCTCTCTACTATAAAAAGGGACCAACTCGAGTTGCTCCTGATGTTCATTAGATTTCTCTTCCTTCCACGTACTGAAGGCAAGAGTGATGAAATCCATATTGATGTGACCTGACAAGGCTCTCTCATGAATACCCATTATAGTGAGCAGAGGCTCCACAAGGGTCATCCATTGAGTGACCATGCTTGTGCTAGGAAGAATCATGATGTCCGTTGCAGATGGAACATCACAATGGATAGTATAGCGCGGAGACTGAGAAGTATCGGTAGAAGACATGATGATAAGAAAGGAATTATAACGCGTGAAAGTGTATCAGAAGGCAATACATGAATTTTGAAAGGCTTTGGTTCTAAGAAAAATTCGCAAAAGCTTCGCTAGCACAAGTGAGGAATGAATCGAATTCAGCCAAGTTATAGGTGAATTTGGTGGGTCCATTACACTGAATAGTAGTTTGGCTGATCAGTTCTGAACAAAAATTTGTAGGCATGTACAGTATTGCAAAAATAGGCTATAAAAATGTCGGCGAAGGTTTTAAGGGATCTGAACCTATCAGGCGAACGTTTTTCAGGGTTGGCAAAGTGAACCTTCGCCCAGGAGGGTCCTTCGTCCAAGTACTATCATAAATGCATTTTTTCACAATATGAACCTATGGACAACCTAATTTTGACATTTTAAGATCATCTAGCAGGTCGGCAAAGATTCATAATGAGGTTATGATGTCCGACGAAGGTTTCCAAAATTACATATCACTAAACATTTGCCTAACTCAAAAATTGAATTTTCTCTTGTCAGGAACCTTCGCCCGTCTCAATTTAGATAAATCAAGGGTGGATGTACAATCTAAGAGCTCAACAAAGGTTTATGATCATGTATTGGCCAAATCTGTCCCAATCAGTAATTTTATAAGTCATTTTCCATAAAAAAAAAATACTGTGCTTCCTTTTTCTTATGCTAATGACTTCTTGACTTTTGCTCATCAGTCTTTCCTTATTTTTATTTTTATTTTTTAACTATCTTTTTCCAAAAAAACTCAGCAAATTAAATACTGAAAAACAAATAAATGAAAAAATCCATTGAAATCAAGCTTGCTGAATTGGCGAAGCAGGTTGCCAAAACTTGCATAATCGATTGCCATTTACCGGAGTATCAAATCATTTTCCATCCAAGTGCTCAAGAATTACTGCGCCATAGTTCAGGATTTCCTTTACTTTATACGGGCCTTCCTCGGTAAACTTCAACTTACCCTTGATCAGCTTGGTTTTGTACATCAATGCAAGATCTCCTGCTTTCAGATCTTTCTTGTGCAATCGATGATCGTGCCATGCCTTGTGGCGGGCTTTCTTTGCTGCTAAGGCATGAACTGCCATCAATCGGGTTTCACATAATTTGTGCAACCCTTCATGATGGAGTTGTAAAGACATATCATCATTTAATCGTTCCGTTGCTGCTATGCGTAAAGATGGGATCAAAGATTCAATTGGCATAACAGCATCTTGACCATAAACCAGTTGAAAAGGTGTCTGATTTGTACTATTTTTGTAAGCGGTTCTGAATGCCCACAATGTTGCATACAGTTTATATTCCCAATCAGACCGACTAGCTTCAATTGTCTTTGTCATAATGGTGTGAAAGATTCAGCTTGGCCATTCCCTCTAGGATAATAGGGAGTACTAAATATGTGTATAACAAAAAAATCTTCCAGTAAATACTTTATTGTTTGATTAACAAAGTGTGTACCCCGATCACTGACAATCTTGATCGGACATCCAAATCTGATTATAATATTTCCATATAGAAACTTGGTCGTAGATTTCGCATCAGCCACTTTGACAGCTTTGGCTTCAACCCACTTGGTCATATAATCACTTGTGACGATAATGTATCGGGCCTGAGATCCTTGCCCAGCAGGATGAATAGGACCAACATAATCCAGTCCCCATTTTTCAAACGGTGATTGCGATAAAACCGGATGTAAGGGTTCATAATTCTGTCGAGTAGGTCGTTGAGCTCGCTGGCAAACATCACATGTCTGAATAAAATTTTCTGTGTCCTTATGAAGCGTAGGCCACCAACAACCGGATTGCAAAAGTTTGCGAATAGTAATATCTATAGAGAAGTGTCCTCCACCCATGCCATTATGTGAAAACATGATTAAATTTGGTACTTCATGCGGTAAAACACATCTTTGTAAAATATTATCTGATCCACGATGGTACAATTGTCCTACAATTAATTGATAAGGTTGAGCCTTATGAATCAATTGTCTCTTCTGTACTTTTGTCAAAGAGTCATTCGGTTGTTCTAGCATCAGGTACTCAACAATATCTGTCGCCCACTCCGGTACTACTTCAACATAGAACCACGCAACATCTGTCAGTTCATCATCCACTTCAGTATTAACTGGTGCGGATTCAATTCACGAAACGTGATCGGCTAGATAATGTTGCTTTCCCTTTCGAACCACAATTCGAAAGTCAAATTCAGTCAATAATAATAACCATCTTGGAATACGTCCAGTATTACATGTCTTCTTTACCAAGTAAAGTAACGGTTGATGATCCGTATAAAATGCAAAGTGCGTTTCCATGAGGTAGTGACGAAATTTTTAAACAAAAAAAATCATGGCTAGCGCTTCATGTTTAGTTGTTGAATAATTCTTCTCTGAATCTGTAAGCTGTCTACATGCAAATCGTATAGGATAATCCTTCTTATAGTCACCTGGCTGCGTCAAAACTGATCCAATGGCGTATTTTGAGGCATCCGTATGAAACTCTAATGACCAATTTAGAGAACACAGTATTGGTGCTGAAGTTGATTTTTTTTCTAACTTTTCAAAGGCTTCTAACGCCTCTACAGTCCAAATAGGAACAATAGTTAGTTTGTATATAGGTCATGCTAAATCCGCAAAGAAGATAATAGAAATTCGATAGTAGTTCGCATGACCCACAAACACATAAACTCCTTGAATTGTTGCTGGCGGTGGCAATTCCACAATAACTTTGATCTTAGAATAATCGGTGGCAATACCATGTCTTGATATCACATGTCCAAGCACAACTCCGTGCGAAACCCATATCTAGCATTTTTCTGGATTTAGAGAAATTTGATATTTGTGGCATCTTTCAAATACTTTCTCCAATCGATCTAGGTGGTCTGTATCTGTACTATGAACTCCCAAGTCGTCCAAGTAAATTTCAAGGAATTTCTGCAGATAATCTTTAAAGGCAAATTGCATTATTCTTTGGAATGAACTTGGTGCATTATAGAGTCCGAACGACATTACTTTGTAAGCATAGGTGCCTCATTCTATTGCAAAAGCAATTTTGTGGCGATCGGCAGGTGCATCCAGATAACTATAAGCTTCTGCTCCAGCAACGTGATCCAAAATGCTTTCAGTAAAAGGTAACAGAAAGTGATCCTTCTCACTTTATTCAATTCTTTGAAATTCACACAGATTCGCAATTTCCCATTTTTCTTAGGAACAATGACAATCGATGAAATCCATTATGTATGCTCGATCTCATAAATGAAATCGGCGTCAAGCAATCTCTGAAGTTCTTTCTTTATCAGATCTGCCACATTAGGATTACAACGATAGAACTTTGTAACCTTTGGAACTACATCAGGTACTAAAGGTATGGTATGTTCAATCACTGATGTCGAAATACCCTTCAAATCTTGATAAGTCCATGCAAAGCAATCTTGATACTTAATAAGTAACAAACATAGTGCTTGATATTGTTCAGGAGTAAGTTGTGATCCCACTTGTACAATCTTTTCCGGTTCTCCTGGTACTGCAAGATTCATTGGCTGCGTCCTAGCTGGGCCATTGTAAACCTCTCTAGATTCTGGCATGTGTTCTTTAGGTTCACGATGTGCTTTAGGTAATATGATAACTACATCATCCAGTGTATAACATTTAAAATGCTCTGGCATATCATGTTGGACTACATTTGCCTGTTCTTTTTCGAAAGGACTTGTCTTGGATCTTTGTTTAGCCATGCAAAGCAATCTTGATATTTTATAAGTAACAAACGGAGTGCTTGATACTGTTCAGGAGTAAGTTGTGATCCCACTTGTACAATCTTTTTCGGTTCTCCTAGTTCAGCAAGATTCATTGGTTGCGTCCTAGTTGGGCCATCGTAAACCTCTCTAGATTTCGACGTGTTCTTCAGGTTCACGATGTGCTTTAGGTAATATGATAACCACCTCATCCAGTGTATAACGTTTAAAATGCTCTGGCATATCATGTTGGACTACATTTGCCTGTTCTTTTTCGAAAGGACTTGTCTTGGATCTTTGTTTAGCCTTCTTAGTAGGAATTGATCGTGGAGGTGATGACTTTCAGGATGATAAATCTTTCTTCACAGGTGAAGACTTCCTAGACGATGATGTCATGCCTTATGAATCAATTGTCTCTTCAGTACTTTTGTCAAAGAGTCATTCGGTTGTCCTAGCATCAGGTACTCAACAATATCTGCCACCCACTCAGGTACTGCTTCAACATAGAACCACGCAGCATTTGGCAGTTCATTATCCACTTTAGTATTAACTGGTGCGGATTCAATTCGCAAAACATGATCGGCTAGATAATGTTGCTTCCCCTTTTTTACCACAATTCGAAAGTCAAATTCAGTCAATAATAATAACCATCTTGGAATACGTCCAGTATTACACGTCTTATTTACCAAGTAAAGTAACGGTTTATGATCCGTATAAAATGCAAAGTGCATTTCCATGAGGTAGTGACGAAATTTTCGAACAGAAAAAATCATGGCTAGCGCTTCACATTCTGTTGTTGAATAATTCTTCTCTGAATCTATAAGCTGTCTGCTTGCAAATCGTATAGGATAATCCTTCTTATAGTCACTTGGTTGCGTCAAAACTGATCCAATGGCGTATTTTGAGGCATCTGTATGAACATGAAACTCTAATGTCCAATCTGGAGAACCTAGTATCGGTGCTGAAGATAATGCTTTTTTTAGTTTTTCAAAGGCTTCTAACGCCTCTACTGTCCAAATAGGAACAATAGTTAGTTTGTATATAGGTCGTGCTAAATCCGCAAAGAAGATAATAAAAATTCGATAGTAGTTCGCATGACCCATAAACTCCTCGAATTGTTGCTGGCGGTGGCAATTCCACAATAACTTTGATCTTAGAATAATCGGTGGCAATACCATGTCTTGATATCACATGTCCAAGCACAACTTCGTGCGAAACCCATATCTAGCATTTTTCTGGATTTAGAAAAATTTGATATTTGTGGCATCTTTCAAATACTTTCTCCAATCGATCCAGGTGGTCTGTATCTGTACTATGAACTCCCAAGTCGTCCAAGTAAATTTCAAGGAATTTCTGCAGATAATCTTTAAAGGCAAATTGCATTACTCTTTGGAATGAACTTGGTGCATTACAGAGTCCAAATGACATTACTTTGTAAGCATAGGTGCCCCATTCTCTTGCAAAATCAGTTTTGTGGCGATCGACAGGTGCAATCTTAACCTGGTTGTAACCACTAAATCCATCCAGGAAAGTATAAGCTTCCGCTTCAGCAAGGCGATCCAAAATGCTTTCAATAAAAGGTAACTGAAAGTGATCCTTCCGTGTCACTTTATTCAATGCTTTGAGATTCACACAGATTCGCAATTTCTCATTTTTCTTAGGAACAATGAAAATCGGTGAAATCCATTAGGTATGCTCGATCTCATAAATGAAATCGGCGTCAAGCAATCTTTGAAGTTCTTTCTTTATCAGATCTGCCACATTAGGATTACAGTGATAGAACTTTGTAACCTTTGGTACTGCATCAGGTACTAAAGGTATGGTATGTTCAATCACTGATGTCGGAATACCCTTCAAATCTTGATAAGTCCATGCAAAGCAATCTTGATACTTAATAAGTAACAAACAGAGTGCTTGATACTGTTCAGGAGTAAGTTGTGATCCCACTTGTACAATCTTTTTCGGTTCTCCTGGTACTGCAAGATTCATTGGCTGCGTCCTAGCTGGGCCATTGTAAACCTCTTTAGATTCCGGCATGTGTTCTTCAAGTTCACGATGTGCTTTAGGTAATATGATAACTACATCATCCAGTGTATAACATTTAAAATGCTCTGGCATATCATGCTAGACTACATTTGCTTGTTCTTTTTCGAAAGGACTTGTCTTGGATCTTCGTTTAGCCTTCTTAGCAGGAATTGATCGTGGAGGTGATGACTTTCGAGATGATAAATCTTCCTTCACATGTGAAGACTTCCTAGACGATGATGTCTTGCTGGAAATCTGACTTGAAGAATCATTCTTGACTTTTCCTTTGCCTTTATCCAATAAGGGTGGCACTTCCTTGGAATCAATCTTTTGAGGGGGATTTTTCTATTTCAGGACCGTATTACAATCTTGCTTAGCTTCTTTCTTCATCATCGACCGTGTGATCCTGTCTCCCTTCAATATAACTGCTTTGGGCGATTTGATTGTTGGTGCATCAAGAATATTACGCACTCCAAATCTGGTCTGTTCATCCATAAGTTCTGCATTGCCATCATAAGTTAAGGCATGGCTCACTGGTATGAGATCATCCTCAATTGGATCTAGTATAGGTTCTGTTGATATCCAAGCTACATTCAGCACATTTAGTGGAAACGTAATTGGTGTATCCAAAGTTTGATCTAATAAGAAAATCTCGCTCATCTCTGATTGAATATCTTGTTGACACACATATCCTGCTGTACAATCAATTGTTGCAAGAGCTTCGTTCCAATTGACAATATCCGTTGGAGAATCGTAGCGAACTCCCAATTTTTTTTTTGGTCGATCACAAGTGTGATCCGTTGTTGATGAATCAAAATCATCCGCTTTTTGAGCCACTGGTTTGATAGTCTAAGTCATAGGATCAACTTTAACTACACGTTCACAATTTTCAAAAGTGATTTTTCCAGTACCCCAGTTATGAATTACTTGCGCAACTCGTAACCATGGACGTCCTAATAGAATTCGGTAGACATTTGGTGCTTCTGGTAAGTCAATCATGACGAAAGTAATGACGAACTGTATTCTTGCAATCTTGACAAGTATATCTTCCACCATTCCTCATGGACGAACTGTCGTTTGAACAGCTAGCTTAATAGCAAAAGTAATAGGCTTAATCTTTGTAAGGCCCCATTTTGTACATAGCTTTGTAGAAATCAGGTTAACTCCTGAACCGCCATCTATCACAAATGCTTCTTCAGAAAATTGTCTATGTTGTATCGACAGAGTGATATTCTTTTGTTTACTTTACCAAGCGGCTCCAACATGGAGTACATCGTTAGATTCTTCAAATCCAGCACAAAAAAGCGGCTCCTGATGGACTTCTGGTTCTTCTTGAGCTAACTTTTGCGCTAAGACTTCTTTTGCTTTTGGCACCAACTTTAGGAACTCTCCCAATGAAATATTGATCTTACTAGACAAGATGTTCATGAGTAATTTTGTATGCGGTGCTTCCGGTTCAGTCATCTTGAAGGGTTCTTCGTGATGATGTAATTGATCATTCATATCCGTACGTAAATTTCTTGGAGGCTGCAATGGTGAAGACCGAACTTCAGTTTTTACTTTAGCAGCTTCAAGTTCCTCTTCTTCTTGCAGATGTTTAATCCACTGTCTCATATCATGATATCTTCGTTTTTTTGCATTAAGATTCGGATAGACTCCCGATGCTGTTGGTGTTTCGTTCAATGGTATAGAATCAGCAGGTACTGGATCCACTACTGGTTCTTTTTTAGCTAACTTTTGTGCTTTGGAGACCACCATCAAGGGTGCACTTGGTTTATTCTGAGCTACTGATGCATGCTTGATTGTTATCAAATTTATAGGTATTGTAGCTGGTGGTGGCTTCGGTCTTGCTGGACAGTCTTTATAGCAATGCCCAGAATGGTACAAATTTTTCTTTATTTCGACATTCTACAACTCTGTGATTTTCTCCACATGTAAAACATCCAAGTGGTGCTCTAGCCCAATTTCTCGAGGCTTGTTGTTGAGCGGCAGCATAAATGGCATACTGTTATGAAGATCCACCTTCCTGATCATTACCATAGCTCCATTGCTCTACACTTCCGTAAGGTTCTGGTTCCATCAAATTGGCAGGAGGAGTGGAGTGTTTTGGTGGGGCAGGCAAAGCTAGACGTTCCGGGTATCCAAGAGTAGATTGTCGCAGTCTTGCTGTTGGATTTCCTCCATACTCTGGATCTTGATATCCCATCTGGGCACACCGTTGCTGAATTATCTGAGGGTTGAAGTTGCAAAAAGCAGTCTCATGGTCAGGTGAATTACACAGATGGCAAACACTGATTTCCATTCATTTTGTCAATTGAGGACACTCGTTCACTGTATGATTTCCTGTACAAATAGAACACCAGATATTTTCGCTGGTAGAAAAAGTCTTTGCAAACTTCTCAGATTCCTTGTTTGCTTCTCCGTGGAAATTTTCCAATGCTTTGATCTTCTCATCAAATTGCAACTACAACTTTTCCATCTGTTTCTGTTGGGTCTTCCCAAGTTTCTCGAACTCATTTAGCATCATTTCTACAATAGTATTGACATTCATTGATGCAATAGTGGTGGATGTCGTAGTAGTCTGCCCTGCTGTATAAGACAACATATTGACATTCGCCTCATCATCTAAATCTTCATCTTTCTCCCAAATTGCATTGTCCATAGCATTTTGCAAAGGTGCGTTTTAGCTCACATCTGGAAACTCAGCGAAGGCAAAGGATCAAGAGTAATATTGGTAATTTTGCAAAAGAGTGACTTTTTTGGCAAAAATATGACAATATGACAACTGATCCTTTGAAACCCTTTGTATTTTTGATATTATTCTTCGTCAACCTGGCAGTAGATAGATCTGAATCACATCTAAGCACAATGAAATGTGCGAAGGTTCTTTTTTTGTATATTTTAGGTTTTGATAATTTTTGGTGTTTTTTGGTGGTTTTTTTTATGTTTTTGGAAATCTGCTGAGATTTAATCTTCGCCCTTCAAACTGAAGGTTTTGTAAACAAAACCAAAAGTGTCTGCAACTCGGCGAAGGTTTCCTGAAAGAGGGTAAAAAGTTCTGAGCTCTGATGACGCTTTTTGCCTCTTTTTGACCAAATTTGACAGATTTGACCAATTTTTGTTATTTTCTCTAATATCTCAGATCCAAATGGATCTTAAGATTGGTGATCTGAATAGCTTTCCATGTTTAATAATCAAATTAGATTTCAAACAAGCAAATCCACTCAAATCAAGCAAAATCAATCCCAAACTAACCCTAAAATGCAGATTTAACACTATTCATGCCACGACAAGATGCCTGTTGCAAGCTAACCATCAACCAAACATGCTGCAAACTGAAAAATTGGCGTAGTTCCCTAGCAATGGTGCCAAAATTGTAGTGGGTTTCTTTCCTTGCCTATTTTGAATCCAAGATCTAGTCAATCTAGCATCAAAGAGACGGAGTTAGTTATCACGCATAGGTTCGTTCCCATGAGAGCGATAGTATAGTTCAGATTTCAACATGAATGGAGGATCTAACACTACATCCATTAACACTAAGCATTAACACTACATCCATTAACCCTACTTCCATTAACCCTAAATCCACAATAATGATAGAAACTTACTCTTCTCTCTTTACCTTTCTCTCTCACAAAAAGCATAAGAAATAGCAATCCCAATAATGATCAGATCCAACAATTAGCAAAATCCAAAGAAAGCATGAGAAATGGAAGAAAAGAGAGGAAGAGCAAGGACATTCATCAATCCATTTCTAAAGAGAACCAATTTGCTTTATTGAAATGAGGAAATGAACATCAGGAGCAACTCAAGTTAGTCTCTTTTTATAGTAGAGAGGAGGACCCTGGCCTCTGAATCCTATTGGTCCAGTCTTGCCTCTCTTTCAATTCAAATTTAAAAAAGTGTGGGAACCATCAAAATTGGAGGGAAACCCAACTTTATTCACTAATTTGACGTTTAGGCCCTGCGACATTAAAAGTCCCGCAAAAAGGCCTAAAATCCTTATTAACTTTTAATCAATAAATCAAATAACTATGTGATCATCGGGTTGGACTTATACACGCAGGGTGCCAAATCCCTCTCACTTATTAACTAGGGTTAGGGTTGCCTTGGGATCCGCAAACCCTCCAACAAATGGATATGTTGATTCACTAAGCATGGAATACAATAGTACATATGAAACATCATTTACAAACTGTATTTTAGACAATGGTATTGGGTGCGAATCACATTACCTCAGGTATTCGTAAGGTAACCAGAGTGTCGGAGAGTCCAACTAGTCATGAATGCTTTCTTCCCAATCACACTTCCTTTGCCATTTTCCACTGGCTTAGCCATAGGTGGTTGGATAGATGATGATATCAGAGGAATGACAATTGCATAATATTGTCACTGGTCACTGTGAAAAATCTCGTTTGCAAATCAATGGACAGCAGCTGCAGTGATGGCCAGGCAGGGCGGAAACACTTCTCTTTGGCACTGAAATTTTTTAAAAGTGATCTCTTTGTTAGCGACGGACAAGTAGGTCACAAGTAGCAGGCAGGTCGCAGGTCTGTGAGCTGTCTTTTCTTCTGTAGACAACGATGAAAGGCCACAAATAGGTAGGATAGATCATAGTTGGCAGGCCACGGGAAGCAGGCAGGGTGGCCATAGGTAGACAGCCCATAGGTGGCCGCAGGCAGTAGGCTAGGTAGGTAGAGAAGGCAGGTCGCAGGTAGAACAAGGCCTACAAACTGGCCGCAGATACAGTAAGTGGCAAGCCCAAAGACAGCATGCAGGCCGGAAAAAATGAGCAGGCCGCAAGTATGTGAGCAGGCTCAAAAACAGTAGCTAGGAGGTCACAGGGCCTATGGCAGGTAGATAGATCCACGGACAACAAATGACAATAGGTTCTCAGAGAGCTCGCTGTTAAGCAGGCGGGGTTGAGCTCCAAACAAGTTTTAGATCCACACGTGCAGAGGTAGTCATAGTGGAATAATCTGAATTTCAGTCGCTGGTGAATATGTCTTGGATTAACTCTTTGGAATCTTATAGATGAAGCAACTATTGTTGTTGCAGTGGTTAAACTCCCTTGATCACACCCACATGACAAGCAAACCAAACATCCATAGCTACTCTTCCATCCACACACACACAATGCAAAACATCAACACGTAACCTATTCAACACATCCCCATTTGATGAAACATCAATTATGGCACATTATTCAACAATCACTTATTCGACTTCTACCAACCAACACTCAACTTTTCAATCAATACTAACTCAATATTACCACCATGTTTGTGTACAACTCATTACAAGAACCTGCACACCCATTGTGTGCGAACCAAGTAAGACCATGTTAATGCACACCTTGCATCACACTCAATCCACAAATCATTCATTCCATACATAATGCTAAACTCAATCAACCAACACTCATGAGCTTCAAACACAATATGATTTTGAAAACCAACAAGCTAGACGGCGCCCCATCCTCAACGTTCATCACTCACATAATGTAAGCACTTTGGGAAAACCCTAAATATAACCAAAAAGGACAAGCACTCAAGCATTCAAGACATAAGCTTACTACTATAAAACAACCCTCCACCAAAATGCGTCAACCACCACAAAACACACATTATAATGAAGAAGTTAGCCACACACAAGCCAATAACAACTCTCAAGCAAGTCATTAACATCCATTCAATAACAATCCAAGCTCCCTCAAGCAAGTAGCTAAAATAGAACTAATGTCACACTCAAAAACAAGTAACCTCACTTCCAAACTACTAACATTGGAATAACTAGCATCAAAATAGAACTAACTTCCAAATACCCTCAAGCAAACAAGCAACTCCCAAAATACCAACTCCTAAAAGTACTAACTCACAAAAGTACTAACATTTGAAATACAAGGAGTTGGCTCCTTCTTATAGGAAAATTTAATGGATTCCCTTCACAATGCCATATTGCCATTCTTCATGCCCTTCAAGCCCTCATTGCCATTTGTCCCCAACCCATTTGATAGTACACCTAGTGGCCTCCATAAGAGAGTGGGGGAGTGGTGCATTCAAGGCTCTCTTCCAAAACTAGCTAAAATGCCATTTTTGTCAAAGGCTAGGGAGGCCATTCAAGTTTCCCCTTTTGTACACCCTAGAAGCCCAAAATGTCAATGGCTAGTGGGTCTACCTCCCAAATTTTTTAGCCTCCAAGTTAGTTTGGCATTTATTATCCAAAATTTGGGTGAGGCTCTTTTTCAACCCCTATTTTTAGTAGGCGGTCTTCATTTTTCTCTGGGTACCTTTGTTTTTGGCCTTTCTTTGATTTTTCAAGGGCCATGCGCCTACTGCTCATTTAGCTGGGTTCTTGGCCAGTTGGGTAACCACTTGGCCCACACGTTTCGTTAATTGCCCATAAATTGCCCATACTTTGCCGTTAGGGTTTCTATGACTCCTTGACACTGAATTCATATTTTTCGGTCCCATTTTTACCTGAAACCTTTCTTTCTCGGTTTTTTCTTTTGTGGTTGACTTTTTCGGCATTCATGACTAGGGCTCCCACGACAACACGGTTTCGTTGAATGATCATATTACATGCTGGTTTTTCAGTTATTGCGAACTTAAGCTTCAATATTAGCCCGATTTTTCGTGCGAAAATATCGGCTAACAGTCCTCGCACGATCCAGGAGAAGATCACCCTTTCAAGAGTGATCTCATTACTCCAACAAGAGGAGGCCAGAAGATCTGCAACCCCCTCAGGCACAGGGTCGGATCCTCAAGCTCTATATTCCAAAAATTAGAAGTTCAGATCAAAAAAGAGGAGCACTAGACATGAGATCAAGAACTGCAGAACTTTAAAATTCAATAATGAGAAGAAGCAATTCCAACAAGAAAATTCTGCCTCAACCAGTTTTTCGATACAAGAAGAAGAAGAAGAAGAAGCATCTTTTATGACCAAGGTCGAAGAACAACAAGATATCGATTCCTGGTATCTCGATTCTGGAGCAACTCAACACATGACTCATGTGAAAAGTACAGTACTAAGGACCATAAATGGATCTTTGAATGATCCACAAGGTGATTGTATGCTTGTTAAACAATCTATCAGAAACTAGTCATCAGAAAACAAGATCTAGTTTAGCAGCTTGATAGGAAACAAGTAGAGACAATCAAAGCATTGATCAAATAGTCTAATCCAACTCCACATGTGTGGAAATAAGGCTGCAGTACGGCCTGTAGACAGTGTTTACAAAGTGCCAAAGCTGGGTTTCATTGGAAAAATAGAGTAATCACCATACAATGAGAGGAAACTCGAGTTTCTCCTTGAGGCTCCAAAAAGTTTCTATCTTCTCACTATGGAGAATGGAAATACATAGTAAAACACACTTCCTATGCAAAGTTAGGTGAAAATCCAGCATGTAATAAGGAAGTAGACTCCACTTTCTTGCCCTAATGTGAAAACCCTGCCTAGATCCAAGAGTCATGCTTGGTAGGTGCATGGTAGGTACAAATCTCATCATAAATCATGGTCTAGATCCTACAAAGTAGGAATCACTACCAAATAGACACAACCACTCCTCTTGACTCATGGTAACCTACTTTAGGTGTGTATGTACAAGTGGCACTTTGGCCATTCAAGTAACCAACAAACAATATTGACAAAATGTACAATATTCTACATGGCTAGATTTGCCAATGTAGGCAATTTTTCACACTCCTCCTCAAATCTAGCCTTGGAGATCACAATGCTTTTATCAATAACTCCAATTGAAGATCTAAGCTTGACAAATGAATCTTTAGGTAAAGGTTTAGTAAACAAATCAGCCAAGCAACTTGATGATGGCACGTGTTGGAGCTTGATCTCTTTAGCTTGCACTTTTTCCCTCACGAAAGGATGAGCAATTTCGATGTGTTTGCTCCTTGCATGGAATGTAGGATTAGTTGCAAGTGATTGGGCTGATTGGTTGTCACAATAGATGATAGGGATCTCCTCCTTCATGACATGAAGCTCCACCAATAGCCTTTTGAGCCACAAGACCTCCTTGCATGTTGATGTCAAGGCCTTGTATTCGGATTCTGTGGAAGATAGGGAGATGGTATCTTGCTTTTTGGAAAGCCATGATACTACTCCATCACATAGAAAGGTGGCAAAGGCACTTTTTGATCTTCTATCCACTTTTTCACCTGCAAAATCCGAGTCACTATAGGCTCTTAAGCCAAGATTAGTTCCTCTATACAAAATACCAAAATTCTTAGTGAATGAAATGTATCTAAGAACTCTTTTGGCCATCTTCCAATGTGAAACTAGAGGACTTTGCATGAATTGGCTTAACTTTCCAACACTATAACTAAGATCAGGTCTAGTTATAGTTAAATAGATCAAGGAGCCAATAAGCCTTCTATATAATGTGATGTCCTCAAAGGATGCTTCATCACAACCAATAGATGCTTTTACATGTTGCTCCATTGGTGTCTCAATGCCTTTACAATTCTTCATTCCAAATCTATCTAGGATGGATGTAGCATATTTAGATTGACAAATGAAGCTAAAATCACATCCTCTAATAACCTCTATTCCAAGAATGAAGCTCAATAGGCCGAGATCCACCATCTTAAACTCTTTTGCTAAAGCAATTTTTACATCTCTAATTCCATCTAGATCATTACCACTCAAGATAATGTCATCTACATACAAAACAAGAATAATGATCATGCCCTAGGTGCTTGCTTGAGCCCATAAAGGCTCTTCTTCAAAAAACACACCTTTCTTTCATGCTTTGCCTTGATGAAGCCCTCGGGTTGCCTCATGTAGATCTCTTCCTCCAAATAACCATTGAGGAATGCATTTGTGAAGTCAAGTTGGAATAGCTCCCAATTGAAGGTTGTAGCAAGACTAATGATCAACCTGATAGTAACAAGCTTAGCCACAGGAGCAAAAGTCTCATCATAGTCAATGCCTTTGGTTTGTAAAAAACCTTTGGCAACAAGCCTAGCTTTATGCTTGCTTATTGATCCATCTTGATTATACTTCAGTCTAAACACCCACTTGCAATCAAGAGGTTTCTTCCCTTGAGGAAGATCCACAAGATCCCAAGTATGATTCTCAATAAGAGCATCATACTCTACTTGCATAGCATCCATCCAACTTTTAGACTTACAAGCATCTTAGACTTCATAGCATGTTGGATCATCTAACATTGAAGTAAGAAAGGTGTAAGATGTGAAAGATGATGAGCCTTCCCTTTGACCACCTTGACCATCATAGGTGAGCCTCAATGGCTCGGATCTTGCCCTTGTAGATCTTCTTGGAGTTCTTGCATCTTGAGGTGGATCCTCAAGTTCTTCTTCACTTGGAAGCTCCTCCTCCATCCTAGCATGATCCTTGGCATCAAGATGATTAGTAGCATTATCATCCAAATCACAAGCATGTCCTTCATAAAAAATAACATCCCTACTCACTATCACCTTGCTAGTGATGGGATTGAAGACTCTATAACCTTTGCTATTCTCACCATATCCCACAAAGATGCCTTTGATGGATGTTGCGTCATCCTTCCTTCTCTTATCCAAGGATTTGTGTACATAGCAAGTGGATCGAAAAACTTTGAGATCTTTGAGATTGGGCTTCTCTCCAAATAGAGCTTCAAATGGTGTGATTCCTCCAATGGCTTGGTTTGGCAATCTATTGCACAAATAGTTAGCACAAGTTATTGCTTCACCCCAAAATGGTTTGGATAGAGAAGCATCTAGCCTTAAGGCCTTAGCACACTCACAAAGAGATCTATTTCTTCTCTCACTCACTCCATTTTGTTGAGGGGTGTATGGACATGACAACTCCCTCTTTATGCCATTAGAAATACAAAAGTCAATCAACTTATTGGAGATATATTCACCTCCATTATCACTCCTTAATACCTTAATCTTGGTACTAAGTTGATTTTCTACCAAAGTCTTGAACTTTACAAAAGAATCAAACACCATTGATTTGCTAGACAAGAGGTACATCCAACAAAATCTAGAATAGTTATCAATGAATATTACATAGTACTTGGCACCACCATTAGACTCATGTGAAAAACTATGAACATCCGAATGGATGAGTTCAAGAGGAGAGTTTGATCTTGATGTAGATCTTGAGAAGGGTAGCTTGTGAGCCTTTGAGAGGCTGCATGCTTCACATCTCTTCCCACACTTTGACAAATGCTTGGGGAGTCCAACTGCAAGCTCCTTTGTAGCCATAGATTCCATGGCTTTGTAGTTGGGGTGGCCCAACCTTTTGTGCCACAGTTCCACCTTTGATAGCTCCACCTTTGCCAAGTTAACACTCTCCACTGCAATATTAGCATCAAGCTTAAACAATCTACCTTGCTTAAAGCCTTTGGCTATACATTCATCATTTCTAAGGATGGAACAAACTCCATGCTTAAATTGTACATCTAGGCCATTATCCATTAGCTGGCCAACACTAAGCAAATTCTTGGTTAACTTAGGAACATAAAGAACATTATCTAGATTCATCCTTTTGGATGATCCCACATACAAGGGAATTGTTCCTATTCCACTTATCTTACATTCTTGACTACTTGCAATATGGATTGATCTATGTAAGTCATTGTAAGAAAGTAAGGTGGAGAATATGTCCTTTTGATCTGTCATGTGGGAACTTGCCCCACTATCAATCCACCAAGAATCATTGGTGTTGCTCTTGGATGATGGTGGTTTGTTGGAAACCATCAAGGATGACTCTTCATCCTCCTCTTCCTCCTGATGTGCAATGTTGCTTTGTTTTCTCTCTTGTGCCTTCTTCTTCTTGAGACATTCTGATGCAAAATGTCCTTTCTTTCCACAGAAAAAACATTTGTACTTGGACTTGTCTTTGATCTTGCCCTTTGAGCTTGAAGCCTCATCCTCCTCCTTGGTCTCCTTGAAGTGCTTCTTCTTGCCATTGGTCTTCTTCTTGATTTTGAATGAGAAATTAGCTTTCTCATCACCATCCTGCAGAGAAATAGCATTCATTCTTGCATTGGTATGCAACATCCTACACTCTTCAGCTACTAATACACTGTGTAGCTTTTCTATAGTAGGCAAAGTGCCTTGGATTGCAAAGCTTTGGACCAAATTTGTAAAGCCACTCCCTAGACCATTTAGGACAATTTGAACAAGCTCACTATCTTGAATCTTCTCTCCAATGGAAGCTAACTCCCTATTAAGAGACTTGATTCTTAGCACATAATCTTGTGCATTCTCATCACTCCTCTTCATGCTTTGTAATATCTGATTCCTAAGCATGAGAACCCTCGAAGTGTTACTAGACTCATAGATCGATTCTAAAGATTTCCAAGCCTCTTTAGCACTCTTACATGATGATACTTCCCTTAAAAGATCATTGCTTACATTCATCTTAATACAGTGAAGTGCAAGCCTAGACCTCTTCTTGTATCTCACTAATTCCTGTGCACCTAGAGGTTCATCTTCATCATCTATTAGAAACTCATAAAGATCCTGGAGCACCATTAGTGACTCCATCCTCACTTTCCAAATAGCATAATTGGTAGAATTTAACCTCTCACTAGCTTCTAGAAGGTAGGCTCCCACTGATCCCATCTTACTAGCAAGATTCTACACACAAGATATAGATTTGTTTGGACCTGAAACTCACAAAGGTTTCTAACTTGCAGTGTTTCACTCAAATGTTGACTTCTAATCCAACAGATGGATTTGTAATCACAGTTCTATCACTCCCTCACAAGCTGGAATGAAGATAAGATGAGATGAAAACTACACTCAAGCAAATCTTGCCAATCTTGGCTATTCTTGGACAAAAACTGACTCTATCTCTCTCATTCACTTTGATGTACTTTCAAGACCTGGTTTCCACTTTAAGAAGGTCTGAAATCAGCCTAGATAAATTAGTTTTCATGAAACAAATTCAAAACTAATCAATGGCAAGTGATCTTGGTAGCTTATCCTAGAATTTGCACCAAAAATTACATCAAACTGACACCATATGAATTTTCTATGATCCAATGAATATGGGTTATTAAATGCTGGTTCAGAGATGCCCACACGTGGGATTTTGATCCTGAAAAAGTTTGGGATCAAATCCCCTCACCAAAACCTGGATACCAGCTCGCCCTTCCAATACTAGCTTATTGCACCAAAACTTGCTAAAACTGGATTAGATTCAAACACAGATCAATGGCCTTGTACTTGGCTCTGATACCATGTGAAAAGTACAGTACTAAGGACCATAAATGGATCTTTGAATGATCCACAAGGTGATTGTATGCTTGTTAAACAATCTATCAGAAACTAGTCATCAGAAAACAAGATCTAGTTTAGCAGCTTGATAGGAAACAAGTAGAGACAATCAAAGCATTGATCAAATAGTCTAATCCAACTACACACGTGTGGAAATAAGGCTGTAGTACGGCCTGTAGACAGTGTTTACAAAGTGCCAAAGCTGGGTTTCATTGGAAAAATAGAGTAATCACCATACAATGAGAGGAAACTCGAGTTTCTCCTTGAGGCTCCAAAAAGTTTCTATCTTCTCACTATGGAGAATGGAAATACATAGTAAAACACACTTCCTTTGCAAAGTTAGGTGAAAATCCAGCATGTAATAAGGAAGTAGACTCCACTTTCTTGCCCTAATGTGAAAACCCTAGCCTAGATGCAAGAGTCATGCTTGGTAGGTGCATGGTAGGTACAAATCTCATCATAAATCATGGTCTAGATCCTACAAAGTAGGAATCACTACCAAATAGACACAGCCACTCCTCTTGACTCGTGGTAACCTACTTTAGGTGTGTATGTACAAGTGGCACTTTGGCCATTCAAGTAACCAACAAACAATATTGACAAAATGTACAATATTCTACATGGCTAGATTTGCCAATGTAGGCAATTTTTCACAACTCACCATCAAGATTGGTTCAAAGATTATAAATCTTTCACCCATTCTCGAGTTGTGCAACTTGGAGACAACTCATCACATTCGATTCAAGGTGAAGGAGCAATTAGAATCGAATTTTAAAAAGGTGAAGTCAACTTGTTGTCCAACGTTCTCCACGTTCCAAATTTGACCGTTTGTTCTTGCTTGATTAGATCGAAATCGCCAATCTAGATCAATATTTGAATGTTGTTTTGTAACAGATTGATTTGTAGATCCATTTAGGGTCCTAATTACTAGCTTCTTAACATTTCCTATTATGTAAGATTTTATTTCTCCTAGAAAAGGGTCTTTTATTTTCCAAGAAACAAAATTAAATGGCTTATCCTAGAAATCCTCATCAAATCCTTTAGTTGAAAAAGTCACAAATTTTTTTTGGCACTTGCATAATATGCAAGGAAAGGCTCGAGGGCCTAAGGCCTTTCCCTGGTCAAAAAGCCTTGCCCAAGGTTGTAGTAACCAATTCTGTAGGCAGTAGGCATAGTGGCCGGCCAATCTAATGATATCATCTTTTTGGTGTGCGGCAACAACTGAGAACCTACATAAGCTCTCGTAGGAATCTTTGTAGTCTTCAAAACTACCTGGGATGAGTGGCCATGTGAATCTGAGGGCTGAACTTGTGGATGGTCGTAGCTCAAAAACCTAGAGATCTAGAGGAAACTCCATGGGCGGTAGATATAAATTGTAAGCATCGAAGTTTTTGTAGAATAGACTATCTGACAATATTTCTTTGTGGTGCACAGGGTAAGTGGGTAAAGAGTTGCAGGAACTCTGAGGCCTGATTGGTCCTCTTGTTGTTTCGTTTCTCTAGTATTCATGTAACTGTCTAGCTACGGTAGTTTCGGTTGCAGCTAGTTCCACCTTGGTGTTGGCTAGGATCTTTTCTTGCCCTTTATACCCCTCCCTATGGCTTATCTGTCTTCTTTCACTAGCCTCCTTGAGGTCATTGTACTTCTGCTTCCAGGTATCTCACTCCTTATTGGCGCTAACCAGCTCGTTAGTGGCTCTGATTCATAGGTTCTTTTGTTTTTTCAATTCTTCTTTTAGACGTTGGATCTCTATGTCGGTCCTCTGTTCTTCCTTTAGTATGAACCTCATCAGTTTTCTATGGCGTTGTCGGGCTGATTACTGCTCTGTGGGTCTTCCATACTCTTTTCAGTAGTGAATTCCATAACCTGTGTTTTAGCATTTATATACATGAATATACAATTTGTTGATTGTATAATTTTTTTTTAAACTGTACACCCCTCTCCCCTTTCGTGTGTATCTGTCAGGTTCATGCTAGGGTAGGGGTTTTACTATGTACTTAGGCCGTGTGCATTAACCCATGGGTTATGCTACTATGGTGTGACCTAAAACAAGTTCTAGATAGTTCATGGCTCATTAGCTGATGTAATTGGGCTAGGAGTTGGGGATTCTCTAGACCTACCCAGTTTATCCGACTTCTGATCCATCGAAACTCCATACCATGTCTGGGCTTTCGGGATTGCCCATAGCTCCGTAGCAATGGTTATGGGCGAAATGACTACCCTACCTGGCTCACATTGCCAGTAATGATCATGGTCGTAGGCTATCGCAGCTAGACTATCAGCACGTTGGTTCTGTGCTCGTGGAATATGCATCCATTCGACGTGGAAAATCTCTCTAGTGTATTTGTTGATGGCAATTGCATAGGCCTGTAAGGTCCTACTTTTGAGTTGGTATACGCCAGTCATACCTCAGATTAGGAGTCGTGAACCTCCCATAATTCGAAGGTTGCCTATAGTGCGTGCAACCCTCATGGTCATTTGTAGACCAATTAGAAGGGCTTTGTATTCAGCAGCGTTGTTCGTGAATCCTTTTCCTAATAGGACTCCTATACTGGCTAGTTCAGTCCCGTTGGAATTCTGCAATACTGCTCCTATGGCGCCTTCTCTATTCGAATGTCTACAGGCTCCGTCTACCTTCAATGTATATGTCCCAAGTTCCTGGGTGAGTTCCATATCACAACAATAATTTTTTTTTCCGATTTTTCTTCATTTATGAATTTTTGTTTGTGTCTTTTGCACCCTTCCGTTCAGCGTATATGTACAAGGTCACTAAGGCTACTTCTGATCCTTTGAGTGTTCACAAGACTCCATGATGCCTCTAGGTCGTTCACTTCGATATATGAAAAAGGTGAACAGGAAAAGGTGTTACATACTGTATAGGTGGCATCATGGGGGAAAGGCCCTTGGAAAAGAGACTTCATTCACCATACCAATCTTAAAAGGAAACTCAAATCAAACTATGGAAAAGCTAAACCTTGAACCCGTATCATATGTTTAAAAAGTTATTGAGATACAAAAGAAAGATAAATTCAACGAGCAACTCAATGTCACATTTGAACTGAATTAGGATCATTTAAAATCTCTCCACAAGGCTTATATACTACTTTATAGAATCATCAATTATAATAGGCGGTCCTTGAGAGCCTTTGTTTCCAACTAATGAAATCGTATCATAGTTACAATAATACCGGTCTGAGCATTTGCACATGTTGGGTATCTCACTCCATGTGAGGATTCAAAAAATATCCAAACTTGTTTTTGCAGGTCTGCATACCTACTCATGGAAAATGACACTCTACAGGATGGATCGAAAATACATCTGCAAGAGTTGAAATTTCCCAAGGTTGAAACTACAACTAAAGGACCGAAATAACCAATTTCAATTTTTTTTAAAGGATAAAAAAATTAGGTGTCTCCACCATTTGCCTTCTAGAAATTTTTTGGTGTTATTATATGAATTGTGCACAAGTCATTAGGCTTGGTTAACTATTGTGATTGTTCTTTAATGTCTTAATTCATATTAAGTGATTTGGAATACAAAGAGTTTCTTATGCCAACACAAGAAAATATTCAGATGCAAAGTTGAGATGTCTTTTTGGGACATTTCAATCTTTTGAGTTGAGAATTAGATGTAGTAAAAAAATATCTATTTATTGGTCGATGCATGTAAGAATATATTTTCATGCTTGTAAGTGGCCACAATATGGCAAAGAACCAACATATAACTGATTGGCTTATAGTGTAAAACTATAAATTTGTCTATTTATGTTTTATTGTACCAAAATAAAACTTAAACACAATGACTTTAACTTCCAATGATTCTTATATGTTGTGCACATATGTGTTCTTCCAAGAGCATCTTGTGGTGAGCACCCAACATATAGAGAAAAAACCATTGATCAAATGAGATCCCACTTTCTTGCAAAATCATTCTATTATTGGTTCCACTTGAGGAAAGACCTAGCCCTAAGCTAGCATGCTTTTACTATGTGCTTGAGCTACGCTTTTGGACATCAACTATTCCAAGAGAAGACATATCCTCTTTGAGAACCCTAGTTGTTGCCTCTCTTTTTTTCAAATAAATTAGAGCATATTTTTAGCATTTGAAGTTAAACCACAAAGGGGAACTAGCAACCAACTCCTTGGTACCTACTACTAATTCTTGTCCTCTAATGATTGGGGTCCATATGAACACAATAGATGGAAAGTCCTCAAGGGCATGAATACATTAGACATTCAAATGATATTATAAGAAGTCTATAATGAGCCTATAAGTGGTGGTGATTTTTTAGCAACTTCTAGGTGAAATTTCTAGACATAATCAAGTTGCAATAATAGCTTTTGATAAAGATGGAAATGATGCTCTTATGATTGATTTCAATTATTGAATTCCAACTATTCACAATACCATATCTATATGATTTAAGTTAGGTAAAATCCAAAGGGATGATGTAATCTTTATGAGTGTCAAAATTTGCATTTGAGAATTTTTGCATTTGTCATATGCCACAAAGCCACATGAGCCAATATAACTTAAAGCCAACATAACATTTATTTGGTAGGAACCCATTCTTGTGGGTGTTCGTTAATCAATGACTCAATGATATGAATTAGGCTTCTATATAAAGCTTGTATTATTTTCACATCCACATACCAACACACTCCTACTGGTCATTGCTTTTACTTGTAATATTACATAAAGCATATACTTGAAAAATGTGGCCTACTTGCCCAATATTTACGGAGATGAGTTGGGATACCAATATTGTGTTGAAGACATGTTACTTTTCCCAAAGACATCATTGAGACTATTTTATGCTTAATAGTGAGGTTCAAGCATATAATAGCCAAATTGAACTAGCCTTAAATAGTGCTCTCTTTTGGACAATATCTAATCTTAACATTTTTACTTTGATAAATATGCTCAAGAATGGTTTGTTACATTGTTAAAAAGGAGTGGCTATTGTTAAAGTTTTTAATCAACTAGCAAACATTACTACCAATAAAATTATGTTTCATGAAGAATTTGATGTATGACAAGTTCTGAATGATGCAATAAGTAATAATGTCTCACTCTTGATTTAGGAGTGCAGATTCCATCCATAAATATTCTAGAAACTAAAACATCGTTATGATCATCTTTTACATGTTCAAAAACTCTTGATGAACTCAATGCACCTTCGAACGACACACACATTGTTTCATTAACAAAATGCATGTTCTAAGAGCAAATGATCAAATGCCATACCAACCATACATGCTAATCATTATCAATCCTCAAGATGGGCTTTAGAGGCAAGTCTCGCAACAAGATGCTTTGCTTTTATGGATACCTCCACTTTTAGAGGTGTGCTAGAGACTTCACAACATTGTATAAACAGAAGAGTGAATCAGCCGATTGTACCATGATATTTCTGATAATTGTAACTTTCTAGAGTTGGTGACATGTCCAATAGGAATGGCTAATTGATCAAAAACACAAGTTTCATGCAAGTATAGTATGTGAGTCTTTATTGGCAAGTGGTGAGTCCAATGATGAAAATTCTTGGGAGACAACAAAGCTACACATAAAGCAATACAAAACTTTAGATGTAATGAACAAAAAGGAGATATTCTTAAAATCCAATACGCAATATGAAATTCAATATGAGTGAATGAGAATCAAGTCTGATTGAGAACAATAATCTATGACTTGCATTGATGATTAAAGAAGGGTAAGTACATGAAAAATGGATCTATGATTCAATATAAAGCATAACTATAAATAAAGCTAGGTACTATTGACAAAGCTTCAATAGCTTAATCTTCTACTCTTTCAATGCTCTTTGGGGCTCGTCGGGATGCCTTTCTTAAACAGATAAGAGAGTGTAGCAGCTCTACCTCAAGCCATTACCTCTCCATAATCAACTCCTTGATTTTCTAAAGTTTTGGCCTTAGATTCAATGCAAACTTCATGATTGAACACATGGCAACCAATGAGTGACTCTTAGAGAGATATCCTTGGCCCTTGGAATGACTATTTGATGATGACTTAGAACAAGTTGAAGTTGGTACTTGCATATATTCACATAGTCCATGACTATGATTCTTGCAATTATCATAAATATGAGATTTGCATTCCTATTTAATTGCTTTTTTTATTTGTATTTTAAGAGTCATGCCAAAAGCATATTTTATGATTATAAACTTTGTTGAACTTCTCTACATAGGAGAACAAATTGACCTTGATGGCTTGATTTTCCAAGAGAAAATTTCTAGTAGAGGAAGCCGAACTGAGGGCACTGGCAAAAATCGTGCAACAAAAGAGAAGTACATGGAAATTCTCATTATTGAATCTTGTTTAAAAAAAGTGCAATATTAATACATACCACCTATCACTATTTTTTGGTGTCCATCGAATATATTTTGCATAATTGGCTGAACTTTGTAAGGAGTTATAGTCAATTACACACATCACTTTAATCGTCCATGTGCTTATTGAGATTTGTTTATTATTCTCAGGTGTGTGCTAACTATAATTGTGCAAATTTGTTTCACATACCATTGTCAAGTGCCATTACGGCTAGCACTTCCATCTCTCCATCTTGATCACCATGCTTCTTTATTTTTCATTCTCCATTGAGTGTGCAGGCTTAAATCATATTACTACGAATCGAATTACAACTGTACAAGTCCATTACGATGGATTACTTCATCTTTTTGTGTTGGCCACATTGCACTCACTTTCGATGCTCACATTTCAAAGCTTGCAATTCTCGCAACATTGTATCTCAATGAATTTCCATTTGCATGCTATTCTTTATTTCATTGTGATCAAAGATGATCCTTAGGTTTGACTGGGTGTGGTGACTGGGGCTAAGATATAACCCTACTAGGTGCTAGTGGACTTTGCACTATAATTAAGGAAATAAATTTTCCTAGGTTTCCTATGGATCTTTCTTTCATATATCCTTTACAAAATCCAATTTTTCGAACTTCATAAGAAAGGTATTTCATATTTCATGACAATAGTCTTACAAGAGAAACATACATTACGTTGCTAGATTAAATATATCATGATGCGTGTAGTTTTTGGAGATAATTCGCAGGTTAAATAAGCTCGAGGATTCATCTAGTCATTTAGTTAAGTGACTCGAGCAGCTAAGTAGTTAGCATCTCATTCTTAATTCAAGACCCCAACAAGTCTTTCAAAGTTCTCTTTAGAATATCCTCCAGCTTGGGGCTTCATAGGGTGCTTCAAATTTCATGAGATTACTCTTGACTAGTGATATACTTAAACAAATTCTGTATTGCTGGATTTGAGCATACAGTTATGAGTCTAGTCCTAGAGATTAATGGCAAGTTACATTTTTTTAGGTCAACTTATGTGAAGAAACCTACTTGAGTACCAAATAAAACTAGAAAATTACGTAAACCTTCCACATTCTAGCCTCCACATAGATTAGTCTTAGATTGTCAAATCGGTCATGCATTCGTTGACCTACACAAGATTATTGAGCAATGACACTTCGACACATTTGAAATCGTGGAAACTTGACAATAAAATTATGGAAGGTAGGCCCGAATACAAATTCATCAGCAACCCCCACAATCCAAGAGTAACAATGCATCTTGGCCCAACTATTGGTGTCCACAGGTTATAAATTTTAGAGGTTTAAGCATTGCATGTTATCGTTTCTTTCACTCTGATCAAAGATAGACCCTTACGTTTGACTAGGTGTGCTAAAGAGGGTTAAGACATAAATGTACTAGTAGGGTGTCAGTGGGCCTTACACCAAAATAAGGAGTTGAGTTTTCCTAGTTTTCTATAATACGTTCTTTGATGTATCCTTAGAGAATCCAACTGAAGGAATTCATAAAAATATTTCAAATTTCCTTTGATAAAACTGAAGATGTTGTGTTATTGTAATAAGCATATCGTGCAAATTGTGGTTCTAAAAAATAACTTTGAAGTTTAGGTTCTCAAGGAATCTTCTACTTAGAGTGATTTGTAGTCATCACCTGATCCCCAATCCAGGAGCCCCATCATCTCTTGCATTGGAATAAGGAGATGAATTTTTCCTAGTTTTCTCTAGAATATCCTTCAGAGTCCAGCCTTAGGGCTTAAGGGTACTTCAAATTTCATGAGAATTGTTTCAAGAAGAGTGACATACAAGGAGACAAATTATGTATTAGTAGATCAAGCATGCTTGATGAGGCTGCCCTAGAAATGATTTGCAAGTCATATCTTTGAAGTTTGTAGTTTAAGTTTCTGCCAACAAAACCCACTTCAGTATTAAATGGAACAAAAAAATTATGCAACCTTCCACATTCTGAGCCGCACACCCAAACTCCTAAATTGGTCAAATCCATCATGAATTCATGGACTATACAAAACCATTGAGCAATGAACTTCCGACATTTGGGAAGCACGAATATTCACAATAAAAAGGAAATTGTGGATGGTAGGCTGAATACTGCCCATTCATCTTCAATCCCCCAATGAAGGAGTCACAGTCAAACTCTTTGCCAGTCTACAGCAAAATGCTTGCACTGTGCAGCAAATTTATTTGTCAAAAAATGCTGACATTTTATGCACCAAGTGGGACAGAAGCACTAAGGCTTCTCCCCACGCTTAGCTAAGTTACAATGTTTCTTCAATAAGAGCGCAAAGCAAAACTTCATGAACCTACCCATCCACACTGAAGATATGCAAATTTCACAATAAAAAAGTCACTGTAACAGCTGTAGAGTATTGCGAGGAGCACTGACCCAAAGGCTTCCAGCTATGGCAAACCTCCATGGTGCAGCAACCACTTCTGGAGATGCATAATCTATGCCCACTCTTGGTCCGGCTAGTATACCATCTGGTGAAGGACCATCCAGCAATTCAAACCACCTGAAATGTAAAAATCGAAAATATGAGATAGGTAATCTCCAACAGCTAGGACATTCCAGGAAGACAGCATCAGGACCTCAACACTATCAATTTCTCCTGATACTGTAATTTTGCTCATCAGATCACCTGTGTTATTATTTCCTCTCTTGAACACTTGCTGGAAGCCTAAAACTTAAGTTGAGAAACTTGTAATTATTCATCACCATCTCAAGTTGGGAAGGTAAGCATACAAAGTCAGTTGAATGAAGGAACAAATTTCCTATTTGGTGTCTGGTAGGCGTAAAAAATGATGACCCATTTTGTTTCACAGCCCAGCTTTTTGAGTTCTAAAATCCCCTACAAGATCCTCTTTCAAGCTCCTGAGATTCCTTTTGGGCAACTTGGTCATTTAGAGTGATAATAGCAGGGAAACACTGGGACCTGAAAAGAAAAGGTATTCTTACAGATTTAAGTGAAGATATATACTATGATCTTTTAGCATGGGTTCGTCAAGGTGACCAAACTCCTGGAAAAAAACTACATGGACATCCGACTTCCCATCTAAAAAAAAATCACTACAAAAATGAAACCAAAATTTTTTCAGAAATTGAAAAGGCTCAAAAGTCCTTCAAACAGGCAATTTTAGACTAGGCACCTAAAACATGTTAAGCAAAATGCACATGACAGTTAAGTTTGACATTTTATAGGCAGAATTTCATTTCCATGCACATGTTCCGAAACAAATTCAGAAGAAATCAGGCACCTGCAATTTGAAGTAGAGAGTTGTCAGCATTGTAAAGGAAAGGTGTACAGTAAAAATCTAAGGAATATTTTGCTGATAAAATACATGAATTAGATCACGAGATGCAATGTTTGAAGCTAGATTTGATTCCAGGTGGAAGTACCAGCAGTGTACAAAGGATGGTTGCACCACTCGTTGTTAAGTCTAAAGCTTTCCCAATCTGCAGCCATGACAAAAAGAGACGCTAGTTTTATCAGGTCCCCTTTCTTCGCTATTCTTTAGGCTAGCATCTTAAAGAGGGAAGTTCAGGTTGGAATGCCATCAAAGCCTCTCATCCATATTATCCTCACCATGTGGTGACATGCATTTTTAGAGGAAATGGATATTTAATCTTTTCTACATGCTGCAAATTGAAAGTAAAACTGGGAGAGAACATCAATAACGAAGTAACGGTAACTCTAGCTTTCTTAGATAAGTTCCACAACAAGGAATGCTTCTAGAAAGACAGAGACTTGAAAACGGGATTGATGAATCATGGGTGAAAGACTTCATTTAAAAAAAAACCATTAAAAATTGTTTGATGCATATCTCCAAGTCTAAGATCTTGAATACTGCAAAACCCTTGCAACAACCTCGCAAGTTGCATTAGCGCCCATGCTCTTTCTCCACCATTTCTTCCCTTATAAACCCTTTAGAATACCTATTCTTGATGCATACTTTCTCTTTCAAGCATCTATTGAGGTTCTCACATCAGATATTTTAGACTCTTAACACCCTTGCAGCTCTCCGCCAAACAAATTTTCTTTTAGCAAGAATCCCCAAACATGCGCTTAAAATTCAGCTATTTTGACTCTATAATGGGAAACCATTCACAGAGTTGGATATTGCAGCACCAATAAACAGCAACTCATAAGGTACCTCCACAACATACAGAGCTATTTGAAAAAGGACTGTTGATAAGTTTTTGCCTTCGCTTACCATGACTACACGGGCATCCCATTGAATTTGAAGCAGGGGTCTTCTTGAATACATTTTTGGATTTCAGATTTACCTTAGCAAGCACCAAACTGAAGATAATTCAGATAGGTACCACTTGTGCTTCCTATCAATGAGCCAGTTTGGGGGAAAGAAACAGCTATAACGTGTTCAAGGCATTACAATGTTCTTACAGTTAGCTTTATCTCATAGCTTATCCTATGTACTGTCCAGTAATGAATCTCCCATGATAAGAAGCTAGGATGAAGAGAGGCTAAATGTTGATTTTCTTGAAACTTGGATGCTGCAGGGATCACAGTGGTAGCAACCAAGCATTTGAAACTCCTAACTTGAATTGTTTCATACCATTGGGAAAAAACACGATTTCGATGGTTTTTATGGTAGTATTTTTTTTTTAAAAATTTTGTATGCACTGTGTAAGCCTACTTTTCCCAAATACAATCATATCTATTCTGATGTGCACTGATTAGACATGCAACTGATTGGGGGAGCATATTGAACCATCTAAAATCATAACAAACTGTACCGAACCATGTATGTCTCGGAACGATCCCTAGGTTTAAAAAATCCCGATGTGACCAATTCTAGCTACAAGGACAAAAGCATCTTCTAACCCTTCGAGTGTCATAATCAATTAGTTGTAACTTGCTAGAAGGTTGTTTAGAATCGTGCATATCACTTGCTGGAAGGCTATTAAGAATCATGTTATCAATTGCTGCTTCTCTACAGTGGCTCCTGCTGATTTTAGTTTGCCTCGCTATTCCTTTGAGCTTCTCAATATGTGGAGCCATTGCTTTCATCTTTCATCATCTTGAGGTCACTCAATTGTTTTATAAGTAGCAATATGCTTGATATGCCCTTTGCCTAATTGAGAGGAAGAAAATCCTCTTGCTTTACCTTTCTAACAACACTACAAACAGAAGACATGGCCCTCAATGAAAATTGAAAGGAAATATTAGAAGAAAAACAACACATGCTTACCAACCATGCGAGCACAGAATGTGTGGTTGTTGTTTACTAGTCCGCACTTGCAGATACGACATTCTCATCACACGATCGTATGACAATGAAAGTAGAGTCTTCTCCTCTCCTCCAGTGTACCCTTTCCTCATTTCTAACCCTGAAAAAGTATGTCTCCCTTCTCCATGACCCACATACAGGTGGAGAGGAGGGATGATGAGCTAGAAGAGTTGATTATCATATTAAGGCTACAAAATCATTATGAAAAGTCATGGGCTCTATTTTCCTAGTTGCAAAGGAATGTTAAAACTAGTCACTTGTGCCCAAATTGCCTAATATTAGCTCTTTTTGTCCTGACTCCTCATGTGGGCACTCTTTCCAACTTGCAAAGATACCATAAGTAAAGCTCTCAATGTTTTCTTTCTAACGAGCCTTGCACACTCTGTCTGATCAATACTTATGGCTACTTCTTGTCTTGCAAGGCATTAATTCTCAACAATTTTTTTACTCAAACCAATTGTCGAAGTATCTACCACAATCCTTGGGGTCATCAAACCCTTAAACATTCAAACAACCAACCTCTTACAAATAGAGAAACATGGGCATTATGCCCTGAGTTGTAAAAACCATGAAATCATGTAAAGGACCTAATGACTTTGCATGAAGAATATATGATAGTGCCTCATGAACCATCACAGAATGGCTCAAAATGTGGAAGTGGAACACCAAAAAGATTGATACACGTGCCTCCTTGAACCTACAAGATAGCAAGATCCCCCTAATGAGAGACACATGGCTATGTAAGCCCTCTCTTTGTTATCTTTCATCGCTTCTGCCAACATGCAAACGTTGGGCATATCCTTCCTCATCCACTTTATTGATCTTAGATCCACTCATGATCCCTGAACGGCCACTTCCTCTTCATCGTCCAGCTCTAGGTTGAGTAATTGAGTTCCTCCAACTTTTGACAATTTTGAGATCATTACATCTGATTACTTCTGATACCATATCTTCCACAAGTATTAGAACATGATTTCAATGTGTAAAAATAAAATAAAACAATAATTATAGCGTTCCGGAAAGCCACCCCCCCCCCGAAATGCGTTCCGGTGCAGTAAAGGATTCCTAAATAGAGTGAGTAATGCAAATTCAAACGATGACATGCTCAGAGGTGGCACACTAGGCATAGCATCAGCAAAAGGGTGAAAGTAGGCACTCATCTGTTCTGGAAGAAAAAATTCATAAAAGAGCTCTATGTGGTTGTGGCTATTGTGTAGTCGTAATTTGAAACCAGGTCAATGATAAGGTTTGCTAATTGATAAAAGGTGCAACGTTATCTAATAGAACACTGAAATGGTTTGTACACGTGTATCTGCAATAAGTGTTCACAACGTTGTGCAATGTGCATATTATCTTTGAAGGCAGGAATGGTTGGTAGCAACCACATGTGTCTGTGATTTTGCAGAACCGATAAACTTGCTTTACTATAGAGACGCACCTTCCCCGGACCTGTAAGTAGTACTGGTTTGTCAGTATTTTGTTTTCTTCTTTGTTGTATAGTCTTCATACCTGCATAAATCAGCAGAAAGATAGACACAAAATTCAGGAAACGATAGCAAAGGCTACATACTCATGGTTTAGTTCCTTGGAAATATCATGAAATATCTTGCAATAAATCAATATTCAAAAAGTTGTAAACCTTTGTGGATCTATCATTTATACTATTATCTCCTATATAATCAGTAAAGCCCATTACAAAATTTAGCCAGTCAAAATGAAATTGTAGTAATAGTGACTAATATAGCGGTCCTTGAGCTTCACAATAGTTTAATTATTCACAATCAGGCAGCGTTGCTACAACTATTTCACACGACTACTTCACAAAAGGTGGTGTTTAATTGTGTTCCTTCCAGGTATGAGTGTATGAAGCCAAGCTAATAAATTTTTAAGGATGTGCTTTTGGTCTACCGAAGTTTCGAGCATTGAACATTCATCTCTCTGTGTCTCCTTCTTGCCCTCATTAGCCTTCTTACCGTTGATACGCTTAACTTAACAACTTGGAAATGCTTTCAGCTGGAGGCTTTGGACTTGCAGACACCTTACACAACAGAACAGACGTGAAAAAGGCGGCTTTTCTTTTTCATTCGTTCTCTTCTCAAAAGGTGCACGCTTCCCAGCCTTTTTTTCTTGATGTTCATACTCGCATAAGCCTATTTCCCGTTCACTACATTGTTGGAATAATGACAACTCATTCTGGCAGTCGCACATTTGAATGCATAATAAATGAACATTTTGGTAACTAAGATTGATACTCTTCAATCAGTAGCCTCTGGCACACATTAATTCATTTGTCCCTCCTTGCTTTAAAAGATTGTTAAACATGGAGAAAGGGAAGGGGGCTCTTGCAACGTGGTCTTGCAGAAGGGATAGTAGGCTGATATTATGCTCACACACACACACACTCTCTCTCAATAACTGATTTGAAACATGCCATCCCCTAATGATGTTTCATGATTCAATAACCTCTCAGCTACATACAAATCAAAAACTTTATTCTGATGTCTTTTCAGCATGTATATCATAAAGACTGCATTCTCAGATGCTTACCGTGCCAAATTCTTGCCCATGTTTGTTGGTTTGGAAATGCCATTTGATGCAATGCTAAATTCTCAGTGAGCTATCTCATTCACAACATATTGCTTCGGCTTCCAGGAAACAAACGCTTGAAGCTGGCCTCTCTCTCTCTCTCTCTCCTCTCTCTCTCTCTCTCTCTCGCGACTGTACAGCAGACAACTCTCTCAGGATCGCGGACTGGGTGCCTCTCTCTGGCATCGGCTCTCTCCCAGGTAACCAGCGGCTCTCTCTCTCTCTCATCATCTTCTCTCCTCTCTCTCTCTCTCTCTCTCATGAATGTGATGAATGCCTGTGAAAGATGAATACCAGAGCACATTAATGAATGCTTGTGGATTGTAGTGGGAGTCACAAAAATTTTCAGTGCAGAACATGTGTAAGTTTATAATGACTCAAGACAAACTTTTTGCCAATTAATAGCTGAGTTCATCCCTAGATGAATAGTACTTTCCAACGGCTACCTTTGGACATGTGGAAAATTCTTTCATGATACAGTTTTTGACTGGCTGCACTGAGTTGAATGATTTTCTTAAGCAAAGGTAGAACTGCAACAAGGGTCCTTGCGCACGATAGTCTCAAACAATTTCTAAATTCTCATTTAAATCTACAATTCACAACTTTCCGTCTGTGTGCAGGTGTACTCATGGGTGTGGGTGCAATTGGAAACTTTCTGTTTGTGTGGGTGGCACACATGGGTGTATTTCTTCTAGAGTTTTGCTCACAAATGTACAAACAGGTGTGATAAACTTCTTTCACTTCTTCAAAAAGAAATGGGAGGGCCTGAAGCTTAACCGCTGAGTACTAAGAGCATCGTCAAAGCCCATGACGTCCCTGAATCTTAGTAAATTGCAGGCAAAAAGATAAACAATCATGACTCTTTAAAAAAGCTTAAAACATGACTCTTCAAAAAAGCCCAGAAACAGGATGTTCTACAGAAAATTCCTAGTTAGGGTTGTGTAACTTCAATAGAATGTCTGAGTTTTCCAGATCAATCCGAATCAAGACGTCAGATTACATATTTTCCAGCAACTGCAATATATTGAATACATGAATGTCTGAGTAAAAACTATGAAAAGAAATATGAAAAGAAAGAAAAGTATTTCATCAAAGAAATAAACCTGCCACAGGTGCACAGGCCCGAATAAGAACACCCGCACCAACACCAACCTGGTCGGCAACAACATTCAGCATAACGTGCATACCATAGCACAAATAAACGTACGCATGTCCTCCTGGCCCAAACTGGTAATTAATCAGGTATTAAAAGCAAGATACATAACCTCAAAAAGCATACATAATATCATGAGCTCAATAAGAAGAAAACTCAAACAATTTTATGAAACGCACTTCTCCGATCAGAACATATCTTTCATAAGATAAGTCCACTGAGTGAACAACGAGATGAGTGATATCCTTTCAAGATCTCTAGCAGAAGTATATAGTAAGAGTTGTGTGAAAAAGAGGCCATCATTTCAACAAAAACTTCCTGAGGGTTCTGAAGTCTACCAAGTTCACAAAAGGTGTCAAGCATTACCTTTGTGCCATCGAATCCTTCTTTCATGAGATCGTTAATGATTTTAACGAACTGTTCTTAACAGGAGGTTATAACCGATCCTAACAACATGAGAAAAGATACTTCGGAACCCTTACTTTATAGCAATATGTCACATTGAAGGTAGATATTGAAGAGGCAAAGCAAAAACAGTAACTCCGCTATATATGGAAACTAGTGAATGATGATATTTTGAGTCTATCAAACAATATGTTTGGACAAACAAAGTGGGGGCTGAGAACAAAAATGACCCTATCCTCATAAACCATTGTCATTATACTTTGAGGAGAACATAGGTGGTTCAAACCAAATGCTATGCATTGTAAAATAGATGTAAAGCTTATCAATACCAAACAAAAATACAAGCAAAGCTTGTGGGCACAAGGCTCCATAACTACCAAGGAACTACAAAATCACCAAGGAAATATGGAAAGATGCCGCAACATGGAAAGAATAGAATACAAGACCAATGAGATAGCATCATCAAGGTTTGGCTATGGCAAATTCACTAGGCTCTTTTTCAAGAAGTTTTCCCCGGCCAAAGATGGAACTATGGCTGAAGGAGAATCTATAATTTCAGATCGATGCTTTATCAACAACCAATAGCTGGTTCACCGAAAAAAGATAATAACAATATTATGACATGCATACAACAAGAGTCTACTAACGTTCAAATAATGGTGAACCCAACAAGCTTGTATGTGCTATGCACGCCTAGTTGTTGTAGTCTTTTGTATATTTTATTTCTTGTGAAGTGATCTTGTCAATGAACAAAGGTCCATGGTGTTTCGTTTAGTTTCCTTGTTTCTTTTAGATCATTTTGTTCTGAATCATTTCTTGTTGGTTGCAGGTTACTATCTTTGATTAGCAATGAGCGTATGTAAGACAATAAGGATGTTCTCAAAATATAGATAGTAGCTTATGCTTGGTTAATGTGGAAAACTACAAAGCATGATTGATCACGAAGGACAATGACCGCAATTTCCCCCAAAGTAGTTGTGAGAGTAAAACTGTTGAGTTGTATGCATATGGACCGTAACAAAATAAAAAATGACCCTATGGCAGCTATCGAAAGACAATCATGCTAGTATAGTAGAGAGAAGAGATTGCAAATACATACTTATGAACCATAGATGTTGATGGATTAAGAAATGTAAGTGGAACAAAATCGTCGCAGCAGCAACAAAGGGGAATATTGTCCACAAGGAATACCAAGGCCATCCGTTTAGTTCACGAACGCTGTGAGAACAGAGTAGTGTGCACCTAGCATAGTTTTGACTCTTGAGCAACATTTCCCACTCATGAAATGTGGACCCCCTAGGGAAAAAGGGAAATGAGAAATGAGAAACAGGATATGATAAACAAGAAATGCCATATGTAAATTGCAAATTTGGAACATTTGATTGAAATATTACAATTGTAATGATTTCCATCCATATAATTGCCAAAATTCCTTGTGAATCATATGTTAACTCACATTTCTTAAGTAGGAATACTCATGATCTCCACTAGGAAGCTTGTTTCCCTGTGCAAAAAAGTGCTTCAAGATAGTTTTGGGAAGCCTGCTTCCCCACTGGAGAACTTGATAGTCTGATCCGTTTGCATGTAAAAGGATTTGGTACCACTAACCCAAAGACATAAATGGTTAATATCTATCTCATCCTTCTAATTCTAGTGTATTGTGCAATTCTCTAGACAAGCATTGTGTTGTCTCTCCATCCTCAGCTCATGGATTGATTGAACGTTGTGTTTTCTTTATACAAGCATTGTGTTCTACCTCCATCCTCCCTCATGGATTGATAGGACGTCTTAGAATTTTAGCAATCAAGTAGCCGCCTCTAGCTCATAGTATACACTTTATACATAATACGGGTAACAATAACTGCCAAATCCTGATTTTCCTTGGCACTAAAGTCAATCCTTGGTCATCGTAATCAAAGTATTGGAAATCCAGATTTCATATCAATGACAATGGACATTGCAGTATGTGGTATCATCGTACACATATTAGTCAAATTATTGTCTAAAATTCTAATTAGCAATAATTCTTATGAATCAAACATAAATTGTGTTGCTTGTTCCAAAAAACCCTAACCATGATCTTTCCTTCAAACTGCTACTTTGTTCAATTCAAATCTTCATCCAATGAATCCTTCAAAATTTTCTTTAGATAGATTAGAATCGTAATGCTTTTCGAGAAACTAGAGCTCTGTGGAATTTACATACCATGGCAGCAGTGCGAGGTGTTACTTCCAACTCGAGCATGACAGGCAGTATCATTTTGCCTGTAAGCTTCCACCTGCACAAATAGCACTGTTGGAATGACAAAAATGGGTGCATGAATCTTCACTATGTGCCTATACGTGAGTTGAAACAAAGATAACGCTTATAGCAGGCAGCGCTGTACAAAGTGATTACAAAAACTCAGCAAAATAAGCGGCACATAATAGGCCCCGAACACATCGTCAATTTGCAAGCTGAACAATCCAAGGCAGGAAGAGGGCACCTCTGTGATCTGCAAAAGGACATCATCTCGCCGGAAGAACTTGCCCAAAAGGACGTGGTGCCAGATCTAGGGCATCGCATAGGGAAAAAGCTCGGATCCAATCTTCTGTATTCTTCCACTCTTGGCGCCTTCGAAATAAGATTCGAGTTACTTGTCTCTTGTAAAACAGAAGCTTGCAAAATAGATGCTCCACGACCAGCTGCATCGGAAAAATTCATCAACCTTTTTACGCACCGTCACTTTTCGCCTCTTACTTGTGAGAGCTGCAATTGGCCTCCGCATCAGTGTTCGTAGCCTCCTTTGTAGTTTCCATCGTTTCTTGCTTCAATGTTCCTGATTGAAGTCCTTTCTGTACTAGCACTACGACGATTTCGAGACTTAGGGTAGCGAGGAAGCACAGAAACTTGATCATACCACCCCATGTTGATCTACTTCCTCATTCCACCATGCCATCACTTTGTAAGTTTTCAACTTGTTTCGGAAAATCTGTATCTGAGCTTGTTTCATGTCCAGATACGTTATGCTGCCTATTCAATTGGAACAGTACTTCTGCGGAGGGATGACAGCGCTGTATTTGTTTGGAATGCCTTTTGTCTTGAGGAATTGGCAATGCGAAAGCTTCTTCCCAGTCGATTGCCTTCAATTTACTATAACTTTCAGAGAGCGCTCTGACCGCCATTTCCTTCTTCCACAGAACAATGATGCAAATAGCGATGACTATTGGGTGTTATTCAATTATCTGATTTTGCAAAGAATGGCTGCCTTGACATAACAGCATTACAACTACCTCAAAGCAACTTTCAGTGCAGCTCACAGATTCTCAATCTAAAACCAAAAAATCCCAGAATGTAGATAAATTCAGCTGATTTTCAATCTAAAACGAAACCATTTCTGAATGCAGAAGGTTTCAGCTGATTCTCAATCTAAAACAAAACTTTTTTCCGAATGCAGATGAATTCAGCTGATTCTCAATCTAAAACAAAACCTTTGTCTGAATGCAGAATCCAGATGAATTCAACTATTCTCAATCTGAAACGAAACTTCTTCAAAATGCAGATTATTCTTAGTCCAGATGAATTCAACTGATTGCCTTGAAATATGGAGATTTCATTCTCAAACATGCCAATAAGCTAATTATGATTATTTTAAAACCATATGGAAATTTAAATATTTTGAAATTCTTATGCTATTCTCTAAAACATAAGTAAAGTATGATACTTTTAGAAGCTATGGAAAAGTTTAATATAGGGTACCGACCCAAGTGACCCTTATAGCGTAAGGTATGTCACGCACTGTTGTTCATACTCTTGAGCATATTTATGCTTAGTTGTATCTCACCAAGAGTTTAAAGTAACACTTATAGAGGTAGGTGAAGTGTTGCCATGAATGTTATATCAGAATGACATAACTCTCGTAAAACCGTGGGTGTGAGCGGCAGCGGAAGCTCGAGGCTGTGAGCGTAAACACAACAGTTAGCAACAAAAATATTCAAAGTAGATGATTCATACAGATTGCGCAAATGAAACAACTGCAGTAGTGAGACAAAAATTGCACTCTAATTAATATCAACAGTGAGTACAATGGCTTGAAGTAATAATTTCAGCTTGCTGAGCGTGATAACGATGCTGCACGATTGAAAGAGAAATTCAATTAACACTTACATAGCTTGATTTAGCTAGTATATATATTTACAAGTGTGCGAGAGAAAAATATCTAATGCCTTAACTGTCATTTACTCCAGTTTTTCCATATGTACAAAGTGGGTAACCGCCCTTAGGAATTTGTTTCTTCAGTTGTTTTAGGGTCAATGATAAGTTGGCGACATCGGTCTACCAATGTAGCAAAAACGCGAAAAACCCAAAAAAACCCGAAGGTGCCCTTTAGATTGAAGGTATGCAAATCCTAAAGGTGCCCTTAGACTGAAGGTATGTAAATCCCGAAGGCGCCCTTAGACTGAAGGCAGCGAAGAAGGCGAAAAAGGCGAAAAAGCCAAAGGTGCCTTAGATTGAAGGCAACAAAGAAGGTGAAGGTGCCTTAGACTAAAGGCAACGAAAAAGTCAAAGGTGCCTTAAAATGGTTTCTAAGGCGTTCTGGCCACTTTGTCGCATTTTTCGCGAAGAGGCGAAAAAGGCAAAGGTGGTCCAGAAATGGTTTCTAAGTCATTTCTGGCCACTCTGTTGCATTTTTTGCGAAGGGGCAAAAAAATATGAAGAAGGTGAAGGTGGTTCAGAAATGGTTTCTAAGTCATTCTGGCCAGTGTGTCGCATTTTTCGTGAAGGCACGGAAAAGGCGAAGGTGCCCAAAAATTGGTTAAGGCAAAAAAAGGTAAAAAAGGAAAAATGTGAAGGTCCGAAAACATGTAGTCGGCCTTTGGTTTTCAGGATGCTCAGTACTTGAACGATTTTGTTAAGACTGAGCATAAGAAATCTAACACTCCCCCTTGATGTGGATCCTGAAAAACTTTGATCTGGAATTCCCTTTCTGAAGCTATGAAATCATCATGCAAAAGAAATTTTTGCTATCTTTTGTTCTCTTTACATTTCTTTAGCAATGACCCCTTAAACTAGGTGTTGAGGTGGAAAAGGATCACAATCAACAGCCATGCTGATTTTGTTTTTGCCACAAAGGTAAGAAACCCATGCATCGGGCTCTGAGCTCTCCATCTCATGGGTGAGACAGGGAAGTTAAATGCGCCAATGTGTGTTCCAAGTGAGGCGAATGAGGGGCATAGGCGACTACCGTTGACGAGGATGTAGTGAAAAAAGTACATGTACCCTCTCGATAGCTTTCCCATACCATAGTGGCGGTCAGTGTTTGAAATTCATCGATCATGTCCAAGATTGTGTAATACATTACCAGCACCACCATTAAACATGTTGTGTGATGTGGGCACGTTTGAGATGGCCTCAATTGGTGGGGACACCTAAGATTTGGTGGTAGTGGCAACTTGTGGCTGGCTACTGGAGGGAAATTAATGTGAAATATACTCAAGTTGTAAGAGATGACTGTCCACGACTTTATTTTTGTTGTGGATCTCTACACGACTGTATGTTGGTATAAGAATATTATTATAAACAATGACTATTATTTGTCTTTGAGTTGCATTTGGGTGCATAAAAACTCCTTGGAAGTTTCCTCCAATATCACATATTTTTAAATGGCACGTCATTTTTCAAAAATCTTTTCTTATAAATTGATAAAGTTGGGTATTATCTGCCAACTATGATTTTTGGTTGCAATGTTTAGATAACTAATATACTAGCAAAATCAATAAATTGATGCAACAAATTTAAATCAACTAATACTATTTATCATAGTTGAGGAGTTTAGACTTTTCAAAAACTCTTTATAAAGACTACTTCTTCAAGCCTCATCAACCCCAAGAAATTGAGCTTAGATTGTGTTACAAGCCTCCC